>JAWZYV010018642.1:0-727191 GCA_038373885.1 Cheiracanthium punctorium
GCTCAAATACTCGCCTGGTAGTTGTTTATTAGAGCAATAGTTTTTTCTAATTAAAGGCGAAAAGATGCCCGGGGTCTTTCGTGCGTCCACCAAATCTGCGGCGCTCAACGCTACAAGGAAACCACCTTTTAATAAACGCGTTCTTTGGACGCGAGAGACACCCGCTGAGGTCATTAATCACGCTGGACGCGAGTAGAAAACCAAGGCTTTAGATATCGATAGTTTTCTCTAATTAGGATATAAATATCCTTAAATATGAATGTAATGCAAATTGAATCTGTTAGCAAAATTTGTCTCCTAAAAGTAGCGAAAAAGTAGCGAAGTAGCGACTACATTTCAAAAGTAGTGTAGCTAACTACATTTGTCAAAAAGTAGTTGTAGTTGTAGTTAACTACATTTTTCGAAAAGTAGCGGTAGTTGTAGCGCGCTACAAAAAAAAAGTAGTTTTTCCCACCACTGCATAATAACACCTTTACATATCACCTTCCGATAAAAAACAATTAATAATTCATGATTATATTTTAAATGATTTTTGAATGTGAAATAGAGTAAGGTGCAAAAGATATAATACAATAATAAGGATACAATTAGTAAAAATGATACGACGTTTATGTATGTTAAATGCAGCAAAATTATCAACATGCTAAAATTGAGATTTTTTTAAATTTCAAAATTAAGTAATAAATCAACAGTAGATAAAGCAGTTTAATTTCTAGCATGTGTCAAATGTGTGTCTAGCATGTGCAATGTGCAGAGTACTCTTCAATACTACCCATTCCGAAATAAAAATGACAAAGGCATGTTAAATAATGATTATAAATAATTAATCAATAATAATGTTGAAGATTAAAATCAATAAAGTTAGGCGCTGACAGCTGCCTACCTTGCTAACAGAATTCTAAATATGTATTTATAGTTTTTTTTTTTTTTTTTTTTTTTTACAAATTACTAAATACTTGAAACATGACCGCACACACAGGAAAAACAATAGGATAATTCCACAGTATTGTGAGCATTTATGCCAGACAATAACTGATCGTAACTAAACAAAAGATTGAGTTATGTGAATTTTTTAAACAGATTTTATATGCATAAACAGTTTGTTTTATATACAGGGATGAGATTGGCAAAAAAGCAAAAAGACTGAAATCAAACGAGAGCAAATAAGTTCTACATAAGATAATTGTTTTTAATACATGTGGAAAAAAGATTTAAGAAGTAAAACATCAGAACATGCTACAGGATAAAAATATTGCAGTTAATTAATAACTACTATCAGAAATCCACAAAAAAAGCAGAATTTTCAGAGAAAAAAGACAAAAAGTGAATTTCTCTCAATTCACAAAAAACTGAAATCAGCCTAAAAGCTAAAGAATCTCATCCCTGTATATACATATAAAAACAAATTGTTCACCTAGCTAAATTTTAAGTGTACATCTGGTTAACCAAATTTATTCTGGACAAATTTCAAAAACTGTGGAATCAAGTATCAAATAAAATATGAAAGTATAATGACAGAATAGCACCGTTACATATCACCTTTCGATAAAAAACAATTAATAATTCATGATCAGATTTTAAATGATTTTTGAATGTGAAAAAGAGTAAGGTGCAACAGATAAAATACAATAATAAGGATACAATTAGTGAAAATGATATAACGTTTATGTATGTTAAATAAAGAAAAATTATCAACATGCAAAAATTAAGAGATTTTTTTAATTTCAAAATTAAGTAACAAATCAACAGTAGTTAAAGCAGTTTACTTTCTAGCATGTGCAATGTGCAGAGTACTCTTCAATACTACCAATTCCGAAATAAAAATGACAAAGGCGTGTTAAATAACGATTATAAATAACTAATCAATAATAATGTTGAAGATTAAAATTAATAAAGTTGACTTACCTTTCTTCGTTTTTTGGAAATCGGTAAAATCGCTTCCCACCACTTTTGGCGTTATTCGAACACGTTGGAAATGCACAATAATACGGCATTTTAACTAGCAAACTGACTTTCTACTTGATTAGAGAATAGAGGTTACCATAACTATAATTATTACAATGAAATATAACACAATCAAGACCTCATTGGAATAGAAATCATAGAAAAAATCTTGGGAAATAATCATATAAACCGCGCTCCACAAGTATACCATGTGCAACAAAGTGCTTTGATGGTGCAAGCATGGTTTTTTGATCAGAGCGCATGCGCGAGAAGGCTCCCAGGACATTAGTTCATGTGCCGGATGCCTAGGTGGCGTTAGCTATCGAGGCGCAAAAACGCCCATTGGAGTGACTACGCTTCAGAATTAGATACGCTTTGGTGCAAATGCTTTACTCACATGATATTACTTGACAAATGCAGTCGCCGACATGTGTGGGAACTGACTTATATTCAAACTAAGGTCATAGATTGCTTATTCTATGGAATCACAGATACACAAGCTACATACAATGTACCTATATTGGAAGCCACCCTTGAGGGGGTTTTAGCTTAGAAAAGAGACGAAATTTTAAGGCAGTCGCCTTAGAGTATACCCTACTAGCAATTTTGCTCGAGCTACCACCGGCCACGTAGCCAGCCGATGATGGCCCAAGCAAAATTGTAGGGTAGTAACAAACGATAACATACAACCTTCATTTTGAGTTCTTGACTTCAATCCCAAATCTTCACTCACCAGTTTAGCATTTCTTCAGCAGGGGATAAATAGTATCCCTGGCAGCATAGGCGGCTGGTACGGGGGGCAAGGGGGGCGACTGCCCCCACACTTCCAAAAGTAAAGGGGCCTCGCCCCCCCCAATTTTCATAGTTCAAAAGTAACAATTCATCTAAAAATGATGGCAAGACACTCAATACGGAAACCAAGCAAGGGAAGGGGAGGGAAAGCGAACTTTCCCAGTGCAAGGTCTTTATATATGTATATGTATATATATATATATATATATATATATATATATACAGTGAAACCCTGGTTTAACGTTAGACGTATTTACCGTTTTCCCGCCTATAACGTCATTTTCTATTGGTTCCAAATATCTTTCTATACTTGTAATGTTAAAAATCCCGTAAAGAACGTTAGATTTCCCGCATTTAACGGTTTTTCGGCGAGAGAAATTCGATGCGTTTTCTCTAAAACAAGTCACAGTAATTGTGATGGGAAGAAAATAGATCTTGACAATAGCGGCAATGCGCATTCCTTTTCCTTTTTTGGATAAAAGGAGGGAAAATTATTCTTTATCTCCTCCAACTGTCTGAGTGCCTTCATTCCCATAAAAACGGAGTGTAGCCTTCCAGGAATTCCCCCCTCCCCCCTTACAGGTGTGTTACTTTAAAATTTTGTCATTGCTGTCTTCCTGTATTCTGGAATAGTTACAATAGACCGTCTTCGGATATCAAAACAGGAAGCCTCTCACGCTACTTAAAAAGGGAGGTTACATGGGGAAAGGGCGGACAGGCCATTTTCTGATGTTTCGATGAGAACCAACTGCTATGAGATTCTCTTTGGGAGCTAAAGAGTTAAACTGCCCAGCCATGAATACAATTCATGGAAGGGATAATAAACGGCTTTCTACAGTATCTTTTAAGATTACATTTAAGAAAAAGTAAGCATATTTATCTGAATATTTAGAAAGGGATTTAATTGTAGGAGATTGTATGTGAGTGTATGTGTGTGTGTGTGTGTGTGTGGTGGGAGGAGCAAATTAGAAAATTCACGAAAGGAACTGTATTTTCTAGAATCGGCTCTGCCCAGATGTAAGGATCTCGTGAACATTTCATTCCCATATGCCAATTCGAAGCAGTAGGTTGACTGTGCGCGTGCTGCCTAAGTTTTTCTGATTCATGATCTTTATTTGTTCCATATTCATATTTGTTTTCGAAATGTTTAAAGCAAAGCGGCTTAAAACCCAACCGACCATCCCTTCATGTTTCCGTAAGATTCTAGTTGCGGAAAATGCAGATCAAAATATGCTTAGCAATTTAAAAGAAAATGAAAAATGTGATGGTTTAAGTTTCAAGGAAACACAGGCTGATCATTTACCAACGTCAAGTCTCAGTGCAAATAACTTGGATTCAGAACTGAAGATAATGAGACACTTTAACTTCGGATCATCATAAATACAAAAAAATGAAATAAACGAAGGCCCACATCAGCTTCTAGACTTTGAATATCCGATACATAAAGTGAGGAAATTCCAAAAAAATTGGTTCGACCAATTTGCATGGTTAGAGTACTATGGAGAAGTGAACAGAGCATTTTGCTTCTTGATATGGATTAGATCTTAATATGGAAAAATTAAAGAGAGAAATGCAAATATTTCAAAAAATGTACAAAAAATACATCAACTCTTTGCCAGAAATATCCAGAGGTAACAGAACTGAGGAAAAGATGCAATTTTCTTGTTGAAAAGGAACTCTTTGATATATTTCCATATAAGGGCGGATTAAAAGGGGGGGCGACTAGCCCCCGAGAAAAAAGAAATTAATGTTAAAGATCTTATGTTACTTCCATAAATTGGATGTATATGCCAATATTGCATAATATAATACCAAATAATTTATTAGGATGGATAATATAAGATCAAATAAATGAATTTATTAGTGATCTCCTCTCTCTCTGTGTTTGGAAGTTTGTCATTTTGTGACATCATTGATTGATTTAAGAATTTACAGAAAAAAAGATTTTCTTAACAAGTAAGTGTTTTATCTTCTTCTCATGTTATTATTTCATAAGAATTGAAATGGAATTTTGAATTAGAGACCTGCACGGGCCTGAAAATAGAGTCCCGGCCCGGCCCGAGCCCGACGATTCTTGAATTTGCAGGGCATGCCCGGGCCCGTATAACAATTGAACAAACATCACGGGCCAGCCCTTACGGGCCCATAGTTAAGGAGTAAAATTCGAAAATTCCAGAAATTAAAAAATATATAAAGACGACCAGATAGATCGATAAATAAATATTTTTCAGACATTTTATATTAAGAAGTTATTAATATTAACTTTTTTGCGGGTTGCAGGAACTCGAAAAAAAAATTAACACTAACCCGAGTCCGGCCTTCCCGTTAACAGCAGATTTATAAATCCCGTACCCGCCCCCCCAGACAGCACATAAGCTTAAATCAAGCTTGACATTGACTTGATTTTCACGTATTAATACAAGCTTGACATTTCAATCCATTAGCTTGATTATTGTGCTGATGGCGCCATCTGTCGCTGTAGGCGAGAAGGAGAATGGACATTGGAAAGTCTAAGGGGAAGGAATGAATGGGATAAGCCCCTCTGAAGTGTAACACGAGGGGAGTTTTAGTTTTATTTATATCTAATTAACATTAGCAATTCCATTAACTATTTAATTAGCCCTAAAAATAATTTTTAATATAATTAAACATTATTTTTAGGGCTAATTAAATAGTTAATAATAGTTAATATCCTTGTGCACATAAGAAGGGGCTAGTATTATTTTATTTTAATTTAATTTCAGTTTTTACTTTATAATATTAAAAACACTAATCATGCAATCACGATTCTTTCAGTAAGGTCACGCCTACAAAGAAAAGCAGTTGGTTAGAGGGGAGGAGAGAGATTTTTTTATTCTTCAGCAACACTTTTTGTAATGAAAAATGTACTTAAGTACTTGAAGTTTACAGCAATTTTTAATAGAAAACAAGATTTATGCATCAGTTTTGAAATGAGAATAAACAAAACATTTTTTTAAATCGTGATTTCGTCATTTTCAAGTTTAAATCAAGTCTATTTCTCAGACACAAAAACTGTAAGTATACTATTATGGCTGTTTCAGTTAGGTTCCGCCAACAATGGCTCAAGAGCATTTTCTTTCGGGATTGGTGGGATGCATTTATATTTTGTTTACTCTAGCAACGCCTTCCACAGACTTTATGTTTCTTTTATTATTTCAATTAAATTTTTTCATAAAAGATACAAATTATTATCTTTGAAAATCTTTCAGCGATTTCTCTCAGAAAATGAGATATATAAGACATAATTTTGAAGAATTGCGCGTATTTTCTATTAAAAAAAAAAAAACAAACAAAAAAAAAAAAAACAGGTATGATATTTTAAAAAGGGCCAAAACTTTAATTTTAATTTCACAGCTTTATTCACATCAAAAGGAACTAGTATTTTTAATTAATCAATAAATAATTTTATATCAAGACATTTAGATTTACTGAAAACATTAACCGCACCGTCATAGTTTTTTTCAGTTAGGTAACGCCAACAATCACATTAGGCAGAGAGAGAGGGGGGGGGAGGGACTTTTTTGCTATGCTTTCTTCTAGTAAATTCCTCCGCAATTTAAAACGTATATGTTTAAAAATTGTTTTCTTTTGGAAATTTTGCTTAAGATCCTTTTTACATGTGAAAAATACTCTCTCAAATGTTTTTCTTCGCAGCCGTTGGCGTCAGAAAACAAAAGTTGAGATGAATTTGAAAAATGTAATAAATAAAGCTGTGAATAATAAATTTTTTTTTATTATTCGCAGCTGTTTTTAATAGAAAACGAAAGACTTTAATAAGAAACTTTTTTATAATCGTATTAATAAAGATTTTATAAAATGTTGCTACTTTGTTCATATTAAAAGATTCTAGGGTGTAAACAGCTTAAAAATTATACAAAACACAATTTTAATTCAAAATTTATTGCTTAGTTATTGACTAATAATTATTGTCAATAATATGTTTATTGCAAAAAATAATCACATACTAGCGCTTCTTTTAGTCAGGTACTTTATACAATGGCTTCAATGAATTTAATGCAGGTAGTGAAAATACTTCTTACCTCGAATCAGTCCCAGGCCTAATGAAATCGATGATTATGCGATTTATCTTTAGCAAGCCCAAATAAGCCCATCCAATTTTTCTAAAATAATGTATTTATTATAAATACATACCTTAAAGATTTAATTTTCCAGAAATATGCTCAAGGACACGCACTGTAAAATAGAAAATACGAACAAATGTTAGCAAAGCCATAATAAAGTAAATTTTTCTTTTGCTTCACTTTCGCTTAATAATTTAACATTCAACTTTTACTCAGAGATTGTTCTTTTCAGGAATTTCAAATCGAATATCAAATCAAAAATTTTAACCAGTGATAGCTTGTTTCTCAGAAAGCTCTCTCGTACCTTAACGCACTTGGAACACTTCAAAATACATAATAATGATGATGATGATGTCAGTGGCATAGTGAGGGGAAGGGTCTATCATGGCCCGGAAGCAGCTCGCAGTGGGGAGTAAAATCGTCCCTAAGAAGATTTGCCAAATAACAGGAAGGAAAAACGCCAAAAAGGCATCGCGTTCCGTAGCCAGCTCTGCTTGCTGACTGAGGTGGCTAAGCTGCGCAATCCTATAAAGCAAGCAAACATCATTTGGTCGATTGCTCATTTAAACAAATATTCCACAGAAATATCATTATGTTCAGACACGTATTTTTGATTTTGAGCTTTAAGAGTTCGGACCTTGAAAAACATGAATCACAAAAAGAAGCGCCCCGGGAAAAAAGATCACCGTATACATTATTCTTTCATTTCCAGTGAGTAAGGAAGCTAGTTGACCGATATATTTAATTCAGTGCAATTTAATAATTTATTAATGTTTTATTTGATAAATTAAGTTGTTTCATTTTACAGTGAAAATAGTTCTAAGCAAGAAATTAGTAGATAATTCTATGCCTTCAACTGACCAAGGAGATTTGAGAGGGTGCCTTAATACTCCCTTCTTCCACTTCGTACCCCCTTCACGCAAATGAAAGTAATCATATCTACCAAGGTGTTTATAGTGTTGCGTAATTTTTACTGCAACCCAGTTTTGTCAAGCTTCTCTTCTGGAATTCTTGCCTAAAGAGGTTCGAGTAGAAGCACTAGCAATACTTTCTTTCACTTTGGAACCCTCGCACCTCGCATATATAATAATAACTACCGATATATAAAGATAACAAGATGTTTTACAGTGCACACGGGGTAGTAATGTACAGCCACTGCATTGCTCGGCATTACTTGACTTGAGCAAGGCCGTGTGTAATCTTGACTGCCCCCCCCCCCCAGTTTAGTCAAGCACCTCATTCGTACCTCTTGTCCAAGATCCACTGCCCCCTCCAGCCAGTAAGATAAAATGTTCTTAGTTACATCCTTGGTTGAAAATGCAACAAAATACAGATTCGGTTGATAAGCGTCCTCTGCCATTAGATGACGTACAAATTTCCTGATATCTGAATCAGGCTAGTTCTTTTACGCTAACATTCGAAGGACGTGCCAGAAATTAGTAAATATCAATGGAAAGAAGAATGGGCGGATATACAGTGTGCGAATTGACGGGGGGGGGATGCCGAGGATCGTCCCCGGCTGAAGAATGTAATATCCCTGGCTAGAGAAATATTAATTGATCCCTGCCAGGCATAGGCGGCTGGTGCACTAAAAAAGTGGGGGGGTCAAAAGACAGAGAGTACGTAAGTGGAGGGCAGCTACCTAAAGCTGTTTTTTTGGGGGGGGTGGAAGTAAAATCGCCCTATTATAATTGAATTTTAATGTCATTATTGATTAAATGGCCTTCTCTAAAAGAACTAGGATAATAAATTAGAACGGATGCCCATTGAATACTCCCTCCTTCCAATTCAAAGTAGAGACCTGCGCGGACCGGCCCAGACAGCACAGCAAACTTGCATCAAACTTGCAGCAAGCTTGATTTATCAAGCCTTGAAAAGCCTTTTTTAGCCTTTTAAACTTGAATTAAGCTTGAAAATTTCAAGCGTGTAAGCTTAATGCAAGCTTGAATCAAGTGTTCTAGTTTACACTTGCCCAGCTTGCATTAAGCTTAACATTTCAAGCTTGAATCAAGCTTGATATAGCAAGCTTAATTTCAAGCTTAAAAAATTTTCCTAAAAAAAAAATTCCTAATTACACGGGGCGCCGGTCGGCGAACTCGCCCCACATATTTTATTTTGCCACACATTTTCCCCTCTACGCCAAAATTTCAATTTAATTTAATCTGTTTCCATCAAAATTCCGCGGCTAGAATAGAACCCGGGACCTTTGGGTTGGGAGGCGAGCGACGTAATCGTTGTGCCACTCTCAGTCGGGCCGACATTCCTAAAGTTTGAAGGGACTGTTAGGGTATTGATAAAAGCCGATGTGTTATTTGTTTCTTTTATTTTTCCATGGGATGCATCAAAATTAAAATAATGTTATGTGTGATTTAGAGACTCTACTAATAGGGAAATAAACATAATATAAACTTAACAGCAGCACACGTTTTAAAACTTTCAAAATCGAGACAAACGGCTGATTTTGAAATCAATTTCGTAGTATAATTGTATTTTATTTTGAAGAATTTCCATATTTGGAAATATAGAATCTTTTTTTTTAATTCTATGGTCAAGTACATTCATGACTGATGATAAATTATTTTGTAGCGGCCGGAAACCGCCTCATTCTACCACCCATAAAGTGAAGTATATTAACTAGCTATCTGCACATTTTTAACCTGGTGAAGGCGTAGCAGAAGGAAGGAATGTGCCAAACATATATTTCCTTAGTTCTAATTATATAAGTTTTGACCTTTAGAGAAACTATTGGGGGTAAAATAACAATGAGCAAATAAAAAAGAAATTACATGTGTTGTATGGAAGAAAGACTAGAGAGGTTACACCCCTTTGTATCCGACGCGTCAAGTGATCTGGCGAGAGGGGGTAGGGAGACAAAAGAATTTGTTTATCTCTTCCATGCTTAGCGTGAGGTATCCAGTAGTGGGTCTACGGCACGGGTATGAAAGTGTACTTCATCACTTTAGTCCTGAAAGAAATTTCCTACACATAACATTTTGCTTTATTTAAGTAAAATGAGTTTTTTTTTTCTTTTAAATAAATTAGCCCCTCCTCAAAACATTTACATTGTTTTAGCCTAACATTTTGCTTTATTCTACATTTTGTATAGGTTAAATATGTTTTATATAAAAACTAGCTCCTCAGAAAATAATTTATATTGCTTTAGCTCATAGATTACTAACGTTGGCGGTATCGTCTTGCGGTAGTAGGCTGTGGAGCTTCTCTTGGGGGCGGATCCAAACATTAAAAGGGGACTTTCAGGAAGGAAAGAGGGTCGGGCATATAGTAATATAATAAAATGTTTCCAAAATAGCAGTTTTCATGAATAAATATTTTATCTAGCTATGCAAACTACCTTATTATTATCGCGTAATTAAACATTTAATAAAATTAGCATTAGTTATGTTCATGACTACAGAAAAAACACTCAAAATAGTGGTTTTAAAAGAAAAAATAAATAAAAACTGTGTAAAAAAAGCACACATAAAAAGATACTTATTGATCGTCCCTTCCCATAAGTCTCTTAAAGAGCGGATTAAAGACGGGGGGGGGGAGGTTGCGACCCCTCTCCCCCCCCCCCCCGAGAAAAAAGAAATTAATGTAAAAGATCCTATTTTACTTCCATAAAATGGATGTATATGTCAATCTTCTAACTAACCGCCCCCCCTGCCGATAAACTTGCATTAATCCGCCACCGAGTCCCTTTTTATGTATGTTTTTTACACAAAGCATTTATTTATTTTATATGCATGACTAATTTTGTTTAGTTTAGAATAGATTGACGGGGACATGTCTTTGTAAATCGTTCGGTAAACGCGCAGTTTCTGTAATAGACATGTTTGGATAAGAATACGAGCGCTTGAAATGACTTGTTTGTTGAGACCCTGACTAACACAATTATTAGTGATCTAGAAAAGCTTGGGAACCTCTGCCTTAGCTTAACATTTTGCTTTATTCTTCATTTAGTATAGGACCGAAAGGAATTTCTACTCTTTCATTCATTTCTATATATATTTATGATTTTAAACGATAAATAAACCAATAAATTACATACATATAATATGCATCAATATTTTATAATTCCTTTAAAAACTGTCATACATTAGGGGCGTATGATTTTTTTTCCCTTCTAAAAGGGGCAGTGATGCGGAAAAGTTTGGGAACTCTGCCTTAGCTTATCATTTTGCTTTATTCTTCATTTTGTATAGGTCATATGAGCTTTATATAAATATTAGTCCCTCACAAAACAATTTATATTGCTTAGCGTAACATTTTGCATCATTCCTCATTTAGTTTAGGTCAAATAAGCTGTAAATAAAAGTTAGCTACTCTGAATAATAATAATAAAAAAAATAAATAAAGATAAATAAATAAAAAAATCTGTATCAGCCACTCTAAGTGCCGCGCCGCGTGCCTTGGACACAACTCTACTTTCTTTAACCCTTTAATGCGCAGTGGTCCCGCTCTGGGATCACCAAACTCTGACATTTTGACTGCTGCCAGTCACGAAGAATAGATTGGATTTCTATAAAAATAGTTGAGGGTGACATAGCTCCACGAGAATCCTTTAATTTTAGCACGTCATTTCCCGTAAAAAAATGGTCACGATTATTTTTAACAGCACTGGCATCTGCTGGAAAATGGAAGAATGCGAAAACAGCTGGATCGATTGCCTAATGCTGAAAAAAGGGCAGCCGTTGCCATCGCTCGACTTAACTACCAACAAGATGGCGGACGATCGAAACGTTCATCGCGTGCCACAGATCTAGAGACCCTTTTTTTTGACGCAGCTGGCTGTGCCGGGCACAGCCAGCTCAGAGCACAGACCAGGCACAGCCAGCTCAGAGCACAGACCAGGCACAGCCAGCTCAGAGCACAGACTCAGGGCACAGCCAGCTCTCCTCAGCGGAAGACAAATTAGAGAAAGGACAGGTCCCTTCATTCTTCTAGAGGCCAATGTTGGAAAGACAGACTAATTGATAGGTTGGGGGTGCGGGGGAGTTCAGGCACGTGCCAACAGGGGTTGGCAAGGGGGTTATCGCCCCCTCGCTAAATGAGTAGAAGGGGCGAACTATATAACTCGGCCCCTCTGTATTTTATATCCATTTTACTAGCCTCCCTACTAAAACAGATTTCGATGAAAATGTTTCGAATAGTTTGTATCAACAGAAGTCTTGTTTGTACCTCAGTAGTTTGCTTACAATAGTTTTCTTCTTCAGGATGGGGGGAAGCAATTTTTCCAGCCCTTCCCCTCAAGAAAACGGTTATTTAAACAAACTAATGAGACATAAACGAAAATTTTACTAGTTCAAACGAAAAGGGGGGGGCGGCAAAATGGCTGCCACCACCCATCTCCTTCCGCACGAAAACTATTGAGTTAAAAAAAAAAAAAAAAAAAAAAAATTGCTGGTATGAACAGGTATACCCTCTTAAAAAAGTATTCGAGTGTACGTTGAATTTCCCATGTCAGTTTCAAATAAAAAGTATTGTTCTTCGTAAAAAGTGAATAATGCAGTATGTAATTGTAACGCTTCTTATTTCTCCGGAGTTGTGGGTTTTGCGAAAAATTAATTAGTTTACATGAAACTGATACAAGTAATTTGGCTTACACTCGAATACTTTTTGGGGAGGGTGTACAGACGAGGTTAAAAAAGATTGCCGCCGATTATTTATTAAAATTGGCGGCGAGGGGGGCAATATAGCTGCCCCGTCCCTGAAGAAAATGCTTATTGTAATTGAGCTATAGTAGTTACAAGCAAAAATTTTCCTGGTACCAAGGTTGACACCTTTTATTTTAAAAACATTTGTTAGTGGAGGGGGGGGGATGAAGGGCAGGTGAAATGACTGCCCTCCCCCGATGTCGGAAAAAATCGTTCGCCTCCCCAGTTTCCAAGACGTTGGCACGTCCCATGCGACAGCGCGAAGTATGAGGGAGTTGGTGTTTTGACCACTAGTCTAACTGTGTAGGCTTTTTGGGTATTTCTAGGGTGGGATTCATCCTAGCATCCCCTCCCCAAAGAGGGTTCTAAATCCCAGTGATGCTTGTAGTTGATACGCTACCCCAGTGACATTTATAGCTGACATTTTCGAAAACAAAGTTTCTTTAGAGGTCTTCGAAATTTTAGGTTGGAGTTAATTAATTTATTTTTTTCTTTTAAATTTTGTGCTAACAGGTGGAGTTGATGAGAAGCTTCAGCGGCCTTTGATGTTACATGACTTCTGGTGCAAAGGAATGTAGTAAATTCATTCGGGAAAAACATGATTTTATGGTCTTGTATTAATTATTATAATTTACGTCTATTTTTGTTTTGTACTCAGGATTTTTTTTTTTTTTTTTTTATCGATATGACTTTTAGTATGGTTTCTTTAACGATAGTTTCCGATATCTGCATAAATATTTTTTTAAAAGGGTTCCTGCAATTTAACAATTTACTTAAAATTTAAGTCAAGATTTTAAAGGAGAAAATCATTCAGATAACACTACGGCTTCGCCTCTTACACTATTTCAGTGCCGAATAAGATATTTCTTTTGGTAAATGGAGAAATGCAAGTACCATTCAACTCAGTAATCCAAATAAAATTAAGATCTTAATTTACTTTTTTCTTTCTTTTTTCCATTTAATTTTCTGCTTGAAAATTTTACGTTATTTAAAGGCTAAGGTAAAATATCAGGCTATTCAAAAGTTTTGCATTATTCACTAAATCCTATACTGTGTACAAGATTTTCCTGCAATTTGCTTTTAATTTATTTATTATGCCAATAATAATTTGAATTTTTGAGTTTGAAACCATTCAATTGCTTTAATTGAAAAACTGGACTTAATTAGCTAGAAACTGACACATCGAAATTGTGACTATCTCCTCTTACGGAAGAGTGAAAAGAAAATAAAAACTTTTAGTATTTGGAAGATAATTTGAAACTGACCATTCAGAAGGCTTGCTCTAGAACTTATTAGTTACAAACATAAGCGTTTATGTTATTATTTCTGTTTCTTGAAGTATGACAAAACATGAATAAGCTGTCTCGGGAAGGACCATTTATCAGGATCATTGGTAATCAATAAAGAACTACAGTCTTGTTAAACACATACCGTTGCTACCGGACACAGTTATACTGGAAAGCAGAATATCTGTTCATTGATATCAGCCTTTAGAAAAACAGTCAAATAATCTAACTGATTCCAAATATGTACCTATTGGGAATTTACCTCTTGTATTAATAGAGAGGTTTAATCATTTGGAGTCAAGTTATTTTCATTTATTACCAAAAAAAAAAAAAAAAAAAAGAATTATTCTCTTTAGTTTTTGGCAGATGCCGCCAGTGTGATAACTGCATTTCTGGTTAATTTCAGGAGCAATTGTTATCTCTTAAAGTATATATGCAAAAAATTACGTCACTCTGATGTGCTAAGTGATAAAGGTGTAAGAGACCATGAGTCTTAAAGTAAAGCTATCGCAAATTCATTCAGATTATTATTGGTTCTCTGGGTTCTCTCAATCAGCAGAAATACAAGGAAAGTTGAGGTGGCGAAAAAATTTTTCACAGTTACATGACTTTTAAGCTAATATAAAGAATTTGCTTAGTTTTAATAGCATATAAGTTATTCAGCAGTTACTTTTTCCGTTGCACGAACGCCCGTAGGGATATTGCTAAAGTGTACGATAACGTTGATGAAACAAGCAACAATGTGATTTGATGATCCATTTTTGGTTTTATGATTGAAAATGAGCCAAATTTTCACCTGTCATTATTTGAAATCTTTTATATGAACTGAGCAAGAATAATTTGAAAAAGTCCATCATTTTTCGTGTACAAATAATGAAAAGTACCGTTACCTTTGTGTGAGTGCCAAATTCACCTTGTTAGAATTGTACAAACTTGATGTGGGTAGGCGAAATAAAAGGATATTCAAGGAACTCGCAAACCATAGAAAAGGGATTAACATAAAAATAAAATATTTATAGGGCTCTGTTTCATACTCTCAGAACTCATGGAAAAAAGCAGCTTGTAAGAATGTAAGGAAATCTACCATTTTATCGAATTTTTATGGAACCATGAAGCTCTAGGAGGCAGCTCTGGAGGTCCACTGGATTGGATGATGAGCAACATCAGCCTCATACATAAAAAAAGAGACATTAAAGCGCGTGCATTTTCTAAAAATCATACGCCATAACAATAATTGATTATTATTAATAATAATAATAAAAAGAAAAAAAGTAAAAAAAGCGAGACATGGCCCGTACTTGTACAGTGGCCCGTAAGCCGTATATTGAACAAAACTGGGTTTTAATAGCTTAAATATCTTGATCCCTTGAAGGACGTCATAACCAGTTTAAATGTACGTTCCTTATATCGATCTTGAAAGTAACGTGATACTCGGAAAACGACAATTTGCCTTCTAAAGACTTCGAGAGAGATTACAATGTTTTTCGATTTTCATTTTTTTTTTTTTTTTTCACGCGATCAGAACAATGCTGATATGAAATTGAAGTGAATATTGCTTTCGAATTCTGAAAGCTCGTTCACCGTTAGTCAAACTCCCGAATTTTATGTCTATTAAGTAACCATGTTTGTGTCTAATTTTTAGTGAAGAATTCTTTTTTTCTCTCTCGTTGTAATTGTTGTTGTTTGTTGGGAAATGAAAAAAAAAAAAAGAAAAAAAAAAAGAAAAAGACTTTGTTCATAAGACATGGAAAAGTACAAAAATTTCGAATTCATACGATCAAATCGCTTTTAAACTGTAAAACGCTTTATTATACGTAGTTTAAACTTTTTAAAGTGTAGACACGTGTTTGAGAGAAATTTATTTCTAGATGTTTTCTAGTAAATGCTTTATTTGTAAAATAAATAAATAAATAAATAAATAAAAGGTTTCCGATCGAAAAATCCTTCCGAAACTTTCTAATCTTATTATCAAGGGGAAACGTAAAATATCAACGCGCATCCAAGATAATCAGAGTTAATGGGTTGAGCTTTTAAGAATAAAAATAAAGTTTTGCTTAGTGTCTGAACTTAAAATTCTTTAACGCATTTGAGAGCAAAAAAATCGGTTAAAAATATGTTTTCTTTTAAAGACAGCATAAGACAACTGAAGATGCCTTTAAAAAAAAGGTAGAATCGCATTAAAAAAAATTCTTCATGAGAATTAGGCATTTGTGATATTTTCACCTAAAGCTTTCCTTTGTTCACCTTCATCGTTGCAAAGATGATTAGTCCCCCATCTGAGCTCCTTATTGCTTTACAGCATTGTGCTCTTGAAATGCCTGGAGGTATATTTAAAGAACAGTGTTGATCCACGAAGAATAGCAGTGTCGGTATTAGATTTAGTTTACCTATATTGATAAATATTTTTGTCGTTTTCATTGACTGTTGATTTTTCTATTTACTGCTGCTATCAACAATGCTTGCTTGTTCATGGGGACAGCGATATCACAGCATTCATCATACTTAAAAAAAAAAAAAAAAACACAAGAAAGAAATTAGTATTAAAAGATGAGATAAATAAAACTTTATAAGATAACACACACAAAAGTACTCATTTTCAGCCTTAATCAGCACACAGTGTCGCAGAAGACTCTTCTGTGACTATCATAATTCTTTTAGTTAAAAAAATTGCACAAAAGTCTACGAGGAGTCAAGGGCAACTTTGCACAACCACGCCTTCCCGACCATGGGGTCTAAGGCTGTGCTGTGGGATTAAGGCCAATTATCTGCACGAGGGATCTAGGCCTATGGATAGGGTGCCCTCCGTGGGGGACTTTTTAAGGGGTCCTTACCCGCATTTACGCTAAGTTTCGGAGAAAACCCCGATGGGGTCTGGGGCGCGGACACATGCCTCGGCCGGGTGGTCAACCTGAGGCGAATTCTCCAGTATTTAGTCCCCAGTTTAACTTTCTGGACCCACTCAAGGGATGAAAGGCTGATGAGTCAACCTTGCCTAGACCAGGAGTCGAGCTTTGGGTCTGTGGCACGGCAGCACGATATGGTAATCGTTACACCACTGGGTTTCAATTCGTTTTGTTTATTTAGAACTACATAAACCCGTGGTTCAGATAAACACAACGCTGGCCACCCTAGTTTCCCGGCCTCCTACTGAAATATAATACAAAACAATATAGGATTACGAATTCTTGAGAGAATCTGCTCTTCTTTAATTTATTCAAAGCTAAATGTTCTACGCAATAAATATTCAAAGTTTGTGCTCCACCACATGTAAATCGAATAATCAGAGAGCGAGTAATGAATCTTTAAAATTCCCTTAGCACTACACAAGGGATTTTTCGCTGATTTTTTTTTTTTTTTTCAATGATCTTGATTTTTTTTATTCGAGTGATTTTAGGTTAACACTTAATAGAAAGTGATATCCGTCTATCTAGCCAAGAGGATACGCGTTACTGATATATAGCAAAAGTAAAATAAACCAATCCCTAAAGCATGCCATCATACCACCGTGAAACAGCAATACAGTGGGGCAGTCACATGTGTGAAAAAATAAATACAAGAAACAAGATTTTTTGAAATGGAAATAGGAAAAATTTACAATCGCGACGCTCATCAGAGGCTACACACGTCAGCTCTTGGTAATATAAAGACTATAAATATATTAATGAGCTGCGTGTAATTAATTAAATTCGATTGAAAAGAAAACTACGATATGTATTTGAAGAGTAGAAATGCGTTTGAATTTTCACTATTGTGATTGCAAATTTCCTTATCTGTACTCTTCAGCCAAGACCGAAAAAATCTTGCAGTTTTTGTGCTTCAGAGCATTAAAAGCAGACTGTTGAATTGAAAATAGGGAAATGCGGGTTTATAAGAACTTCCGTATTTAGTTACAATCACTTATCATATACCCGCATTATATACACGCTTAAACCCAAAGAGCGAAAAAAACGATACATTGCGGAGCGACCCGTCTCCATGGTAACTTACCGTTTTTTCCGCGAAAGTGCTCTTCAAGTAGTCTTTTTTCTGAGAACGCCTTTTCTCCCTCCCTGTTTTTTCCGAGAAATTCTCCCCTCGCTTATTGTTATATTCCGCTCCGCTCTTGTGATCGAAAAACGCTCCTAAAGGAGAAGCTCACTTGGCTCACTTTCGACTCCGACTGATCGAATTTCGCTCCTTTGGTTTAAGCGTGTAGGCTAGTTGATGTATTAAGATAGCATATTTGACCTATATAGAAGAAAAGTAATTTTCTTTTCTCAGCAGTTATTATTTTTTGTTTCAAGTAATGCCTTCGAATAGAAGTCTAATTGCAAGCTCTCTGTCGATGAGCCGTTTTAACAGTTAAAATTTAACGACATATTAATTTTTTTAATAACTATACCAGAAAAGACGGGTAAGTTATCATTTTAAAAATTTAGCATTCGAAATAGTTTGTAATAAATTAAATATCAACTAAGGGTGGAACCGATTAAAAATGTTGCCGATTAATCCTAGTGTTACATCGATTAACTGAATTTTCATTGGTTAGATAAATACTTTAATTTATTTGAATTTCGGCGTGAACGTAAATTTTCATCAAAATAGAAAAACATAAATATAATTTGATATGAAAGCTAGCAACTTTTTCTCTAAATAGAAGGTTTTTTTTTTAAATCAGTATAAAATTCACTTTAAATAAAACTGTAGAAATAAATATAAAGAATAATTCATAGCAAAAAAACTTGAACCTCGCATTTTTACGCTATTATAAAGCTACCAATCACAAGAAATAAATTGTGTAATTGCAAAACTGTGCGTGTTTCAATTAATCGGCGGAAAAAAATAGGAAGAAGCGCCTCTGAAAGAACCTATAGTATCAGATTTTTAAATCCGCTTTACAGTGATGGTCAAGGTATTTTTGCTTAGTAGTTTTTATGCACAATTTACAGTTCTTCTGTACGGAAAAAATGAAAAAACCGAATTTGACTAGTCAATAAAATTTCCAACTGGAATTTTAGTTTAAATAATGAAATAAAGTAATCAAACAAAAAGTTTCATTTAAAATAAATCTTATTGCATAATTAACACAACTTTAGAAAAAATTCATGCCAAATGTAACAAACTACTTAGAACGATTATATAAAACTTTATTCCATACTTGTTTTTCTAAGTAATCATTTTCTTTTTTTTTTTGGTTTTTGTTTAGGCAGAATGAATTAATTTTTATAGAAATATATGTATAATATAACTCCACATCATATAGAATTAATTCTGATTCTTTTTACTTTCTTTGAGCTTGGAAAAGTTTAAGCGAACAAAGTGTAGAAATTGAGAAATAAACATTTCACTTACAAACCCCCGAAAGATTTGAACCGAAGTTTTCGATTAAAATCTTAATCTTTTTCAATTGCTGCTTTTTTAAATAAGTTATCTTCCTTGTTTTATTACATTTGTTGTCAGATAATAAAGGTTAAAATTTTTATTACACTATTTTTCAATAAAAATTTAAATTTTTTAGGTATTAACGATCAGAATAATTTGTCCTAATAGTAACGAGACGGATCCTTTAATATTGTTCAATATAAACTATTGAAATAAGCTTAGTTTCTTCCAGGTACACTTCATATTGCACTGCAATTAATATTTCTGTTTTAATAATTAAAACCTCAAATGGAAGAAAATTCAATCGACTGACTAAATTATACATTTTTAAAAGAATACTTAAATAAAAATATTATGATTTAATCCAAAACTTTAAGGAAACAGCATTAACTGTATAATATATCGACGTGATATATAAAACTTAAACGAGCTGCTTTAAAAGTAATATTTTAGAAGTAATTCTATTATTTTAAATATTATTCATATACATAAATTTTTTTTTACAATATTTTTTCAAATCAGTCATGATGAAACATTTTCCTTACGATTTGTTGGGTACCGTTTAATTAAAAATTTTACTGAACAAGGTTACACCCACTCAATAAAATATTTGATCAATAAGCAAATTTGCTATTGTAGATTTATCAATGGCTAATTAATTTCCGAAAAAAAAAAGAAATCTATGATTACGTATGACATGATTTACTTTTACGGAGAAAAAATTTTTAAATATGAAACCGACATAAGAAATTTGACTAACCATTCAATACTTTTTTGAGAAGGTTTATAAACCAATGTCACCAAGCTACGTTAACAAGCTTATTAGAGAAATTAAACCTGTACTTATTACATACAGCTCGTAAATTCTTTCAAGGTTACTAAAGCAATTAATTGCGGATATTATTGTCTTAACTACCAAAAAGTATGAACATGTTTTCATATTTCATTAAACTGGAAGACATAAACCCTTCATACAGTTATTTTTGAAGATACTATTTTATCGCTGGAGTAATGTTAACATGAAACCGCTAAAAATTTGTTAACTAACATGAGAGGGAAATCTTGTAGAGAGTGTCCCAAAAAGGTGGCAACACGGTTTAATTCTTTATCTATTAGAGAGAAATGTGCCCCACACATTTAAGGTGTACAAATTTTCAGCTTTTCATCATAAAACGTCTCAGAGATATCTTATAAGAAAGATGGTCAGTGACTATTCTTGAATTTGAGTGTAAAAATTTATTGCTAAAAAAGAAATTCTTTCGTAATTTCTAAACGATCCCTGAAATGCCCCTGAAACATTATTTTAAGCATTTATCATGGAAAACTAGACAACAACTGTTTCCGAGCGTGGTTTTAGTCAGCATCTATTTATCTTCATATATCTGTTTCTTTTCATGATATAGTGTTCCAATTTTGTGTATCACTTCATTAGTGTATGGGGCACATTTTACTAACTGGGAGTTTTTTCGTACGGGCATTGTGTAAAAAATTTAAAAAGAGTAAATTTTTTAAAATTAACGAAAGGAATTTTTTTTAACGTAGTTTTTTCCCCTACCTGATTTGGAACATTTTTTCAAACTAAAACATTTGACCATTTACCTCTACTAGATAAAGAATTAAGACTTCTTACCACCTTTTTGGGACACCCTGTATAACCGCCTTTCCTCCCTTGTACAAATAACTCAGTAGAGAAAATCACTCAGGTATGCTGCACATGAATTTCATGCAATCATTAAATTTTTTTTTTTTCTAGAACACTAACATTTAGTTTGAGCAGAGTTTTCGGGGTCTATATTTCTAATCTACCAATAAGTATCAGATATGGAGAGTAATGGATTCGTTCCGTGCTTTATTTGTATTCTTATTTTATTTAGAAATATCCGTTCGCAGACAAATAGAAGGAGATTTGAACACGAAAAATAAATAAATAAGTAAATAAATAAAAATAAATAAATAAAGTAAAATAAAATAAATAAATAAAGTAAAATAAAATAAATAAATACAAAAAGCAGGCTTCGAAAATTTTTTGACTTTTTAACTTGCGATTGCGAAATTTCTGATTTTACAGTGTTGTGAGAGAGATTGGCAAATTCTTGATAATCTTTTTTTTTTCGTTAAAAATATGAAGCAGCACATATAAAAAAAAAAAAAAGAAAGAAAGCATTGCTACTGCATTTAAAAAGTTTGTGGTTAGGGCAAAGCTGCACGAGAGCTGTTTGCTAAGAGAGGGATGCATTAGGCGGAACACTTTTCAAGGGGTTTTAACTTGCATTCACGTTACATTTGGAGAAAACCGCCACAACTCCAGACCGTTAGATCGACAGCCACGTTTGAGGACAGAACTTTGGAAAAAGAAAGGTTCTAGTTTCATTTCAATTTTATGTCTTATGTAGTCGATGTTACAGTTGATTTATTATCATCATCATCATCATCATTATTATTATTATGAGAAGTAGCAGAATTAAAAAGCAATCCAGCAAGTTTGCTTGCTGATAAGTGCTTTTCTTTTCTACGCTGTATATGGATAATGAGTTTTAGCTATCCAAATTAAAAAAAAAGTATTTAAAGTATTTAAAATTGTATTTTTAAAATTAAATGTTTCATATAAGCTGTGCCTTATTCAATACACACATTTCTTAACATAGTACGCATATTGTTATACAATGTATGATGAAAATAATTTATATCAACACGTCGAAAAATGTTATTTTCTCAAGTGGCTTGCCGTGTGTTTAAGCTCAAAATATTAATTATTCGTTCAAGAACTTGTTATATAGTCTTCTACAAAGTTGCTTATGTGATTAATTATGAACACGATCGTTGTTGATTACCGTACAATATAAAACACACGTTGTCAGTTTAACAAACTGGAAGATTATCTTTCAGACATCGAGGGAAGGCGGGACAGCAAAGCCACACACGTGAATGTTATTTTAAGCAATTATCATGGAAGTCTAGACAACTATTGTTTCCTCCCGTGTTCACAGTGGATGTAATAGAGTTGTTAATAATGAGCAGAATGGTGTAATAAATGCCATGCTATTGAAGAGTAAGTGAATGTTTCCCCATAGAAATCTTCCCCTATTAACTAAAACAATACTTGTGAGTGATAATACTTGTGAATAATACCTGTGAAATTTTCCTTGCAAATGAGGTGAAGGAAACCTGAGAAGATTAGATGTTTACTCGAATTTGCTTATAAATATGCTTGATATTAGAATGTTTATAACAGACAAGTGACAGTTTGTTTAGTTTATCATTATTCATTTCAATTGTAGCTGCGTTTTAATTCTTAGTCTTTTTTTTTTCTATTGGTCTGTGCTATACAAAGACACCAATCCATCCTCCCGTATAAATATCAGATACAATTAATTTATCCAGTTTCATAGATGCACTGACAAAGGAAAATTGTGCTTTATCGAAATAGGTTTGTAATTCTTTGTGCTCTTATAGGTGCATAAAAGCGTTGATAAGTATGTGATATCGTGTTGGATTCAATAAAGATTTATTATTAAACTGGTAATTCATAGTCGCATCTATATAAGGCAGCTTCTGTGGCGGACACACACACACACAAAAAAGAAGAAAATCTGAAACACTTTCAGATTTTAAATAAGCACTAAAGTGCTATGTATTAACAGCGTATCATAATTCATGCGTCGTCCCTATTTTTCTTCCTTATTCCATTAAGTTGGAAAGAGCACCATTAGTAATGAGAGTGCCGTATTTTCCTTCCTTGTTTCATAAAACCCATCTTTGGAATCGAAATTTATATTAAAACCGCCTATTAAAACTGTTTTATAATCTCCGCCAAGTATATTGCAACTATACTTCACCGTTTAAATATTGTTCCGAATGTGCACCATAATCCATGAGTGTGCCCTGTTTGTCTTTCTTGGGTTGATTCCTACTTTAACGCAACGACTCTTGCTAAGGTAGCGATGACGATTTTTTGTATTTATGTGGCAATCGCACTTTAGAATTAAAAGGGCGATTTGGAACACCAAGTAAATACAGCATTCCGTTACATTTTTATTTATTTAGGGTTGTCAATTAAAGTAGTTTTAATAATTAAGTGTCTTCAGATTCCTTAACTGGTGCAAAGAGGCCTACGGATGCTCACTTATTGGTTCCATCACTCAGATACGTCATCTAACGGCCGAATCTAACCAATGAGGAAACGTCCTTAGGCTTATTTCGGAGTACACAAGAAGGCCCGCTAGAATCACGATGGCCCAGCGTATATCCAAGTTCGTGGTTAGCGCGTACACTCTCTATCATTTACCAACTGTAAATATCTGAGTTAGAACAAAAATGAAAGCACGAAACAGTATTTTGTTGTATTCTCAAAACAGATGTTCATAGAGTTATTGCTCTTTTCTTCTCATCGGCTGATTAATACACACCCAATTACACACATCAGAGCTTATTTATAACGACGCACAACACTGTGCTCTCTTTGTAACGACGATTACTTTACTGGTATCGTAAACGGATTCTTGAAAATTTCATTATAACAGCAGTTTAGCGCCGATACTCTACATAATAATGTCCTGTGTATGATAATCGAGCACCTTACTCAACTTTTTTGTATCGGACTCCTGTATAGCTATCCCTTAATTAGGTCATATGGGGAGTTATGGGTCAAAAAACAACAACATCTTAATATTTTCTAAAGTATGAAAGATAAAATGATTTATTTGCTATGAAGTAAGCTTTAATAATTTAGAAAATATTCAAATAGCCACTTTATTTGAAATTGAATTATTGTTAATTTTATTTAAATTATTGATTGGACAATTATGGGTCGAATTTTGGCAAACATGTGTCAGATAGGGTGTAAATATGGGTCACACCTTTTTCACCTTTTTTTTTTATAGAAATGCATATCAAAAGTAAGTAATATTCTAAATTATCCTTTTTTAGCACACAGACAGATTTTTTTATTTATCTAATGCTGTACTGAAGGAAAAAAAATAATTTGAACAATAAGATTATTTTTGAAGAAAGAATTGGGGACAAATCAGCTGTGTGTCCCCAAGTTTGAAACAAAAATTAAGGACATTATATAAATTCAGTGCTACTTTTAAAATAGCTTCTATTTATTCATCTAGAGCATTATTAACATTCATGAAGCAAAGAAATATATGAAGTATTCATAAAAAAAACATGATTGAATTCTTTTTAAATTGGGAAGAAATAACTGTTTTAATTAAAATTTTGTCTCCAATTGTTCTTTTACGTTTTAGGGACAAACTGAAAATGTTCTGAAATTGGGGATGTTTGGTTATGGGCACCTTAATCATAATACGGAGCAAAGAATTTTTTTTTTTGCTCTTCACGTACAGTATGAATTTCTTGTATCACCTTCTTAGAATCTTCCAAGGAGGAATTTTTTTTTTTTGCTACATTTTATAGCAGTTTCTTCAATATTATTTTCATTGTCATTAGACAGCCCTTGATCACAAAACAGTTCCAAATTATCTCGTTTCGTATTTGGGGGACTTTCTATATCTCCCGGTTAAAGCATAATATAATATTACAGTAAAGTATAACAGTTATTGTAAGTACTAATATTTTTTACACGGAAATAAAGTAAAAAAACACCTAAAGAAAAAAAAATATCACCGACCAAGAGTTACCCCAAAAAACGGGAGTATAAATGACCATACTTTAAAATTAATTTTAAAAATAATGAAGAAAAAGTATATTTACATATGAAAAGCTTAGATCAGCGTTTTTCAACCTCTGGGGCTAGACCCCAAAGGGGGCGCAGAGCGTTTGCAGGGGGGGGGGGCGAGAAAAACCAAAGAGGAAGTAGTGATGCATGTTTTTAGAAAATTCATCTTATTTATTCTCATTTTTTACTTAAAAATATATCCTTTTTCGCTTAAAATGTTCATTCAAATTTTACTGCTAACATTATTTTGTAGAAAATTCGACTAAATGTTCATTGTTAAAGATTAAAAAACTGAATGTATGCTGAAAAATGTGAGGGGGGGCGCCACCGTAAGTTAGCCTTTGTTGGGGGGGGACGCGATGTTAAAAAGGTTGAGAACCGCTGGCTTAGATCATCTGCAGGTAAAAAACAGCCAACAACAAAACTGTTTTGTCAGAAATGTTTCAGTGACATGAATCTTTAAAAAAATCATGATTTTCAGAGACTATCTTTTTTGAAGATTTTTTTTGTAGTAGTGTAAAAAGTATTTCTTTATCTTATTTGCTATATAGTTACATTGTTTTTGAACTGCTATACGTTTTGCATAAGAAAATAGAATGTTTAAGCATGACTTGGCATAATTTAGCTGAATTTTTTTTTTTTTAATGCTATAAAGTAAGTGACCATTATTTGCCCGGAAACAGAGTGATCCGTAATTCCCCCATATGACCCTACCTTGGATAAAATTTTCGACTAAACTGCTTTTTTCGTTACTCCATTGACGGTGCTAATCTGTGCCCTCTTTCAAGTGGCGTCAACGATATGCGCCCTACTTTCCAAACCCTAGATATACCAATATGTTTAAAATACCTGTTGCTTAGTTTAAAAATACTGTTGGAAATCGATTTTTTAAGGGAATACCCTACCTCGACAAGTATGCGGCTTCGTTACAAACAGGATTGTTTTCTAGTGTAGAGCCACCAAGCATCCTGGAACATGAGGGTCGATTCTCACCAATTCCGTGGAAAAGCCATGTCGTTAACTTTGTCCCGCCTTGAGGAGGAGCCTTAACCCATTAAGTACTAGGGTTACCACATGGTAACAGCAAACAATGGTTTGTAGTATGGTCACATAAAGGACTAGCGTGACCATATGGTCACCTGGCCATATTTACTAAATTTCACATCTGACATCTGAAAAAATAGAAAAGGACATTCTCACTCAAGTAACCCCAATGAAATTAATTCAGTTCAGGGGAAAGATTGAGGGGGAGGGAGGGTAAAATCTCCGTCCTTAATGGGTTAAAGTAGAGCGTTAAGACTTCTTTTCTAGGATTGGCTTAGTGTTAAGAACCAATTTAGAATGTAGTTAGAGCTTTCACTAGCAGACGACTGAGTACGGAAAGTTTAAAGTTAACTACCAATTGTCAGCTAACAATTGAAGGATAATTGATCTCGTATTTCACTAAGGATGCAATTTTCTACCAAGTTAAAGCACTTCATGAAACGAACAGTGCTTTCTTCACCATGATATTGAAAAAGATCATATATACTGGGTAGTAATAAAACAAGTATCTCTATTTAGAGCTGCCTCTAGCTTGAAGGAATAATCCGAATGAAACCAAAATCAGTATACTTATTAATCGAAAAAGGGGAAAAATAAAGATAAAAAAAAATAGCTGCAAAAATCGCTGACAGATGGCACTGCCTGTGAAAACATCATTGCAATCATTAGCAAAACCAAGAACGATCATATGTGTCCGCAATGTGCTACGAGATGCCTTTTAGTTTGTCAGATCGCGCTCTGACTTTACAACTATTCTACGTTGACTGCTCAAACGCTTACGTTCCACACTTGAGCACGTTGCACACCGTCTGGATTGTGTCCTCCAGCTCAACGGCTATGTGGAACCTGAACTTGATTGGAACTGACATGTGCAAGCGTAATCACATTATCTGTAACATATTTCAATATATTAGGTATAACATCAGGATTTTCGTTTTCTTTATTTGTTTTTGCATTACACATTATGCATTCAAAAGCGCCATCTGTCGGCGATTAATGCAACTAATTTTTTATTATACCATTCTTCTTCTCCTTTCCAGATCAGTAAGTGCACCGATTTTGGTTTCATTTGGATTATTTTTTTAAGCTACAGACAACTCTAAATGGAAATAAATAGTGATACATATTTTATAACCATCCGGCTTATTCGAAACTTTGAAAAATAAAGTTCTATTTTTTATATAAACTGGTATACTTAAAACACCATTTTTTTTAATGAAATGTACATCAAAAATACACTCATGTCCATAAATTAAGGATAATTCAGAATCACACAGAAATTGATCTCTAAAATAAAAATTTCACCTGTGGAATGATCACACACATCTTGAAGAAGAATATGCAAATTACAGGAAACCACCAGATGGCGTGGATGGTACGTCACAATGACGAGAGTGTAAGAGAGGGGTATATAAGGAATGGTGGCAAAGAAGTAAAATTGTTCACAAGCGCTGTGAAAGCCTTTCAGTGCAAAAACCGCATAGTTATGGCACAAAGGAGGCATTTGGATGATGTTTTACGTGGCAGAATTATCGGACGACTGGAATGTGGACGTACCCAGCTGGAAGTATCCGAGGAACTTGGAATCGCCCAGAGTGTCATCTCCAGTCTTTGGCAACGATTCCAAGATGATGGTAATGTGAGTAGACGTTACAGCACAGGTCGCCTCCGAGTTACAACGCCGAATGAGGACCGCTATTTGGCAGTTACTGCCAAAAGAAACAGACGGAGTACAGCATCAGACCTGTCTCGTCAGCTCTCTTCAGCTACCGGTACGACAGTTTCAAGGCAGACCGTGTACAGACGCTTAGGGCACATTGGTCTATATGCTCGTAGGCCTGTCAGATGTGTTCCACTTACCGCAACTCACTGTCGCCTGCGATTAACCTGGAGTAGAGAGCATGCATTGTGGACACCGCAACAGTGGTCTTGTGTGATGTTTTCCGACGAGTCAAGGTTTAGTTTGGAGTCTGATTCTCGCCGGACATTCATCTGGAGAGCGCCAGGTACCCGTTACCACCAAAAGAACACCATTGAAAGACACCGTTACGGTGGTGCAGGATGGTTCGTTTGGGGAGGATATATTTTTGGTTCCAGAACTGACCTGCATGTTCAGAGTGTAACGATGACAGGCCACATCTATCGGTATGTCATTCTGGAACAACATGTAAGTTTGTTTCGGGGCGCCATGGGTGCTGAATTTGTGTTTATGGATGACAACGCCCGTCCTCACCGTGCAAACATTGTAGACGAATGCCTTCAATCGGAGGATATCACCCGTATGCATTGGCCAGCATACTCACCGGACTTGAATCCAATAGAGCATGTGTGGGATATGCTTGGCCGACGAATTGCAGCCCGTCAACCCCCTCCCACCTGTCTACCGGAACTTCGGAGTGCATTGCTTGATGAGCGGTGCAATATTCCCCAAGATCAGATTGATCATTTGATACTCAGCATGCCTAGGCGTTGTCAGGCCTGTATTGCATCGTCCGGGAGACATACTCCGTATTAACCATCCTACTAACCATGTTATACTGTTTTTTGTAAATAGGTTCTTTTTTGAAATTTGGTCAAGGGAGTAAAACTTGCAATTTTTATTAATTATGTCAAACATATAGCATCTTTTTTGCTCTTTACTTTTTGTTTAATAAATAGACTTTACAAATAAGTCAAATTTGTTTTGCTTCTTTCTCTTTCTTTGCCTGAACTTCATTATCCTTAATTTATGGACATGAGTGTATCATACATGATGAAAATAATTTATATTCAAAAGTGTTGAGAAATTTTAATTTTTCAACGGGTTTAACTTCTGTTTACTCTCGAAATATTAATTATTCCTTCAAGAACTTGTTATAAAGTCTCCTACAAAGTTGCTAATGTGATTAATTATAAACACCATCGTCGTTAATTAGAGCAAAATATGAGAATGAGTTCTTATGTTAACAAACTGTGAGATTATCTTCTAGACAATGAGAAGGATAACAGCGTATAAAATCCACACGAATGAATGCCATTTTAAGCAATCCCCGTAGAAGAAAAGACAACTATTGCTGTGTGCCTTGTTTAAAGCGGTAGTAACAGAGTTGAAGACGTACTGTGAAGGAAAATAAATTTAATGTTATTTAATAGTGTGTGAATATTTCCAATAGGATTCATCTCTTATGGTGGGTCAGTAGTAGTTTGCTAAATTTTGCATGTAAACGAGTTCCAGGAAATAAAAGAAAATGATTATTAGTTGGCATTCTTACGAAACACTGCACGTAAATGGATCTAAAATGAGAAGGTTTAACAGATCACTTACAGTTAGTAACTTTGTGATTTTGGTTGTTTAGTTTACAAACGCCCATTTTAATGTCAGCTGCATTTTTAACTTTTTGACCGTGTTCTGTATTCTTGTGCGGGTATGCACATATGAAGATGATGCGGAAACCGGTCGTTGTGACTTTTTGCTCCTATGGGTGTCTAAAAATATTGATAATTATGGGAATCCCTATTCAACTAGGATTTGTTAAGTATATGATACATAAAAAACTATCTTGTAATCGAATGTGCTTTTAAGTTTTTTCGAGAATAAATATATGATCATTTTTGTACTTTTGTAATTTCCTTGGAATGAAGAAAAATTTTCTCTGCCCTAAGGAAAAAAAAAAGCCCTTCTGCTTAGAATTTTTTAAAGCTTTCTGTATAAATTTTATATTTTCTAGAAAGCGTTAGCATTTTGGCTGTTTTTTAAACTTTTAATTTCCAACACGAAACATTATTTTTTAATTTGTTCAGTAGATTTCTTGAACCTCGTTTATAGGAAACATTAAAACCACCGATCAGGGGCGTAGCCAAGGGGGGGGGGGTTAGGCGGGTCATAACCCCCCCCATGAGGAATGTTTTGCCATACAAAATGTATATTCTTCATTACATTATCACACATACGTATACATATATATGAGTTGTAGTAGTCGTAACACCCCCCCCCATGAAAAATTTCTGGCTACGCCCCTGCCTCCGATTACAGGTTTTTGCGACATTATCAGCCTGTAATCATAAACTGACCGATTACAGGATTTTGCCGCAACACACATTAAACGTGATAATGTTTGTGTCATTCATTTTATATTTGACATTCCAGCTTGATATTTTATTCAGACATGGGAGGGAAAGTTTAAGAAAAATCTACACACAAAAAAATATTTCGTTGAATCAAGAGAAATTTTGTTAAATCAACAATATTATCCAGTTAAAACAGCGCCAACTAAATGCATGTTGATTTAACAAAATAATTTTGTTAAAATTATTTCATTATTTCAACAAAACATTTTGCGAATTTAACCAAATAAGAATTAAATAAGAATTTCTCCTCTGGGCGAGTCTGGCAAGTCTTTCACTGTCCTGTGCATGTCCTTGACGCATGCGTAAACCGACTGTCGAGTGATTTCAAATTTCATTCATTCTGAGTTTTGACAAAACTTTCTTGTTAAATGCAATGGCATTTTATTAAATCAGTTTGACTGAATCAAACAAACTTTTGTTACATCAACAAAACAAATCTGCCAAACTACTTAACCAAACAAGTTCTGTCAAATTCAACAATTTTTAGCGTGCATTAAAAATCCCTAAATCCATACATTCTGATTTTTAGCAATTTTTCCCACTTTTAAATATGAAAGCATTTGAATAGATTTATCGGTCTGAGTCTTGACACAGATATACAGAAAAACATAGGAAAAACTTAAGCTGCTTAAAGAAAAAAAGAAAATCTATACTTCTTTCCATAGCTAGGTCTCGTTCCTGTTCTGAGAAAACGGATACTTCAGCCATTTCTAAAAATGATATTTGACGTCCAGTGTCATACAAAGATGTTCCTTCATTAATCCATTTTTCTTCTATTTAAATCGTTTAAAGTCGTAGTGTTTTTTCACTTTAAAAGATAACAATTTCTACAAGTAGCGAAAATAATAAATAAATATAGTAAGAGCAGGATGTTAGATACATCTCCATTCTACTGAGTTCTGGAAAAAAAAAAAGAATTGGCCACAACGTACAGAGTTCGTTACAGCCGACATTTAAGTTCCGCCATTTTCAGTGAGCTTTGATCCGGGAAGATTAATGATGGGAAAGAATGTCCCAGAAATAAATGATGAGTTGTACAAAGAAACTCTATTACTAGTTGCTTGATCATTTATTTTGTCTCTTCGACAATGTAATATAAAATTCTTCTCCGCCCAAGAAATTAGTGCTTTACAGGGTATTTCAATGGTCGCCAATCATGGTGATTTATAAAAAGAGTAGTAGATATGTATTCCGAGGAAACTGAATAAGTTTTGAACTGAACAAACTAACCTCGACTGTCTAATATCTTACAAATCCAATCTATATCTAGTATACTAGTCTAATATCTAACAAACAGGAATAGCATAAAAAATATCATGTAATAATTTTACTAGCATATATCATATTTTTAAAATAAATAATTCGTTCGTCTAAAAAAAGGGCATAGGCGGATACGTTTAATTCAGTTTTTTTTTAAACTTTTAGTACAGTACTAGGGGTCAAAGCCCCTAGACTCACCACGCTCGCTTTTCGTATGAGGCATTCGGCCCCTAACAAGGCTTATTCGTAAAAAAAGTATAATTGACAAAACCCAAAGATTGGATCTAATAGAATGTTACCGAGCTACACATTCCTTTGGTTCTTGCATGTCCCTTGGAACAACTTCACACTATTTTTAATTGTGAAAACCTATGGAACTCGTTCCGTATTTGCCATCCGTGGCGATTTCTCATAATTTGGCGACTTACGTATAGGTATGGTTAATAATTATATCTAATAAAACAGTGCTTCCTATGTTTTCTTTGATAAAAACTACGGAACAGCTATTATATCTTGGTACTAGTGGTGACTTTTCATTACTTGGAGATTTACACATGCGTAGAGACAATTATCATTGTTCATGTAAGGTTGCCGTGAAAACAGTTATCCACACATTCATATACATAATCCTTTGCAGATTGGCTTATTTACCACCACGATATATATCATCTCGCCGCGCGGGCAAATATCCAAGCTATATTTGCGATAATGGCATAATTAACGCCACCAAGTATTTCTACGGGTGGCAAATACCCAAGCTGAACCTAACCGGCATTATTATAATATGCATTTGAATTATTTTTCATTTTCAAAATACTGGATGCTAACATTTCGGAACACACGCAATATTATTCACCCTGCTTGAGATAGCGTTTTTCCAGATTGTACCTGATGCCAAAATGGCGTTTTTTAAATCAGTTGCGATTATTATTAGAAAAAGTATTAGAAAAACGAATTTGCGTCAATTTTAAACTCTTGTTATCTAAGAGAACTTACTATTTGAAAATTGTGAATTTTGTGTAACACACTTTGACTTATATATTTCACTTACTTTTTAATTTGGTGTGAAAATGGTGTAATTCTACTTCATATTTGTTAATTTCACCCTGGAATTGCTTTCTTTCAAAGGCATGAATGATTTTATGCTGGTGAAAATTGCCAAGACTGGCAACCATTGTGCTTACTTTTTCAGTTTTTTATTAATATCTTCTAAAATAATTGGAAATTTCAAAATTTAAGTCAGCTTATCAGCTTTTCCGGAATTTTCCAAATCCGTGGACACCTTCATCGAAACTCAGATCCCCATGGTTCCGTAGGAGATAGGAGAAGAAGCTTTAGACAGCGGCGGCGGCGTCAGCGACTGTTACTATTTTTAAGAATAGAGCGATACGAAACTGAAGCACTCTAAATTTGCAAAGGATTCCTTATTGTATTTTTCAAATCTAAACAGCTTTTGTGCACGGGGACCTATTTAATTTGCAATAATCCCAGCTAAAAACCAACTTACGAAACTTTAAATCACCGTACATTAAGTCTCAATTCAGAATAAAATTTACGAGGATAAAATATGCCGCCGAAATTGCACCCGCGTCGACAAGGAGATGCAGTTACTTGCAGAGACTAGGCGAGAAATTACACCTCGCTAAACATGTTTACGCTCTTTGTGAGCGCACCAGAAAGGTTTTTATTTTCCTTAAACCGTCTTGCTTAGTTATTCGCGGGAATGACTTTAAATTATCTGTAACTATGTCCATTATGGCTGCAGAGTTAATAATGTAAATGATTCATTATGAAACGGGGCACGGCTGTTAATTACGGCAAAACATAAACAAGTTGCTGGATACTCCTTGCGGTAAACTTGGTGAAGATTACGGTCTTCGCGAGAGCATAAAGACAGACTTAAATGTCATTTTATGTAATTATGTCGAGAGGGAAGAGTGGTATTTAAAAGTTGAGGTAAAGAGATATTTGAGTCAGTAATGGACACTTTGGTCGTTTAGAGCGGCGAATTAAATTTTTCATTCTTTGTGTGTCGGGATAAATGTGATAACAAACCTACCAGAAATAATAAGAACACTTAAAAACTGGTGTTTGAAGGGTAAAACTAATTAAGAATTTTGCAAGTAATATACATAAGTTAAAAAAAAATACCATTGATCGTTAAGGGTGGTACAAGGAGAAAAAGCTCCACTATAGACTAAAAGACCTCAATTTTCTAGAGGATTAGGATCCTTTACCCTAATAATAAAAATAATATACATTACTCTCTTGATAATCCGGCAATTGGTAAGTCCGGCAGTTCAATAATCCGGAACTCTTCGGAAACGCATGCTATATCGTATTCCGATTCGCATCGAATCGTATTTAGATTCTTCTCTCCCTCTTTTCATTTCTTTTCTAGTTTACCTAATGTACTTTGTAATGTATTTATCTAGTGTACTGCAATGTCGACCATAGATAGCACATGACTTTAAGTTTGTGTCAAAAACAAGAGATCTTGATTATTAATAATTTTTCGACAATCCGGTGGTTGTCCGGTCCCATATTGTCGGATTATGAAGATTGTACTGTATACATTTTTACAGAAAGGTTGGATATTTTTCATCTAAGGTCTCATATACCTTTACAGGCAAAATACATAAGCAAATACTATGTTTATGCATTTGAGTTTGATAGCAATATCAATTTTACTTTTGTTTCTAAGTAATTTGTGCGTTTATTTGGTGTCGCGTTTTTTATTTCTTGATAATAAAGATATTTTTATTATGAGTTTGATTTATTTTCTAACATCCTACTAGACATTTTCTGTCGACCAAATTGTCCACTTAAATTGATTAAAGAAGGTGCTTAACCTCTTCCCCAGTTTTATTGCTCGTAGAGTAGAAAAGAGCACAGGATGGCGTTTTCCCTCAGTTATCTGTTTGCAATTTAAGAGATTCTTTCGCTAAAAATCTGCATTTCCACATATAATGAATCAGACGGAAGAAAGAGCAGTCGACTCACGAAAAATGAAATTTTTGATAAATTATGACAATTTAGATCTTTAAAAATATGAGGTCTATATTAATAAAAATTTAGTTAAACATTATAAAAGCATATAAACGTTATTATATGAGCTACAAAAATATTTATTTTAACTAGACATAAAAGAGTATTGAATAACATTTTAAATCCCCTATTTTCGAAGTATCAAATATGTTAGTCTATTAATAATTATAGAAAATCATAACAACATCACCAGCGTTTGGTTTATTTTTAAACAACTGCTTGTTCCATCAGAATATCTCCCATTAATCTTAGGTACAAAATTCTAATTCTGAATGTTCTATTTGACTGATGTTTTGATGAGAACGTTTGCACTCATTCAGTATAGTACTTTGAATTCCCATTCGGGCAACAAATTTAATATATCTTTACGCTTGACATTCAAATCCCCAGCAAACAGCAGGACTTTGTAAATACAATATAGCATTTCTGTCTGCTTAGAGTTTTAAATATGCAAATTTAATTATTCTGCATTCAAATTTCTGATTTATTTTATGAAACACGTGTATTCGTTTCGAAGATTGCTACTCGGGGATTTGAGCATCTCTTTATGTGCATGTTAATTTTTAATGCCGCTAAGTAAGCCTATTACGAGAGTTTTGGGATGCATTCATAACTTGCAAAAGCATTTACTAAATTGTTGTTGATAGTGTAGGTTATTTTGTTCAGGATCATTATTTTTGTATTAAGGCAAACATATTGTAAACGGCAAGTAATTGTAAGCAAATAAATTTTAGGCATTTATTAAAGTATCTCGAGAAATACATTATAATATACTTACAAAGCTGGATAATCATTCTTAAAGAATCTGATGAAATGAATTAAATTTCTCTAGAATGATGCAAATCATTACAATAAGCGCATTAATAATTAGACAGGTAAAATATTTACATTTTCGGCTTATGGAATTAATATTTTTGCTCTAACAAAATATTTAGAATTCCAGATCATGTCATGCTATTTACAAGGCCATTATTCGACTTCTTATTTAAAAATCTAAATAAATAAAAATCTGCCAAAAACTTCGTAAAAGTTGATGGTTTTGCTTTAGTTAATTATGAACACAGAAGAATGTAAATATAAATATTCCAAATCACCCTAAATTTCTGTGAAATTTCTATGTTCTTTCCAAAATACATGTTTTCATAAATTTCAATTTTAAAGCCTAAGGCTAGTCAATAATGAATAAATGTGCGAAACGATAAATGATGTCTACTCAAATTAGCATAAATATAGGTATAACTGTTCATCATTCAGAGTCATTTACCGTATATTTTTGTATGTTGTGTGTCACAAAATGCCAATTCTTGAAAGCGGATTTTCTGTCTGAGGCAGAACCTAACTGCGTAGAAATATTTTATTCGGTGTTCACTTTTTTTATATGGCTAAAGTTGTAACGAATCGAAACTTGGAAAACTGTTTTTGTATGTATTGCAGTTGATTTAACAGAGCGCAAACTACGGCATGTAACACAAATAAAGCCACCGTGATTTTGCGCCATAACTGGAGAAGAAACAGACCAATAATAACAAAACAAATAAATTTAAAAAGTCTACAAATACGTATTTACAAAGAGTAACTCACTCTCTGCTCCACCTGGGCATTAAAAAATACATATCTAAAAGAAGAGAAAATACAGTGTCCGTTATAATAAAGCCACTACTGTTAATAGTCAATCTATTCCTCATGTTCACGTATGCTTTGGAATACACGATGTGCCATGTATCATTTACCTGTCTCTGGAAGACAGAACCAACTATTCCAGTGTTCAATGGTGGCGGCCTTCAGTTCTGCCAAAGACTAAAACTGTCTGACATTTAAATATACATTCCTACTGTGAATACTCTGTCTATTTTCTTGGAGATTGAGATCAAGTGTAAAGGGCAGGGCATTTCAAGGCAAACACCACATTATCGAAAAACCAATCCCAGGGGAATTTCGGAACTTGAAAGAGGACCTTGGTCTGCTGGGAAATTAAACTTCGGTTTTAATTCCCTCTGCAAATGGCAATAAATATGTTTCTAGGTTTTCTTGGTAGAATTTCTTTCAATCCTTCATACGGCCTTACGGAAAAACCAGGTTATGGTTACGACCATAGCCTGAGCTTCTCCACATCGTATCATGAACTTCTACCATTTTGTCGTTAAAGAAGAAACAACATCTCATGCTGAAAACTACCAAAAAAGGATAGATTTGTCCAAATATCATAAACCTGCAAAATCTGTGGTATCATGTTACGGTCTCAGATGAGATAAACATAAATTTGGATGCCCCAGACGCTGTTGTGTTCTATTGGCATGACACGAGGATTTCTTCTCCAGAAACAAGAAAGTGGAGGCTCATAATACGATGTGGAGAGACTTAGGCTATGGTGGTAAACTTAACCTGCCTTATCCTCCAGACAGTATGAAACTACCGATTACTAGAGTCATTTGAATTTTACGCCCCTAAACTTACTATTATGTAGGACTGTTATTAAGTAGATAAAGTGCGCCCTTCTGAGGCTTGTTCCCCTGGCAGCTGCCCATCTGGCCAGCACTTAGCTATGGCACTGCCGATTACCAAGAAATCCTAAAAACAGATTTACTGATATTTGCAGGGAAAATGAGTGGCCAAAGCCTGATTTTCCCAATAGGACAAAATCTTCCCAATAGGACACTGCAAAATCCTCCTGGGAATGGTTTTTTGACAATGGGGTGTATATCATAAGATGTTCTGTCCTTTAAGCTTGATCTCAATCCCCAAGAAAATGGGAGGTGTATCCTCAGTAGGGATGGATACTACATACGCAAATATCAAAGAGTTTCAGTCTGTGGCAAAATTGAAGGCCACCAGCACTGAACATTGGGAAAATATTGATGTTAGTGTCTTCCAGAGACAGGTAAATGGTATGCAACATCGTGTATTCCAAGTTATATATCAGGGGTTCACAACCATAGTGAACGAAGTCCATATTTTTCAAAAATAGAGATAGTTCATGTTGGAGTAACCTCAAAACATGTTCTGTTCACTGCCATAGTGAATCAAGTGATTAATACGTTTCTATTCCAGAGATAGCATATGTTACTAGGCAGTATAATTACACTATACGACAATGTGCAACTTCAAACCTTCATTTCTTAAACTTAGTTCAGATGGACTTGGTTCACTATGGTTGTGATCCTCTCATATAAATATAGCAAATATATTGGTTATTAACAGTAATAGCTTTGTTTTGGCGGCACACTTTTTTTCTTCGCCTTTTAGACATTGATTTTCTTATTGCCCAGGTGGGGCAGGGAATGAGTTATTTCTTGTAAGTATGTATTTATGTGTAGATTTTTAATATGTTTATTTTGTTCTTATTGGTCTGATTCTTGTCCAGTTACGGCACAAATCACGGTGGCTTTATTTCGGTGGGACACACTGCAAGTACCATTATGACTGGATTGACACATTTCTATACCGTAGGTCGAATAACAATATCATCCCTTAAAAATGTAATTATGATTTTCATTTGATATATTGATAGTCTTACACATGGCAAATAAGTTTTAAAGCGTTGTACATTAGCACTGTATGGAATAGTAAATTATATAAACAAGTGCAAAATAACTTCAAAAACGTTTTGACAGAGTTTTTAGTTTTTTATATTTTCGATACGTAAATTTTCGACATGATGGTTACAACCTGATTCAATATATCCCTAACTTGCTTAATTTGTTTGAGGTGAAAACATATTCCATTTCTTTACATTTTTTTAATAAGAACTTTTTTCAATGGTTTTCAAAATGATATTGATCGATTCGTGAATATTGGATTGTTGCTTCTTCCTCATATAAGCCTCTTGACTGCCTAGTAAACAGCTCCCTAGGCTGAACGCCCTTAGAGGGCAATTCCTAAGGGTAATCATGCAACCATTTGGGACTGTTTCTGTCTGTTTTACCTCAAGTAAACCACCACCAAGTTATTCGGTCCATAATCAGCAACAATGAATTTAGCGATGGTAGATTTAAGATTGGAATCCACATGGGCGGAATACGCGACGGAAAGCAGAAAACTGAAACAGAAAACGACGAACTTCTGGTTTTTCAGTTTCTGTCAAGCAGAATCAAGGGCGGAAAACGGAGTTAAAAATGTTGAACTTTTCTGTTTCTGCCCGCGTTTTCCACCCTGTGCCAGCCAATAGGAATTTGCCTAGATCCAGAGAGGTGGTCATCGAAAAAACAAGATGGCGTCACATTTCGATGCTGAAGTACTTGTATTTCAGAGATTGGAATATACTATTCTTGTTGTGTAATAAATTTGTATTCAATAAATAAAGTAAAATAAGAAAAAAAAATTAGATTTTCTTAAACCAACGTTTTTGTTTTTAAAATAGTGCTCTGCATCTACAGTTCGAGGACCTTCATTCAATGAATGCTATGAAAATTCCATATTTCTGTCTTACTAGGAAAATGTTTTAAACTCAGAATATGTTTGCGTTTTTTAATTTCATGTGTTCTAATCAAAGTCATCCTATTCATAAAGTGGAAGCTTATTTTAGCGAGATATTATTTGTTATTCATGTATTTTTTCGCGCTGTTTCAATCATCAAGTGTACGGAACAACAAACGATTTCAAATGAAGACGGTGGATGGCATCTGCATCGTAGTATCAGCTAAGTCGTATTATGGTAGAGTGCGAATCAACTATTGATAGAAAATAATCCCGACAGGAATTCTGTTCTCCAAAAAAATTCTGCTTTCCGTCCATGTGGATTCCAGACTTCTCTACTGATAGACGGATAAAGTGTGAAAATCAGTTGTTCTGGAACATTGCGCGGCTGTCGATCAAATGGTCAGAAGTTTTTGTCGGTTCCCCTATGTAACGTGAATACGTGTTAAAATCCCTTAGAATGTCTCTGACTAAGGACCTAGGCAGATAGACCACGTGTAGTTTTGCTATAAGAACTCAACACAATCTCTAGAACTTAATATTATTCCGAAAATTTTTGAGATATTATTTCTAAATAAGACTTGTTTTACTTCTGTGATATACCAGACGGTTCTGCTTTCTATTTGCAGGAACTGCTGAATACTGTTCTTCAGTGCGGACGCACATTGAATTATGAAGCTCAGCTTACGAAAATTTGTCATCTTAGTAATGTGCCTAATTATTCTGGCCGAGTTTTGCGAAGCTTCTCTCGCCAAAAAATTTATGAAATGGCTGATCAAAAGAAGACGAGACATCATGTTGTTTCCAGTTCCATTTCCACTGTGGCTGCAGAAGAAACCGTCTATTGAGTAAGTACATAATTCACATTTAACCACCTAGAATCGGTTTTTAGACTTGCGTCTTTAAAATGAAGGAGATGTTATGATTGCATTACATGGTTTATTTACAATTTAGTTACTTATATAGCAAAAACCGAAAACAATTAAACACCACAGATTTCTTAGAATTGTGTTCGGGAAAAATTGCTTTGGTTTAAGAAAAGCTTATAATTTAAATTTCTTTTTGGATCAATTCAGATTTTGAAAGTTAATTTAAAGTGTTATGTATACATATTTGAAATATTTAGATTTAAAATACCTGTTATATATTTTTAAGCTACGATTTAAAAAGAAAGAAAAAAAAAGGAGAAAACTGAATAAGAAACTAAATAAAAATAATCTAAATCATCATTTTTAAATAATAAAACAAAACATTTTACAAAAATCGTCATTTTTTAAAATTTGATTCTTTTTAAAAATAATTTTTTTAATAATCACTTTAAAAAATATACTTATGCTATATTTAGAAGATATTTTTTATAATTTATTTTATTATTTAGACTGAAAACACTTGGTATATACTTTTAATATAACTTATAAGCATTTTAGTGCACATCTGAAATCTAAAAAACGTTAAGATAATGCCTGTCTTTTTTAAATTATTATTATTATTATTATTTTTAATTACAGAGAAGCGTCTTTCTCCTGGCATCACCGTGGCCACGGATCTTGGTCTCCAGATTATTATCCACCACCAGCACCTCCTCCGTATCCCGTTGATTATATGTACCCATATCCATAATTCAAGCATTCAGACTGATGGATCACTTGTATATATATATGCTATCAGCGTTCGATACTCCAAGCTCGTTGTTTGAATTCTTTAAGAAATTATGGGGAGGTGTATCTTCAACTAGCTGCTGCCAGAGAAACTTGAAGTTATCCATTGCACTACTCTGTTATTGCCAGATAGTTTTATGCTTTGTAGTTGAACGAATATGGAGAAAATTTCACAATGTCATGTTTTACAAGCTGGCTTTAAACTTACATAACTAGCATCGTGTTTTTTTTTTTTTTTTTTAATAGAAACGAAGTATACAGAGTGTCCCCCCAATTATGATAACACTCTTTAATACTTCACCTATCCCTAGTAGCACAATTAGTCCAAAAGACGTTTAAAACACGTTTTTTAACGTTCTAAAACGTGTTTCCAACGTAATTTGAACGTTTTTTGAACTAGTTGTGCTACTAGGGATTAGAAATTATTAGCCAATGCAATTTAATTTTTTCTTTTTCAAAATAAGGTAGGAAAAAAAGGACTTCATAAAATTTTTTTTTCGTTTATTTTCAAAAAGTTACAATTTTTAAATTTGTATACGATCCTCGTTCAAAAAACTAGTAAAATGTGCTCCATACACTCGTGTGATGATGCACAAATTTTCAGCTTTTTTTCATAAAATGTCTCAGACATATCTTTAGATAAAAAGGGTCAGCGGGCTATAATAGCCCGCTGACCACTAATATAATACATGATTGGGAATGTGAACGTTTATTTCAAAATTATAAAACATTTTTTTTCTTTCATTATTTTTGTACACCCTTTGAAGCGCGATTATCCGAACTGATTTTTTGCCCTTCGAGAGTCGTTGAAAGTGGCTTAAGTCAGCATATATTTATCTTCATGTTTCTTCATACTTTAGGATGCAATCCTCAAATTTCCAACATCCACTAATTAGCGTAAGGCGCTCATTTTACTAATTAGAAGATTTTTTGTACAAGGGTCGTATGCAAATTTAAGAAGTGTAACTTTTAAAAATAAGCGTCAGTACTTTTTTCTTCCCCTCCTTGTTTTGAATATTTTTTCAATTTACATTGGCCTTTTATCTCAAATAGATAAAGAATTAAAGTGCGTTACCACCTTTTGGGGCACCATGTATATATAAGTAGGATTTAAAACCAAGAACAATTGAAGAAATAAAAATACCGAATACCATATTAAAAATATATAATTAATTTCCTTTTATATAAGTTTTCTGTATTTATATTTAAATAAATATTTTTTCATTTAACTTAACAAGACTTGAATTAAATTACTTGAATTCAAAGGACTACAGATCAAAGTAACGACAGAACTTTTGCCTCAAAATGCTGCCCTGTAGCAGAGGTGCCTAGTATCTGATAATTGGAAATAAGAAATTTAGTACATTAGGATATTATTGAATACTACCAACTGTGCTATGCAGTCATATTTTCAACAGGAAGTTACATTTCTTGTACGTGAATGTATACAGCGAAACTTGCATAGTGTGATATAAACAGACACACGTACCTATAATACATACATGTAAATGTTACTTAAAGAGATTTTTCTTACCATTAAATAATTCCATATAATTTAATGTCCGAAGTTTACTAATGACTTTTTAACGAAATAAAAAAAATGATTTTCAGTTGAAAATAAGTGATGGCCTCATGTATGAATTTCTGTGTCATATTTCAAAACTCGGCTGTTCGAGCCTCGCCAGGGGAGACCCCCCTGAATCCCCCTAATATTTTAGTTTCATTATTGCCGTATTAAAACGATATTAATTGACTATGTCATTTTATCTCTCATCTTTCGTGTATTTCACATGGTAACCCTATGTTGAAATTTTTATGATTGTAACCTATTTAAATAAAAATGCATGTGATGCATATTCTACAGCTTACGAAATATTGTAACAATAGATTAAAGCTGTTGTGAACTAATAGTATTTAAATATATGTAAAATTATGGTGCAGTTTTATGTCGCTTTTTTGGAACACATTTTTCGGACAATTTTCGATAAAGGGGGTGAGAGATAAAATGACTTAGTCATTAATATATATAATTTCCCCATATTTAAATATTTCTTATTAAAAACACTATAAAGTTTACATACACTCCTTTGACAATCATTAATTTTTTTTAAAAGTTTGTAACTGAATACATATAAATCAGTTCAATTTAGGGATGGACGCAAGATCATGCGGGTCTTGTATCGTCTCGTGGTCTCATCTTTCACATCCTCATCTCGCGGTCTCGTCTCGCCCTTGGGGGTATCGTCTCGCGGTCATTATTTAGTCATCGTACACTAGACACAGCAATGCATATTCTGCCTTAAAAAGAACAGATAATTTCGTACCAGCGATCGGTAAAAGGGTTGCTGTAGAAATGATATAATCACCTAGCAACTCGACAAATTTCCAGGTTTAAGTGTGTTCAAAGGAGTTGCAATCGTCCTCCACCACCTCCCCCCCTTGGATCCGCCACTGGTTGTGAAAAGTGTGAACTTGAGTGATCACATACACTACGTGATATGTGTTACATAATATATGCTTCCATTTCCATTTCATTTTCCCTTTATTGGTATGTTTAATTTTGTTTGATGTTACTGTGATCTATTGTGAATTACAGTTGGCTTCTTCTTTTTTTTTCGCTCCTGTTGATTTTTAATTGGTTATATATTGCCTACAATAACTGGAATCATTGTTTGGATTGTTTAATTCGAAAGTTTAGCTATTTTACTGTACAAGGGTGTCCTAAAAAGGTGGTAAGGGGCTTTAATTCTTTATCTGTTAGAGATAAGCGGACAGTTTAAATTGAAAAAAATGTTAAAAATAAGCTCAGAAATAAGACTCCGTTAAGAAAAAATTCCTATTGTTAATTTTCAAAAAGTTACACTTTTAAATTTGTGTACGACCCTCCCCTCCCCCCCGTACAAAACAATTTCCGATTAGCAAAACGTGTCCCATACACTCATGAGGTGACACACAAAATTTGAGAATTATACCTTAAAAAATGTCAGAGATATGAAGATAAAATAATATAACGCGGACTTAAACCACTTTTCCATGGCTCTCGGAGGTAAAAAATCACGTGGAATGATCGCATTTCAGGGGTCGTACAGAAATTACGAAAGAAAATCTTTCTTCCCACTCTAGCAACAAACGTTTGCATTCAAAATCATATATAGTCCCCGATGATCTTTCTTTAAGGGTATCCTTGCGACGTTCTATGATGGAATGTTCAAATTTGGTACATCACCTAAGGAGTGTATGAGGCACATTTTACTAACTGGGAATGTTTTTGTACGCGGGTAGTATACAAATTTAAAGAGTGTAACTTTTGTAAATAAACGAGAGGGAATTTTTTCTTAACGGAGTCTTATTTCCGACCTTATTTTGAACAATTTTTCAATTTGAAATGCCCACTTATCTCTAAAAGACAAAGAATTAAAGCCCGTTATCACCTTTTTGGGACACCTAGTATATAATTATAACAGCTGCGTAGTCTGGTGTTGCCCGGGTGCATTAAGTCTTAGGGCATAACTTGCCCCCAAAAATTATTGTTTGCTTCTCTTCCCATCGTTCCAAAGACGATAATGCGGTAGTTTCCCTTCTGTTTCCATCGTTGTTCACCGGAATGGGTCTTTGAATGCTCCAGGTGCAGGGGTAACTTCCTTAGTAAATGAATTTTACCTACACTCGACACAGTATCCGTAAAAAAAAAAAGTTTCAATAGTTCACTTAAATACTAATATTCACCGGGAGAAGTCTCGTCTGGTCTTGCGGTCTCGCGTCCATCCCTAATTCAATTCTTATTAATTTGCCATAAATTAAAAAAAATGTTACTATGCAAAATGCTTGGTTTTGAAAAGTTTAAAGTTGTCAGAACTGGATAAGAAATTTACAGTTTTTAATGAAATTTTTAATATTGTCTCGTCTGCTCTTGCGGTCTCGCGTCCATCCCTAGTTCAATTCTTATTAATTTACCATAAATTAAAAAAATGTTACTACATCAAATGCTTGGTTTTGAAGAGCTTAAAGTTTTCACAACTGGATAGGGAATTTACAATTTTTAATGAAATTTTTAATTTGATGCTGTAGACATAAAGCTCAAATTTTACTTATTTATGAATCCATGTATTTTTTTATATTAAAAATGTCACAAATGATTTATGAAATAGAAAACTTAATTCAATGTGAAATATTTTGTTCATAAGTAATCCAATATTTCTCATTTCCTTTAAAAAGATTAAATGCAGCATTTAGCGTTACTTGAAGAAAATATTGGATTAAAAAATTCGCTAATTCTTTTTTCGTGCCTCTAATTATTTCAATTTATTAAATAAGGTCTGATATTCTGTTTAAAGGAATAGGAAAATTAAATATTTAAATTAATAAATGTTATTCGGATCATTAATCTTTTTAGTCAGTTTCTAGGTATATGGCTTCAAAATAAGATAGTACGCATTTCATGTTAAAATAGTTAACTTAGTAATTGAAAAAACTGAGAATTTGTTTTAACATTTTATATAGAGCATCTGCAATTTCCTTTTTTTCCCCCGCCAATTCTAATTAAGTCAAAATCAGCATTTCACACCAAACCGATTTTTTTTTTCGTTACTTTATTTTTCTCTAACTGTTTTACATCATTAGTGATGACGGCACCGGTTTGAACTGGTTTATAAATCCAAAAAAGGGTTTAAGGCAGTTTTTTTTTTTTTTTTTTTTTTTTTTACATTTTAAAAATATGTGTATATAGCATGTACTCGCTTGAAAATAAAGAAAACACATTGAAAAAATTTCAGATTTTATTGAAATTCAAAATATACAGGGTATCCCTTGATGATTGGTACAAACTTTAAGGGGAGGTAAGATACATAATGAGGAATCGGAATCACATAGTAATGTGGGGTCAAAAACTTCGTTTTCATTTGCCTATTAATAATCACTTAGGAAAAAAATTATCGTTCGTCTAATTTCTTAACCAAATTTCAGAAACAATGGGCTTGTCTCCTGATATTTCATCAATGAAATGAAATAGAATTTTTAAACTATGAATTTTAGCCACTTGTTTTCTGTAAATGATACATTAGTTTTTGACGAAGACTGATTGGAAGGTTCTCTGGGTTTCCACACATGTTCCAAAGTGATTATTAAAAGCTACATGAAGACGACGTTTCCAACCAAACATTGCTGCGTGATTCTGAATTCTTATGTGCTCTATCTCCCCTTAAAGTTTCATCATCATCATTCCCAATCATCATGGGACACACCATATATCTATATAAATAAAATTAGACTTTTGTCTGTACATTTCTTGGAATTCAAAAATTTTGCGATTTCTATCCGTTTCAAGCACCCGGGAATCCGATGCGACCCTCAAAAAAAAGTTTGTCTGTCTGTCATTCTGTCCGTGACGCTTTTTTTGTTTAGGCATCACGTAAAAACGGCTGAAGCGAATGATATGAAATTGGGTGTCATGATAGGTGGTCACTCAACTTAAAACATAGGCGTCAAATTTTTAAAAAATCTTGATTAGATTTTCAGATTTTGCGAAAATCGTTTCAAACTGCGTAAATTTGTGTTCAAGCATCACGTAAAAACGACTGAAGCGAATGATATGAAATTTGGTGTCATGATAGTTAGTCACTCAACTTAAAACATAGGCGTCGAATTAAAAAAAAATCTTGATTGAATTTTGAGATTTTGCGAAAATCCTTTCAAACTGCGTAAATTTGTGTTCAAGCATCACGTAAAAACGTCTGAAGCGAATGATAAGAAATTGGGTGTCATGATAGGTGGTCACTCAACTTAAAACATAGGCGTCGAATTTTTAAAAAATCTTGATTGGATTTTGAGATTTTGCAAAAATCCTTTCAAACTGCGTAAATTTGTATTCGAGCATCACGTAAAAACGACTGAAGCGAATGGCATGAAATTGGGTATCATGATAGGTGGTCACTCAATTTAAAACCTAGGCGTCGAATTTAAAAAAAATCTTGATTGGATTTTGAGATTTTGCGAAAATCCTTTCAAACTGCTTATATTTGTGTTCAAGCATCACGTAAAAACGACTGAAGCGAATGATATGAAATTAGGTGTCATGATGGGTGATCACTCAACTTAAAACATAAGCGTCGAATTTTTAAATAATCTTGATTGGATTTTGAAATTTTGCGAAAATCATTTCAAACTGCGTAAATTTGTGTTCGCACATCACGTAATAACTGCAAAGGTGAAAAAATGATATTTGGTGACATGATAGGTGGTCACTCACCTTAAACTATAAGCATCTAATTAAAAAAAATCGATCAGATTTCGAGATTTTGTGAAAGTCGTTTAAAACTGAGTGAATATTTGTTCCCGCATTACGTAATAACAACTAAAGTGAATGATATGAAATTTGGTCACACGATAGATGGTTGCTCAACGAAAACTATAGGAGTCCAATTTTTTAAACATTTTCATTAGATTTTGAGATTTTGTGAAAATTCTCTCAAAATACGTTTATATTTCTTCAAACATCACTTAATAACGACTAATACGAATGATACGAAATTTAGTGATATGATAGGTAGTTGCTAATCTGAATTTATACTTGTTGAGAGAGAAAATTTTAAAAATACTTTGATTACATTTTGAGATTTTGCGAAAATCTTTTCAAAATGCTGAAAATTTGTTCCAGCATCACGAAATAAAGACTGCAGGGAATGAAACGAATTTGGTTGACATGATAGGTTGTCACTCAACTTAAATTCTACGCTTCCAATTTTTCAAAAATGTTGATTAAATTTTGAGATTTTGCGAAAATTATTTCAGTATGCGTAAATATTCCTTCGCGCATCACATAATTACGACTAAAGCAAATGAAATGATATTACTTAGTTACTCTCTAACCTGTAATATTTTAACAATACATAAAAATCATAACTTCGCTTTCTTTACTTTGGCAACATACTACATCCATTCTGTGTACTCCTACAATGCTGACGAAAGTTCTTGCTTTTTGGAAATTTGCATTCACTAACCCGTCGAGGACGGGTACTTTAGCTAGTAGTTTATAGAAAGGTGAGAAGCAATTAAAAAAGTAAACAGCTTAGCCATTCGATAAATTCTAAATCTTTTTAATAAAGCCTCGATTAATCTCGGGCTTTATTAAAAAGGTTTGCACTGTTTTTGTTCCGTGCAATGAAGCCACGCAAACCTTCAAGAACTTCGCCAAGAAGCACGCAAACCTCCTTGTTGCAACGAATCGTTAACGATGCTTTTGGGATTTCTTATTTTGCTTTTCTAAATAAAGTATGTAAGTTTCTTGACCATGGTCAAGAAAGCATGGGGAAGAAAGTTGCAGTTTTATTGAAATTCAAAATGCATAGAGTTCTTATCAAGGTATAGAAGCAGTTAAAAAATAAATAATTGATGCCAATACGCAGGATATGCATATTACAAACAGTAGATAGTATAATTCAACTTGGAAGCAGTATGGGTTTATGTTCCCGTAAGGCTGCATTTAATCTTACAACCCGGAGATGATAAACTTTGCTTTGGCAGCAACGTCAAATGCATATTTGCTAGGTAAATGCATCTTACTTGGCATTCATCATTAATTGTTCCAGTTCAAATTGATTCTGAAGTGACTGAATCTGGCAACCGACAATATCCCAGCCATGCTGTACGGGTAAACTAGAGCTAGGGACTCAATGTAACGCCTCACCATGGCAAAGTGGTTATGTCACTGGAAATGGTAGACGGGCGAAGTGTGAAGGTCCCGGGTTCGGGTCCGATCGCGCGTCCGTCGACCTAACCGTTCGGGGTTTTCCGTGGTTTTCTCCGAAACTTAGCATAAATACGGGTTAGGACACCTTAAAAAGACCCCCACGGAGGGCATCCACCTTGTGTTGTCCTACTGATGAGGATTTATAAGCAGATTTCGAGCCAAGCACACAAAACCGATATACGTGTTCACAATAACAACAACAATCTCAATGTAACATATTCATGGCATTGTCAGAACCTTATAGAATGAGACTTCTCATTTTTTGAATTGTAGGTATTTTGAAAAATTAATGTCATTCACAAAATTAATACCAGAAATTTCGCTTTCACTTGAATACCTTTTTGAGGTTCAGAGAAACGTGAAGTGTATTTCACCCATAGATACAGGAACCTCTAGATTGAAGAAAACGGGAGAAAACTTCTTTCCTCGAAACCGTAGCCATACTAGTAGCAGGCGCATGTGCAGAATGGCAGTAACTTAAATTATAATGTTTTTTCAATTATTTTAGAACAATGTATATTTAAAAAAGTACTCTTATGTAAATATTTTACCTCGAACTTATTTTTTTCTAGAGTAATGGAATTAATGTTCTATTTTAGAATGACGGTGGCCATGATAGTGGCATGAATGAGGTGAGTTTTAGGCATCAAAAAGTACACGGTTAGGAACATTAAATGCTTATTCTAGGTATTTCTAACTCTATGATTTCAGCAGGAATTCGTGTGTTGGAAATGAGCCTCTGGCTGACATTCCACTAAGCTTTAGCCACACAGGATGACATCCAAATATGGTGCAGTAGTTAGAGTGCGATGATTAGTACGATGATAGGAGGATAGGCTAGTAGTACGATGATTAGCAGTTAGAGTACGGTCGTAGCATAGTCTCTATTTCTACGACCTGGTGTCGTAGAAATAGAGACTATACTCGGGAGGTAGCAGCTATGTATCGTTAGGCATGCTTGTTAATTTTTTCGATTTTTCTGTTCCGTTCTAGATTAAAGTTTTGATAAGAAGCTTTACCCCCTTCCCTGTGATTCGCTGTGGTAGCAAAATCCTGTTTACTTTAAATTAAGTAGATGATTAAACTTGTGTTGAATTTGATTTCACAGAGGAATATATTTTAAGCTGTGGAAATGTTTTTGGGTGTGTAAAATACGCTATTTTACATTTTGCAATAGTCTTCATTCTTCAATTTATTAAGGTGTATAAGAGAAAATTGTTTCTTTACAAGTATAAAGTACAAATAGCGTTTTTTTCGACGAATGTCTTATAATTAATGCTTTAAATACAAAAGTGACTGATTGAGTACAATGATGACTACTAATTATAAAATATGTTTCACTGTGAATAAAATTATTAGGTTCAATTGAAAAATTGCCTCTATTAAATAAAAATAATACACATACGTACATCTTTGAAGCCGTTAAAACAATTTTTTAAAATGTTATTATATTTATACGAATTCCTTCTTAAAATACAGTAGCAGTTTTATACAGCAATCAGAAAAAGAAAAAAAAAAACTTGTAAAGCGACCTTTTTACTTAAAAAAATGTTTATTAAGCAATCGTTATTCAAACGACAACAATATAGCTGGTTACAATCAAACTTTTATTACTTGTTCTTTTCAATTTGGATTCGATTAAAAAAAAAGTTTAAAAAAATGTTAATCAATTTTCTGTAAATATTTAAGGCTAATAAAAAAGAGCAACTATAAAGCAGACACCACATATTTATTCAAAATATTACAAGTAAGAAGTATCAGCTATGTAGAAAACACTGCATGCATTTAATGAATTGAAGAAAATGTACTGAAATATTAAATTTGTGTCGTTCCTTAAGCAATTAAGACGCTTTTATTACACAACATGGAGGTGAAACTTTGCTTCAGTAAGATCGTCATGTGACACTGGCAACGGACCATCGATGAAGTTCTTTGAAACTACATAAAATAATAGAAATAATCGATAAGAAAATGATAAATAATTCTAGTGAAAATTTCATTTAATATAGTTATATCCATCATATCACTAAAGATCGCTTTTTCTGATAAGGGGCATAAATATATTAACGGCCATAGTCACCAAACATGTGACACGCCGATTAATCCTGAAACGCGTCTCAAGTATTAGCTGAATAAAGTGATTGAAGTCATCGGTAACATATGTTACCCATGACTTAAACATGCGTCTTTGGATTAATTCGCGTGTCAAGTGATAAGAGAATAAGGCCATAAAAGAATCATTCACACGAGTAACAGTAAGAAAATTGAATAACTTCTATTTATTTTCTGTTATTTTTGTGATCGACCACGACGCTGTTAGAATATGGAGATTACACAACAATACCTATTAAAATCGCAAAGAAAAACATTTTGTGTGTCGAGCGCAAAAAATACATAAGCGCTTTTCATATATTTTGCTTATTTCAGGAGTAATAAATTTGTTTTCGAAGTTTAAAGTAATACGGCAAAGTTTTTTTTATTTTTTTTTATTTTAAGCAAAGAGTTGGGGACAAATCAGCATGATGTCTCCAAATCTGAAACAAAAATTGAGGACATTTTATAAATTCAGTGCTCTGCACAAAAGAGCTTATGTTTTTCAACTAAAGCATTAATACCTACCACTCATTGAATAAAAGGCACATGATTGATTTGCATAAAAAATATAAAAAATAGTTATTATCATTAAGCGTTTGTCCCCAATTTTTTTCAGATTTTAGAAAAAATTTGTAAAAACAAATTCTGAAATTGGGGGCGTGGTCACCTTATTATAAAGGCGAGATACATGCAACTATTTCATACTTTCATGTATTTTTTTTCTTTTAATGCTGCAAATATTTTGTACTAGTTAATGAAGATTAAAAAAAAATCTCAGCACACTTGAGAATTCAATTCAAGAGTAACGGAATGCCTCGATTATGAAGAACTAAGTGTACAGGCGGAAAATTTTCTAGATGACAGTTTTAAGGTTCAAGAAGATAAAATACAAGTACGCATTGAATGACTGGATACATGCATGGACTCGCTTTTACCACGTGAGTGAAATTCGATCCGAAGGAGTGAATTTTTCGTCTTTTTGGTAGTGGTAAGTGAGACTTTTTTTGTAACGTTTTTAATGTTACCGCTAAAAAGTAAAAAAGCAAAGGAAAATTAGCGGTTCTGAAGGAAGAGAAATGTACACAGCAACAGGTTTCCTGTGGTATAACGGTACAATATGAGCAAAGTAATCAAGATGTCCGGTCACTCTTTGTTGAGCTGCTTGCTCACTTTAGAGGAAAACGCTTCTTTGAATAAACTTATCTACTCATATGTCCGTATGTTAAAAAGAAAAATCTTCCCAATTTAAGATACCTTAAAATACTATTTAACTCTTTCTAAAAAAAAAAAATGGATGAATCTTTTCTTCCTTTCTTTTATTTTAGTAAAAAAGATAGTGAAAAGTTTTCGGACCGTCTAAAATATGGGGTGTGTCGAGTTTTATGCAATAATCGAGGGCTGGTTAATGATTACCTTTCAAAAGCTTAAGAAAAAAAATCGAATATTTTAATTTTTTAATTTTTAAAAAAATTCCAAAAAACATCACTGAGCTTCATAATTCTTTCACTAAAATAGAGAATATTATATTTTCCTGATAAGTAACGAGTTATTCGTCTTTTGTTTGGCTTAGACGCAGTAAAGCCAAAAATTGGCATAGATTATTATCTTGTCCATTGAAAGGCATTAAAACTTCTTTTCTTTTTTCCCCCAATAAAAGTAACAAACATTGGAAAACATCCACAGATAACAAAAAAAACAAAAATAGTTTTAAAGAACAGCAATTCAGTTTGCTCTGAGACAAAATTTCTGTACACAATAACAGTTAATTTACGTAAAAATCATTTGCCAAAGCAAACCTGCACCTTTCTATTGTCTGCACATATTGGCGCATTCAAGGGAGGAGTCCAGCGGGTCGAGTTATCAACTTTGCCTTGTTAAATAATCATGTAGTTCTTGATATTTTAATAATTAGAGACTTTATCAAATTCTTATTTTTAGCATTTAAATACATAAAAACATGTATCTAAAACACGGAAGTATATCGAAGTGCAAGGAGTCTTTATAAAAGGTCATCAAAAGAAAAAAAAGTTGCTACACATTTTTTTCAGGTGGTTGGTGTCGTAGTTTTGTATGTTGTACCCCCTCCAAGAGAAAATCCAGCAAGAGCCGTAGTCTATACGTCATTTAGAACAGAATGTATCCTTGATTTAGTATTCTCTTCTGGATAGTATATTTCTGTCAGTTTTACAAACAATTAACTAAAATTGATGCTAACCTAATGTTTCGTTGCATCGACGCACTCTTCCAGTGAGACTGTAATAATGATTCCACTTTAAGATCCTTGTTTCTAGGCTGATTATCTTCGTTTCTTCCAAAAAATAATGGCGGTATAAAAGGCAGATTTCTCGGCACATTGGGCGGTATTCTTGCTACTACATCTAAAAAGAATGAAGATAAAATATGTCACACGCACTGATTATGAGACCCATTGCTGAAAAGATACAACGGCTGAGATACATAGGGAATCTCTGCAGCTGTACCTTTGCAACGAAGTAATTAATGATGAAATTAAATAAGGTAAAGATTAGATATATATAGCTTTATGAATTCACAATCTTTTTTACATTACGGACCATGATCTAAAAATGAACTTTGAACAATGATACATTAATTGATGTGGGAATACGCTGAAAAGAAAGGGGGGATGAGATATCTCACATAGAAGCCGAAAGACAAGTGTGCGAGCATTCTAAAAGTTTTGTTTGATAAAAAATCTAAAGTGAGTTGGCCACCCTGTTGGGCCCGACGTCGAAATTTATATTTGTGTCGTATAAATAACAAGTCTGCTGTCGTTTCAGGAAACATTACCTGATATCCTAATAAATATTTTGAGATTCAAAACCGGAAAGTTGCAGAAGTGTTTTTTAAATTATTCGTCTCTTGATAAGGAATCAAGAACACAGCGTGGTGACTTTAATTGATGCTATAGGTTTTTTCCCTAATTCTGTGAAACGGCTACAAATGCTATATTGACCCATCTTAACAATTATGTTTTACAACTTCAGATTAGCATACTTCACGATTTCCCACGTTGAATTGCATTTTGAACAATTTATTGACCTAAGTAAAAATTCAATGACCCCCTCCGAGAATTCAGTCTCGAACCGCCTTTGCATCTTAATGAATCACATGCTGCTACAAATATCAACGAGACATACAAATTTTATTTTGCTTGAAACAGATTTTTGTCTCTAGAACGTGGTTATAATTATTATAAAAAGATTGTACAGCTCAAAAGGAATTTTTAATTTCGGGCCGCAGCCTTCAATGCATAAAGTACACACACTTTATGCATTATTTACAATGGAGAGGAGAGCATAACTTCATATCAACGTCAATAATTAGTACTAATCTTGTTTAAGATGAGTTAATATGTCTCCAAAACAGAAAATAACGCCAATCCAAATGTAAGGGTATGAGGAAGTTGTGTTGTGGGATTAAGGCTAATTATCTACACGAGGGATCTAGGCCTACGGGTGGTGTGCCCTCCGTGGGGGTCTTTCTAAGGGGTACTAACCCGTATTAATGCTAAATTTCGGAGGATACCACGGAAAACTCTGAACGGTTAGGTCTGCGACGCGACCTGGTTTTGAACCAGGCACATTCCGTTTTCCAGTTCGGAGAGCTATGCGCTATGCTACTGGTGGGGCAGGTTTGAGAAAGAAGATACATTCTGCCGATCATACATCACAGCCGATACAGCCGATCATACATCAATTCTGGCTAAATTATGATGAGCAGTAGAAAACAACATTATTTTTAAAAAATAAAATGAATTATCAAGAGCTAAACTAAGTATCCTAAATTTCGAATTAGCAATGGAGTACTTTACTGTAATTGGACGCAGTGCGATCTGCAGGCTGAAGAGCTGTCGTAGACATTGTCAAAATGTTCTTGGGAGGCCTTCTTCCATCGTGCCTTCGTCTCATTGGGTCCCAAACGGGATTTCTAAACAAATTCAGTTCGTTCGGTCGCAGCCATATTGCTTCACTGTCTTTGAATCTGAGTCTCGTGTTCGACTACATAAAATGATTTTGATTAAATCATAATGAAATCTACTGGAGGGTGACAGAAATTCTGGGTTTGCTGCATTCTGTGCAGGTACCAGGGAATTTATTCTCACTGAGCTTCAAAATTAGTTACGAATTTCGTCAACAGATTGCGCTACTGAATGAGGAAAACTATAAATGGTGGAGTGGAAATGGTGGTTAATTTAAAAGCACCTTTGGCAACGCTCTATGTTGCTGCCATTTGTATTTTATTTTGAAACTCGTTGAGAGTAAATTCCCTGGTTTCTATGCAGAAAGTAGCAAATATTACATTTCTATAGTATTATTAGTTTTTAAATGATTTTCAATCGTCTATCATTTTTGGGACACCCTGTATATACTTATGTGGTACGAGATGCATAGAAAATAATCAAATAATAATAATAAAATATATCTTGAGTTTTTAAAATCATTGAAACATGTTTAGTGAGATACACTTTCACTCTTGAATATGAACTAGTGCGTTAATTTTTAATTTAAAGTTGGAATTCGATGATTGAGCATGCTAGATATAGTAGAATTACATTTTTATGAATCCAAGACGTTCTATTGTGAGAAATACTTCTCTGGTTATGTTATATTTATGTTCACCTGAGGTATAGCATGAATTTTTCATGTTACTTTTTATATGTTTATGATACTTATTATTATTAATTGTTTTTAGGCTATTTCTGTTTACACAATAGTTAATTTTTAAAAACCTTTTATGCAATGGTTATCTTAAAAATGATACCGTACGTTGTAAATCAGCTTTTACAATCTCAAATTTTAGCTTGAAAAGAAAAACAGTGAAATTTTTGTAAGAATCTACGAACAATTAATTCAGCAAGGTACTTCCTTGTTGAAAAGTAATCCCAGTATTAATTCCGCTAAACTGCACCAGATGGCAGCAGTATGTTTATATTTCAAGATCAGTTCTGGTGGAATTCTTAGATGGAATTTTTCGAAGTAAAAAGAATTTTTGACGTTTAATCTAATTTCTTGTTTTTGAATGACAGGCAATGACATACAAGTGTCTTTATGAAAACATTACTCTAACGTTAATTTGACTGCTAAATGATTTTATCTAATTAAGATCGCAGATTGTGTTTTGAAGACGTTTTAAATGAACAAATCTAAATGTTTTCTTAGATTACGAAAAGATTCTTAGATGTTAAATCTATGAAATTTGAATTGCATAGATTATTTAACAATGGTTTCGGACGTTTAAGAAATCTTTTAAACGCGTTTAAAATTTTATCCAATAACTGGTAAGTGTATTTCTAATACATTCGCCTAAGTTATGAAGAAGATAAAACTCTGCCAGAGAGTATTTAAATTAATAAATAAAGGTAATGAAAAATTTACAGAAATGAAAGCTTCTCTCACATGATAATTTGACAGTTGATCTCTCTAGTTTTATACCGATCAGTAGAAACACAAAATAATATCTATGATTACGACTGCACAGAACTTACCCTTCATTCATTTTATAAAATTATTAACGACCTTTTCAGAACTGAATTTTAAACAGAAATATTACTTAAAAATGAATATATATATTTATGCTAGGTTTTTACAAAGTAGACTAAAAATTCGAAGGTCATTAGAAACTGTGCACGAAAAATACTTTAAGAAACACTAGAATTAGTATTTTACTTTGTCTTTAGATCAAGAAATTCGGAAATAGTTTTAACAATAGTAAGATAATTAAATAATAAAAAGCAAGTTGCATAAAACCACTCTACTGCATAGTTGTAAATCAAACGGTCAGAAGTTTTGGTCTGTTTTCACCAGATTTAACGTGAATACGCCTTAGAACTCCTTAAAATGTCCAAGTCCGACTAAGGCACACCTTCATTACCCATTTCATTTTTTAATATTGAATCCATGTTTAATAATGAAAATTTTGCCCTATTCCTAGATGTTTAAGATGGTCAATGATATGTATGCTTACCTCTGCGAAAACCTGTCCGTTTGCTAGAATTTTGTATTTCTTGTACTTGAATCCTATAGGAAGAACACTTCTGTTCATGAAAACGCAATGCGAAGGACCAACAGCTACCTTAATTTTGACATAATTTGCTAAGACAACGCTAGTTATTACGTAGAGGTCATATCCTGTAATAAAACAAAAAAAATAGTGTCCATTTATAGACTGGAAAATGGTAACGCAAATAAGAGAAAAGCAAACGATACTATTTTTAAAAATCTTTATTTATTTTTATTTTTTACAGAAAATTATATATTTCTGTCCTTATTCTGTAAAACAATACTAGAAAAAAATAAAATAAAAATAAAAGTAATAAAAACCCTATGCCTTTTACTTAGAGAACCGTCATACATTGCGTCAAAGTTCATTTCTGGCAAGCATTGTAAAGCTCGTCAAGAATCGTTGTGAAACAGGCTCAAAAATAAGAAGCTATAATGCAATCTAGAACATATACGTAGATGCACTGTTACAACGCATGTGAGAAACAAACAGGAAACTTCACCACTGGCGACTGGCGCCTATTAGATATATTCTTAATGCATTGCTCAAAATTTCAAAGAAGCTGCTTCCAGCCCTTTGAATGACTGGAAAATAACATACCGTTAAAAATATCTAGTTTTCCCAGTTGAAATTTTGCAAAGATGGGAGCAAACAGGTAAAACCTGAGTTCAATGTGAAAGCGTGGGGGGGGGGATAACCTGCATAACTCTTCCTTTTTTTTCTTTTTAAGTGCAGAATTACCTCAAATTTTGGAGGAGTTAAGGTAATTATAGAAGTCTGCCATTTCCGAGAGAGGGTTAAAAATTATATTGTTATTCAACTCTTTCAGACCCTCCGTCCACAATTGAAGACACAAAAACATCGGAAAATGAGTTTCCACGGATATTAAAAAGGAATACCTGAAAGATTTATTGTAAACGATACAGCAACTTTTTAGCAAATTCTCAACATAAGAATTGTCGGAATTGCATCACCTGTCGCAACATGGGATAAGTTTTTGTAGTCCTGTGTCATAGAAGTCTTCCGACTGAGAATGGAGCCAGCGTATCACAGCTATTTGCAACTTCGTCTGTGGGAAAGAAAAACCAGGACAGGACTATCTTCAGGTGCAAGTCGCTGGGAGTGATATTGGCATTATAGGATGTATGATACAACACCTCCCAGAAATTTCGCAGGGAGGGAAAGTTTCCGGACATCCCCCCTCCCCCAGAAATTTCAATGCGAAATGTTTGACCATCTCCCTAAAGTATCGATCTTCCTGCCAGTGACATGCACCTGGAGCTCTACTAGTATCGGAAAGCTTTCGGTAGCGAATATATCGAGCCTTCTCTTCTCATGACGTCACAATCCAAGAACTATCCGATATGCCCTAGGACGATCCTATCGTAATTGTTTCACCGTCGTATTCACTATCAGAAATAATGCTGTTTTTCCCCGACACGTTGGATGAAGGCGAAAACTTGCATTCCGGTACCGGAGAGTACAAGATGGATGAGTTTTTATTCTGTGTATCGTGGAGTGTCAAGTACTTCCACAAAAGGACCCTACTCTCTGGCATGGTGGGTCAGTCAAAAACCGGCTTCCACTCTTGATGGATGTCTTCTTAGTCTTCGAAAATTCTGAAGACAATGCCTCCGTTTCAGACAAAGGGGAGAAAGCCGTGTGTTTTGATTGGTTGATCGGTCAGAGTCAGTGGTGTAGTCGAAGGGGGGACGCCGTCCCCCTACTTTTTCAGTTCTGCCCATACGTCCCCCCACTTTTTATTCTCAGGGGGGGGCGCTCATTTACACGGTTTTTTTTAAATTTTTGTGAAGAAATTAAAATTTTTGTTTCGTTCGCGCGAGAGCAAGTACATCGGTATAAAAATCAAAAGGAAACTTTTGTTTGTTTGAATCGACTTTACAAATGGGATTGTAAGGGTTTCTTAAACACTTCAGTAGTGAAAACATATCCATAAGAATAGAACAGATTATAATCTTTCCGAACGCACTCTTGGTAAAAAATATCTTTCCGAATGGCCGAAAAAGTGACAAAAATCGGGGTAGCGAATAGTCACGTACCAATCCAAGAGAAAATTTGTCACTTTGACATTGGATTGTTGCCTCACGATGGCCCAGTGGTTATGTAACTGGAAATGGTAGACGGGCGAAGTGTGAAGGTCGCGGGTTCGGGTCCCATTGCGCGTCCGTTGACCTAACCGACTTCCGTGTTTTTCTCCTTGGTTTTCCAGTGGTTTTCAGCGTAAATACGGGTTAGGGCCCCTTAGGAAGACCCCCATGGAGTGCACGCCCTCTTGTGTTGTCTTTCTGACGAAGATTTATAAGAGGGCTTTGAGCCAAGCACACAAATCCGCTATACGTGTTCGCAACAACAACAACAACATTGGATTGTTGACAAATGTAAATGTCAAATATTAAGTAGCTCCTATCGCGCGTCCTTAACAGTTCGGAGTTTTCCATGGTTTTCTCCGAAACTTAACATAAATACGGGTTTAGGACGCCTTAGAAAGATCCCCCCAAACGGTGCTCTCCCCCCCTTGTGCTGTTCTTCTGACGAGGATTTATAAGAGGGCTTCGAGCCGAGCACACAAATCCGATTACATGTTCGCAACAACAAATTAAGTAGCTTACACGGTTGATCAAAAAGACTTAGTTTAGATTATTAAATGGTCATCAATAATGTAACAATGAGGTCATTTTAATTAATTAATAAAAAACTGATGGTTAAATTAGTTTTCTTGGTTGTTTAAGGAATAATTACAATTAATGAATACGGTAAGTTTAGGTTAAATTTCGTCAAAAATGAGCGTCCCCCCACTTTTTTTCTTAGGACTACAACACTGGTCAGAGTGTCGGATAGGAATTCGCATACACAAAAATACTCGCTTGTTTTATTCGACATTTATCGTGCTAGCACCAAAAGGAGAGTTGCTACTATTTCCCAAGTAGCACAAATAGTTCAAAAAACGTTCAAATTACGTTGGAAACACGTTTTTTGACGTTAAAAAACGTGTTTAAAACGTCTTTTGGACTAATTGTGCTACTAGGGTTATTATACTCACTATCGAACAGGATGGATATGCTAATTTGTGCACCTAAAGAAAAACCTATTTCCCTCGAAAATTTAATAATCAGGAATTTATTTTTAATTTCAAATTTTGTCTCTATTTCCAAAAAAAGAATTTATATATTCAGTGTAAAGACAAATTATTTAATGGGATCGTCAATTATATGATTACCTCTGGTGGTTGTAGCTTTGAGTACAGTTGTTCCAGGGACAGGCGGACTGGAATTTCGGATACTCAATTCTTTGAGGGTGATTTTAATGGACTTCGGCAAATCTTCATCATCAGGAGACTCCATAAACATTCTAAATTCAGTGAACAGCTAGGTGGGGAGAAAAAACTACAATGTATGAATTAACAGGTTAAAACAAGACACTAGTATATTTTAACATGATGAAGATGTAATATAACTTCGCAATTGTGTCTCTTTAAAAGACTTTTCTCAATGTTTGTAATCTCAAGCTTACATACTTTGTGATAATCGGTTTAAATAAAGGAAAGAAACTTCAAGAAAAAAATTAACTTTGTTAGTCATGTATGAGGTAAACCACTAAGACACAGAAAAAAAAAGTAACAGTTTCATGATGTAAAAACCTACACAGATATTAATCCCGCATTCATGAATCTGTAGAAAATAATATTCAATTTATACTAAATTTTGTAACTTAAAAGTAGTAGTTGAAGCACTAGAACGCCGATATTTAAATAGGTGAATGTATGTTCTTTATCATATTTCGAAAATTAGAAAAATATGTTACTCAAGATTTTATTCCATCCTTCGAGAATAAAGTACAAAAGCTTTTTTAATGCATAGAGGAAATTAATGATATTCTGAATATAAAACTGATTGTTAAAAAAAAATCGACATCAGGATTTGCTCGATTTCAGTATATGTTAATTAAAATTGGGTTCTGTTTCATCATATATCTCAGATTAATGGAAGAAAACTTCGTAGTACGTCAAAATTTTCAAAGCTATTTACTTCTTCATAAAACTGTTAGTTTCACATAAAGAAGGCAGCAATGATCGTTAAGAAATCGGGGAAGTTATATCGATTTGGCTTATTAATTTGCTCTACGTATTATTTGGAGTTTTTGGGGACAGTAACATTCAGTGTAGCCTAAAAGCACACGGAACAGAAGAACGACAGACCAAATATCAACAAAATTTATCTTTCATTTAAAATGTCTCCAAAATTCGCATGAAAAAGAGTTCAGCATATTCATCGTGCACATGTTACTGACTGGGTTTAAAGGCCTTATAAACGGGCATACTTTTCAGCGATTTCGTTGCCGCAACCTCTTTCCTTGAAATTTTCTTCGGTTACCTAGGGAACGGCCAATTCTTACATTTTCTTTATGAGACGAAAATTTTGCTGGTTGCTGGAATGCCAGCCAATCGTAGTGTTTCCAATTTCTACGTGACATACTAGATTTGACAAATTCACAAGGAATTTGGCAAATATCTAGCGTTTGTGAGCAACTACAGAAATTGTAATTACAACGCCGAGTTTGTTTACTGAGGTAGCCCTGCATGCTTATTTGGGCTCATCGAATTGCCAGAACGAGTTGCCGCAACTGTTTGCGGCAATCAAATTGCTGGAAATCATTCCCATGATATAAAGGTGTTGACGGAATGAACTTAGAAAAGCCACCGAAAAATAGAAGCCACGGTCTGGGAACCAGAACAAGTCATACGGTGGAAATGAAAATCTTGTTATTTTATAAAGCAATATAGTTCTACCTCACTTGCATGAATCTGTTTTATAAAATGAAAGTTTACTTGTTTGTCTGCTATAAAAATTCACGCCGTTCAAACAAATGACTTGAAACATTGCATGTGAAATTTATTAATGAGTTTAATATATCATTATTATTTTTCGGTTACTTAGGGAACTGTCAAATCCGACATTTGCGAGTCAAGTTAAATTTTCTTAAATTTTCTTGCGAGCTGTCAAGTTTAATTTTCTTTCGTGAAAGTTACGCGATAAGCAAAATAATGTCTTAATTTTTATCTTACCAGTTAGGTTAAAATAGATTTTTGAGATTATTAAGATTGAAAATTGACATTTTTCGTGAGACCAATGTGAATAAAGTTAAGTAATGGATGATTTTCTGGCATAAACTATGGATTTGAAACAAAAAAAAAAACTGATTACACTATTTTAATTTGGTTGGTTATATAGTTAATTATTAAATTTCAAGAAATATTAAAACGGTTTTATTTTAGGTTTTAAATTTGCTATTGGTTACTATGTTAGCCATCAGGTACACTAAATACATGCTACATGTGAAGCATTTTTTCAATTTTTGAGAAAATTTACAATAATTCTGATGCATATATTATTAAATTCAGTCTTTTTGCAGTTATATATATATATATGTAATGTATAAAAAGGTAATTATTTGAGACGCCAGATATTTCAGTAAAGTTCCAGAGTTAAGGCAGGTAAAACGGTTCATTAAACATTATCTTTAAGTTACAATATAGAGTGAGAAGAGGAGAGGGGAGACGGGTACAAAAATCAGCGTGGACTAATTAAGCAGTTCCAGTGGCAGAAGTCTCTTGATTTTCGATGTGCGGGTGTATTTTACGCTCCCCACACCACGTGGTTTGCGAAGACATAACTCCGCCTCTCTCTTATCTCTAATCGAACCACACACATTTAATAACATGACCCGCATCCGGGGCTACAAAGGCGTGAGGACACGTGTACACTCTAAAGAACTCAGAATCGACGGCCTGATGTCTGACAAATAACAAAATAAATAAAACATAGATCCAGAGCGCGCGTGGCAAGTAAGACAGAAAAGCAAAACTTACAGTGAAAGTACCGCTTGAACAATACCCAAACTAGTAAAACCCAAATTACCTTTTTATACATTCATATATATACATTGATATACATTGATATACATTCATATATATATATATATATATATATATATATATATATATATATATATATATATATATATATATATATATATATGAAGAATTACATATCACAAAAGGAAGAATATGACGCATATAAGTAGCTCCTATCGCGCGTCCTCAACAGTTCGGAGTTTTCCATGGTTTTCTCCGAAACTTAACTTAAATACGGGTTTAGGACGCCTTAGAAAGATCCCCCCAAACGGTGCTCTCCCCCCCTTGTGCGCAGTAAAAATAAATTACTTCAAAGAGCGATCTATGAAGGATAAAATTTATGATAACAAGCCATTTTGAAGTATTAGTGAAACTAGAAATCGGCAGTTGTATAAAAGTTTTCCGTTGTCGGCGCTTAATCGCACCGTCTATGAAACTTATCCTTTTTAAGTGAGAGCTACTATGATACAAATGTTAATTTATAAATGGAGCGAGTTTGCAATTTTAAAAACTTAACTCTGGTCGAATTGACTCCAGTTACTTGTGTTAGAAAAAAGTCTGCTTTCACCTGCAAGAGGAAAGGTTACTCAGCTAGTAATGACACAAAAATGACTACATCCAAGCTGAACTAGTCGCTGGGTGTTCTTCTCCTCCCCTTTCTTTCAACATAAATTAGAATAAATGAATAAACTATATTGTAAACCTGAGTTTAAGTCAAACAGGCTCCTTTCTCATAACAGCACGAAAAACGTTGCAGCACCCGCTTGCCCAGTGCTTGGGAGGATTAAAACCTATCTCGGCTAGGCTGGTGTGGAACTGTGTACGCTAATGGGAGCTAGTGCAGGTAAAATCTGTTTGTGGCGCCAATGTCTTCCACGTCCAAACGATGAATATATTATATGACATTTCGAGGTGCACCCCAAAATATAGGGGGTACAACTTTCAGGTGCCAGGTCTCTCATCTAGAATTAGTTTAAAATTATGTGACCCCGAGATAAATCGGACTTCTTCTCATCGGGGTTCATCAAAATGAAAGCCACCCCTTTTCGACCATCGACGTCGTATGTGAAGGATCTAGCATAGCTTCGCAGTTGCCAGAGGGTATATAAAACAACAACAACACTTGAGTCTTGGCCTATATCCGCTTTGCAATAGCAAGTAAACACTCATCATTCGAAACATATTTAGATAAATACATCGTCTCTGTGTAGGTTTATCTGTTTTTAAAGGTTACGATAATGCAGAAAATGGTAAGAGCTGTCAGCAACGGTACTGATATAATAGTTCCAACTTTCAAGAATCAAACTATTATTCCTTTTCCAGTATAGCTGTCTGTTAATTATGCTTACCTTATTTTAAATAATATAATAAAAAAAATCTAGAAAGAGATAATATCATTATTTTGGAATATTTCACGAAAAATGTTTACAGATTAGCATTTTGTAACAAATTTGACATTAGCATTTTGCTTCACTGTTATGTAAGATTTACGACTCCGGTTTCATTAATCAAAGAGCTATTTACACAGGCTGGGACTTTTGGGACTTCCTGTACAAAGAAGAAAATATTGGAAATCCGTTAGCCTTCTTTTAAATGCGAACAAATCAGAGGCAAAAGAACATCTAACGACAAGATTTTGTCCATAAAAATCTGGCTTTTTTCTTTTAGTATTATGGGTGTGATCTTGAATTTTTCTCGAAACGAATTTCTTTTATTAATGTATGGATAATCGTTATTATAGATATTCATTTAATGCGATCGTACTAAGAAGCTGAAGGAAAGTTAAATTACAACATTTTGACATGAGAGCATTTTTATAGAAGGAGAATTGAGTAAAAACAAAATGCATCAATGCCAAGTTTTGTTCCAGATGAGGAATAATGACTACGCAAAGTCCTCGATGTGGAAATTAATTTTTTTCTTCCAACTCTTTTGAAACTTCCATTTTAAGCACAATCGTATTCTAGGGAGAGAACGAGGTAGTGGGGCAGGGTTAAGCACCTGCTCCCTTTGTATTTGTTTTACAACCTTTTACTTCATAATCTCAGAAAAATTTCCGAATATTTACTCTGGTTTATCCTCTTCAGATCCGTCATAAATCTCACATCTCAATTCATAATCCATAATTCAGTGAAAGCCATACCATGCTTAGCATAATTCAATGAAAGTCGTAAGTCAGTGAACGGAGTTTCATTTGTCGCAGCCATTGAGAGAGGGCTAATGATTAAATATACTTGGAACAAATACCAATAGCTGGCAAAACGGGTTAGAACTATGTCAGATGGCAAATGCTTAGAAAACCACAACCTGAACATCCATTAAAATAAAATAAATGAAAACTTTGCGTAAAGAACACACATAAAATGATACGTATAACAAGATCTCACTGAACAGTCAGTGGGTGTGACGAAGATATTTGATTGGCTACTGTGTAACTATTAAACTGCGTTGTGTCGGATTGAAAATCCAGGTTCGATGCAAATATAATAAGAAGACGTTAAAATACTTAAAACTATTTGATTTAAAAGAAACTATTGAAACATAAACTTATTAAAACGGCTGGTGGTGGCTCAGCGAAATAAAAATACGTCCTATATGGACAGTGAAAATAAGATGGGATGGTTTGAAAATTACACCAGCAGAGAATTACACATTGGCAAGAAAAAACACTTGGCTGAGATAAATAACGCCAATTCCAGAGCAACCTTAAAACTTAATCCAATAAAATTAAAACAACGGAATCGCGAGCAACAAATTTTGAAGATGAGGCAGGGCAACAAAAAATAACAAACGCCAACGGTATGCCTAAGAAGGGGAAGCAAAAAAAAAAAAAAAAAAAAACGTTGCTATTGCAAACAGACATAATGTATTCTATTTTTAGCCCAGAACGACTCCACAAGGTCTGATGAGACAACAAAACAATCAAGAATAATGCATACGGGGAAAAGCGAATATACAGATTAAAAGCCGAAATGACAGGAAATGAGAACAGAAATGATTTTAGATCTATTATACATGATTTTGGATAGATTACATTAAAGAAAGCCAAATTAAATGATTATTAAAATTAGGTATGTGATCTTCATCACAGTGCGAACTGCAAAACTTTTCAAACAGAAAAAAAAACACCTTTTTTCCCCCCAGTTCCCACTGTTTAGTGAGACGGAGATCTACGACTGATGAAGACTGAATAAATTTTCAGTCGAAACGATCGTATCTTGTTATAAGTATACTTTTGTGTGTGCTTTTTACACGCTTAAACCAAACGAGCGAAATTCGATCAGTCGGTTTGGAAAGAGAGGCAGCTTTCAAAAGTGAGCTTCTCCTTTAGGAGCGTTTTTCGATCACAAGAGCGGAGCGGAATATAACAATGAGCGGAGAGGAGAAATTCTCGGAAAAGATACGACGCGAGGAGAGGATTCTCAGAAAAAGGAGTACGTAAAGAGCCCTTTCGCAGAAAAATCAGTCGGTTTCCAAGGAAACAGATCGCTCCGCAGTGTATCGTTTTTTTTTCGCTCTTTGGGTTTAAGCGTGTACACAAAGTTTTTATTTATTTAATCTTTTAACACCAGTATTTTGAGTGTTTTTTATGCAGAACATCCATTATCTTTCACATTTTAGTTGACAGACAGTTTAAGTACACACTCTCTCAAAACTAATATTACTAGAAAACTTGGCCAAACTCAAGAAGGCCCTGATCAGAGAGTGGAAATATACTAAGAGTAACGCATCGCCACTCAAAACCCGTTGGTTGGATAAGTGGGAAAAGATAAACCTGTGACTTGTGGCACGGAAACGAAGAGAGAGGCCAGACTTGCGCTGTATCACTATATTTGGCGAGTGGTAAGTGAAAACTACTAGCAAAACTTGCTGTCAACATACACAATGATAATCCTCTTTTTCTAAAAGAATATCACCAAGGTTTAGTGAATGTGGATTCATTGAAACATTCTTAATTTATAAAGAGTATGCTTTAAAAATAAGAAAAAAACCACCCTCCTGTGAAATATTATTCCAGAACCTTTCACAAATCATAAATTTTACAGCTATATGCAGAGCAGATATATACACTTTTTCCTTAAAAATGTAACGATGAAACCGAAAATTGGGTGTGCTGGCCGAAAATGCTCCACAGAAAAGCAAGGAGAGTAAGATGCGCTAGAATTATGCGCGTGAGAACTTGCCACAAGTCAATTGATTTACAAGTGCACACAAGCTTGGTTGCCAAAGACATTTATATCCCTTACATTTGTTCCTGATGAAGAGATCTCCTACAAACCATAGATAATCAAAAATCGAGTAATGTGCAATAAATCATCTAGTGTAATAGGTAGATAATACAGTTTTGGCCAGGGACTACGTTAATTTTAAATAATTATCTGAGAGATATTTTCGAAAACCTGAAATAAAAAAATCAAATTAAAAACCTAAATTGAGTCATTTTGCTGACTAAGACTGAAAACAGAATTTACGTGTGTGCTTAAGCATTGCACTTAAAAAATATCTGGCACGATGTGAAGGTTGGTGAAGGGAACACAACTAAATAGCACTGCAGGGTTAAAAACGTGGTACTTATACGTCTGTTAATAATCACTCCAGAAAAAGTGTTGAGACGTTAATTATTTCCTTTAAAAAGGTTTTATACAACTGATATTATATAAAAGTTACATCATTCAAAATGGTATACAACTCATAATTATCTTTTTTCTTTTTTGAGAAAAAATAGTTGTCTTAGTAAAAGGTAGTTTGAAAATTTTATTAAAACTTGAAACCTTTTTTAAAAATGATTTTCAAGACATAAAAGTATTTTTTTTAATTACAGGTGTATGTTTAATTAAAAGTTGTTGGCTTAGAAGTTGAGGGATATAGATTAAAATCTCTATTTAACATGAAATAGTCAATTTTTTAACTATTTCTAAGCTAGTTTTTGTTAAAAATAATGAATCTTATACTTTTCATTGACATACTGAATTCTGATATAAAATATAAAAATAGCTTTTCTGTAAAGTTTTTACGAGTTTGTTTTGTTTTAATTACTAAACGACGCCTTAAGCCAAAATTTACTATACACTCTTAAAAAAATTACCAAAGTATTATTATTTTGTTTGAACTTCAATTAGTAGAAAAAAATGCCACGCAAAAATTCTTTTTTTGAACAGAAATTATAGCCAAACCAATCAGTCTCCATACACTATGTAATTAAAAGAAAATTTTTTAAACAGCTTAATTTTAGAAAGCTATTCCCCCTTCTTATGCGTGTCAAATCTTAAAAAACTGTTGCATGAAAAGTTTTAAAACTCCCCATACATAAAAATTCTCTTACGATAAAACTGGAGCATTTTTGCAAGGAAATTTTGATTTATAATTAACTTTATTTGCTTAAAAATGAAACTTTTCATAAAAAGAAGTAATTTTAACTAACTTTTTTTTTTAGTTATATAAACTTCATAGTAATTGTTTTTATAGCGATGAATTATTTTACCTTTAAAGAAAATCCCGCCAAAATGAAAATTTTGATGGTTTCGAGAGACGAGAACAACAAAGTAATTAAAAAACTTTGTAAAAAACACACATAAGAAGTAAAATTAAAGAGGATACGCGTTTCGTTCAAAAATAGTTTTGAACTTCTTCAGTCCAAGCCCTTCGACGTAAAGAACACAGGGAACTGTGTTCTTTACGACGAAGGGCTTGGACTGAAGAAGTTCAAAACTATTTTTGAACGAAACGCGTATTCTCTTTAATTTTACTTCTTATGTGTGTTTTTTACAAAGTTTTTTAATTACTTTATCGTTTAACACCAGTATTTTGAGTGTTTTTTCTCCAGACGAGAACAACGTCATAGGATCTTCAAATCCACTATTCAGAAGTGCAAATAAAACGCATCGTAACTAAGTGAAAAATATTTTTTAAAAGTCGAAATCACTTCACACTACTTTTTAACACTTTTCAATAAAATTGAAAAGTTTGATGACTTTATTTCGTTTATTTATTTGCCTGTTCTCTAGCTTTCGTTTGTTTTTCCAGGAAAATTAAGTACATTTCGGTATATCACAATCTTTCTAAACGTAAATATAGTCTAATAATTCTAAATCATGCCAAACGCATTGATTACAAGACACTTTCCAATATGCCTGTCTTATTTGAACAGATAAGGGTGTCCAAAAAATAACATCCGGATTTCAGAGTTAAAAATCTCAAAAACAAAGATCAATAGAATGTGCAGCAAGTGGAATGCTTATTACGTGAGCTGGAAATTTTTTAACAGAAGTTTCGAAATAGTAGTTACAAAAACCACCGACAGATGGCGCTACAATCGCAAGCCTTAATATTCTCCCGATCTGACTCCTTATAAGTACTTTTTGTAGAGCGCATTGAAAGACACTGTCCACCGGAATCATCCCAGCACTGTAGACGAGCTTGATTCATCAATTTGCCTGACATGTGAATTTCCTCTGATACAATTCGGGCTGTGATGATAAAATTCATTATTCGTTCGCACCACCTCGTATGTCGAACGATGAACATTTTGAAGAGATTGTGTTGTGACTGCTTGCAGAAAAGGAGTTTATACTTTACTTACACGTGATGATCGTCGATCAATTTTGACATGCAGCAAAAGAGATTCGCCGCGTAGACAAAAATTCTTGTTAGAAATTAATAGCTCTCAAGTGCTTAGTAAAAAAAAAGCGAGAGAGATTCAAAATTATTTAATTTAGAAACAAATGGAAGAATAAACAGGCGCAGGAAAACAAACAAAAACATCCAGAGAGATTCAAAATTATTTATTTCAGAAACAAATGGAAGAACAAACAGGCGTAGGGGAAAAACAACAACAACAAAAAAACAAAAAAACCCCTGAAATATAAGTAGTTAAACGGAAAAGAATTTACAGGAATCTCTGTACGGCTTATCAGAGATTACGACGGACTGAAGAGAAAGGTCTGTTATGTGTCTGATTAAAACTGAAACGGAATGATTAATGTGGAAATGCCCGCAATAATCGAAAACGGGAAGCGGTTTTGATAGATGAACAGGATATCGAGCTTTCTAAACGGGAGATGAGTTTCGCATCGATTTGATGTTTTCTGAACTGTGAGAATAATAATAAAAAAAAGAACCCCGTCATCTATGAACCGAAAACTGTAAATTGAAAAAAAAAAAAAAAAATAAAAATAAAGCATATATAAAAGAATCTGTTTATGGGGATCAATGTTTTTCCCTTTTCATGATGCTGAAAGAACGTATCTGCTTTGATTTTGTAACAGCAGCTTTTTGTAATGAGGGTTGATAGAGTTAAAAAAGGAAAAAGTGCGAGGATTGATTTTTATTTTTTTAGGATGATGTTTTTAGACTGGAGTCGCATTGGTTACCGTTTGGCTACTGACATTGATTCGTCGATACCCAAGTTTTACAGAAACCGGTCATTTTCCATTGTTATTCAAGGAGAGATTTAGGTCAAGTCAACAGTGTGGAATGGACGTCAAGAAAACGAGAGCGGGTGAACAGAATTGCAAGCAATAAAAGGCGAATTGTGTCCATTTCATGTGTAGAATGTTTGATTTCAGCACAAATAAAATCCTAGAAAAGCCGACCTAGGGAATTTATAAAAATATTCGATGATTCATCTGTTTGATCTTTTAACTGAAAATTTACGTTAGGAGGAAGGTAAAGCTTAAAAGAAAAGCAGAAATTATAAAAAATACAAATTAATCATGTTAAGATTCATAATTATTCTTGTTTATTTTATTATAGGTGTTTTACTTGCACCTGTAAAATAAAATACTGCAACTTATTTCCAGTACACATTCTCATAACATAATTTCTGTTTTATTTAAATGATTAAAATACATAACTAATCCGAAATGCAAGTTTAGAATCACGATTTTTTTAAATGAGAAAACAAGATACTTGAACAAAGTAGACTACCTATAAACACTCAAATGCCACTAGAACACATACGGGGATGTTAAACGAGATTTAAAAACTGGCGTGTCCAATTATAAATAGAAAAATATTTCTTTTTCTTGTATTAAACTACTTACACAAACGAAAATATTGTCACCCAACATGTTACCTCCGATGTAACTCACCTGTAAACTATCACTTTCTGACCACGGTGAAAAATCGAACTGAGGAATCCAAGTCGAAAATTCTATATTTAAAAGGTTATCCAGGTTATTGACGATTCTGAATCTTGGAGGACGTAGCCTAAGTATGGAGCATGGCTTAAAAAAAAAAAAAAAAAAAAAAAAAGTAATGAAACTTAGATGACATGATATAACAACAAAGACAAAAATCTGATAAATAACGATGTTTCATTTTCATATGATAATATTAAAATGAAACTAGAGTCTTTTTAATTCTAGTTACTGGAGATCAGTTAAATTGGCATTGCGCATTTAATGCATTTTGATAATTTGATAATTTTGTCCCGCGTTACCCAAGTCACTAAATTCCGTTCCCGTAAGAAAACGGAGAGTCAAGCAACACCTAGCTTGGCCAGTGCTTGGGAAGGTGAACTCCTCTCGCGGATGGGATGCTGTGGGACCGTGTACGTTAATTGGAGCTGGTGCACGTAAAATCCGTCGCGGGTCCAATGTACTCCATGTTTAACGCTACCTCTGGGGTTGCCGATTTCGGTTGGTTGGTCCCTCATCTGGAATTGGTTCAAAATTTGGGGATCCCGAGCTAAGTCGGACTTCCTCCCACTGGGGCTCATTAGAATGGACGTCGCCCCTTCCGCCCATCGCTTTCCTATGTAGGGAATCTGTCACAGCTCCGCGGTTGCCTGAGGGCATTAGCAACAACAACAGTAATTTGATAATTTTCCTTTATTCATCGACTTAGGTTTTTTTTTACAGTTTATTCTCATAGAAATTAAAATAAATCATTTTCCCGCTAGGATGCTTACTGAAAATTAAGTTACAGTTCTATACAGACCATTGAAATTGGATCATAAAAACTTCCTTTTTTGGTTCTTGTTGTTGTTAGCTATAAAATTTAAAATTTCCATTATTTTGTTTGCCTAAGTATTATTCAAATGATTGACAAATAAGAGCCGTTCCCTAGTAAGTGGGTTCATATTTCCATCCGACATTAATCACGTGCTTATATTTTTTAATTCACTGGGAGGGAGCAACCCAAATCTTTCAAGGTGCCATTTAGAGCTACTAGTGTGCATTTTGGAGATCACTGCATTTTACATTTTTATCCGAATGAGACTTCTGAATATTGGTATTGGTAGAAAATGCTGAAAATTCCCAACCCAACGAAACTTTAAGAACTACGGATTCAGCGAACACTTACACCACATGTATACGATAGTCTTTGTTGGTCGGCACGCTGTTTATCTGTTTTGATTCAATCTTATCTTCTTGTCTTTCCGACACACGCCTGTGTTAAAAATGAGCAAGATGTGGTAAGCCAAAATTTTGGATTTTGAATTCGATGCTTATGACCGAACACTATAAATTTAAATTTTGTCAGTTTTGGTTTTGTGTTCGAATAATCATCTGCTACATAATGCAACCATTTATCACCGTGAAAATTTTATTATCCGTAAATGTATACGCTTGTGGAGTGTGACTTCACGGAAGGCTATTGCGCAACCTTTAAAATTAGTGGGATGGATTATCTCCATGTTCTATTCAGGGCCTGATTATCGAAAAGGCTTGGGAAGCTTGAGTATCCCCTCTAAATTTGAAGGGCCCCCCCCCCCAAAATGATTGAAAAACTTCAATAAGAATTGAAAATTTTGTATATAAAGGATCTATTTATTGTAAAGATTTTTGTTGAAGAGAAGTGGAAATATATGTTTAAGGTTTTTCAGAAGTCTGATACTTCATATCCCAACATTTCTAAATTGGTTCAGTTTGCGATGTCTTTGCCTGGGACATCTGCTTTAGTTGAGAGTTTTTTTTCTCTATTATGTGGAACAATTAGTTGGCAGAAAGGGGTAGACTTTCAGTATATAATGTTTAACATCTTCTAACTATCAAAATTAAATCTGAACTTTCATGCTGATTTTTATAATGTTATCAAAACAAAGAATTCCTGGAGGGAAAAAAAACATATCTAATGAAAAGTACTTCTAAACAATTTAATATTCCAGTAAGGTAATGTTTTAAATTTATTTTTTAAAGTAATTTCAAAAATACTGTAAAATCTCGTTACGATGTACTAAACTATCATGAAGATTAATGAATAAAATATTTTTATCAAAGCAAAATTTCCGATCAATAAAAAAAATATTTATATCAAAGGAAATCATTAAAACTATTTAAATCAATGAAATTTCGTTTCCACGAATAAAATATTTTATGAAAGAAAATCATTAAAAAAAAGGGGGGGGACAAAAAGGGACAAGGGGGCACAAGGAAACAAAAAGGGAAGGGGGCGGCGAAACGAGACTGAGCTTCCCCTCACTTCAGAGGTTAATCGGGCCCTGGTTATATTCCATACGACGAAGTTTTGTGGGATCCCAATGGCCTTCCATGATGTCATCACTCCACAAGCATGTACTTTCTCCGCGTCAATTTTTATCCGTGTTCAAGATTTTATGAAGCTTTTCATGTTGAAATGCTTTCTGAGTTCAGAGCGAGATTATAAAAACATAAAACACAGTATTGAGTTAAATTACAAATTAAAAAGGACCTTTTGCATGGCCTCTGAGTTGGAGGATAAAATTCATCTGCACAGGCAATATTTACGCTCGCCAGTTTCTGATGAATTGCATTGAGTATCTACTGTATAATAACTTTTTCTTCATATTAAATTTCCGGAATGAATTATTCTTTTTAAGAATATTTAAGTGAAAGATTTAGAAGATGATATCGCATTTCGCTTCAAAAGTTTGTTGATTAAAAGAATATCAATGTTATAAAATTATTATGCTATTGCGAAACTAAATAGTACCTCACAGGGTTAATTTAAGGTTTTCTGTATTTGAAATACACAATTATTTATTAAAAACTTTCCACACCTTTTGAGGTAGCATATTTAAAAATATTTTAAGCATTTAATGATATAATATTTAAAACAAAATCTTCAATTAAAAGAAAATTAATTTATGACGAAGTTATTATTTGTTTTTGAAAAGTAAATTTATAAATATTTAATATCAAAATTTCGCTTCAAAACTTTGTTGATTAAAAGAATCTCAGCGTTCTAAAATTATTATGTTATTGCAAACACTGCCTAAATAGTACCTCACAGCAGGCGCGTAGCCAGGAAAATTTTTCGGGGGAGGGATATGAACTTATATGTGTATAAATAGACGGAATTTCATCACTATTCCAAAAATTTCGGGGGGGGGGATATATCCCGATATTCCCCCTGGCTACGCCCCTACCTCACAGGGCTAATTTGAAATTTTCTGTGCTTGAAATACAAAAATATTTATTAAATCTTTCCACACCTTTTAAGGTAGAATATTTCAAAATTTTTTCAGCATTTAATGATACAATATTTAAAACAAAATCTACAATTAAAAGAAAATTAATTTATGACAAATTTATTATTTGTTTTTGAAAAGTAAATTGACAAACATTTAATATCAAAATATATTTCTATTTTGAAAAGAAAAATATATCTTTCATAAATATTTTATAAATTAATTTATAAAAAAAAGTTTATTTACAATAATTATAATGGCTAGAAGAAAGTGCAAAATAACCCCCAACATCCGAAAAAGATGAAACAAAAACTAACCACAACCCTAAGCACTGGCATATTGCGGATCGAATGCCGCCAGTGACATCACGCGCAAAATGTTCATTGCTTCCAGCTAAAAACGATTGGGAAATGAATCTTATACCACGAAAACTTTGTTCAAATAAATCTAATTACAATAGAAATCTATTCAAAAAGCTAAATCAGAATGACATCTTATCAGTCTCAGTCAAAAGTAAATTATATTTCACGAAAAAAATTATCCCCCCCCCTTTTAATGCTTTATTTAGTTACACAGGAGTTTTTTTTCAAACCAAAAATGTCAGAGGTGCCAAAATACTAATGCCTGAGGGTTTTGTTGAAGTACTGAATATTCATCCCAGATGAAATTAGAAACAGAAATAAGCAAGTTATCTTGTACACGTTATCGCATTCTAAAAATATTTCAGAAGTCATAAAAATGCAAAGAGTGCCCGCAGGTATTTCAGACAAGGTAATTTGCTTTTGATCTGAAAATGTTTATTTTGAAACTGGTGGTCTATTACTTCCATATCAGAATACGTAATCGAATTTCATTGAAAGGTATACAGTTTGTGTATCTTAAAATGTGTATTAGAGCAAAATATTTTTTTCTTGGATTGTATCTTATTTAGATCTATTAAAAAATACAGTCTTGAGCTTTTGAGTTTTAGAGATACTAATTTATTTAATTTGTTAATTCTATAATTATCTTGTTTTAAAACTCTTCTTCACAAAATTGTAATGCATTAAATTACATGTTAAGAGATTTTAAAAGAAACATTCTTTTATTTATTTTAGTCTTTTATTTATTTATGCTTTGCTTTTTTAAGCTGTATTTTCTACTTGTCATTCTCAAATGGAATTCAAGCATGTTTAATACAAAATTCAATAAAATTAATAAAAGAAATATTAAACAATATAAATTTACTCGATTAAAATATTTAGAAGGTTCTAAAAGCTGCAAAGGTAATGAATTTACAAGCATATTTTTTTTTAAAATTTTAGTTAAGATTAGAAGAAGTAAACTTGTGCCTATCTTCTGTGCCATTATGTAGTTCATGCAAAACTAACTGCAATTAAAAATCTTAAAAAATGATAACTAGGAAAGGTGCAAGTCAATAAAACTAATAATTCAAAAGATTTTATTTAATTCCTAGACATAGATTTAATAGCGAAGGAATCGTTGTTACTGGCAAAAATGCATGCACACAGACACACACGCGCACACACACACACACACACACACACACACACACACACACACACACACACACACACACACACACACACACACACACAACTTTATTTTCACTCTGCGTGTGTAATGTGAAACTATACACGATACAAATTGTTTTGGCCCTGTTTCACGTTCGAGTAAGCTATTTTGTATACACGTATAAATACGATAACAATATAAAGATAACCTCTAAACTGGACTTTCTTGCTCTCGTAGAGTTATGCACTCTAATATTTATGTATCTTCGAATATCTGATGCTTCTATTCAAAATTTCATCATGATGAAAGTTACGTCATAAAATTATCTGCTAATACATCTGCTAAATTTTGAACTGAGCTAATGTTATGATGTGTTTATTTAACTCTTATTTCTTCTTCTTACTATCAAATTTCTCTTTATAATATTCTCAGCTGAAATATATATGAAACATGGAAGAAAATCTACACTTCACATTTACTTAGAACTCATAAAGGAAAGTTCAGGTTCAGTTTCAGGGGCTTTAAAAAATAGTTTTTCGACCGCACAAATGAAATTTCTTGATAACATATTAGTAAAACCTTTCCCAACAATCCACGGTTTTAAGAAGATTGATATAGGAATAACGTTTTCCATCTAGAAGTTTTTACTGACAATTTTGCTTATCTTGTTATTAATAGTCCTCTAACATTAACAATTTGAGCGTCTTGAAAATGGGCAAATAATGCAAAGTTATTTTCACGGTAAAAGTTTCATGCAGTTTTAAAACTATGCAAAATAAATAAAATAAAATAAAATAATAAAAATAAAATAAAGTAACATAAAAGAATAAATAAATAAAATTTTGATAGGAAGATTTGTGTGATTAGTAAAAAATAAGCTTCTAAATTACTTACAAGCTTTTATATGAAAACATATTTTATGGTACTAAATGAAAACATATTTTATGGTACTAAATGAAAACATATTTTATGGTACCCGAGTGTTAGAAATAATTTGCAGTGTAATCCATTGCAGTGTAAACTGAAATGAAGTGGATGGGGTTTCATGTCACAGCCGCTTGGAGGGTTAAAAAAACAGAAAAAAGGACCATACACATATATCTTTGCTTTATAGTATAAAAATCCCGTATTCTGTAGAAAACAAATAACGGGAAAAATAAACGATTTTTCCTCGCGTATCAGATTCATCAACCAATTTATTTCATCGCTTGATTTTTCTTTTTCATAAAGAAAACTAACTTATGTTTTACTAAGTCGTTCGGAAGGGAGAGACATTTTTTTCTTCAGTCGTTTGACTTGGGTAATTTCATTTCGCTGCTAATTTCCACGGAAATCGACCGAAAAGGGGAGAAAAAAATGACGTTACACAAATTATAATTGGCCCATTTGGAAAACGGTCACTTCTCTGAAGACGTACGAGGACTTTTAATTCAGTTCTTGTCTTATGATAAAAAGGCGAATGGCAGACACGTAATTTAACGTTTATTAAAGTGCCATTGGGATCTAGCCGCGCTTTTTGCTTCAGTTAAGGAGATTTTGTTTTTTGAAATCCATCGTAGAGTGGCATCAGAGGAAGAAAAAGAAGATTATTTTGAGTCTCCTGTGATATTTTGTAATTAATTGATCGATGTTATTGTTAGTTTTTTTATTGAAGCTTTTGGGAAACTGAATTTCGTAGTGATTTGCTGTTGGATGTATAAAAATTGCCTTCGTAAGCTATTGAATATGTCAAAAAAGTTCGTTTCGTTTGTTTTTCTTTTAAAACGAGCAGACGATTTTGAAATTTGAGAATATATTAGATAATAGAGACATATGGGGACAACAAGAAAATGCGCTTTTGTTGATGCAAAGCAAACAAGCAGCTGACATTTGTTTAATGAATAATTCCAAGAAAGTCCTTTGATATATTTCATACTTATTTTAATACTAAAGATGGGTGATAGAACGCAAAATTTTGGAAACATCATGCTTTTTATTTCAAGAGAAATAAAAGAAAAGTAAACGTTTCGGTGTTCGAAGAAGAAGTTTTGACTGTTTGAATTTGCCAGAACTAGTTTGTTCAGTTTCGTAAAGAAGATTTTTCATTGGAAAGTGCATCTTTCTTTTAGACCAGCTGAAGCGCTTTCAACAAAAATAACACTTGTCCAAAAATCCCAAAAGAGATTACTGATAGTGAGTCCAATACTGATTGTGTTGTTAATCTATCAGTCGATCCTTCCACGTCCCGAAACGAATTTACATACAAGTAAAGCATGTTGTTGCTTTAATGGGAGAAAGTTTCCAAGCGAATACTTGTTCAGGAAGTTTTTTTTTTTATCTTCCTGAAAACTATCGTCCTGAAGATAAAATTTTTCATTTAAAGAACTATAAAATATGATACTAATTTTTTCATTAAATTATAAAATTAAGTTTGCGCGTGCATGCGGTAGTAGTGGATTGCATCATGATTCGTTGCTGTACGTCGCTAGAGGGCGCTTATATAAATAATCATTAAAAAGAGGTCGAGTACTTTCCTTCGAGACGTCTGCCACTAGTCGATGATCGTCCTATATCCAAGTCCGAGATTGAAAATAATAATTTTTTTAAATAATTTTTTTTAAAGCTTAAATTTTGTGGCGATAAATTCGAGTACATTTCTTGATTTTCTCATACCAAGAGAGATTAAAGCAATTATTTAAAAAAATAATAACAGTCTCTGGTAAATTATTCCAATGAAAAAAAAGTTCTTTGGTTTTAAAATTTATTATTGATAATATTAATAAATAAAAAGCTATTCATATTTCAAATATTGAAGGACTAATACAACAACCATGAAAATGCGATCTTCTGTATGTCAACTCTTGCGATATTTTAATTCTCTTTAGTTTTATAAAGACAGAAAAAAATATTCTTATAGCAAGAATGCAATTGTTTACAAATATTTTTCTGTATTAGAATAATAATATCGTTAATTAAAACTGAAAAATTAATAGAATGTCCGCTTCGAGCAGCTCTCAGTCAAATGAAAAATACTTGTTGAACTTTGAAATGTAGTCTGCACAGTGACTAATTAAATAATTAATGTTAACGTGGCTGGATAATAATAATTCAAATTTTTATATTTCTGCTACTAAGAACACTGGTGCGCACACATTTCTCTGAGCTTTCAAATTCTCAAAGAATGGGTGTATCTCAAACTTGTAAAGGCTATTTTCTAGTTTTTTTTTTTAAAATTCGTTTACCCAATTATAAATGTATACGCAAAGCGTAAAAATATTTTGGCATCGAAAGTTTTGTTTTTGACTGGTTCTGCTGCAATAATGATGCTGTTTAACCTCGATATCTCGAATTCGAAGGGCAACGACGAATTTCGATATATCGAGTTTTCGAAATTGGTGTTCAGTTGGTAAGAGAAAACACATTTATTCAAGATATCAAGGTTCGAGATATCGAGGCTACACTGTAGTAAATAATAATAAAAAAAATTCTCGGAATGATTTGTAAGATGATTTTTTCTCTCGTTCAATAAGTAATGATTACCACGTAACAGCTTACTTACAGAATATTTAAATGATACGAAATAGCAAAGTATATTCTTGAAAAAGAACACAATGTGACTTCCTGGAAATAAATCCGTAACAGGATTCACTTCCAAGAAGTTTTTCCGAGAAGAATTCCCAAGAAGAAAAATTACAAAATCGAACGATAAATATCACATGTAATTGGCTTGAAGAACTGCAGCCCCGTTAAGAATATGATGGTAACTGCAGTAGATTCAGCTGCTTTCGCAGATCACACTTCGATTTACGTAGAGCCCCTATAATAGGCAAGCTCACGCGTCTGACATTTTGGTACGCACTGGTTATAATGAAAAAATGCATAAATATAATCTCTACGAAGTGTTTTATGTTTTGGCGAGGGTATCTATGTACGGGGGGGGAGCGTGCCTTGGGTGGAGGAATTTTTAAAGGGTTCTAACTGGAATTCATGATACATCTAGAAAAAACACCGTTCTAAAATCCAGACTGTTCTAAACTCCCGGCAGTCGTTCGATAGGCCTGTTGTGGGACCTTCACACTTCCGCCATCTACCATGTGTCTTAACCATTCGGCCATGGTGGGGCCTAATCTCTACTAATAAGAAAATGCGTAGTAAAATAAACGCTTAGGTCACAGAATTAGACGCATAACTGCATACGTAAACTGCACTTCAAACTAATTTAACTCTAATTCGCCTAATCTTGAATTAAGCTCTGGGATTCCAGCTGTCTCGTAGGATATTATTAAACCATTCATCATTATTATTATTATTATTATTATTATTATTATTATTATTATTATTTTTCCATCTGATGGAGACCCAAACAAACGAAATAGGTTTTAGTATTTACTCGAGCAGTTGAAAGTTACGCATCAAACAATTTTTGAAAGTTGCAAAAATATGACAAAATAGTAGTTTTATAACAGGCGGCTTTCATGGGCACCCATAGAAATTTTTTTAAGGGTGGGGGATTTTTCTAGAGGGATGGAGGACAAGGGAACCAAACATTAGATAAAATTTTGGCTATTTATTAAATTTCTTAAAAAATCATGAAATTTTTCTTATTCACCTAGCTACATTTATTTATTACAACTTATTATGTTTGGTTCTTATTCAAAATTCATCTTTATTCTTTGTAATGTCAATAGTCTGCAAACTAACTTATAATAATAGAACTGCAAGTTGATTTTTGGAACTTAAGACCCTTATAAAACTTTTAAAAATCTTCTGATAACCTGAACGAGAAAAGATTATTAACAATGCCTTAAAGCATTGTAAAATTAAAAATGCCTATTTGTATATGTAGCAAAAATATGATAGACTCTAGGAGAAACAGCAGCTCTAAGCCAAAAGGGTGAGCTGCTCCCATGAGGTTGTACTTGTATCTTGTAATAATTTGAGTTCCAAGTTTGCTTTATGCTGCAATTTTGTTTGCATCATAATGCAGTGTAATGCAGCGATTCTCAACCTTTTAACGTCGCGTCCCCCCCCCCCCCCAACGAAGGCTAACTTACGGTGGCGCCCCCCTCACATTTTTCAGGATACATTTAGTTTTTAATCTTTAAGAACGAACATTTAGTCGAATTTTATACAAAATAATGCTATCAATAAAGTTTGAATGAACATTTTAAGCGAAAATGGATATATTTTTGAGTAAAAATGAGAATAAATAAGATGTTTTTTAAAAATCATACATCACTACCTGCTCTTTGGTTTTTCTCGCGCCCCCCTTGGGGGTCGCGCTTCACAGGTTGAGAAACGCTGATGTAATGGATCTCTGGGGGAGGGGGCCTTATATGTACCCAAGGCGGCTTTGCTACACGATTTCTGGTTCTCACGGTACGTGAATGAAAATGTCAGACGAGTAAGTCCCCCTGTAGGGTAACCCTTTTCTTCATAAACTTTTGAGTACTTACGTTCGCTTCCTTGCGGAAAACAAATAGCTGGTTGTAGTACAGCGCTGACTCAATCTGGGGAACTGCTACGAAATCCTCTCCAAAAATGTCTTCTCCGACAGCGCATCTGAGCAACCTCCACGCCTTTTCACTGTCAGGATCATTACCCATCTTCTTATAGAGGCCTTTGTCCATGATCAAATGAACATGTCGGCGAATGGGGGGCATTTCTTTATTTTTTAAGTTGCTTGCAGAGAAAAATAAGGGGGACGAACACTTGTTTTGAAATTTGTTCTAATGAAACATGGCGGTTAGTGTGTTTTCCGGAAGATTTTTGGAAGAATGATTTTTTGGGGGTGAGGTGGGACTGTAAAACAGTGTTGTTCGGGCAGTTGGATTGTTGTGTTCCGAAGTGGTGTGTGTGTGTGGGGGGGATAATTTTGTAGGAAGGGGATTTTAATTGTCGTGACATGTGTAGAATCGTAACAATGTGCTCTGGCTTGCTTCATAACAATTTGTTTCAGCAGTGAAGGGCGGAGCGTTGTTGGTTTTTTAATTGTTGGATAACATGCTGCTGTTTTTTATTTTGTAAAATTTTATTATTTAATCTGATGACAGCAGGGGAATTGTATGTTTTACAGCTTGTAAATAGCAACTGTACAGTTTTCTTTAAAATCTGAAAAATATTCCATTAGAGTATCCTAGAAGTACTTATCTTCGTGTCCAAAAATGCACAGTTTTAATATTGCATTCATGTAAAAGTCGCTTCGACGTAACCCCCTTTTTTTCTCAGTAGAAATTTTGTTTTAAAGATTTTGCATACACTTCGTATTGATTTAATTTAAATTTTTTTCATACATAGTTTTTCATACATAACTTTTTACACTATGATTGAATTCCATACGCTTTCTTTGTCCTTAACGTACGTTATTGCTCTACTATGATAACTTACGATGATAACTCCCAGTAATTGTATTTATATATATACGTACACGCAACAGAAAGTTAAATGTGACGAAACAGGTAGCTGTATAATGATCCCTCGAATTTAAGAGTATTATTTAACAGTTTTAATATGAAAGGTCACAAATGAACAAAATCAACACCAAAAAAGATTCTTTAAAATTAGATTTAAATAAAATCCAAATTTCGGAGTATTCCTGCTTTTGGTTTTAAAAATATAATGCATTAATTCACAATTGATAGGAAATATTCTTTCAAACAAAATTAAATTACACTTGCCTTACGGTTTTTAAAAATAAAACTTTAAGAGAAATTATAAGTTAGAAATATTATGTCCGAAACTGGATTTAAAAGTAATTAGACCTTAAAATTCACTGATCACCATTAAAAATGCTGAAAATTTTGAATTGTTGTATTTTTTACATGATGAATCTCATTATCAAAGGAAAATATTTTGTCTCTACTGTTTTAAAACTTAAGTTTGGCTTTAATATGCGACTCTATTACGTAAAATTTGTTGTGCACAAGAATGAAGAATATTTATGCAACGTTACCTTTCTTATGTCTGTGAGTAAATAAGAAAGCGCAAATCCCTTGCTTTCTTATTGTGTACCATGCGTAATATTCATAATGGAAAGGATGCATAAGAAGAAAGTTGTTGTTGTTGACTTATTCCAACCGATCTAGTTGCAGGCTAGACGGTTACTTCCCGAGATCGCCCAAGATAGGATGAGGAGGGGAATAGCAATAAACTTTATGTTTGCTATAGCGACACAGACCCGGTCCACTAGCCCAAGAATCCTCAAATAACCATAAATAAAAAGAGGAGTATACATTTCCTCCTTGCCAAGACCTACACAGTTCATCAAATACTCCGGAGACGCCTTTACTGAGTGACAGTTGGTACACGTCAGATAGGTTTTTTTGCCCTTATCAAAAGAGAGACTTAATGTGCCCACTTGCAAGCCTACTAATCGTGGTCTGGACAGCTCTATCTGCCTTGATGGTAAGCGCACCATCTGGGGCCTGCCTATTATACCAGGGGTTGGTCGGGGGCGTTTTCCATAGCTGCCGGATTGAGATTTTTATTTTGGAGCAGATCTCAGACTAGGTCAAAGTGTTACTTGACACTGAAATCTCAGAGGCGCCATCCTTGGCCAAGAGATCAGCTAATTCATTTCCATAGTGTCCAATGTGAGACGGAATCCATTTGAAGTACATCTTGTGCTGCTGTGAAATCTCTTTAAGAGTACTGAGAATTGAGAAGCTTTATCGCCATCTCAGGTCAAAGTGTTACTTGACACTGGAACGTCAGAGGCGCCATCCTTGGCCAAGAAATCACCTAATTCATTTCCATAGTGTCCAATGTGAGACGGAATCCATTTGAAGTAGATCTTGTGCTGCTGTGAAAGCTTTTTAAGAGTATTGAGAATTGAGAGAGCAGCTTTATCGCCAACTCATGTCTAGTTACATAGGTGCTGGATGGCACTACGGCTATCAGATAAGATCCGAATGTCTGCAAATGTTGTTTCCGATTTAATGAAGTTAAGTACCACATCAATGGCAATTAGCTCAAATCTGAAAACCAAGTAGAAATCAGGATTTCTAATTCAGATTTTGTGTGAGAAATTTGGGGCATGTACAAAGATGCCGCTATCGCAAGAGTTATATTCATTTTTACCGCCATCAGTAAAGATTTGTATAGCAGTTTGAGGAATTCGGTTAATAATTTCGAGGGCAAGTTGACGCAGATAATCAGGCAAGTCTTGATTTGTATTGATGTGAGTCCCAAAATCAGGAGAAAAATGCTCTCCAGGTAAGCGCTCCAGAGAGTTAAAAATTGACTTCAAGGAATGTCCCTCAACATCCAGATTTAATAGGTTCAATGAGTGAATTCGAGAGAAAGGGCTATCTCTCTTTAATCTCTGTCTATTTGTCCAATTTCCAAGATATGCGATGTGTGATTAAAATCACCATAACTATAAAGCTTGATAAGAAGGAAGTAGGTATTTGAAATACAGGGTGTCCGAAATTAAACGACCCTATTTTAAAGTTGTCTACAGGCGAAACTAATGTTGAGAAAGTTTTGAAATTTTGTGTTGGACAAAATGAAACTATGGGAATTTGTTCGAGTGAATAAAAAAATTTGTTCAAATGTTTCCCAAAAGGGGCATTTTTTTACGAATTACACTTTTAGCTTATGTTTATGATAGTTTACAAATATTATTATAACAAAAAGTGTTCAACATGACGGACACCATTGTCAGCTACCATCTGGAATCGTAAGAGAACGTGTTCCACAGCTGACCGCAGTGTGTTCGGGGAAATGATAAGAACATGTTGCGAAATGCTGTCTTTAAGATCAGGCAAAGTTCTTGGATTATCACGACTTACCAAATGTTTCAAACTCCTCAAAAGTCGCATGGATTGAGGTCTGGGGTCCTGGGAGGCCATGGATCAGGAAAGCGGCCCCCTGTCGGCGAATATTTGAGCTACTTTTTTTTATTCGCTAAAACAAATTGCCATACATTCATAATGTCCTATACAAAATTTCTGAGCTTTCTCAACAATAGTTTTGTATGTAAACAACTTTAAAATAGGGGCGTTCAATTTCGCGGACACCCGGTACAATAAAATATTATTTGATATTCCGTTTTACGCACGCTATGAAGAAAAGTTTATCTTTGTTCAATAGATCTTTTAAAAGTACGTTTATAGAGAATAAAAAATGCTCTACGGAGATTTGAATCAAATATTTAAAATCAGGAAACATATTTATTGCAAACTGAACAAATATATATACATTCGTATAACTCCGTAGAAATTGCTATTTCCTGTCGAAGAAGCTCAGCATAAAAAGATATAGCGCATAGAAACACTGTAAGTGAGGAGATAATGTTTTTTTCTCTACAGTAAAAAAGTAATTCTTCCGATTTCACCGTTTGAAAAAGGTACCATTTTAGGAAAAAACCGTTTTTTACGAATAATTGATTATCTTGAATATTTAAACTAAAACGAAAGCAGGAAAATGCCGCTTTATTAGATAAATTTTGTGCGATAACAAATCCAGTTTTTGTAATACAAATGTACAGAAGTTCGAGACCTGTTTATGTATTTTTTCAATATACATAAATAAAAGTTTGTTATATTTTTCGTCATTTTAGATTACAATTCATTTAGTACATTTTCTTGGACTTTGTTACATTAGATCTTACAAGCTAAAGGTTTGTAAACTCCTATTTTAAGTACTAACAATTATGGTTATTTTAAAACAAGCTCATCGCACATATTTTGAAAAATATTTTATCTCTTAATTATGAGTATAAAGTAGAAACAACCGTATTAAAACGAGTTTTTGAGGAACTGAAATATTTTAATCAGTTGTATCCGACTTCATAATAAAGCGAGAAAGGTAAATCATGCAAAATACGTCAGTAATAAAACACTATCGAGTGCAATTGTCCTATTTGTACATATTCCGCATTTGTGCATTTTTATATATTGTATAGAATATGATTACCATTTTGTGCTCAGATTTATTCTTTATTGGTCTAAGAATTGAAGTCTGAGGCACAGTGGTACAACTTCAAACATACAATAACGTTTCTATAGTGTTTTTTTTCAAATATTTTACGTGCAACATAATACACTTTTTGTATGTCTCTGTGCAAGAGCTTTGAACGTCTGGGAGTAGGTCTTACATTTTTCAGTGGAAATGATGTTGTTGAGAATCTCAATAATGTATAATTGCTTTATTTTGTCGGAAATAGAATAACATCTCTGTTTAGTTCTTCTGCATTAAAAAAAAACATTCATGCTAATTGAATTATTTTTAACGGAGAACGCCTTAGAGTACATACATTTGTAAAATAACTGACAATTGATGAAATTTTACAATAAAACATGCAAGCTTTTCAAGAAAGTTGAAAAAAGTTTAAAACAGATGAGATATTAAAAAATCTGATTCTTACTATCACACACATAAAGAAATGTAATGACAAGTATATATTGAAAAAAAATAAAGATAGAAGTAGCTTAGTAACTTTTATACACAGTTCTTTTTAATTACATTTTTTTGCTCTACACCAAACTAAAAGTAAATATTAGATTTAACACAGCGGCGGGATGAAGTCGGAAATTGCTAAGTCGGAATTGCTGTATATTGCTTGCTTATTCACTTATTCATCAAGTATGGACAACCTCTGAAAAGTTGCGGGCCAAACTTTAGGATGTTAGCGAAGTCGTGGGCCAGACTTCCGAATGTTAGTGGAATCACAGGCCGTATAATTGGGATTTATATGGGATTTTGAATGGGTTTTATGCTGGGTTTTGATATGTTCCACGGGCCCGGATCAAAAGCCGTAGCGGCCCACATCCGGCCGGAACATATATAGGCACATTATATAACATAGCTTGCACACATGTGATCTAAAGGAACGAAAAAAATCTTGTGGGGGCTGTGTCGGGGCACACGACCGTTGGTTTAACGTGAAACGTCTATGTCAGCGAATCGCTTTTAGAGTTTAAGGCTGAAATAAACAGAGGTAGAGGTGATCGCGGAGTCGGCGGCAACAGTATAGTTACTATAATAGCGGGCATCCTTTATAAAGCGCGCATTGGCAGATTTGAGACGTACCCGAAACCACCTCGTTCTCTCGGCGCAGGGAATTGGGGCATCTGTGCGTGGCCCATAAGCCATCTTTTCAACGATAGCCGTGATTTATATTTCCGGATGACTCAAGTACGGGCTAATCTTTTATACATTTCCTGGATATTTTTATCTTTAAATATTGTCCAAATTACACCCATTTTTACTTGAATCGATCGGTCTAAATAAAATCTGTAAACACACGAAAGAATGACCGCGCAGCATAAGCAACAGAGAAAGAATGACAGCGCACGTCTAAGTTGAGTTACACTGAATAGAAAAGAGCAAGGGCGCCGGTTTTGGTCATTCTGCACAGTACCCCCCACCACCCCGCAGTGCCGCGACGCAAACTCAAGGTCATAATAGTGAGCTAAGTATAAAAGCTACATAATAACACTGGATTTATGTTTCTAGGCCTAATAGTTTTGTTATTATGAAGGTAAAACAAACTTTTACGTTAGGTTCACTTTTCTGATCTGGTATTCACGTCAATTCATTTATGAGAACTTAACAATAAAAGTATTATTATTAGTGAACAATCTCATACATTCGCTTCCTCTAACACTCGCCAAACTCCAGTTATAGCAACCCAATGCTTCCCGCAAAACGAACGCCCTCCTTATCGAGATTGAAAGCGAAATCCGCGAGCATGCCCATTAGGACAAAGCAGTCATTTGAAATTTAACCTCCAGATTTGAAATTCCTTCTCCTCCTTCCAATGTTAATATACGGGGAAAATGTTTTTAGTGATTATTCCTCAACGACATGATCGATCACTACTATCTTCGCCATGGCCACTAATACTGTAAGAAATTTGGTGACAATCACATAAGCGTTCTCTGTTAGCGAACATTTCACATTGCGATTGTCGTTTATTATTCCTCAATAACATGACCGATTACTACTATCTTGCTAGTACCACCTGCACCCTAACCATTATCATTGTGTCAAATTTGGCCAAGATCGCATCAACGGTCTCGAAGGAGCAAGTGAGCAAAAGTCTTAATATTAAATCATTCAGATTTAGTGATTTTCAGAGATCGCGACGACCTCAACGACTTGACTGATCACTACCATCTTGCTATAGTGCCATCTACACCGTGACCATTATAATTGTACCAAATTTGGTTAAAATCGTTTCACTGATTATTTCTCAACGACATGGCCGATCACTACCATATGGTTGCAGTACCATTTACACAGTGACCACTATCACTGTGAAAAATTTCGTCAAGATAGTATAAGCAGTTTCGGTGGAGCAAATGAACAAAAGTCGCAAAATTCAACCATAAAAATTTTCTCAGCAATCGCTCCATGAATGAGCGATGTAAGTAAAATTCTAAACCCCAATTTCTCATGATAAGAGCGAGCGAGGTAAAACAGTTTCTCTAAAACTGAATTAAATAAGAAATCGACGATATTCTTATCTAATAGCTTTTACTTTCAAATATTTTCTACTGTGTTTTAAATACAATAATGATACATTAGCGTAAGGTTATTCACACTATTCTAACAGCCCTAAGGTTATTTATAGGCTACTTTCAGTAAATACATTTGTTAGAACATGAAGTATTGAAAAAAAATCGCATTTATTGATATGCTTTATTATATTCTGGTTATATTATATGTTGCTAACTTATACAATGATAGAAATAGTTCAGAACCAAACATTTCAATCGTTACATCAAAAATTTTTTATATGTCGGGGTATATTTATTTTAAGCTATTCTACCTTAAAAGTAAATGAATATTTAAACCAAGCATTGTGGGGGTAAATAAGGTAAAATGCAGCCCTTTAAACTGGTGCTAATTATTATAATTTATCGCTTTATATCAAATAAAGGTTTAATGGAACATTGTAAGATTATGGAACACACATAAAATGCTGAAATTTAATTTGGAAAAGTAGTTAACTTCATAAGGGGTTCAGAAATGTCTTTTAATTGCTATTAAAACCGATCACTGATTATCTTCGTTCTTGCATACACTGGAAATTAAAATTTTCTCGCTGCAGAATCGGAAATGGCGATATTTCTCAGATAATATTTTGAAATTTCGCCAGAAATAGAAAATTTAGACGTAAATTTTATCACCAAAATTTTACGCTTATGAATGTAAACTAAATGTTTAAAAATAAATAAATATTTTATTCCAACACTGCTAAATTATGGAGCATATCATTATTTAAGAAATTCAATTTATTGTTATACATTCCATGATCATTGCAACGTGACAATGAAGCTTTTAATTAAACATAGTGGTCAAATGACTTGCCATTTCATTTAACATTTGGTGCATCCACCTTTTGCCTTGTATTGATTAGTTGTAGAATAGATGCATTAAGCCTCTGACATGTTTCTACAGTGATTTATGACCATACTTTGACACATCTAGCTGTGTGACATTTGTTTTAAGAGCATTAAAAAGTCTAAAATGCCTTTTCAATTCATTCCAAAGATTTTCGATTACATTGAGGTCTGGACTTTTTGGCGGCCATTTCAGATGATCAAATAAAACCTAACGGCTCTCATTGATCCATAGAACTTTATTTTACATTTCCAAATCTCAGATTTTGTATTCTTTATCCCAAGCATAACGATTTGCCTATTTACAGCTGACAAAAAGGGTTTTCATGTTGGACATTGACTTTCAAGCCCAAGATATTTCAGTTATCTTCTCATAGTTCTGTGAGAGTTCTTTGTTTCTGAGTTCAAATTGATTTCTTTCGTAATTTGTAGAGTTCTCATTGGTCTGCTTCTGCTATTTTTCTTCAGAATTAGCTTCAATATTTTTTCATCACGTTTAGACATTTGCTTGGTTCTATGCACCCCTTGATGTTGAAGCTTTTGTGACACCTTCAGCTAAATATGCTTTATATATCCTTATTACGCTTCGATTTGATATTTTAAGTTGATTTGAAATGGCAGATGCTTTTATGCCATTTTGTTCGCAAGGACACAATCTGTCTTCTTTCAAACTCTCTAATAGCTTTTGTTGATGACATTTGAAAACCAAAACAACCACTTTTAGAAATTTCAAACAATCTTAAGTTTGGCTATTAGAGTCGTTTACTTCGACATTTACCTTTTGAGAGATACTAATCAATGTTTTCTAAAATTAAAATTTAAAGGAAAAAGAATCATCAAAAATGGTAGGTGACAAGTCATTTGACCACTGTGTTTAGTTAGTTAATTTTATAAAATACAGAAAAACGACTGATAAATATTGCTAAAATTCACTACTAACTACCTCCATTCTTATATGCAATAGCAAGTATAATTTTTTCTCTTAATCTCATCTATTTATGGTGGACTCTTGACTTAAGAGAGGCATTTGTTGAATCCTCACGTAAATGAAATTTCGCGCATATGACTTTTCGAAACATGAATATTTCAGACACTTACTTATAAACGCTAACTGATATAAACTATTTCCTCATTATATATTACCATTTTCAACATAAATTAATGAACAATTGAATGCTGCCTCTTCTTACTGTAGGCGAAAATTCTCGCCCTGTAAGATAGGAGTAATATCCATTTGCATAGCTGCCAACTTTTACGGAATATAATTCACCGATTTGTGTAAATCGTAATTTTCGGATTAAAACATAGCAAATTTCCTGTGTTTAACATGTGGGCTTAGCACAATTAAAAAAAAAATATTCAATAAACATACTGTATACGAAAAGTTGTTATTCCGAGAATGTTGGCAACTATGCTATTCGCGTAAGATAGATTGCGTGGTAGCGCGATTCCATTACTTTAAAAACAGAGCCTTTAGTTTAGGGATACGAATGTTTGTAAACTTTACGGAAAGTCTTTAAGTATATTCCGTACATGTTGATAAAGCATAAAGCATACAACAGACTATGTTAAAAACATCGATGTCAAACAAACATCGGTTTCAATACCGATGTCTTGAAAACATCGGTATTTTGTTTTTTTAGTATGAATGTTTTATCCATCGATGTATTGAAACCGATGTTTGTTTAACATCGATGTTTTTAACATAGTTCGTTGTATGCTTTATGCTTTATCAACATGTACGTAATATACTTAGAAACTTTTTGTAAAGTTTACAAACATCGATATCGCTTCCCTAGTTTACAAAAAATGGTTAAGTATATTCCGTAGATGTTGATAAAGCATAAACTATACAATAGACTATGTGAAAAAACATCGATGTTTTGAAAACATCGATGTCACATCTCTAGTTTACAAAAAATGGTTACGAATATTCCGTACATGTTGATAAAGCATAAAGTATACAATGGACTATGTGAAAAAACATCGATGTCAAACAAACATCGATTAATAAAAAAAAAAGAAAAGAAAAAACACGTCGCACTCCTACTTCAGATTTAAAAGTCTTCTCATTTTCATCCTAACATACTGCAAAAGTCTAATTTGAATTTTAACGCCTCACATAGGCATATTCCCTTAAAACGTATTTCTTCAGGGAGAAAATCACCTTTTGTGGACAAAGAAGTCTATTTGAGAGACGAGTAGATGCTGCATGTTATGTACACTTTCGTCCGACCGGCTTTTAAGTACGCTTCATGCGTTAAGCGGAGCGTTTCCGATTTTAAAAGCTGACCTCGTTCTGAGATAGCACAGCTCAAAAATAGCTGAGTAGAACTGCAATTAAAGCTCATATTAAACAAGTTAATGCGGTGTCTAACGAGCGCCGAATTTGAAAGGGAAAGTGCAAAAGAAATTTTCCTTTGGCGATGCATGAATTTTCAATTTCACTTAACTTTTAGACTCGCAACCATTTCCCAATGTCGAAAAAGTGCATTCGTTTCCACCGCACGATTTAACTACCAGCAATATGGCGGTCGATGGAATCACCCAAAGCGTGCCACAGAGCTAAAGAACGTTTTTGACGCAGCCGGCTGTGCAAAAAAATCAGAATGTCTTTTTTTAAGCTGTACTGTGAACTATTGCAAAAATCGAACCTATAGGAGTTACTCAACACTTAGGAAAAAATGCTAAACATAGGAATTTTTCAGTATTTCCGCAAACAGGTAACATTTCGGCCAATTTTTGAAGAAAATGTTTGTGACTTATGAAATTTTTCTGAAAATTTCTTGAAGTATATAGGATGATTATTAATATTAGCCCATAGTATAGCTGGTAAAGAAGCATTATTAATTGATTCAAGTGTTTAACATCATTAGTTTGCTTTTAAAGCTGCTCAAAAGTCTTATGATGCCTATCGCTTTTCATAAGGAGCACCCTGAAAATAAATATCAGATTGTAACGAAAGTTTTCCGCCATATCTGCCTGTAAAACTAACTTCTAACTCCTTAGATAACTGATTTTGAACTTTCGGTACCAAACCTGCGCAGTGTCACATGATACAACAATAGTACTTAAAAGCTGTACTCATAATTTGTTGATATTATGTAGCTGACTTTTTGCAACACAAATGGACGTAAATGATGGTTCTAATCCTCTGGAGTGATAGTTCCATTTGGGACACCTTAATGATAACTATATTTTTTACAGATTTCACAACACAGTGTTATAAAGTAAGTCTCTTTCTTTCAAATGCCAAAAATCGTTTGACAAAATATGAGCAAATACGCCAACGCGAACTGTGTGCTGACGATGTTTGCGGTGGCAGAAAACTTTCGTTACAACCTAATAAAATATGCTTTCGTTTTGTTGAAAGGAATTAAATTTGCAATACTAAAAAAAAGAAGATTATTTGCTTTTCGTACTAAAATGCTAACTTTAGCTGATTCCGTGCAGTTATGTATCTAATGTGTAATGCATTATGTGCTTTCTCTTAATATAGAGGAGAAAGGAGAACCATTGAAGATTCACAGTATTTCTCTTGAAGTAATTGTCCGTTTTTGATACGTATGGCAACACATGACTTCAATGATTCAAAACAGCTCGACTTTTACCATCTTACATGGATTCATTTGTCTAAATAAGAAATATGTTTTTCTTTCCCTTTAAACTAAATTTGCCGCAATAAATTTCTAAGCCTTAATCCCGCAGTCACTAAAATTTCGTTACTGTAAGAATGCGGAAAGCAAAGCAGCACCTGCTTGGCCAGTGCTTGGGTGAGTAAACTCCTCTCTCGGATGGTCTACTGTAGGACCGTATACGGTAATGGGAGATGGTGCACGTAAAATCTGTCGTGACTCCAATGTCCTACAAGTTGTTAAACGATTCCTCTGGGGGTGCTGACTTGTTTGTGAAGTGTTATGTCTCTTATATCGAATTGGTTCAAAACTTGGAGACAACTCATAGGGGGCAAAGTTAATCTGCCTAATACGCACCCATCATAATGAAATGACCAACATACTCGTTGTGGTCAAGCCTAAAGTAGGCCACTGACCCGGCCATTAGAAAGAAAAAAAATTCTAAGCCTTATGTTGATAATGTTGTAGCTATAATTTAAATTAATTTTTTGATATTTAAGAGTTTTGTTTGTTTGTGGGTTAAGGCCGATTGACTACACGAGGGTCCTAGACCTATAGGGAATGCCCTCCGTGGAGGACTTCCTAGCCCGTATTTACACGGGCTGAGAGAGAGAAGGTTCAGTTTTATTTTATAACAGTTTTATTTTATTATTTAAGAGAAGGTTCAGTTTTATTTTATAACCTCCTTTTTTTGATATTTTCGGGAGTAATATAGTAGATTGTTTTAAGGTAAATGCTCCAGTAGTGGTACACTTAAGAATAGTTCCTCAATTATCATTTTAACTTTAAAGTTTGTTAATCTATATATTTTTTTGGTTGTTCAAACTCACATCTAAAGTAATAATCATCTAAAATAGCAAAATACGTGTAATGTATTAAAAAATAAATCTTTGGTCACTTCTATGCACCAGAAGGGGGTATAGCAAAATTATGCACCAGTAGTGGGCATACCAAAAGTGGGCCACCTAGATTTGTTACATGGCTTAGGAAAATAGAATGAAAACGTTATATAAAGCAATAATAACAATACATTAATATTATGCACTACAAAAAATATACAAAAATAGCAGATGAAATTTTTTATTTACAGACTTATTTGCATTTTTATTCAAACAACCAATTTTTTACTAACGCTTTATGTTAATTCTGGATCTTTCATCGGACGTTCTGGCTTGGGCATAAAGAATATTAAATCTTTATATGTTATGTTGAATAAACCGCTTTTATAACTATTACAAAGTACTTTTTTTCTATATTTTAATCCCTGAACATATATTGCTTTATTCTTTATTTCCTGGATTATGCCCAAATACACATATTTTTGTGCATTTCTTTAATCTTCCATGAGGGGCGTAAGAACAAATTCAGCCTATAAAATTCTGTACTTTTTTTGGTAACTTTGTAATTTATTGTATATGTCAACGAACAATATTTAATGAATAAAAGCCAGGTTAGTGTTTTTGGGACAACTAGTATATTCATCTCGCTTATGTTTACTTATCAATACAACTACCAGTTCGTGCAGCCATCCTTGAATCTATCCGAATGTTTTTCCAGATATTAATTAATCCATCTGCCTGTTTTTCTAGTTATGTACCGATTTATTAATTTATTTTCCTGGTTACCCATAACTATTAGTAACTTTTAATCTTTTTCTCTATTTACCAATCATTTTTCTATCTAAACAGATTTACCTATATCAATCCGTGATATACAATTTCATTTTCCTTCTTACATCTATATCACTCACTGACTATCTGATAATCCTTAATTTCGAAAGTTATACAAGTGAACAGAATTCGAAAAAAAAGTGCACCTATAATATGAATAATGAGGAATGATAATGATGAAGCAGGTAATGATAACCACACAAATGAGCTTTAAAATTCCAAAGTGCAATTCCTTACGAATTATGTTCCCCATACAAGCATTCGGTTACCGTCGCAGATTTCGAAACTTGCATGGTCGGATATAAGAACTTTAAAGATAAGGGAAATGCCAAAATCCAGACATTTAATCTCCTCTTAAAGTTTCAGATCTTCTAGAACTATTTCGAATAAATAATACTTAATTAGGCGGAAGGGATTTAACTATTTAAGTACCCTGAGTAGTTTAAATACATTTTATATTGCTTTCAGAAAAATGGATAGTTAAGCATGAATGTGGATCAATTAGTTTTTGATGAGGATTTAATATGAATCTTAGTTACTTATCGATGTGGAATTAATATAAATCTTAGTTACTTATCAACGATTATCATACAAAGTTTTGAACTTTCATCATGGTCTTATCTTTAGAGAAAAGTGTACATGTACATTATAATGTTAGAACAGGTACGGGAAAAGGTTTAAGTTAGTATCTATCTATTTATATATACCGATATCTATATCTATGACTGTATATATATAAATGTATTTTTAGATCTCTTTATTTATCTCTCTGTCCGTTCATTAATATATGTACCTGATCATACAGATTCATATTCAGGCTGAATTGGCTGCCAGCCCTATTTGGGATTACCAGTATATTGAGAGCCCTCAAACTTGTTCATACATCCAAACAATCAATTTAATCTATTTTTATTGGCAACTATGAATCCACCTTCTTGTTTATATAGTAATATATCCATTCATAACTATACATTTATTTTTTTTACATTTATCTATATCCGTATTTTTTTAAAATAAATATCTCAGTATAACAATAAATTTATCTATACACAAATAGATTTATCCATAAAAAGTAAAGTACTTCAATTAAACAGCTAAAATATTGAGGTCTCAAAATTAATAGTGGTCCGCTAGTTTGAGACCGCTAAAAGATATAACGGACTAGTAGAATACGAAATTGGTTGGTCCGTCGGACTAGTAACGTTTTATTTACATTTTCATCTGACAAACGGCCATCATTTAGTTCCACAATACATGTCATCTAATTTTACCAATAAATGCATGTCATATATTTGACTTGGGGAAATTATTATTTTTATTAATGACTATGCCATTTTATCTCTCACCCCCTTTATTGAAAATTGTCCGAAAAACGTGTCCCCAAAAAGCGACATAATTTTCCATATATTTAAATACTATTAGTTCACGACAGCTTTAATCTATTGTTCAATATTTCGTAAGCTGTAGAATATGCATCACATGTATTTTTTACATATATTTAAATACTATTAGTTCACAACAGCTTTAATCTATTGTTACAATATTTCGTAAGCTGTAGAATATGCACCACATGTATTTTTTCCATATATTTAAATACTATTAGTTCACAACAGCTTTAATGAATTGTTACAGTATTTCGTAATCTGTAGAATATCCATTATATGAACTTTTCTATAAATAGGTTACAATCATAAAAATTTCAACATAGGGTTACCAGGCGAAATAGACGAAAGATGAGAGATAAAATGACATAGTCAATTAATATCGTTTTAATACGGCAATAACGAAACTAAAAAATTAGGGGGGTCTAACCCTGACGAGGCTCGAAAAGCCGAGTTTTTTAAAGTATGCATTTACATTTTCTATTTTAGCTCTTAACGAAAATCAATTGATATTGCTCATGTTTCATTCGTTTGCAATTTTTTAAAATCATGTATACGGAGCCGTGATAAATATTACGGACATGGGAAGTCATTTTCTATTGCTGGAAATATAAAAAAACGTATGTTCTGTAATATTTTTAAGTATGTGTGCTTAAATAAAGTATTTTGTTTCTACTTTGATCTTAATACCTGTTTTTATTGAGTATTTTCAATAAATATGTCTACTTCAATGTAGCAACTTATTTGTATGTATGCACGCCTCTTTCTTTCTTCCTCATACCTAATAAGCTTTTGTTAACCCTTTGAAGCGCAACCATTTTCCAATGCAGAAAAAAGGGCAGCCGTTGACACAGCTGACTGTGTCAACGTCCACACAGCTGGCTATGTCAGCTGCGCGCGCATAGCCAGCTGTGTCAAAAATGGTCTCCAGATTTGTGGCACGCGATGAACGATTCGATCGACCGCCATCTTGCTGGTAGTTAAATCGAGCGATGGCAACGGCTGCTCTTTTCTTCATCATTGGGTAGCCTATCCAGTTGCTCTTCTGTATGAATGTATTGCCATAGTATTCCTCCAGTTTTCAGCGAGATGCCAGTGCTGTTAAAAATAATCCTGACAATTTCACAAATTATCCTGAAAATTTTTACGTTGTAAGGATGCTCTAAAAAGCAAAGGTTTCTCGTGCAGCTATGTCGCCCCGAAGTATTTTTATAGAAATTAAATTTATTTTTCGTTACTGACAACAGTCAAAACGTCAGAGTTTTGTGTCCTCAAGGCGAGGACACTGAGCGTTAAAAGTTTAGACTGACGCCGCAACTAAAAAATAGTTAATTTCAAAGGGGGAGAGGAATGCACATTTGGACAGGGGCTTAGTAACTAAACTACACCTTCAATTATAATAGGAGGACATGAATGTGTTGCAGCAAACCTAACATGTTTGGTCAATTTAGATTCTTATAAGTGAAATTGGAATAATTTTTTTTTCATAAAACGATGAGTATTAATTATTTTGCTTTTATTTGTTTCAATTATTTAAGCGTTCACCACAATTTAAAGCAAATTTATTTTTTTTTTAGGTAAAAAACTGTGACTCAAACCATTATGATCATAGAAAAATCACTAGAATATATATATTTTCTTTAAAAGTCTTTTTTCTTATGAAATATAAATAAAATACCTCTCCGTGCTTATTTATAGCAACAAAGATATTGTTCCTAGTGAACATTTTCAACTTATGTGAATTTAAGTCATTAATCACTGTTATTTTAAATTGTTGATAATGTTATATCTATTTGTCCAAATGTACCCTATGTAGGGGCACATGCGGACAGTTTTTGTCTGTTTTGAAATATTAAAAAAAAGCTGTCGCCTCTCCTAGTATTTAAGTACATATATTCGAAGAGATTAGACGTAAGATTATGGTTAGTAAAAAAAATTCTAAAATAAAGAAGAAAAGGTTAGATTTTTGTATGAAACAAAAAACGTCCACATGTGCTCCCCTCTCCCCTACGGGTGAACAAAGAAACGAAGAATAAATCAATAAAATAAAATGGCTTAGTGATCTCAGTAATGAGGATGATGATAACCTCACAGATTAGCTATTAAAAAAAAAGCAGTACTTTACTTGCTATACAACTTACATAAGAATTCGGTTCCCTTTTGCAGTTTTCGGAACGTTCATGCTTAGAGGATTTTAAAGGAAAGAGAAATGCCTAAATCCAGATTTCCTTTGAAGGATCTTTCAGAGATATCCCGAATAAATAGAACCACCAAATTAGACGAAAGGAGATTTAACCATTTAAGTACCTTGAGGAGGTTAAAGAAAGTTTAAATGCACTTTATAGCGCTTTCTGAAAAATCGATTTAGTTTGGAGTGGAGGGGGATCAATCAAGTTTTGACGAAGACCCAAGGATCAATACGCAATTAATCTGAATCTTAAGTTCGAGTTGCTTACCTGCGATAATTACATGCAAGGAAATTTTCAGCTTATTCCATCCTTGTCCCAGCCCAAGTGAAGCGTGCATTGATATCAGAACAGATATGGGAGGATGGGTTATCCGTATTTATAGTAAGGGAGAAAACATTGACTTTATATTTAACCGTCTGAACATCAAGGGCAAGAATGTAAAATTCTTTTCCCCGAGGAATAATTGCAAGGGTTTTTCAAGTTTTTAGATAAAGATTCTTCAAAAGTAAAAAATATAGTATAATTATAGGAATTAAGCTATAAATATTGGTTGAGTGGCTTACTATACAGGGGTCCCAAAATGTGGTAACGGGTGTTAATTCTTTAGAGATAAGTGGGTAATGTAAATTGAAGGAAAGTTCAAAATAAGGTCCTAGATAATTATAAGCTACAAAAAATATCTCCTTTCGTTAATTTTCAAAAAGTTACACTTTTTAAATTTGTATACGACCCCCGTACAAAAAATTCTCAGTTAGTTAAATGCGCCCCCTAGATTAATGAGGTGACATACAAAATTTGATAATTTTAGCCTTAAAAGTGTCAGCGATATGAAGATAAATATATCACTGACTTAAAACACTTTTAATTGGCTCTCAAAGGTAAAAATTCACCTCGAATGATCGCATTTGAGGGGTCGTACAGAAATTACAAAAAAATATCTTTTTCCAGTCTAGAAATATACGTTTACATTCAAAATCAAATATAGCCCGCCGATTATCTTTCTTTAAAGATATCTCTGAGATGTTGTAAGATGAAGGGCTGAAATTTGGTACGTCACCTCATTAGTGTATGGCGCACATTTTGCTAATGGAAAATTTTTTAGTACGGGGATCATATGCAAATTTAAAAAGCATAACTTTTGCAAATGAGCGAGGGGAATTTTTCCTTTACGGAGTCTTCTTTGTGACCTTATTTTGATCGTTTTTTTCAATTTACATTGTCCACTTATCTCTAATAGATAAAGAATTAAAGTCCGTTACCACCATTTTGGGACAACCTGTATAATTTAAGGGAATAAATTTATATGGAGTATAAATTGAAACTTGAGAGATCTGACAAACCTCAATGTTATATCGGACAATTTAAAATTCTTAATGAGGCATTTTCTTTTGTGTCGGATTGAAGGAGTGCCTAAAGTGGCCTTCCGAATACCGCTAGCGTTATTCAGACGTCATAATGTACCGAACATAACTCTCGAAATACTTAAAAATTCTTTTTACTTTGAACTATGGAATAGTACACAGAAAAATATGAATAAAAGCATCAGAAATATAGATGAAATAAAAAAATCCCTAATTTAAAAAAAAAGAAATAACTTCGATTAAAAATTTAAAAGCCCTCCAAATTAATGTCATATATTAATCACTAATTCACATATGCAAAGTCAGTTTATATTTTGCAGCAATAAAGACTTGATTACTGCTTCTGATATTGTATGATGAAAGCTGTACAAAAGTTCCACAATATCAAAAGATCATCCTTTGCATGTCCTGTTGACGGACTTTGTTGAAAATTTTAGTACTGGGTCTCGTTATCTGTCTAAAATCCGTCATCCATGAATTGGGTAATGGATCACCGGTTTCATCGCTCTGGATATAATCCATGTAAGATGTATCTGTGTTCCTAAAAGAAAAAAAAAGATAATCATGAGAATACATATATATTACAACTCAAGCTATACATACATACATAAATATACATATTCCTCCTAAATTCTTATTGAGACCGTGTGGAGAACACCTAACACCGAATACATTAACTATTAAATGTTCACGCTAATCTTGTTTTTTTCTTTTGGTAATCTTTTTTTTTTTCTTTTGAACATCTCATCTTTTGAACACCTCATTCACACTTGACATCGTCTAGCAATTTAGGAAACAACAATAAACGAACAAATAAACAAATAAAAATCTTAAAAATCGCACAACAGAAGCTAAAAACTACCCGACAATGTGTGGGTAAAAGGGACACAAATTTTGTCAGCTTATATTCTTTGAAAATGATTTAAAATGAGATATAGCATTGGGAAAGATGTCTTTTCCTGGTTTTCTTTATATCTTAGCACCAAAGTGGTCATGATATTAATTTTTTGGGGTTTTCAGTTAAACTTTAGAGGGTTAGAATAAGCATAGAAACTGAGAATAAACAGTCTACTTCAGTTCTCTGTGACAACAGCTAGAATGGAACTATTCAAATTTTCATTGCAGCGAAACATAAAAAAGAATACAGACGTCATCTATTGGCAGGAACACAAAATAAAATTAACATTAAATAGATAAGTCACTTTATGCAACATTCTCCCTTGTTAACTGATTTTTGTTGGCTTCTTAGGGCAGCTGTGGCGTAGCCAGAAAGGTTTCATGGGGGGGGGGGTTACGACTACTGCAACTCACATATATGCATACATATGTGTGATAAGGGAGTGAAGAATATACATTTTGTATGGCAAAAAATTCCTTATGGGGGTTACGACTCCCCTAATCCCCTCCCCCACCCTTGGCTACGCCCTGTAGGACAGTACCATTGATCACACAATGCCAGTAGTCTAGACTTTGGTAACGATTTTGTCAGGATGTCGGAAACTTGTCTTTTAGATGACGCTTATTCAACATTTAATTTTTCTTCTAGTATTTTCTCCCGTACAAAGAAACGCTTTAGTTCCATATGTTGAGTTCTTTGATGTCTTTCAGGGTTGTGCAATAGCTTTGCAGCAGTCCTATTATCCACTTGAAGTGTACGCATTTCCTTTAAATTTACTATATCATGAAGCCAAGTTACTTCTTCAGCTGCCTCTGATGCTGCTATAACTTCAGCCTCGTTAGTTGAAGTGGCTAGAATGGCTTGCCTTTTATTGCGACAAGATATGGCTCCCACAGCATATATCCTGACACATACAAAAGTTGATCCCCCTGTTTTGGTGCAGACACCAAAATTTGAATCTCTGTAACACTGAAATACACTTTTTGCATCTGTTGCATGATGCGTGATTCCATACTTAACTGAAGAAGCTAAGTAGGAAAAACTCTTCACTCTCACTGTATCTTTTGCTGATGGATTTTCGAGTGATCTCGATAAAAATCCTAAGCTGTAGGCTAAATCTGTTCTTGTTCCTACCATGAGGTACATAAGTGCACCAACGTCTTGTCTGTATGAAAAATCAGACATCTTGGCATTAGACTCTTGTAAATCTGAATCTTTCAAAATAGGAGTTGCTGCAGGTTTGGGCTCATCAAATCCAAAACGCTGGAGCTCTGGCATAGCCTTTTTATCTAACTTTTATTGAATTGTCACTGTGACGTCAATTTCAAGTCCTAGAAAACAGGAGGACTTGTCAGCAAAAATCTTGAATTTCTCTCCTTTTAGAACGAGCATTTCGGTGTCTTGTTAGTCCATCTGTCCTGTTTTCATGGATGAATGAGGACTACGCATTTCTGCTTTTTACAGCATTTTGTATCAATCACAAACCCAGATAATTTCAATATATATATATATACAGGGTGTCCCGGAACTTCGTGTAAAAACTTGGAGGGAAGGTAGACAACATCGTTAGGATTACATACGAAGGTATGGGTAGAAATCGAAAGGTAGCGCTTTACGCGAGCTCGCAAGGTCATCACCTGTGGCTTCCTTTTCATATCTGCCCCATCATAGCCGAGTGGATAAGGCGCTGAACATGGTAGATGGCCTGAGTGTGAAGGTCCCGGTTTTAGGTCTGTCGCGCAGCTGTGAATCTAATGGTCTGGATTTTTAGACTGTTTTCTCCTGACGCGAATATGCGTTAAAGCCCCTTAAAAGTCCTTCGTTCTAGGCGTCTCTCCCTGGGCTTACCATAAAACAAGACAAACATATTTACCAACTTTTACGGTTTTTTCGGAAGATTATCGACCACAATTTTCAAAGTTTTATTTTACATTAAAAATTTAGATTTATTCAACCATCAAATCACAAAAAAAGAAGTAGTGGTCGATAACCTTCCGAAAAAAACCACAAAAGTTGGCAGATATGACAATGAGTAAAACCACAGACAACCTGCCGATCTTGAGAGCTCGCGTACAGCGCCACCTATCGATTTCCGCCCATGTTTTTCTGTGTCATTATGGTTCCTAAGGATGTTGTCTACCTTCCCTCCAAGTTTGTGTACTATGTTCCGGGACATCCTGTATACATACATATGAATAGGATTATATCTTTTGGAATAATAGTGTAGTACTGCTTATACCAATAACGTAGATTTTCATCTTAATTGTGATATAGTAAAATATTAATAGATAAAGTAAATATATTTGTTTTTATCTGTAAGATATATCAGTATCAGTAGGATAATATAGATTATTTTAAAATTTAAATTATAAAATAATAAAATATTAAAGATAAAATAAATTTACTTTAAAGTATATCAATGCTAGAATAATAAATGATAATATAAGATTTCATATATCAGTAGGTAAATGTAAAATTTAGGATAAAGAAATACTGATACTATTTGATTTCATAAAAATGCGTACTAGATGTATGCATACATTTGTACTCATGTATATATTTTGACTCAAATATTACAGCATTTATCTTATAAAAAAATAATAGTAACTTTATTTTCTATGCACACGTAAACTGACTAGCTAATACATTTGAATTACTACTTTAAAAATTTCAGAACGCAAAGCAATGGAATGTTCATATCATGTATGCAATTCTACAGTTTTCTTTAAGCTTGCATAAGACTTTAATATTCAGTCTTTTTATTTTATCCGGGCATTTTACCATGAGCTAAATTAGCATAGTGGAAAATGTTTTATGCATGGTACATGATATACGCCTGAGGACTTAGCTTGATGAAATTTTAGAGTACTTTAAGCATTCGGAAAAAATATGCTGAAGTCACTCAAATATTTAAGACATGGAAATTTCTTTCAGAAATCAGAGAAGAAATGTGGATCAAAAGTTCTTTGGAATTCAGATGTTTCATTAAGTTATGTTGTTCTTCTTTTGAACTATTTTTAATATGATTAATGCTCTGGGATCGTAGTTCTTGAGCATAACTTTGAGATTTAATGGAAGTCACCGGAAGTATTTGCTCTATTTAAGTTGTAAGTGGATGCGATGAGTATGTTTGCAAATTTTTCATCAACACCAAAATGAAAAACATTATGCGATGTTCGAAAGTAACATTTTCAGCGTTAGTTGCATACATTAAGAAGAAATGTATATATTTTGAAATATTGTGACACTTGCATGAGCTTTACGCATTTTTGACATTTATGTTATAATCTCTGAGCTTTATTCAAATTTTTTAGTTTATCTCATTAAATTGCATTAAAAGATTTTACAGTATTTCATCGCAATTCTTTTGGTAAAATAAAAAACTACGACCATGTAGTTATAACCTGATTTTAAAGAATAGAAAACTGTGTCAAAAATGTCCGACTTTAACAACTACTGGACACTGTTAACATGTAGATATGGTGCATATTACTAGTTACTCGTTTTCGAATTGCCTAAGCTAATAGTATATTTTTGTTGTGTATCCGCTACTTAAAAAACGACATCAACTACTTAAAGTTTATGGAAAGTTTTGGCAGACATTTGAAACCTTTTAGGTGCCATTTCGATTCTGAAAGTTTGGTTGCTGAGAAAAACTTTTCTTTTTGATCAGTCAAATAGATATTATGAACATTATGTGGATGGTAGACCTCCAATCTAAAACCTAAAATATTTAAGATCATTACATGTAAGTCTACGTCTGGGGTAAGACAAGTAAAAACTAACATCTCATCACTATAGGTTTCCAACAGTTGCGTGTTTGTTATGTAATCTTTCTCAAAAATCATTCCAGTAAACTCGAAGTTTTGGGAATTAATGTTTTTCGGAAGATGCAATTTCCCACATTGTTTTAAAAACTAAGAAGGGAACTTTAATTACATTTAAAAATTGTTTTTAAAGTGATTATTAACCCTTTGAGGCGCAACCCTTTCCCAATGCTGAAAAACTTGCATCTTGCTGGTAGTTAAGTCGAGCGATGGCAACGGCTGCCCTTTTTTGAACATTGGGCAATCTATCCAGCTGTTCTCGCATTCTTCTATTTTTCAGCAGATGTCAGTGCTGTTAAAAATAATTTTGACAATTTTTTTACGGGAAATGACATGCTAAAAAGTAAAGGTTCTCGTGGCGCTATGTCACCCGCAACTATTTTTATAGAAATCAAATCTATTCTTCGTGACTGGCAATAGTCAAAATGTCAGAGTTTGGTGTTCCCAGAGCGGGAACACTGCGCGTTAAAGGGTTAACGGATAAATGATAACAGCGTTTCAGAATTTCCATTACAACGTGATTCGGACTTGATTTGGTGAAGCCTACAATTCCATGAAGATATTTCTGTGAATTCTTAATCAACCAGTACAATATTAGCATAAATATCATGATAATTCTCCAATCTAATGAAATTGGATCTTGGGAATAATTCTGCAAAATAAATTTCCCATTTTAAACGCCCATTGTTGCTGTACGATACTTATTAGGTCCGTGTCGCAGTAAAAGTCAATATACTGTAAAAGTTTTACAGCCACATTCATATCTCGCTGAGTCCAAGCGGCATAATTATCTAAGAGGAATGGGGGGCGGTTATGCGGCCATAAAGGACCATGCCAGGATTCGGTATCGTCCATCCCGCTGACCTCGTTAAGTAAATTAATTTAAATGTATGAGCGGGGGGAAACTACGCCAGGCTTTGCGAAGTCTGAACTATAGCTACTGCAATCCAACCATTTCGAAAAGCGAAAATCATTCCCGTTCACTTCACGCGAATGATTACGAACGCTCAACATATGTTCGTTAATATCCGGGCAACGGGCAAACATCGCGTTTTCATTACTTCAGACATTCGGGCGATAATCTGGCACAATAATTGCAGGTGAATATTAACTGGAATCTAATGTTTCCGAATGGAACTTTATAATTTCTCATTCCGACATTAAACCTTCCTCCTAAACAGTTAATTGTAGGGAGGGGGGTGGGTGGTAGCGCGAGTACCAAGTCACCAGAGCATACGTCACAGATTATTAGGTGCAAAGGTCTGTCTGTCTTGCAAACTAATACATACATCTCCATTAAGGGGAGATGTTGAATTGCTAGTAATTAATGCCGCCGGAAAGGCGATCTTGTAGTTCCAATTACGTGTAACAGAAGTTTATCTCCCGGGAGACGCAAGAATCTTAATTCTAGGAATCATTAGTGTTTGCGTGTTTCTAATTTGTGATGCTGTTATGTTTCGCACATGTTTCGTGCAGGTATTTATCTTTAAAATAATTAGTTTTTTTTTTCTACTCTGGCAAATTTCCTCTTAAAGCTGCATTAAATCAGCGTTTAAAATACGAAGAAGTTGAATTATTGTTAAAAGATTGAATTCACGCATGTGCGTTTCTGGTTGAGGGAAATTTTGACTTTTAACGGGCTTTTATTTTATAACAGAGCTTACTATTAAAAAAAAATCCTCTTTTTTGCTTTATAAAGAATATTGCATTTTTGATATTACGAGCCTGCAAGAGCATCAAATACGGTAACCTATTACAGTATGAACTAAAACCAAACGTAATTTATTTTAAAAAATTGGCAGTTGATAAATTAATAACGTTAGCATATAAATTCTAAAAGAAGAAAATAGACATTTTTCAGCATACTCTATTACAAATATGTTTTCAAAGTATTCTTTGATTGTAAGTTCAATATTCGGAAAAATATGATCTAAAAACTGATTAAGCCGTCCATTACTAGGCAGTTCAACTTATGCAAGTTAAAAAGATTCCTTTAAATGGGAAAAAAAATTAACTAATCAAGCAACAAAAAGTTCTTTCATTAACAAGTGGAAAGCAACCTTTATAAAAACTCTCAACGTATGAAGTGATTATCATCAAATTTAGATAAGAGCCTCTCAATTAAATTGGTTTAAAAAAAAACACATTGAAGATGATCGATCTGTTTACTAATGTTTATCCATTTGAATGAAGAAAATACAAAACTTTTGTAGTGATATCTACTGAATTCGAGATCTGAATCAAACAAAGCCACACTTATGAATTTTTATACATTTTCCTTTTCAGAGAATTGAAATGTGGTTTATACTTCTAAATATCAAGCAATCTTTTTGTTGCACACGTGCCATAAATTCCAACGAATATTGTTAAAATTAAAATGAAACTTTTAATAGAGCTTTCAGTTTGTTACAACTTTCGTTTCCAACTAAGAACACTGGACAAGTTAAGAAAAAGAGTCTTATTACAAGGAACATTACATTTGTTGAGTATCTTACAGAACCTTATGCTTCTACAGCAGTGATTTTAAAAAGGAAAAGCAAGAAAGATAAGTGACATAGAATAAAATCTTGATAAACTGTCACTCTGAAGGAAGCGAACCCCTGTTAAGAGGTCATGGTTGATTTTAGCAAATAAAATTCATTTATCTTAAAGCTAATCTCTGATATTTCGAATAGCAGTATCCTTGTTAAGGTTATTTCGTTAGAAAGAATTTCGAAAAAATAGCCTAAGTAGAATTTTTTTATGACACTACAATTTTGTGCACTCATACAGGGCGGTTTTAATTAAGAAACTTCTCCTATAAAAAGAATTCTACAACTAAAACGAGGAAACGGATTGTAACCATATTTCGTCTATGGACTGTATATGATATGCGCTGAAGGAACTTCGGAAAAAAAAAAGGTTAAAAAAAATGTCCATTAGGTGGCGCTTTGCATGGAAAAATAGCCAATTTAACAATAAAAGAGGGAACAAACAACATTCTGCAGCTGAAAGGAGTGAGCAGACTGCCATCAACTTCGACAAATAGAGAGTATACCAGATGCACTGGGAGAAGTTTTTCAGCATGTTTAGTTCGAAAAATGTCCACTAGGCGGAGCTGTGCCTAGAAAAACAGCAAATTTAACAATGGAAATGACTAACTCGAAATGTACAAATAATTTCAACATTTATTCAATAGTTTTTGAACATTTGTTAACTAATCTGGGTTATTTCTTGAGCTGAATTTCCATGCCATTTTTTGAATTAAAGAATAAGAGACTAATTTTAATGTATTTCCTAGAGCACATCTCGTGTACAGTCCATATGCCAACGTTGCTCACCCGTTTAAGCTACAGATTGTTGTTTATAGGAAAAATTAAACTATAACCACCTTGTATAGATCTTGTATATCTCCCCCCACCGAAAAAAAACCTCGTATGATTTGGAAATAATTACTGTTTACATTATTAATTTCGTCTTAAAACAATTAACTTGATAATTATCAAATCAGCTCTAAATTCAGGTTAAGCAATAGAGCGCGTTCATCCCAAATCCAGATAGCTTTACGACTCGGACATATCGTTCGACAATGCACGCACCATAACTATTTCGTAAAACCATTAAAGGTATTATTGTCTATAGAGACAGCCGGCATTTATGCAAGCATGCTGTTTCAGAATTGCCGGGTCGTCTTTTCATTTAATTGATATGAGTTCAATGTCGAAACTCCAACAGATATATTCGATAATTTGGTAAACAGTGAATTGGATTGCTTTACCCTTTATATCCACAATCGCTAACGTTAATCAAACATCCCGTTTTCGAATAAACGGGCTATCTGAAACCTAATCTTTCGGATACATGCTATGATTTCTGAATGCAGCTTGTGAAGCATTCTGTCACATCTCTAATATGCGCTTGGATTTTGAACGGCATTTTTCAAACCATTATAGCTTTATTTGTTTGTTTATCTAGACCATTTAAGAAAGTAGCCCTTAATATTTCATTCAATCATTTCCTGTACAGCGCATTGTATGGAAATCATTTTGTGAGTCTTTGTGAAAAAAACTAAAAATATATTCAATTTCTTTTCCTTAATAAAAGTTTTAACAGCAAGCGTCAACAAGGTAATTTTTTTCATTACAATGCATTTATATTGATAGAGATAAGAGGCACAGTCATACGGGAATACAGTCAGACACAAAAACAAACCATAGTCATATTATCATCAACTTTCTCCTATCAAAATTATGTTACCGATCTTAAATTGAAATGGAACACTTAGACAAAACGCATTTTTAAAATAGAGGGTAGTTGCAATTAAATTTCCCCATCAAACAGAATTTTTCAGCTGAAACAAATTATCAGATTGTCAACAACTTTGGAATAAATTATTTACACGAGATGCACTCCAGAAAGATTTAAAAAAGTTTAGTTCCACAAACATTCACTAGGTGGCACTTTGCATGAAAACAACAGCAAATTTAACAATGGAAATGACTCGAAATGTATAACCGATTTCAAGATTTATTCAATAGTTTTTGAACATTAGATTCTAAAACACGCACAAAAAAACTCCGCAAAGCTTACAGGCCAGTGAAGATTTGAAAAGCAACATTCAGGCTCATGGTCACTGGAACAATGTTTATCGAAGAGAGTATCGTTAAACACGTCAGCCTATATGATAAAGGTATGCATGTTCATGGAAATCATGTCAAAAAGTAACAAAATATAAACTTAACTCTTGACAAAAAATTCTTTGTACCATTTATTCGTCTTCCTTCTATTGTCTGTCGGAATTTTGAGAAAAAGCAGCCCTTGAAATTAGCAAACAATTCCATAAAATCCCTTTTCAAGTCATATTTAATTCTCGTTTAATATGTAAGTGTGAAACTTTATCTGAAAATTTCGAAAAGAATTCTTTTCAAAAGGATAACTTTAAAAAGCATTTTTTGGTGAAATATTTTAAAGCATTCCTGCCCGTCAGATGCTCACTGATAGGATTTAGGGAGTTATAGCATACAAATGAACGGTTGTATACCCACACATATGTTGTGTATCTCATTTATGTATGTAAGCTTCAGTATTTGAGCTGCTAGAACTTCATAATGGATACCGCGTATACAGACGTGCCTACAAACAGACTTGGTCATATAGATCTATATAGATAATTAATTATTGAGTTCTGCATATGCGCATTATCTTATCTATTCAGCCATTAGGGCTGTGATTATTTGCAATTCCTTTAGAGCGATGCGTCTCATAATTGGGAGATATTGTAATCATTCGATTAAAGTACGTCAGATACAAGCAATCAACTATGGTATCTGGTATTAGGTAAACAGAGAATATCTTTCCATTGAATAGAAACGAGTGTGATAAATGTTGCAACTGTTTCTTCAGTTGGTTTGCTTCGTTACGAGTAAATACAATTTTTAACTGACATCATAAAATCGAATCATACGTCTACTGATTATTACATAAAATGCTTTTTTTAAAGCTTCATTTATGATTTTTCTAAACCCAGATTATGTGAACTTAAAAAATTCACAAAATATAATACAGATATGAGCTAAACTCTATGAATTAAAACTCTAAGATAACACTAAACAACAGAAATATTAATATTAATTAAGATATTTTCAAAATATCATACAGCTGAACTCTACCAACAATTACTAAAGCATTTTCGAAACCACGATACGTAGAAAAAGTATTATACACGATTACACATTACTGGAAGTTTTGTCTGAGTTTCCTTTACGCTATTTACCATGTGTCTAAAAAATGACCGACAACTGGAAAAATCAATTGAAGAAAAACGGAAGGCAATAGAAATGTACGGTTTCTGCATTTTGCTAAGATAGTCAGGGAATATATTCTCCTCAATTTTTAAATTAGCTAATAAGCTTATCAATAGATGGCGCTGCTATTCTGTTCTCATTCCGTCCATTCAGATCGGTATTACTTTTACATCCTAGCATATGCTTCGAAAATGGTTTACTCGCTGGAACAGTGTTTTTATTGCTTTGGAGTTTCATCACCTGGAGCAGAGTTGCAGCTAGGCGCAGTTTTCAAAGGAAATTCAATGTCACAAACGACATTGGTTATCCGGCTAACAGTACAATACAGGCACTGTTAAAAAAATTTCAGTGTATTGGTAACGTCAATGACCACCGTGCTGGAAATTTCTGTCGTTTAAGCACATTAGTTTCAGAGGCGAAAGTTGCAATCGTTCAGCAGATTATCCAACAGCAACCCAAAGTTTCGGTTTACGTTTTGAATGTCAGACTAGAATACGACGAATGACTACACCTCAAATCATTCGTTTCAGCCTTCACTTGTAAGGAAACAAGTGAAGGCTCCTTACAAATGAAGGTTACAAGAGAGGGTTACAAGTGAAGCATTTGATAACCTCTGAGTGCTGATGCAATTCATGTACGCAAGAGGTTCGCAAGCGCTATGCCACTGAAATTGGATGCCTGTGAAATCAATGTCGGAAACATTTCGTTGTCTCACGATGCGAATTTTTTTCTCGATGACTTCGTTAATCAACAGAACTCACGTAACTGGGGAACGGAAAATCCGCATGTAGCCTTAACTTCAACTCTGCATCGATCAAAAGTCATGGTATGGACCGTCATTTCCGCTAGAGGATTTAATAGGTCCTTTTTTAGACACCAAACGATTATTTCAGCAAAATAACGGGACATCCTCTATGAATTTCTGGCCATTCAATCGGCTTTGGAGGACGGTAGGAATAGCTCGTTGTATATGCAAGACAGTGCCCAGCCGCATAGAACGGCTACAATGTTGGATTTTCTCAACGAACATTTTGATCGCGAAAAGCATACGCAAAGTGGCATGGATTGGCTATCCTTTCCGCCAGATTTGAAGCCATGCGATTTTTTTTTTCTTTTGAACTACTTGGAATGTCCAGGTGTATTGTCCCAATCCACTGTAAATGAAGTGGAATTATACATCTCTGCTGCTTGTCGAAACATCCCTACTGAAATGTTTACACGGGCGTCTGCAAAATTTGTTCTCAGACTGCGCCACGTTGTTGCTGCAAACGGCAGTTATTTTTAAAACATTGTTTTATAGTTTTCCCTAGTCAGCAGTGCCATCTGTTGATGAACTTTGTAAATAATTTTGAAAATTGGCAAGAATAAATTCCTTGGTTAACATGGCAGAATGATGCAAACCGTATATTTCTATCGCCTTCTCTTTTTTTCTTTTCCTTCTTTTTTAATTTTTCAAATCGTCGGTCATTTTTGGGATAACCGGTATAGCTATCTAAAATTTCGTCATACCAATATGATTATACGAAATCTGTAAGATGAATCAAATTACTTGTATTTCGAATTAAAATGTTGTAATAACCTTTAGAAATGAAATTGTATCTAAAGAAACATGCATTAATACTTGGAATAAAAGACTCTTTTTAAGAAGTCCCAACTTTTAAACTCTTATAACACTGATGAGGCTAAAGAAAAATATACTTGGTTTCTAACGTTCGATATTTTTCCTGCAATCAAAATCTGAAGAATCCTTTAAAATTCCAAATTAGAATTTGAAGGAAGATGTACTATCCTTGTAAGATTTTATAAAATTGAAGTACTAATTACTTCGTCTTGTATCCTCGTAATTTGAGGCAGAATTTTTCCGCTTGGCTTGTTTTCATTTCATTTAGATTTAATGAATTTTTGGAGAGATAAGTAAAAGTGCGATGGTTAAGATTTCACTATTTAACTGTCTCAAATTGTTCTTGTTTTTTCTCCTCCTAGTTAACGACGAAAATGAGTATTTCCATTCTAGAATGTAAGCTTTTAATGTACTTAAATCAATTTAAAAATTTAAGGATTTATAATTCAGAAAAATCGTCTTTAGGTGGAATGAGTGTAAATTTCATCTTGCAGTTGACATCCGTGATCAATTAAATGAGTAAAATAAATTTTGAAAGAAAATTCAATTTCAACAACGTGAACTGTCTATAAAGAATATTAAATGACTTTTTAGTTATTTTGAATATTTTTGATGAAACTTTAGATAAACTAAAAACAAAAAACAAAATATCTTTTATTTTTGAAATGCAGTAATCCTGTAATCGTCTTAGACATGAAAAATGAAAAATGGCTACTGAATTTTTATTTAGTAGAACACTTTTACCCTCACAAAAATACGAAAAAATTCTGAATTGCATAAAATGAAAAATTTCAATAAAATCTCATTAATTAATAAATGGAATAATACTTAAAATTTGAATTTAGCTACTAAAGATGAATTTGCAATACGAAAATTAATTTACCTAGTTAAAAAAAAATCCCAAAGGAAAGTTTTGAATGTAGAAAAGTTAATTAAAGAATTTCCTAGTTGCATATACAAAATATTAAATCACTTAATATTTAATTTAAAAACTCCTCGGGCACCTTCGAATCACTCGTTTACATATTGAAAAATTACTTAATACTTAAATTATTTAGAAATGCTTGTGATGTATGCAATACTGAAAAGTGGCCTCAACGAATTTTTATGCCATCATTTGAAGGCAAGACAGATGGGTCCAGTTTTTGTCCAGTCGGACAAAACCTGAAGTTTCCTTACTAGAGGATTTTTGCCTTATACCAACTTCCGTCAGATGCTCCTAACACTTGTTTGGGGACCTACCTCTATGCGGTCATAATTATTGACACGTATAGTCACAGAGTACAAACATTTGTTCATAGTGGCGTACACAAGAGGGGGGGGAGTTGGAGTTCGATTCCCTGATTCTAGCCTAAAAGTTTTTAATTTTTAATGCACAGAAGCTATGTTTCAATAAACGTCAAATTTGTCATATCGATGATGAAAGCTCTAACGTGGAATTCTTTGAGCCATAACAAAATGATTTTTCTGTATATATATATATATATATATATATATATATATATTGTAAAGTGGTATCAATTGTAAAAATGCAGCTCTTTGTTTATTGTCATTGCTGTTTTTGTGCCAATTTTTTAAGAATATAACGTAAACTACTTTAATCATTTTTGCTGCTAAAACTTGGAACGCTAGTTGGCCTGCGTGGTAATCAATCCCTGCCATCAGAATATTACATATATCGACATTTACTGATTACCATGCAACGCGAAGCTATTTTTTAATCTTTTACGGACAAAATTAAGATCCAGGCATATTTTAAATATTTATTTTTGCCAATTTTGTCTTCTTATCCGTTAGTTAAAGGATATTAGTAATTTTAATGGAAAAAAAAATATTGTATACAATTTTCATTGCGTTCCCATAATTGGTAACGTGGGTCATTTCTGATTATAACTTTACATTGGTTTCAAAAATGGGATATAATGATGGGTAGTTTAAATAACAAGTGAAATATCAAGAATAAATGAGATTTACTTTTAAATTAAGGATATAAATTAATTTTGAAGGGCGAGAGGGATGTATCAAGGTAGCTCCGTAAAAATTTATGAAAATGGCTTTTTTTTATGATTTTTTGTCCAGTTTTTCACTAATGATAGAAATGCAACTTCTATTTAAAAAAAAAAAAACAAGTCATCTTTTATCAGCTAATTTTTTCAAATCACTATGGATAAAATTTCCTTTTTGAATAAATTTTTAATTTGATTTTTCCAATTGAGAACATTGTCCTGTAAAAGGTTAACTAATGAGAAACGTTTTATTTCCGGATCATTTTGACCAGGCACAAAAAAAAAAAAACATATTCAGTCTGTAAATTTTTACTTTTTAAGCATTCAAAATTTAGAGAATCTTATATAACTTCAAATGAGTATTTAAAAGAAACTACACCATTTTTCTAAGGTCTTATAAGATTGAAGCACTAATTACTTGGTCTTGCGCTCTCGTAATTTGAGACAGAATTTTTCTGCTTGGCGTGCTTTCATTTCATCTAGATTTAATGAATCTTTGAAGGGGTACGGAGAAGTACGATTATTAAGATTTCACTTTTTAACAAATGCAAATTGGCCTGTTTTATATTTCACGTAATCTCCAAAACGAATATTGCAATTTGAAGATGAAAGTCTTTAAAGTATTTCAATAGCATTAATTAGTTAGAGATTTCTAATTCAGAGGTATATTTTTCACTAACACTATATAGTGTCTTACAATTTAAGTCAGCAATTAGTGAAACAATTTAGATTAAGTTTTAATAAAACAAATTTTGGTCAAATATATACTGTTTAGTAAAAAGCAATATTTGCCCCTATAGTAGTTAATTTCTGTACAATCTCCGTCGTTCTGTTATCTCCTACAGCAGCAGTTGAAATTAGTATTAATATAAAATTTTCATCCATGAAAATTCTCTATCAAATATACCTCTAAAAGCAAAGCTGTGTGAGTGATAGTTAAAACTTGATATAAGGTGCTGTAAATCATTATATAAAAGTGTATCTCTCACATAATGATATGTGAATGGTGAGTTACAAACAAATAAGATAAACTTAATTACGAATTACTAGCATTCAGTTGGTGTTTAAGCATAGTGGCTTAGTTTGCGGTTGAAAAAACAGGAAAATCTACAAAATGTTTAATTAAATTTTTTTTTATTATTTTACTATCAAAGTCAAGCTTAATTAGTTTGAAGCGCGAAATTACTTTGTAAGAATTGAATGATTTACAACTTGGCTGACAAATTTGAAATATTTTGATTTAATTATACGAGAAGAGGGATTTACTTGAAACCACTTGAATATTTTCTCTGAAAAAAATATACGATCTGCTTCAATAATGCGATATTACCAAAGTCTTACCATTTTATATTCTTACTATTGAAAGAGCAAAGAATGTATTTTTTTTCTGTGCGTTGAATCTAAAAATAAGTTCTAAGCCTATTGTTGATAATCTTTCATACTTATAACTTCGTTTAATTCTTCAGCTCATAGCTTCAGGTTTAAATTTTTTTTAAAAATTCTAACATTCACAAAACTGAATAAATAAATTGTTATAATGGGAATGGGGTCTGAGAAATAGGTAAATTAGAGCACCATTGAGCATATTTAAGATATTCGAGTTACTGATACAAATAATTAAGAAGTAAAGGCTCTTTTCCAAAAGGTCAGCATATGACTATTTCACTTTAGTTCTACTGCTTGCAAAAAGAACTATTTTTTTAAATGCTGGCGAAACTGCATTGACTAAAAGATTAAACCTAGTTTATTGCTAGTTTTCTATGTAAAAAAATATATATTTAATTTTTCTGAGGAGTTAGATATCAGTTTTGCAGATTGCTTGAAATGTATAAACACATACCGTGAAAACGTTGTCACAAAATATAACTATGCGGACTCAGAGTAAAGCTTCAATAATGAACTTTGATATCAATTTCGTTTAAAAATAAGAACGTTATTAATTTAATTAAAATGCAATTGTTTAATTTATTCTTATAATTTTATATTTCTTAAACCTATGAAGTTTTCGGTACAAATCTTAATAATTTCCTTTTTTTTTTGTAATTGTTTGAAAATGTCTCTATCTAGTTCAAAGTAAAGCTAGGCGCGCTTCCTAAGAAACTTTTTCTGAGGCAGATATGAAATATAGTCAAATAAATAAACTGAATTTCTGAACGACATGAAAATCTGAAAACTTAATCTAACTTATCCAAATTTTTGGAAGGATAATTTGTTCCGATATCATCTTAATCCTAAGTGATGTCTCTGCCTACATAAGCATGATTTGAACTGAAAAATAAGAAAAATTAAATTCCAGAACACATTAGTTTTTTGAAAACTTTTAGTTTTTGACTTCAGGGATGAGCAAATACGTTATTTTTCTAATATTATTTAGACATATAATTTAGACTACAATATAACTCAAATTAAAAAGTATTTCGGTTAAAAAAAGTAAATAAATAAAAATAAAAATCATTACGTGCCTTATTTCTTTCTGCATGTAAAAATACATAATGCTGAAGGTATCGTACAGAATGCACGTAACTGGTTTTTCAAGTCGCTGTGTTACAGCGAATGTTTCATTTCTTCCACAGGAAATGAAACATAAGCTGCTATTCACAGTATCATGAGGAATATGGTAAAACTAGCATGAAAAAGCTTTTTTTTAGAAAAATAGAACCAATTCCTTATTAAAACCTTAAATTTTATCCTTGAATGATGCAGAATGATGCCAAATAAAAATGTACTTGCCTGTAATTCGAGCCTTTTTAATGTATTTTTTGTAATCACAATTTCAAGAGAATACTCGAAAATTCTAAATTGGAGCTTGGGAGGAAAAACTTCTACCACCGTTCTTATCTTGTATAGAATTGAAATACTAATTACTTAGTTTTGTATCCACATACTTTGTGGAAGAATTTTTCCAGTTGGCTTCTTTTCACATTCCCGTTAGATTTAATGAACTTTTCTAGAGATGTAAGGTGAAGTTGGTGATTAAAATTTCACATTTTAGCAAGCTCTAATTATTCTAGTTCTTCTTTCAATAAATCTTCAGAATGAATTTATTCAGATTTCAAGATGAAAGCCTTTGATTTTTTTTTTGTAAAATTAAAAACGAGGATTTCTAAATAAGAACTTTATTCAGGAGTAGTGTATAGTACCTCTAAACTGAAAGTATTTGGTTAAATGAGATACATGTATGATTAGTTTATTTAACGAGTTATAATAAGATTTAGAAAGGCAAACTGGAATCAAATGCAGTATTCCCTAGAGAATATTAAATCTTTTGGGAATTTTTAGAATATAAATTTGAGTGAACTTTAAAAATCCTGATATTTTATTTATTCTTAACTGAAGTAATTTTGTTATCATCCAGTATCGAAGACGAAAAAAATGGCAGATACATTTAAATTTGATTAGAAATTTTAACACGCATGCACACACGCACACTGCACTCACTCACACACACACACACACACACACACATACATACACACACACATACATTCATACAGTCAATCACTGAAATATAACAAATCTAATCTCTGAAATATTCATTTTTTAAATAAATCCAAGCGGTTATACCTAAGCGATGATTTAACTAATAAAGACGAATTCTTAATTCGAAAGTTTATCTATCTAATCAACAGATTCTGAAGAAAGCTTTGAATGCTGAAAAGTAACTCAGATGTTACTTAATTAGTCTTGAAACATTGATGGCTAAATTTATAGTTAAAATTTATTATTTTTAGTAAACGTTATTTTAGAAGATCTTCTTTTGTTTTCGTATTTGAAAAATTCTAATTTCATTAGGTTTAGATGCGAAGTTATTTTGTAGGAAAAGAATGATAAACATTAGATTCAATTTTAGGATCGAATTTCCCCATTTATCAAGATATGAAAAAAAATACTTATTACTGAGGATAACAGAACTGAAAATCACGAGGATTTTCAAGTTGCCATGTTGCATCTGATTAACTGTTTTCTTTCGTACAAATTCACCGGCCTGTATGAATTACTCGCAGCACAAGTGCAATTTGTAAAATCTAGCATTGAAAGGTTTCTTTTGTGCTAATTATTTCTTAACTAATGTATAACATCATATTTCTATATTATACCAACGAGGTTGAATAAATCTATAAATGTAAGGTGTTTATGCAGTCTAGATTTCTAGAAAGAATAGAAACAGTACGTTAAACACGAATTTAAAAAATAAACAGTGCTGATAAATTTAATAAATTTCGTTTCTAATTATTTGGTCTGCTATACTTTTATATGAGTCAGATTGTTTTTGCAGTTGACTTATTTTGAATTTAGATTTCATGAAACTTTATAGAGATATATAGAAAAGTGCAACGATTAGGTTCTAGTTTTTAACAATGTCAAATTATTTTTGCTTTCTTTCACGTAATCTCCGAAATAAATATTACGTTTTGAAGATGGAAGCTTTTAAAATGTTTCAGTAAAATTGAGACTTTAACGATTGTTTACTAAAAAATAGTCTTAATGATAGGATGCAATTGTAATCAGCTTGTTAAAAAAGCAAGAAATTTCAAAAAAGTAAATTTTGATCATATGCGCATATCTAAAAGATATTAAAGTGCTATTAAATACACTTTTATCATATTCAGGAATTTGGTGAGAATCATTGTAAACAGCATAAAAATTTCAATTATTTTATATCTGCTTAATTTCACTAATATTGTTATTATCCTGCACAGAAAAAAAAATAACAACTTAATGTTTAATTGATTTGATGTTTTCACGCATGCAATTAGGAGAAATACATGTAATGGGTTTGAGCAGTGCCGCAACTAGAGCTTAAGGTCAACCGCTGGACAAACCTAAATTAAGGTGCCTTCCCATTCCATGAATCATACAGGATTTTGGAGCCTCCTTTATCATAGTCGCCGAGGAATTTGCACCCACCTAGTTTAGGTCCTGACTTTAAGTGTAATTTTAAAATAAATACTGATAAACAGTTACGACTGTTTTAAATGAGGATGATTGTGTGTTTTGAAGATATATTTTCCCATTCATGAAACAATGCCTTTTATACCCTTTTTTAACATTTTACTAAAATTTTCAGCTGCGATAATGAACATACCGTAAGTCACACTGTGTTTTCTGATAGCAACGACTAACAATTAGTGAAAATTTTCATAATTGTATGCTGTTTTTTCTCAACTCATAATTGGCTACGGGTACAGTCAATTCTTATTTGTATTTGTATTCTAAACGAAGATATATATATATATATATATAAACACATAAACTAATTTTAACTCTGGTAACTATATAAAACTTCCGGGTGCATTTTAAAAGATTTCACTGTTTTGTAACTTTTTAAAAATTCCAGGGCTATACAGGCGAACTCTCCTGTTAACTTAGAGGGCCGAAACTTCATATATTCTCTAGTAGGACAGAGAGGAATGGAAAAAGGCCAAAGGAGCAATTTTTTTAAAATATGGTACATTTTACAAACATCTAATCTGAAATCAAGTTCGAGCCACACATTTTTATCAAACTGTCATGTGTTCCTAAATTTGCACAAATGCTTTCTTTACATTCTTGAAATGGTTCAGCATCGAAGTTCATGAACAACATTTGTGCAGCATTCGGAACCCACTGGCATTGCGATACTACGAAATGTGAGGAACGAACGTGATTGGAGATAACATGTTTGTCGTGTAACAATAGGCTCACACATCGAAGATTTGTAACTGAAAAAAGCAAACTTAATATATATATACAGGGTGTTGCAAAAAGGTGGCAGCACACTTTAATTCTTTACCTATTAGAGGTAAAGTGGGCAATGTAAATTGAAAAAAAAGTGTTCAAATAAGGTAGGAATAAAGCCTATCACAAGAAAAAAAAATCATGCGGCTGATTTTTAGGGATGGGCGCGAGACAGAAAATAAATGTCTCGCAAAACAGCCGAAAATATTTGTCTCGTCTCGCAAAAAAGCTGTAAAAGTCTCGAAAAATGTCGTCTCGCGTCCATCCCTACTGATTTTCAAAAAGTGACACTTTTTAAATTTGTATATGACCCCCCGTAGAAAAAATTCTCAATTGTTAAAATGTGCCACATACACTAATGAGGGGATGTGCAAAATTTGATAATTATATATTAAAAAGTGTCAAAGAGATGAAGATAAATATATGCTGACTTGAACCATTTTTCAAAGGCTTTCGAAAGAAAAAAAAACACTTGAGATGAATTGTTTTTCAGCGGTTGTACAGAAATTACGAACGAAAATACTTTTTTGCCCTCTAGGAATAAACGTTTACATTCAGATGCATATTCTCTTGACCATGTTTGTAGTAAGATATCTGAGACGTTTCATGATGAAAGGCTGGAAACTTATACATCAGCTATTTAATATATGAGGCACATTTCGCAATTGGAATTTTTCGTATGGAGGTAGTACACAAATTTAAGAAGTGTAACTTCTTAAAAATTAATCAGAGGAATTTTTTCGAAAGCAGTTTTTTTCCCTATCTAATCCCCACTTATCTAATAAGCAAAGAATTAAGGCGTGTTACCGTATTTATGGGTTCACCCTGTGTATCTTACCTGTCTTTAATTTCATGTACTTTCATTGTAATACTGTGCATAATAATTTCGAAAAAATAAATTTTTAACGTCCAGTCATTGATTTATGTTAACCCTGTATGTAATATTCCGGCTACCAACTTCATGTCAAATATGCTAAAACCGGAGTTAAACTTTTTTTTAGTAAAGAAATAAAGATTGGATTAGATTTTGAAACTGGATCCTATTTAGGGATGGATGTGAGATGATATTTTGCGAGACGAGACGAAAAAAAATTTAGAGATTTACAGCTTTTTTGCGAGACGAGATAAACATTTTTAACATTACGATATACGGATTTTGCGAGACGAGACAAAGCTTTAAGGGGCTGTTTTGCGAGACGCCAATTTTTCGCCTCGCTTCCAAGCCTAATCATATTGACGAGTCAAAAGAAAATTTTACTCGACATATGCATTTAATAGTATTTAGTTTCCGTGCAATCACAACATCGAGAATCTCTTTAAAATTCCAAATTAAAATTTGAAAAAAAATTTGCACCACCGTTGTAAAATTTTATAAAACCCAAGAGCTAATTACTTGGTCTTGTACCCTCCTAATTTGTGGCAGAATTTTTCCAGTTGACTTATTTCCGTTCAATTTATATTTAATGAACTTTAAGAGAGATAAGGGAAAGTGCGATGGTTAAGATTTCACTTTTTAACAAATTCAAACTCTTGTTTCCCTCCTTCTTTCAACTAATATCTGTGAAATTAATATTTCGCTTTAGATATCAAAGCCTTTTAAAGTATTTTAATAAAATTAAAAAAGATAAGAATTTCTAATTCAAGAGTCCCATCCATGCGTAATGAATGGTAGCTTGCAATTGACACAAATAATTGCTTAAACGAGTTATAATTAATTTTAGAAAAGTAAATTTTAATCTTGAGTTATCTTATGAAGAATTTTAATGCTTTTACATCGATTTCGCAATTTTAGTATGACACATTAAGTGCACTTTAAAAACTCAATCATTAATTTGTTTATTGTTTCCGTATTTTCATTTTCTTGCAGAAATATCACTATGAGTAGCAGCTGAATTTTTAATTGTCTTAAAATTTTTAATCGAGAAAAAATAAATGTGCACATGAGTTTTGAGGGATGTTTTAAGTATATACGGATTTATAAACGCTTTTAAGTGACTATAATTAAAGTGTATTATAACTTATTAATAAAAATTAAGAACTTACCAATCTAATTAAGAATCTTAAGAGAAAGCTTTGCACGTAGAACTGTTACATAGGTATTAATTTAATTTTATTACTTGCTCTAAAAGTGACCTGAGACGTGAGCTACTTAATCTGTAATTAAAAATTCTCAGCTGGGAAGAAGATATTTTTAAATTTCTATTCTTTTACTTATTTTCATCTAATACTAATTTTATTAATTTGATTAGCGAGTTTTTCTCTGAGAGCTAGAAAATCGAAAAAAAGCATGATCAACTTCAGTACTATCACTAACGAATCTTAAAATATCGATTTCCAAGTTATAGTATCCGAAAGTGCCAACCATGAGCTTTCTTATTTATTCTAGAGCTATGTTCTGCAATAAAATTTATTAAAAGCATAGTTATATATCAATTTTTCTTTTTTGTTATTGTCTAACAAACATTTCACTCCAAGTAAACAACTAACAAATTGTAGAATTTCCCATTGTTCATATTATCTAGAAATTATGAAATAGATTCTATTAAAAATATGAAAGGTATTCTTTAAGATGGACTGATCCATACTTTGCCCTATTAAAACACACTAGTGCGATTTAGTCGTTATACTATAGTAAGCTTTATATGTTTTTGTTCCCATACTATATACTTTGGTAGAACACACTTTCAAAAATTTTCAAAATGATATACCAAACAATTCTAAATTAAGAATATTTAAAAAAACGACGAAAGCATAAATATGCATTTTTAGTTGTGATTAAGTAGAGTAACATTTTCATTAACAGAAAAGTAAAAATTTACAGCACTTAATATAGTAATTTTCCCAACCACAATAAAATTCGAAGTAAAGCAAATTTCTTCAATTATTCAACAATAGTAATACATAATATTACACAACAACATAATATTATTTCCTAAAGAAACGAATAGAAATAAAACCCATTAAATTATTAAATGTGGATGAAAAGTATAAAAATTTATTTAGTTATTTTTGTTGAAAATAATATAAATTGAAGTGACAGCTTTTTACATAATTCTTTAAGTAGATAATGTAATGAACAATGTGCCGGTAAGATGGTAATACTCACATTAATACATAAGAGCGGTTTGAAGAGATAATTTTGTTTAGCTTTTACTATTAACATCGATAATCACGAACTAATCAACCGAATTCATGTTCTGTAAAACAATTGCCGTTAAAAAGTTAACAAAACTAGCATCAAGATAAATTTCGTCTAGGAAATGTTTTTATTAATTAGATGTAAAAACTAAGGCAAAATGACGCATTTCAACCAAAAATTTGTTTCACGTTTCAACCAAAAAACAAACAAACAAACAAGCAACAGAAAAAGAGCACGTTGAAAAGTGTTACGTATTTGACATACTTAAGAATTCTAAAATCTGTATTTACATTTCTAAGGGTACCAAGGTTTTCTCTTTGTCAACAGCAAAATATTTACTACCCTGCCCTAATCTAGGCAGGTAAATATAAACATAAATTTAAATAAAACTGAGAAGAATGAGAGTGTTGCCATTTAGGAGAAGGAAAATACACAAGAAAAATAAGTAGAAAAGTAAAAAAAGTAGCGTTATATGAAAGATGAAAAAAGGGAAAAGAAGTAATTACAGAATTTCATATACATTTTTTTAATTAGAGATGATTCCTTATAAACACTGCAATTTTATAAATGTTTTACGAAATAAAATATTAATTATAATTAAAATTGTACTTACATAACAGGATACGGCACAGGTATTAGAAAGATGATTTTCCTCTGCAGTTGTTTTAAGAGCAAAAACTTGAATAACCTAGTTTTAAATTTTAGCTTCGGTAAATGCAGGCTGTTGCTGGTAATCAAAACTAGCAGTAGAGAGAATATAACGCACTTTAAAAGACGCATTTTCTTTTCGAGCTATAGATAAAAAAAACTATAACGATATTTTTAAAGTAAAAGTAATCCAATTTCAAAAGAAATTCTCCTCTATCATGAGTTAGCTGAGCTAAAAGAAAAGTTTTATCATTTGAATATAATATGCATACCGGATGCATATGTCCCGACGGAAAAGGAGAAGCGCAAATATTAATCTAAAAGAATGCCCCCCTTTATATGCGAGAATAAAAGTCCTGATTGCGCTGTTTAATAAGTTATGCTTCAAAGTCCCCTGCATCGGGCGTCCTTGGCCGTGAAATGACTATGCAGAATGATAACGAAGCGCTTTTCGTTGAAATGAAAGAATAATTACAGCGTCATCTGCATCTGGCTTCCATTAAATAAAAAGGGTGTTGTTGATTTAGATATCCGTGAATTCCTATTTGGGTCTCACTGCACTGCTGTTAATTAAGTTTCATCTGGGATCCGAGTCTGGTTTTGACCCATTTGTTTAAATACCTGTCATAAGTACGTTGCGGAAAATATGGTACTTATATATGAATATAATAATTTTGTACGCATGTATTTGGGGATTTTTATTTGTTGTTTAAGCGTTATCTCACTGGTAATTTATGGTGTTGCTAGTAATCGGTGTTGTTTTATGTACGAAATGCGTAGTAATAAATTACTTTTATTTTTATTTCTCGAAATAAAAAAAAACTTAGATTATCTTTGATGTCACACTTCTTAATACATTTCTGGTTAAAAGCGTACACAGTGATACATTTAAATTGCAAATAATTTCAGAAAAGTTTCTTTTTAAAGTAGACAGGCAGTTATGTAAAATTACGTCTCAAACTCTAAAAAAGCTTGAGCTATGGTGGAGTTAAATGGTGAATTAACAATTAAAATAATATGGAACTAACAATTAAAATAAAGAATTTTTAATACAATGATCTTAAAACTGAAGTGAAAACTACAAAGCATTTCTCAACAATACAGAGCCTCCAGCACTAATAAAACAGTATGACCCGAAAGTTTTTTTAAAATTTAAACAAGACAGATATGATTTAACTATTGAACAATCCTGGTAGCTAGTAGCAGTTGCAGCGAAAAGTTTTCATAGCTACTTTACAATTGTCTCAGGTACAATGTTTAGCAAATAGCCTAAAGCTCATGAAGCATTGGCGGAAACAGAGGTAGGGAACACAAAACAGTGGTCAAATGCAATACCAAAAACATTTTGTATTGCGTGTAGAGCCTAGAATGCTGGGAATATTGTATAGCAAAGAACATTAAAATTGGGAATAAGGAATAGTGCTGTTGAATATTTTGAAGATTCTCTTAGGCGAAATGTTTCCGAAAACTGCCGAGTGGGATAGGCTGTTCTCTGTTCACCTGGCCAATGCAAGAATACGTTACTTAGCAGAAGTGCAAGTTGAAGTATGATTTCATGTAAAATAGGGAAATAACTAAAGATAATTTTGAGATAATAAATATAAAGAAAAGAATCTTGAATGTTATTTTATAAAAAGGATGATATGTCTGCGAAATAAACTTAGCATTACTGCAGCAAATCACACTTTACAAATCTGTAATTTATTGTCTTCAAAATTCCGTACGTTTTAATAACACTAACAATTACTATTTTTGTTGCAAAATAATTATGATTTACATTATATATAAAATACGAATATGTAAATATATTTTAGAGATAACTTTCGAAACATTATCACTTTAAAAATTGATGTTGTTATGAATTTTCGGGGCGATCGCACTCTTCAGGCGTTAAATTTAGCGCTTGAGATAACCGATGTCTGCCAAGTGTTATCGCCAATGTAAGGTGGAAATTCGCTAAACACTGGGGAAACCCAAACTCCCCATTTCGCGTTCTAGTTAACAGATTTTCATGCAAGAAAATGCAAAATTTAATCATTTGAATCGTGGAATGCGATTTTTCTCCTGAATTTAATCCCCGAAGAGTAGATCACTCCATAAATTAGCAACATTGTACCCCCTCAAGGGCTGCACGTCCCGGGCCGTATAATCTCTAGTAAGGAAGTCACACAGGTACATACAGTACACATTTGGCAATAGATCTTACCATCGTTATTAAAACCTTTAACGCGCAGTGTTCCCGCTCTGGGAACACCAAACTCTGACTTTTGACTGTTGCCAGTCACGAAGAATAGATTTGATTTCTATAAAAGTAGTTGCGGATGACCTAGCTCCACGAGAATCCTTTACTTTTTTAGCGCGTCATTTCCCGTAAAAAATTGTCACGATTATTTTTAACAGCACTGACATCTGCTGAAAAATGGAAGAATTCGAGAAAAAAGGGCAGCCGTTGCCATCGCTCGACTTAACTACCAGCAAGATCGCGGACGATCGAAACGTTCATCGCTGGCTGTGCGGCACGGCCAGCGAACGTTATACATACACTTCATAGTGGGTAACGTTGGTCTCCTACTGTGTGCCCCCATAATAGAATGGCCAATATCTTCGGGCCGTTGTTGTGATGAATACCAGGTTAGCAAGTTCTCACCCGTTTCAACAATCACACAATCGTCACACAAATTTTATGTATTCGTGTGAGTTACATTTTACAGCAAGAATTTTATGTTATCACTTTTTTCTTTGACATAGAAAGCAATAAGGAATAAAAACAAGTTTTGGCCGTTTGTTTTCAGATGGATTGAGTATTTTTTAAAAACACTCTTTTACCGATCACGCAGTTAATAAAAATAGTTAAAATTTCACCATAAAATGATGCTGAATTAGCAGCAGCCTTTTTATGGAGAAACATTGCACCATGATTTTGTGCTTAATCTGACCAATGGAACCAAATAGTGGTGAAACGTTTCTCCATCGAAAGGATGCAGCCAATTTAGCTCTATTGTATGGTGAAACGTTGAACTACTTTTATTAACGATGTATCTATTGTATTACATATATGCCAAATTTCGCATTACTAGTTACGACGCAATAGCTCCAGCTTTAGTTTTGCTGTTTCGTCTAGGCGAAATATTCACATACGAATAAACAAGATAACTTTCCTGCCTCCCTAATAACAACGCTGGAAATAAACTACGAATGACTCTACCGAAAGAGAAGACTCTTAGTTATGTTAAAAAGGTTTGATTGCGACCTTAGGTTACATCACTGCAGGGAAACTGTAGATAACAGGGTGTGGTGGATAGAGCCAGATGGAAGAAGCAAAAAGCTTTACATCCATGATAGTTGAAGTGAAAGTGTGGCTCTTGCAGAGGAGCAGATATCGCCTAACTTTATGCATATGAAAACCCGTAAATGTTCTAGATAATAGATTGTTGATTCTATTAAATCTTTCACAGTGACGTTTGCACCTAGGATGAGGCATAGGAGTGACTATGAGCATTAGACGTAACAAATCTCTGAAAGTAAGCAGTTTCATACTATCGTAAGTAGAATGAATACGTATGTAATGCGAATAATGAAGCGGAGAATTACGTTCGATGCTAGGCAGATTTGGGAAGAAAGTTTTTAACTGTAAAGGTGCAACGTTAAAGACTATATTTCCAAATGTATCACATAAATAATAATAATAATAATAAAAGAAAATATATACATAAAGCAATGTTGTAAACGAAAGTAAAACACTGGTTTGATACATAAGCGCGAATCAAAAGCTAGCCAATTTCACAATTAGCAACTCACAAAATTCTATGACCAAATGCTCTTATAAGAAAAAATGAAATCGCTGCTCTTTCGTTTTACTCAAAACTTCAAAGCTTGAATTAAAAAAAAATGACTCAAAATGTAATATATAAAAAATTCCTTTCTTACAATGGCATTATGAAAGTTTCAGAAAATGGTGTCCTCTTCTACAGAAGAGTTAGATTAAAACGCGACTTCGTTAACTGGATTTATTTCCCGTGAAATAAATGTCTGGAGAAGTCATTTTCCCCAGAGAAAATAAAGGCTTTTGGAATGGTTTGCCTTAAGTGAAAACTTTACACTTTCACCCAATTTAGGAGAGTATCAAAGAATATTATTCATATAAATTTTCATTACAAAGAGAGTAAAGTTTGATGTAAACTCTGAAATGAAAACGACTTTGGCTCTGAAATTTAGTATTTTGCATCTTTATTGAGAAAGCGTTTAAAAAATATCGAAGAACGATGAATTATACCAATAGGCTTTGCTATAAATGAAAAGTGATTTCTTACATCTGTATATGCAATGATCGATGCAGCAGTTTTTACACAAAATAAGTTTGAATCATTTTATAACTTATTGTGTTACATCAGAAATGTATGCTATTCTTTATAGCTTTTCAACATAAAAAAATTGAAGTAAACTGTTCGTGTGTGAAAAGCACTTACGACGAATTAGAATCAGGGACAAAACCAGTGCGCGTAGGTAGGGCCGTTTTTTTTTATATATTCAAATTGTATTCAACACAGGCGGCTGAATAATAAGAAAAAAAATTGACAAAAATCTTAACTTAATTGACGAATGGAAATTTACAAGTGACCAAAAGTTGGTTTTTAAAACTTCAAAATAACAAGTTTTCACCACTATATTGTTTTTCACCCACTGATATATTTTAATGGACAGCCTCTTTCATACGCCAAACGTCTAATGTGCTTGGGTTATGTTATGGATTCGGAAATTACGAGCAATGGGAATATCCAGAATTTGGTTAAACAAGAGCAACAAGAGACAAAATATTATCGAGTATATATCTACCAGAGACTAGTGTGACGATGCTAAGCCCCCCAGGACTAAATATATTGAGCTAATTATGCCAATCCTCGAATACAGGTTCCCAGTTCATTGCAGTGCCTCTTCTACCAACCATCAAAAGCCAGAGCGAATTCACTTATGTACAGTTGGAATCATTACTCGTTTAAGAAACATTGTGCAAGTGATAAAGTACTTTAGAGGTACATCTTCAATATGCTTGGGAAGAGAGTCGAACTTGTTGAAATGTTTCAATAAATTAAGAAGCTGTAAAAATCAAAATTGAACTCAGAATATCTGTGTACTTGGAGAAACAGTCCGCGAATGAACTTTTGCTTCCTCTACCCACAATTAGAATTAACAAAATTGCATCGCTAAAATAGTGCTTGCCCGCTTAGCCATAGACGAAAAAGAAAGTCATTTCCGATTTGGTGGAGCCTTTCTCTCTTAACGCCCGTGTCTTTCCGCAGGGCCCGATTATGACCAACAGGGGCCCCGGGCATTGATGAATTTGGAGGCCCTTCTATGAAATTTGTTTATTTTTCATACAATTTTCATATAAAAAAATAATATTTCTAAACAACATTTGATATTGGGCGCCCTTTTGAGTCGGGGGCACTGGGCAAAGTCCCGATTTGCCCATGCGATAATATGACCCTGTTTTTCTGGTTGAGGGTTTGCAAAGAGCTTTCTTAATATTCAAGGACGTAACATAACTTACAAAGATTCATTGGAAACAAGAAAGCTATGAATATTCCGATGTTCATTTCATATTTGGTTTTTAGAAATGGAAAGGTTGCTGCAATAGCGTGTGGACAATGATATAATGTAGAATATTTACTTGCAGTTTTAAATTGAAGATTAGAAGGCGTTGTGAATTAGCAAAACAATGCTTTAAATATTTCATTTGCAATGAAAGGTGAAGACATTAGATTACTTAAAAACTGTCTATTTAAGAGGACTATTGAAGAATAATCATATTAAAAATAACGTCTGGTGGTGGCTCAGCGAAATAAAAATACATCCTCTCTTAATAAGTGATAAACGGTGGAGTGACTTAAAAATTATACCAGCACGAAACTTCACTTTGGCGAGAACAAAATTTTGGCCGAGATAAACAACGCCGATGTATAGAGCAACCATGAGCAACCATTATAGAACATCCATGAAATTTAAATCAATGAAACAGTGCACAAGTAATTTTAAAGATGGTGCATGCATCAAAAAATAAAATATGCCATCCTCCCTCCGGAAGAAAAAACAATGCCAAGAGAGGGGAATCGAACATTCGTTATGATTGCAAACTGACGTAATAAAATCTACTAGTCGCCTTCGGCGATCAGTTCAGGCCGTCGATGGCCGCTTCGCGGCCAAAATGTGCAACTTAGAGCACACTGGCAGCTTCGCGACTGGCTTGTGCAACCTACGGCACACGGTCCTCTTCGCAACCTGCGGGTCGTCCGCCGGCTAGTAATTATAGATTTAAGACAAAAACAACATAAACGACACAAAATTAACCTAAATAAAAGCTATGAAATCCAACAACGTTGAAATCAAAATCCATCTGGTTAAACGAATTCAAAATTAAACAAACGCTTATGACAAAAACATATGACACCAAAAACAATCTAAAACACTCAATTTAACACTTCAAAATTAAACATACGCTTATGGATTTATGATAAAAGTAAAACAAATATCCCAAAACAATCGAAATAAAAGTTACGATCCAACAACGTTGAAATGAAAATGCATCCGTTTAAACGAATTCAAAATTAAACAAACGCTGTCACCAAAAGAATCTAAAACACTCAAAAACTTTTAAAATAGGATTTCACAAATGTCACGCCATTAACATTTAAAAACACTCGGCTGAGAGCAATTAAAAAAAAAAAACATTGCTTTCACAAACAACAACAAATACGTTTTTCTCATCTCAAAGAATGTTCCAATTTCTAAAAAAGAATTCCTACCAATAGGTGTTTAAGTGTTGTACAAACGAAATTTTACACATTCTCAATAAATTTGCCCAAAATCTATCAAATTTTTCTGTTAAATTAAAGTGAACCATATTTTGGAACGTAAAATTGTGGACATGTCCCCAAATTTGAAACAAAATTGGGGACATTTTCTAATTAATGAAATAATTAATAGTAATCTAATTAAAAAACAATGTCATAATTAAAAAATGAACCCAATTACCTATTTATTAAATAAAACTGTCCTTGGATTGCTTGTCACGCAAAAGAAGTATTTTCGTCAGCATATGACGTCTTTTTATCAATCTGCGCCAGAGATTTTAAATAAAACTGTTCTTGCATTGCTTGTCACGCAAAAGGAGTATTTTTTACCAGTATATAACGTCATCTAATCAATATATCCAGGGATTATGTTCCGCGTTTTTTTTTCAAAGAATTAAGGAATGAATCCATACACCTGCTTCGCGACGGAGTTAACAATATAAAGCATAGATGTCGCCACCTCCCGTCTATCTCGTTTTTCTCCTATCGATCTTTTGAGATCCACGAGTTTCGCTTGTGTTTACTTCTTCAAAGTGTGATATCTCGCTAGATATTCAGAGTTGAAAGTAGCTGCAAGTTTGAAAAGATTAACTTTTTATAACTTTATCTTTCTTACTGTACAAAAAGTTTCTGCTTTTAATTAGAGATGAAAATGTGTCGTTTTTATCAAAATTTCAACATGGCCACCAGATGCACCGGGAGCGATGAGTCGATCTCGGAATCGTTATAAACAACGGCTTTTATTATTTATATTTTTAGCGCAGAACGGCTCCAAATTGATTGCGATATAAACATAATAAAAAATAATTGCATGCGGGTAAAACGGAATACAAATTTAAAAGCCGAAGTGAAGGAAAAAATAATAGAAATATACGCTAGAATGCTTGATTTTGAATAGATTACTTTTAGGAAACACAAAGTAAATGAGAATTAATATTAAAGATGTGATCTACATTACAAATGGATTTGTTTTTCTGATGATATTCAACAGACATCCAAATGCATGGCGAAAAACAGACTATCACACTAACAGTATATCCTCCCAATAAATACGGGAAAGAATAATCTAATAAGATAAGAGATTAGTGCAAAGGCTCATAAAGTGTATGGAACTAATCCATACTAGGTAATGAAATCAATCTAGGTGAACAATACTACCTGCGGTACAATTGGGAGATTTGGATTAAAAAAGAATAAAAACAGCCCGAGATTTAATACGAATACCTGGGACAGATTTCTATTTTTATAGTATAAAAATACGCAAGAAATCTATAATATTTCAAATAAAAATAATATAAAAATACAAGTTCTTAGCTTAACGATTTCAGTAAATCTAAAACCTAATTTATAAAGATTTGCCTGAAAGAATCTCTGCAATAACGGAAACCTATTGTTCCTTAGGTGAGATATTTCGATAATAAGGTAAGAATTTGCTAACTGAATTTATTTTTGAATAGATAAACGTTTGAAGTGTACATTTTTTTGAGAACAACAAAAATAAAATTAACTAAAGCAATATTCAACAATTTTTGCTGGAAAGGAAATATTTTCATCACAATGGAATTAGGCTAAATAAAATTCGTAAAATATTTTTTTTTTTTTTTTTTTACTATGTACTGATGTATGGGAATTTATGGTAATTTAATGAAAGTTTCTTCCTTCATACTGATAAAATTTGGTTGGAAGGAAATGATTCACAACTAATTTTTCTAAGAGACGCACTAATTTCAAGGAACGCTTTCGAAAACAGACGAGAGAGAGATTTGGAGATGCTATGCGGGACTAGACAAATCTGCTCTCATTACTACAGAGGATTTTGCGAGATGAGATAAATTTTTGCAGTCTGCCACGTGTATTAAGATAGCCAGATGTGTTTTCTTGCAAGCGTTTCTGTAAATTTCTTATATTTCTGTTTAGAAGAACAGTTTCATTAGTACTATTATGATATTACTTTTAAACCCACAAAACGAGTAATTGTATATTTGTGTGCTAGACACTTGCATGATTTGTAAAATATTCCGTCATTACTGTAACTTAAACATCCGCAATTTGCGTTTATAAATCGTTTCTGAGTGTACGAAGATGTATCGTATACGCGATTACTTATGACTTGAGACATCATAAGAGCTTTGGAGAAAAACACCAACAGTCTAGTAAGCTAAAGCATCCAGGTATTGAAGTTCATTTCCATCAGATCATCGAAAGTCAAGCTACATTGACTTTCATCAGAGATTGGACAAGCTCTCTCGGCTTGACAGCTTTTGAATTCTGTAGGTTAAAAGTAGTTGGTATGTGTAAAACCCTGTCGTTGCTCCAATATTCTTCAATTCAAACGATATCTCTGGGGTTACCAATCTTCTTGCAGATTTCTCATTTGAAATTGGTTCAAAATTAATGGCCACTTGGTCCACCTATCGGTTTACCCCCCCATAATAATAAGGCTTATTACTTCCGGATTTGCAGTAGATATTTCTTATATTCCGCAAGTGTCTGATAATGTTTGAGATGGGCGGGGGGCGGTGAACTTAATGTTAAATAGTGTATGTTGTAGATAGTACAAGATTACATAATGAGCCTTTGTATTCAAACAGCCTTTAAAAGCACATTATATCAATCGAGGCATTTTTATTATGTAAATACCGCTTTGATAATGTTTTATACTTTACCTATTGGTGTTTGTGTTAGTGCTGTATCTAATATTGCGCATAGTGTGCTATATTTCATCCACATTGAATAATGACATTATACAGCACATTGAAAATTCTTGCGTACGTACCTTCAGTCAATAAATAACTTTAAAATGTTAGATGGGAAGATTTAAATTCAGTTAACATTTATTCCTATGTAACCATCATGGGAATTTCCAAGAAAATAATCTTAAACTTCATCCATTCTAAATTTATATTAAAATGTATGTGCGTTTTTTAAAGTGTGTAAAGTACCTTAGAAAAAAAAAACAGCAAGCTTGGAATTTTGCCCTTTTATTTGCACGTCAAGTGGTTAAACATTAAAGAATGGAAATATTTTAACTTTTGAAGAAAATTCCCTCACAAAAAATATTTTTTGGATAAGGTAGACGGCTTTTTATGAAAAAAAGACTATTTTAAGCTGCTGCATTTTATGCTAAAGTATATTTAACTTAAGTTTAATATACGTTTCTTTTTTGAAGTCCTTAGATAACGCGTATTTTTGAACTGCAAATTAGCTGCTATAATAAAGTTTCCTTTCACAATTGCCCTTTAAAATAAGAATTGTTTTTAAATAATAGTATTTGTTCGCAAAGAAGCACTTTTTATTAATAATAAATAGTTTCTGTCAAAAAATAAATAACTTCAAACTTTAGGCAAAGTTAAACAACGTATTAAAAGAGCCTATAAAATTATTAAGATATCAAGTTTAATTTTTTTACTTCATTACGACAGTCAAGAATTTGAAATTTTTTTAATAGTTGTACAAGTAAAGCTGAAACATCAAAATCCAAGCTTTAATTTTAACAAAAAAAAAATCTTCTTATAGTTGATAAATTAAATTCAACACCTGAAAAATTATAAATATTACCTCTCTAATATAGATTTCGCTATTCTACTCTTGAAAGGATGGTGATACTTTTTATCATTACTTACTTCAAACGGAAACTTTAGTATATTATCTTCTTTTTCTATTTATTTAATAGGGTGTAGGTGGTAGCAAATTAATAAGGCATAATTTCTTTATTATGTATTTCAAATATGCCCACGAACACATGCACTTATTCTGAGAACGTGCCAATACAACTGTTCCTTAGAACAGAGTTGGAAAAGAATATAAACATATGACGTCATGTAAGGTCTGGTTAAATGGATGGTTCGTAAGCTATGGTGTTGCCATCTACATATTATGAGAAGCAGATACTATGCTTCTTATCGGAAATCTTCGGAATTTTCTGATGGATGTAAATTTGTTGTCCTTCACCTGTTGATGTAAATGTAAGTCGTCGAGTGTATCTCCTTGAGGGATGCAAAAAAAACGAAAGCTGCCTTTTTTTGTGTGAAAAATAAGTTTTTATGTTTTGAGCCGTGATGTCCTAGTTGTTGTAGGTTACAACTTGGGTTCATTACCTTCAACTGAAGGAATTGTATTTGTGGTGTGCTACGTGCACGTTAAATGCATGGTTTCGAAGGTCATCAGGGGTCGTTGGGTAGGGATTGACGAGTGGCATTTTGTGAAGTCTTTCTTTCTCGTGGATCTAAATTGAGAAGGGAATCTTGGCGGACGTCTTGAATAGCTCTTAAAGAAGACATTCCTTAACGCTTACTGCCCTCTCTGGAAGAAACAAAACAAGACAAAACGTCCCGCATAGCTAGGTCTCTCATCTGGAATTGGCTCAAAATTAAGCAAACTCTGAACTAAATTGGTCGTTCTCCCACTGGGGCTCATTAAAATGGCAGAGGGCATTAGTAACAACAATAACATACGAAGCAAAACCTCTTAATTTTTTCTCTCTGAAAACCGAAATATTATTTTTTCCAGAATTGGTTTGTTCTTTAAAACAATTTATTGATGCATTTAGAACAATGTTTTTAAAAGCTTCAAATTTATTTTGTTACAAAATAACGATTTAATATTTTTAGATGAATTACACAGTGGGCGTGTTACAGTAGTCCAACAAGCTCGGCAAAACGAAAACAACACTTTATTCGACAATTTGGAGGATTATCTCACAAAAAATACTGAATTTAATAACACATGCAACAGTAAATTATTAAATATCACAGCAATAAAACTATTAAAATCGCAATATGAATCTTATAGCTCTGGTTTAAAAAATCGCAGTCTGTCACACACTACCTCGAGAGTGACTCCTTATTTATAGATTTTCAAGCGGACGTGACGTCATATGGAACGTGACATCATATTTTTAGATATTTCAAGTAACTTTTTTCCTAATTGAGATATTGGCAAAATTCCATCAGTTTAGAAATCTTTCTATTTGTCACCAAAAATCACCAAATTTGTCGCCAAGTTGTCAAAACGGTCGCTAAGTTTGCTGACAAGATCAAGGGGTCAAATACTCATTTCACTTGCAAGAATGCCTGTAAAAGTCGCTTTCCCTAAACACACATTAATGCGGGTAAACAACATTATAATTTTGTAACTGTATAACGTCTGTTTTGTGTTAAATGTGAAACATTTCTAACTGTTTTTTAAAAGTTCAGTTAAAGAATGGAATACATTTACCTCATTATGCATCAGTTTGTCACAAAACAAATTAAATTCAACTTTTAAATTCAATTAAATTCAACTTTTAAAAATTGCATTTCATTTCAGCCTTGTTTTTTCATGTATTGTACTAGGTAAAGTTGATGCGAAGTTAAAACTCCAATTACTAGAGTTCATGCTTTTTAATTGTTTGTTTTGTAACTCTGGAGTGGAACTACATTCACGTTGTCAGAACAGTTACGGAACATTTCCGAACTTCTCTCGGCATGTTCGCTGTGAGTGACTCTTAACTAGAAAAATGCACTTGTAATTAATTTCAGCTGAAGAAATTCATTTTCAAAAAGTCATTCCACTAGTCTTTCATTTCAAATAAACTGAAATTGAAAATGTGTTATCCAGACAATTATTCATTGTGTTCTGCAAAACACGTTAGTCAGACAACATATCTTTTGAATTTCATTCTCGAAGATAGAAAAGTGAATGGAATGGGTGTTTTCTATGATAAAATGTTTTTTTTTCTCGGAAAATTTCGTTTCAGACAACAAATGCAGGTTGGAAAGATTTGAACTATTTCTAATCTTGAATATTTTGAATGATATTCTGGAAAGCTGTTGACAAGTAAATTTTAAGCTACATTTTTGATTGAAATAAAATTATGTTAAAAATAAATTTTATCAAAGTAAAAATATCTTATCTTATCTTCATTTAATTATTTGCAATAGATTTCTCACTAAATTTTAAATATATATATATATATATATATATATATATATATATATAATATAATATAATGAAAAAAATTTCACACGACGATTTTATTAAAACAAAACTTTTAAGCTGTCCCTTTTTCTATTTTTGCGAATTCTTGGTCTATATGGAAAAAACCGTATTCCAAATAAATTTATCCTAGGATTAAAGTTCAGTGCTACTATGTTTATTATTATTATTATATGTTTTTATCATAAAGAAAACTTTCAAAACTTTTTATCACCAATTTTATCTTCAAACTAAAGACCTGCCGTATATTTAAGCACCAACGTAGTTGAGTAGATAATCTTTACTAAGTAAGTGCAATTTTCACAAAGTAAAGTCTAATCACGGGCAGTATTTGTATGACGCTGATTTTAGCAAACAGCTTTGTATCAGATTTCAATTTTACTTAAAAATTAGTGAATCCACTATTATAGCTACTAATGAATTAAATCCACTAATATTAAATCCATTACTATTAATAGCCACTAATATTAAATACACTGATGAATTGATTTTGCCCTTGCAGGAAACCGCAAAAAATTTCCAGTGTGTTTAAAGCTAATAACGCATTTGCGTTTAACTAGTAACAATTTTAGTAAATCCGTATGTGTAACGTTTCATTGATCTAAGAAATTTTAAGGTAAGAAAAGAGAACGTAAGTTGTGAGAGAGATGGTAAGGGTGAGTGGGGGGGAACTTATGACACCTCTCCCTCAATAAATAATTTTAATTTTTTTAAAGCACAAAAAATAGTTTTAATTAAAAAATATATATTTTAAAAGTTCTTTGGCAGGCATTACAAATTTTTTAGCTGAAACAAACATCCGTATTACCATACTTTCAATAATCGTATTCGAGTCGCCACATTTGAGAATTTTTTCGCAAAACAGAGCCAAAATTGAAGTGATAGGATAATGAAAAAAATACACCATGCTCTTCAATATTTAATTAGTTATTAGTAATTATTATTTGATATCTTAGTATATATATTACTGAAAAATTTAATGTTAAATAAACTCATGAGAATTGTGGCATTTCCCCCCATAGATGCAGCGAAGATTGCACTAGTCACGGTGAAAGAAAAATAAGACAAAGATAAAAAATTTACCTATGAGTTAACTATAACTATGGGGAAACAAACATATCCCTAAATTGAATTAATTTTTATTCAAAATTACTTAAGTAAAATTAATACGAATGGGCTTGAATGTTAGCCTGCACAACATTTCATTCAGTACAAATGATCACTATGGCAGTCTTCGTACACCATTTATAGCATTTGATGTATTGAATCCAGTCACACTCGAGGCCTTCTTAAAGTAAAAGTATCCTTTACAATACAGGACAAATTTAATTCTGACCAATTGTTCATTTATTATATTGAATTAAATTTGATTCTAAACGAGAAGATCGACCCGTTTTCCTTTTGTAGTTTCGAGACATAGTTTTTATGACAATAAAATCTGAATTATGTTTCTTTAAAATTTTTAATATCATAAAAAAAATAAAAAAAAGCACAAGGCATGTAAAATTATAATATACCTGTATTATAGACGATTTGAAATATCTTAAAATATTATCATGATATTATAGTAAAAATCTACCAAGTCTATTAATGTTTTACACCAAATTATACAATCTATAAAATAAAAAATAAAATTTAAAGTTCATTTAATTCATTCCTGAGCCGTGTTGCCCCCAATTATAGGCTGAAGATGCCAACACACGCTTGCTTTCGTATTACCGCATGGTTATGGCATGGTTATTGCCGTTGTGTATAGCAAAATGCAGAGCTCACTGATATTCCTAATATCTCACTTAAAATAAGACAACCATTTAATACCTTACAAATCAAATTTACATCACAAAATATTTATTATAAGAGCCTTACTCACCGAGTTAAATGTTCACGAGATCCAAAACTTTGGCTATTAATGACAATAGTAAAGAAAAATTCGCAATCGATGTGCGCATTGCGATAAAATTCCCCTCAGAAGAGAATAAGTATTGCTACTTGTTGACACATAAAAATACTGGCAACAAAATTCCGTCTTACGTTATACACATGACACACAAAAAGACAGAAATATTCCCTGGTGTGCGAAAGCTTTTATTTTCTTATCTTAGCAAACTTAAAAGTAAAAGATTTAAGCCGAAAAGAAAGAACATCAGTTACGGAATGCTGAAATAACAGAATCTATATTTTTGAATAAATTTACAGAGGAAAAATACATTGAACTATGTAACACGAATTTGCACAATACAAGGTGTGTCCCAAAAGTAGTGAAATATATTGTTACGGATTTTTTGGGGTGATCTGTTCTTCAGGGACGAAATTTAGGCTAAAATTCGTATTCTACGCGTCGCATAATTAATGGACCGTAGTTTAAGTACACGGAGGAAAAAAACACAGCTATCATCTAGAACGAAGAGATGTCTGTTTTCTGTGTCCCAAAACTAGAAGAATAGATCGTAGAATTATGCGTGTAGGTGATACACACAACTAGTATAGACGAAATAGGCAAGAATTTCTAGTCCGTAGTATTCTAGATAATCACAGCAGAATGATTAGTTTGTGTAACGATAAGTTATCATTCGATTTTTAGAGCATTAGAATTACCGTTTGTGAGTCTACCCGCTAGTGTGCGCAGCGATTTACAGATATTTTCATCTGCGTAGAAGCGCCAGTTTATAGAGGAGATATCTAAAAATTGAGTAAGTGGGTTAAGAAGTGTCTCGTTCTATGATCTAGTATTCATAGGGAGTAGATAGACTCATAAATTCTAGTTCTACCAATTATTTTCTTGGATGTCAGAGGCATATTTTTTTTCAGTGTAATGTATCGTTTGATTACAAATATCGGACGCAAGAAGTGAATTTTGCGAGTTGCAGCAGAAAGTAATATTTTAAGAATATAAATTTGCTCAATTTTATTTCCGTGGAAAGAATAACCATACTCATGTAAACACACCGTAATAATATTTTGAGTGTTTCGAATATACTTGACTTATTATTCTTTACGTAACATGCGTTAAATTAGTCGAAGCTGAGAAACAAGAAAACACGCATTCGAAAAATGATTCAGCTTGAAAAGAACTACGTAAACACACACACACACACATGTTTCTACAAGATTAAAAAACTTTTTGAGAAACTTTGAAGTCATCAAATATATCTATCCACAAGGGTCCTAATCAAAGTTTCACCAAATCTTCCAGTTTAAATTATTCTTAGCCAAAATAGATAGATAAACAATTTCCAGAGAGATTTAGTCTTTTCTTTCTATCCTGGAGTAAAACAAAAGTATAGGGGCAATTTAATTTTACGATTTAAAAAAAAGTTTTATCGTCTAAGTTCTGAAAATTGTAACAAAGTTTATGCGTTTACCTTAAGTAAAGAATGAGAATATCATCCGTGTTGGTTAATCTAATTGAAGTAAAATTGGAAGAGTTCAAGGGAGGAAAACATAAAAACAAAGGAGCATGAACTTTAAAATTAGATGCAATTTATTTATATTTCCTTCTTAGTGGTAACCAACGTTTAAGAAATCTTTCAAATAAGTTTTTTTCCAGAATTAGTGTTATGTGGTGTTTGTAAACTTAAAAATTTTCAGAACTGACATCTGTTATATGTATTTTAAAATGTATGAGTTTGTAAATTTACAAAACCTTTGCTTCCAGTAATTTTAATTACTACAAAGGATATCTTTAATTAAGTTCTAATTTTAATATTTTAGATACGTACTAAATTTTAAATAATATCTATTCTTTTATGAGTGGCAGCTTGTGATTTTCAGATCAACTGAAGTAGATGCCTATGATTGGTATTACTAGAAAAATAAAATCCAGTATTCCGTAAGGGTGTTAGGAATTGTAATATGGTAGAATACGAAATATAAGAGAAAAATAATAGAAAATTGAGAAAAAGTAAAATAATTAAACATTAAGATTATTTGAGGGGAACCGTCAATAGACGAACTGCATCTATTTAAAATATCGTTAAAACGAGTCGGTTATAATAAACATAATTAATAAAAATGCATTTTCAGATTTTCTGTATGCATAGCGTAATTTCATTTAAATATAGAGCACATAAAAATACATGAAAATGAGTTATAAAAAATTTAGTTTATGTCCTTGACTGAAAGGTTTTGGATGTTTATCAATTTTGGATTTCTGATTTTGTTCTAATATAATATGAAACGTTATCTTAAGTATTTCAATTTATTACTATTAATTTATAAGAATTGGTAAAGCAAACAAGTTTAACGTAAAACGTTTAAAAAAAATGCCGATGTCACAAAAGATTATCGATTTTTTTTTCGTCTCTGTTAATGAGAAACAAAGCGTTGGACGTTTTTATTGGTCTTAAAAAGAGCAATAATAGAGGAACAGTATAGAGAAATGCTTCCACCCTCGAAGATAAGAGGATTCCTTCTATTTTCGCGGCCGAAATATGGAGAACGTTTTCATTTTACCAAAATTATGAGTGCTTTTTTTTTTCGGTTAGCCGGGAGCAAGTGAAAAATACCAAAAAATTGTGATCTGCGCCAAATGCTTACAAACCTAAAGAGATTTCCAGTAAAGAGTTGTTTATCCCTTTCCATATTTTGGAAGTTTAATTTCGTATTTTAATGTAATTCCACACGTTTTCCCCAATTCCACATTATGCAAACAATAAGCATACAAATTTCTTTTTAGTATATTGATATTTTTTTATCTATTGAATTCTTTATATAAATACTATTTTGTATACCGATTAAAATTTCCGGCTTTGTTTTGGGGAACGACAGTGTTTCAGAAGTAGTCTTTAAAAGTTTTCCAGAAAAAAAAAAAAAAAAAAAAAACAGTTGGCGGGATTTGCACCGGCTTAACCGAAAAACACAATAGTTTGATACCACATAAGTTAGTATTGAAAGTTAATTGCATCGTTATACTAATCAGAAACTTACATGCAAAGGAAGCATTAGTCCGTGGAACAAGAATGCGCATCAAGTTTATAGATCGCAATGCTATTGATTGTGAAGTTTGAACTGGAGCAACAGGCAATAAAAGAATTTTAATTCCACTTATAAAATATTCTGGTACTAATTTACCATATCCATTCAAAAATCCCAATTTCCAAATATACCTGCATTTGCATTGACAGTAAATAAATATCAAGGACTATCATTCGAAAAAAGCGCGAATTTATTCAGGGATCAAGTTTTTATATATGGTCAGTAGGGTGGATCGAAATTTTTTTTTTTTTCGAAATCTTTTTCTCTTGAGGTCTCAAAAGTTGTATATTGATATGAATAAGACGTGTGTAAAATTTGAATGCTTAACGACAACGTCTTGGGGTTGCGCATCGAGCTTGAAATTTAGAAATTTTTGAAAATTATGTATTTTTTGAAAAAATTAAGTAGAAAGCAAACTTTATTTGTTGAAAAAAATTTGGCCCTTTCATATATGTTAAAAAGTGTTCACAGAAGCTTGGTAAATCCCCCAAAAATGGCTTTAAGAATAGTTTGATGCAATGCACACGTTATGCTGTGGTTTTGTCTTACGCGCAGTACGCGATAGGGTGGAGCACTCTTATATGGGAAATTTTTTTTTGTTAAATTTTTATTTATAATAGTGATCAAAGTGTGACCCAAGATTAGAGGATTTTAAAAAGCATTACTTTTTTAAAATTAGTATTTTCCTTCTACCCGCGCATTTATTTTGAAAATTTACATTTGTGCTACCATACTAATAAAACTTGAAGGAGCATATAGTTTATAAATTCTATTAAACTATTTATTATTATAAAAAAAACAAGTCATATAGAACAAATTAATGCTAATTTACTAAAAATGTGAGTCACTTAAAACATAAAATATACATAAGCATACATAAAAATAGTCAAAAGAGACCTTAAAATCACGTTTGGTGTCGAATTTGGGCATGAGTTTTCTTGACTCAATTTTCGATTTTATGCGACCTTCTCTGGCCTTCTTATCACATACCTGCATAGAAACCTCTGTTAGTATCTTTACTGAACAATTCAGTTCTTTACGAACAGTTCTACAACCTGGGTATGGCATGGCAGTCTTAGAAAAGGTATTTTTGTACTTCCTTTTGTTTCCACCAACGAAAGCAAATCTTCATTCTTGACGTCTCTAAGGATGGGAGGTTGAAAATATTTTTGTTGCCAGTCCATAAGGTGTGTGTATGATTTGGCATTAGGCTTAATTTTAGGGACCTCAAAAATACGAGGGACCTTTCCAGAATTAGTCGCTTCTCTTGCTTTTATAATCCTTCTAGCAGCAAGTTCACGAATGTGTTTCTCAGGATCTGAGAGCATCGACAACAGAAGATTCCCAGGATGCGCAAAGAAACTGTTCCACTCAGTTACAGGATGGACTACTTTATTTAGTTTAATTGGAAGGTATCGAGAATTCGAAACCAATTTCCAAAAATTTCAAGATCCATCTTTGCATGACGGATGAGTTTTAATTTGGAACCAAACAGGAGCGTAAACTCTAACAATAAACGTGGCAAGATGATTAAGGTTTTCGGATGGTTTACTTGTGGAAATATATAGCTTTAATATCCTGTTGGCTTTTGTTAACCATCGAGCATGCGACATTTTCCCTGGAGCTCTGTGTGCTAGATCGGGAGGACAATCGCCACTAATTACAGCTGATGTAATATCGTACAAGTAACGTTGGTCAGAACTTAGGTCTTTGATGATATCGGCCAAAATATCCGGCAAAACGCTTTCTATCTTTTCATACCGTACAATAAGATTTTCTTTGCATTTTTCTAGCAATCTTCCAATAGTACCAGAATAGGAACTTGGCCCAGTAGTTGCCCCATCTAAGAATGAAAAAAATGTGTTTGAAAGGCAATTCATTCGTGTGTAAAAGGCATATGATCCATTGCAAAGGGTCATTCAAACGTTTTTCTAACAACCGTATTACACCACCATTTTTCCCTGTGTTTGTTGCTGTTCCATCACAACCAACAGCTACAGTTTCTCTCAATGAAACGTTTTCAGAAGAGAACAAGTCATACATAGCACGTTCTATGCTCTTGGACTTCCCAGTACTTGGGACAGCGTAGCCGACATAAACAGAGTCAGGTTCTTTGATAACAGAAATGTGTTCTACTACAATAACTTGGCGGTACTTTTTGACTCCCTTTTTTACTACATTTAAAACTTTATCTTTTCTGCCATCAAAGTATATAGCTGTAACACTGACAACTCTATTTTTAGCTAATATTTCTTTGCGTACTTTTGATCTTTCACGGCGCAATTTTGATCTATCTATTACTTACACATCTTACTTAATGTCATGAAGAACTGCTGCAGCTCTATCAGATACGCCATATCGGTCACATGCTTTTGAAAAAGATGGCAAGCTGAGTTTTGGCTTTTTCTTGGACCCTTGGTGCTTTGAAGAACACAGTTCTAAGCCATCGTCTATTTCTTCAGTATCTTCTGACTCATCCAGTATACGAGGGGCTCGTGGGGAAAGTTCAACTCTATTCTATTGTTTATCCTCATATGTAACAGAAGCGTAATATTGTTCTAATTTTTTATTTCTATCATTTCGCTTTTCTATTTTTTTTTCGTTTGTGAAACGTCTATACCACCAATAACCATTTTCCTGTCAGTCCTCTGATCCGTCAGAAAAAGTTGTTCTTCTTTCGCAACTCTTCTTTCTTTTGGGCATTTGCATTGGCGAACTTTGCAAAATTCAAATCTAATGCGCGGGTAGATAGACTCAAAATAAATAAAAAATATTTTAGGATACGCTTTTTGAAAGGTTGGGTCACATTTTTATAGCTATTAAAAAACAATTTGGCAAAATTTAATTTTTCGCTCCACCCTAGTACGCAAGCTGTGCTCCTGCCAAATAACGCCGGTTTGCCTGCCGAGTGATGGCGATGCACATGCGTTCGGTTAAACCAGGCACGAGATATTTCGTTGAAACGGCATTTAGTTTAACGTTTCAGATAGATGGTGCTTTCAGTTTACTCTCAAAAAAGCTAAAAGGTGGTTGCCTTGCACTGCTACGAATCTGAATAGAGTGAAACTGTCTGCAACAGGACATGGAACAAAATCGGTGTTCTTAGAAGAGCTGGGAATATCGAAAGAATTACCTTGTACGAAGTTAACAACCCGAGGAGACACACTCGTACTTCTATATTACTATTTTGTACTTAAGAAGAAAAATTTCTGAATAAAGGGCAGGATCCACCGGAAGGAGAAGTAACCTTAGTTGTGGCGATCAAAGTACAGGAATGTGGATGAAGTCAAGTATCCCTACTGTGTCAATCTGAGGAATTCAAGAGATAGTTAGAAAAGGTCATGAGCAAGTTCAGCAGCTAAATAAATCGTACGTTAGAGACAGGCATTAGGAATTGCTTATGAAGAAAGTGGGAAAAACTCTCCCTTACCGAGCTATTAAATATCGCACTTGCAAATGTACTGACTTTTCCCGGAGCAGGTGGGGCTCAGAGCCTCACATACCTCATACAGAACGGAGTCATTAGCAGACCAGAGAGGAGCAAGATATGTGACAATCGATGGAGTAGTAAAGAAGAGAAGTTTATGGAGAATGAGAGAAAAGTTGAAAAGTTGGGAAGAGAAATTTTGAGATTGGTAGAGAAAGAGGTGAAAGTTCCAATATCCAGTCTCGAACTTTAGTCATTGATTTGGAAAGTGAAAATAACGAAAGAGAAGTACGAAAGACTGAAGAAAACGCTGAATGCCTATCTACCGCAACTTTGAGAGATTCGTTCACAAATGACCAAGTTAGAATAAAAATCTCGGTGCTTTCACAAGTCTGCGACACAAAGTTATTACGGACTGAGCAGTAGCAAGTTTGGTATCAACTTTATTTCACAATCTAGAAAGCGGAAGGAATGCAGATGGAGAGAAATCTTCTCAACTAATTCTCGACCCATATAAAGTTAGAGGAAGGCTGAGATGACTCGCAGTGAAAGAAACGGAAGAAGGCTTTAAAATTTTCTTGGGATTATGTTTTGATAGGAGGAAGAACAAATCCAGATACATAGAAAAATTTGTTTGTTGAAGGCAAATTACACCCAAGTGTTTGTCACAAAGAACATATCTCGCTGATAATGGAACCTGGTTCAACATACTCCGGCCACATGTCACGATCTGATTTTAAGAATTTCACTGGATGTTTGGGAGAGTTTGACACGAAATCCATTGATCTTGAGACCCTCACATGCATTGGCAATGATGGCGAATCACCGAATTCTGGAAAGAACAAAGGCGTCATCCGAAATCTAGAAACGCAGTTCTCTAATCTAACTAAATCTCTGTAATGCTGCATTTGACAAGACTTCACTGCCAAGACTGCCCAACTTCACACCATAGCAAACAGCCACTCCGAATCTGCTGTCTAACTATCTATCAGATGATGTTTTCTTACGATCTAGATTATAACACTTGACATAAAATGGCACAGTTTGATTTGAAGTCGGACTTTACATTATTCATTAAAACGCATGCTCCAATAATTGGATGCTTGGGATGGCACGGGCAGGACTCGGATCGCAGGCAAATCAACGAGGTAGCTCCTGGATAATGTAGTTGCGATTGTGGCTGTACTAGAGAAGAGCTGCGAACGTTACTGACTATTTTTCAAAGGGACTAATTCATTAAAAATATCATTTTTACTTTCTACATATTTTTGTCAAAAAAAGCATATTTTTCAGATATTTATAGATTTTAAGCTCGATGTGCAACTCCTAGAAATTATCACAGCCCCTTCAGATTTTGCATACGTCTTATTCATAATAATATACAACTTCTAAAACCTCGGTAGCCTAATAATTCGGAAAATAATTTTTTGGTCAACTTAAAAAAAAAAATCATATTTTTCAAAATTTTCTAAATTTCAAGCTCGATGCGCAATCCCAAGACGTTGTCGTAGAAAATTCAAATTTTACACATGTCTTATTTATATCAATTTACAACTTTTGAGACCTCAGGAGATGAAGATTTCGAAAAAAAAATTTTTTCGATCCACCCCAATGGTCAGTGGTACGCGTCAGCAAGTAGAGTTCAATCATTCGACAGTGTAAGATTCTATAACTCCGAACATAATGGATCTTTAGCCGAGGACGGCTCAATTTTCGGTTGAAATTTCGGAGGGGGACACTAGACTTTTTAGATTTGCCTAAATTGTGCAAAACGCAAACTGAATGTGTGAAATCGTACGGAGACGTGTGAAATCGTACGGAAACGTGCGAAATCGTACGGAAACGTGTGAAATCCTAAGTCGGTAGAGGGAGATGACCCCTCCGACCCACTCGCTGCAGCTGCCTTTGCATTTAGCAAAATATCATAGAGTTTTTACAAAAAATCCATCTTCGCAGAAAAGTATGGTGATTGTAAAATGAAATTGTACAAAAGTGGTCACTATAGACCGATGGTTTCTTAGCCAAAGTGGTCACTTTAGTAGGTTCCACTGCATATGGAATCTTGAGACATACATTGACAGACCTTTGTTCACGCTCAAATTAAAAAAAAAATAATATTTTATTGTCGAATTTCGACCACTGGTAGGCAACTAGTTATATAAAAATCTGTTTAACTAGTAATAATTTCATGTTTAAAACCACTTATTCTATCTTATTGTGAAAATTTGCACAAAAGATGTTTTGTTGATTTTGCTGGCACTACCCTAAGAAACTAATTTTGTTGCATAAACGGGAGATTTGTTTAATGGACAAAAAAGTCTGTTGATGAAACAATTTGTTGATTTTAGAAAAGTTTGTATAAACGAAGGTTTCATTCATTCAACAAAACAATTTTTCCATGTTCTCCAGTGCTTTTGTCATTCATAGCTGTTAAATTAGAGAACAATGCTCTACATATAACAACTTCCGAAATTCGAATGACCACTTGAGTTAGCGTAATATCTGCTTTTCATAGGGTCGCTTACCGATTTGACTTAACCATAGATACTAATAGTAAAATAGACATTTATGTAAAAGCATTTAGCAGCTGCAAGAGAATGTGATTGCATGCATTTTTATTAAATTTTACAGTTTTAGGATGAACTATCTGTCCTGTTATCTTTTTGAAATTATTTTTTAAAGTGATAACAAATGAAGAACTTTTGACAATTTTCTGTTTTTTTTTTGGCTAAAAGGTTTCAATAACTAAAATCTTTAGCTAAAAGATTTAATTCGTTTTTATTCAGACTAGTAAGTATCACTGTATCAGATTATTAATACTATTTAAATACTCTGCACTTCAACTACATTGTATAGCTTAGAAATTTAGAGTTACGAACTTAAATTATTGTAATCTTAATATGCGATATTTATTTGCATTAATAGTAAAAACTGCATAAATATACGTACATTTTTTCTTCTTTTTTATCTACTAAAATTTAAATATTTTACCCCCCCCCCAAAAAAAAAACAAACAAAAAAAAAACAGTCTAACTTCGAACCTCAATCACACCTCAAACAAATCAATTGTCACAACAATGACAATGATAATATCAAGAACGATTTCAAATAACTAATAATAATTCTGATAAAGTTACTTTATATAAAAATTCATTTATGATGGATCACAGTTTTCTATTTCTAGAAGTTTTACTTAACTTTGTATTTTTAAAATTTTTTATTTTGAAACGGAACGCAAGGAAATGTTTATTAAAGATTTACAGCTACAATACTTGTAACAGACAAGAACGTTTCAATATTATACGCAGAAGCTATATATAAGCATTTACTTTCATTGCCTTCCAGATGGAAAATGAACTAACGTTATGTAATTCTCAAGAAGGAAGCATTTCGAAAAACTCATGTAAACTCAGACAAGACTTGATTATATTCATAATAAAAAGAATTGCAGAAGCAAGGAGTCAAATGTAACAATACAACGCAAGACATGAAATCGAATTTTGCTTTTTCAAACAACGTGATGCAATCTAACGTATTTTGCCGATCTCTATCGGGTGCACATTCCCGGATGGATTGAACACGCATAAACAAAAATGAAGTTTCAAATTGAAAAGCAAATAGTGAATATAGAAATTTGCCTGTATCTATGGAAACGACAGAATGAGAACTTAAAAAAATTGAATTTTGATAACGCGAGAAAAGAATGTTGAATTATTTGAGATAATATTGTTGGATGATCATGTTGAGTTATATATTACACTGACGTTATAAGTTATTTTTCAGTTCTGAATATTTTTCACCATATCGAATTTGTTAAACGATTCAAACTGAGATTAGTTAAATTATGAAATGAAGATAGAAGCCATATTTAAGACAAAAAAATGCCATGCCATAAAAAAAAAATTAAAAATTACTTGTTAATTTCATGATTCACAAAGGAGCGCTAAAATCTTAAAAACTTATTTTAAAAAAATTTTGATCAACGTACAATGAAAAATTTTTTCACTGCAAGAGAAGTCAGGTGACTGCATACTGTACCTTTGTTACTTTTCTGTAACATACATTTTTGTATTTTTAATTAGCTTTTCTTTAACTTAGGGTGGTTCAATTGTGTTCGAAAATCTTGAAGTTAATTTGACTAATTTTCCGAGGTCATACTATAATGACGAAATTTTGCAGCGCATAAATATAGACGCTGATTGAGAGTTTCATTAGCATATTTCTTACATGTTGAATGAATTTAGAGATTTTGCGAAAATTCTGTAAAATACCTGAAATTATTTAAAAAAAAGATTGATTTCAAAAAATCTAGTTATTTGTTTTAAAATGCAAGCAATCATGCTTTGATTAATATTTAAATCTAAGTTGTTTTGATTTTTGATTAGTTTTAGAAATGTAAGAAGGAACTCTAAATCTTTCCTCGAGCATCATGAAAGGCTGATTTTATTTTCAGTTCATTGTGTTTCATTTTGTTTGTTAAAACTGTTTTTTAAAAAAGCATGATTTAAAACACATTTTTTCATTTGCTTCTAGTTTTAATAAAATCAATGCTCCTTGATTGTAATATCGCAAAGCGTGTCTTTTTGATAAAAAATGTGGCTCTTCAAAGTGCAAAAAAGCTTCCAAAAGAACTTCACGCAGGATAAATAAATAAAATTGCACGTTCTTTAAAATAAAGTGAGTGTTTTTACAAGGCAGCTGAATCAGTGGGAAAAACACCTTGCGCTCAGTAGATCCACCTGGGATCTCTAGATGTACCCATAGGGAAGATATAGGATAGAGAGACATGACAGCCTCAACTTATAGGTACTTGTCCTATCACATGAGTTGTGGCAAGATTTTATTCGCACATCTCTTGCGTATTTAGCTCTCCTTAGTTTTCTGGGGACCATTTGTGACCAGAGCGCTTATTTCCGTTATCATCGTTACTATTTTTAAGGGAAAATGGTACATAGCTGCTCTGTAAAGGGATGCAATTCGTGATTTATGAAAAGTTCTGGAACATTTCACAGGAGAGCCTTTTTTTTTGTATTTTTAAAACATACTTTTTACAAATGAAGACTATTTTAATGTATCCACATCTGCTAAGCCTTGGCGATATTTTTTTTTACGCCAAGAGGGTTTGTAATGCGCATGTTGACAGTCAATTTCTCTTCTAGTTTGCACTTAGAACTTGCCAAGTGTGGCGATGAAGCACTAGTCTAGTCTCTTGGTGCATTTCCGTGCCCTAAGTCATATGGTTCATCATTACTTCACATTTCCAACAGGTTTTGAATGCCGATGCGCTCTGTCGTATATATTTCCACTCTGGCTCTTCTCACCTGTAACTGCACTAGTAACTGTACTGCATCCTGTACTGCACCGATAAGTAACAGATGTGCATATCGTGTGAACGATTCCTGAAGCATGCTCAATGAAGTTCATATGTGGTCACTTAGATAGCCAACTTACGAGCCAACTTTGTGCGAAGGATTTTCGAAATTGATTGCGAGAATTTTTGGTACCATGAGAAGTAACAAGTATGTTTATTCTGTAACTTCGTACCGCTATTGGGATGCGCGACTGAAAACTTCAGTGGCACTGCAATAGATGTTCAAAAATGCAGCTGAACATACTGGCATCTTTTACGCCAAAACGTAAATGCTATTTATTTACCGTACTCCGTTACGAAAAAGGTTTAAACAAAGCATGGAACCTAGGGAGTAGTTAATGTTGAAATTACATTTTAGTGCGTAACTAAAAGAATAGATATATGTATCATACAACACACAATATACAGATTTAAATTTGTAGTTAAAAAAACGGGAACTTCATACTGCCTGAACGACTTCCTTTTAGAAACTAAAAAAATACACTACACACACATTAGAATATTAAATTCATACAATGCATAGAGCAAAATTTGTATTTAACGAAACTGAAATGTCTGTACTGCGTGAACTTTTATTATTTTTAGCAATTATTTCTAATAACGTGTCATTTAACTACAGTTTTCCAACACGTAATGGCAGGGATTCCCAAATGCACCGTATACACATTTGCTATCATATCTTTTTTTAGAGACGAGAAAGTAAAACTTTCTTTTTTAGAAACTAAAAGAAAAATGTATGTCCTTTAATGGTCTTGTTCAATTTTCACCGAAATATATAGTCCTTCAGGTCAGGTATAGTCCCTTCTGGTCGCCTCATAACATTACGGAAGTGTATAAATTATTTTATAGAATTCTCAAAAAAACACCCCAAGGTTTGCCTACATATGGAAAGAATAAGAAGCATCTGGAACATTACTGTCGAGATGGTAATACATAAATTTATAGAAAAGTATTTCGATAGAAGTTCTTTTAAAACATGTTTAGAATGTTTAACCCTTTATCCTCCAGCTTTTTAGTTTGAATATCGACCGACAACTCCAAATTATTTCCGTCATATTTTACAGATTGAGATCGGAATGCATTTACTGATCGCTTGTGACTGACTGACTGAGAAGTGTTATTTTTTTATCCTTAACCCTTTGAGGCGCAACCCTTTCCCAATGCTGAAAAAAGGACAGCCGTTGCCACCGCTCGACTTAACTACCAGCAAGATGGCGGAGGATCGACACGTTCATCGCGTGCCACAGATCTAGAGACCCTTTTTTGACGACAGCTGGCTGTGCGCGGGCACAGCGATGAACGTTTCGATCGTCCGCCATCTTGCTGGTAGTTAAGTCGAGCGATGGCAACGGCTGCCCTTTTTTTCAGCATTGGGCAATCTATAGAGCTGTTCTCGAATTCTTCCATTTTTCAGCAGATGTCAGTGCTGTTAAAAATAATCGTGACCATTTTTTTACGGGAAATGACGCACTAAAAAGTAAAGGATTCTCGTGGAGCTATGTCACCCGAAACTATTTTTATAGAAATCAAATCTAGTCTTCGTGACTGGCAACAGTCAAAACGTCAAAGTTTGGTGTTCCCAGAGCGGGAATACTGCGCGTTAAAGGGTTAATCAATTACCGATAATAAACCGCACAGTATCCGAAGTAAAAAGTCAATTTGGAGTAAAACGCCGCACATCTGCTGTGCTTGAGAGACATACCCGGAGCCATAAAATTAAATTCACCAATTTCATATTTTTGAGTAAGTCTGTATGCAAAAAATTAATTGCATTTTTCAACAAAAATTATGAACCTTCTTGCTCGAATAGAATAATTTTTTGCCTATTTACGTCAAGCAAAAGTTGTTTGAAATTTTTAATGAGGGCAAACAGTTTCAAGAAATTAAATATATATTTCGCTCGAAATAGAATAGTTTTTACATATTTACAACTAGGAAATTTTTTATGATGGCTGGCAATAATGACATTCAATTATTTGGGAAATTTGATGTCCCAAAGTTTTAAATCAGATTTACTTCCTAAAAGCGTAAAAAAGCAATTGCATGGATTGCAAAAATTCAGCATACAATAATATTTTACGTAGAAATATAAAAAAAATTCCCTGCATCATACTCTTTTTTTTTAAGATGATTATAACCAATTTCTTTAAGCTCAGCCTTTGTACTCCTGGATTCTTTTTATGAGAACTAAGCACGAACTTCCATTGAATACTAACTATTCACTGCGTACCTGCAGTCACGTTGTTCTTTATTCTGGAGGATTTCCTGCGGATATCACGTAAAGAGCAGCCAGAAATCTTCGGGAAATTACTACTCCAGTTTCTTCTCTTCAAGCCGAGATTGATGTTTGCATTAACACCATGGAAAGTATGCATCAACAGAAGAATACAGAGAAAAGCGTTCGGAAATGGGGTAAATACCTTCGGAGATTTGTTAAAGAACGAGTGTTCTGTTTGGCTTTTGAATGTTGAAAAAGTGATGCATTTACTGACAGCAATAACTAAGTATGTGTTATATATAGTAAAGCATAATAAATATTATATATACTATGACTGAAAGTATCAGATTAATTGGATTTGGTTAATACAGGCTAGATAACAAAACTTTATGAAATAACCAAAATGATGTGGTTATGGAAAAAGAAATATTGCATAAGCGAAATAAACTGACTGCAGTTTTCCCTGTAGAGAAACTTTCTATACACGCAAAGAAAAGGTAATACATGTGATTACAAATCATTAATAAGTCTATAATCAGGAAGTTTTTAAAAAGAAAACAAAACAATAGTTTTACACGTTTTTATTTAATTCACCTCTGGGACATTTTGTAAGAAATCATGTTTTTAGCAACTTCCCTCTCTTCAAATGATCTGAAATTTCGCATAGGGTGAGGTGGGGTAAGTGCTCTACGTAAAATTAATAAAATAGCTTTCACCAATTCTGAGCATATCATTTTTAATCGCACAAACTTCATATTCTTTTCATGCATTTTCTAGGATGTTCATTTTTGACCCCAAAGAAAAGTTTTCATAAAAACACAACAAAGTTTCGTGTTGGAGAAAAAAAATCAGTGAGGTAAGTACATTTTCTGCCTCAGTCTCTTATAATAGGTGCAGTAGGAATATGGTGATAAATCAGATGATATTGGTAAATAACAGCAATTTAGCCATTATTTAAATAAATATTAAGCCTAAGAATCTGTGATTTGTTACCTTGTACAATCGAAACCGAGACCCAGGCATGTTTGTAATTATTTACTTTTTACATATCTTGTTTCATAATGCTTTTATTTATATATGTTAGTCATATAAAAGAGGAAAATAACGTATTAGTTCTGCGTTATTTCTATTTGATACATCTACATTGAATTGAAAATTGAAATAAGTGCTAAATTGTAGTGAAAGGGAATAAAGGTCATATTCCTGATCTTACGTATATTGCCATTTTATAATTTCTATACATAAATATTAAAAGTTGTTTCCCTTAGATCTGTTTCATTTAGCTCATATTAATAGTACATTTTTAAATGATTTTTTTTTTGTTTTCCACATTGAACATTGGCTTACAAACTGTTAAAGCTATTAAGTCTTCTAGTGGTATCTTTAGATGCACCTTATTTAATCCTTAACATTTACATTTTTGCTGAAAAAATAATCCCCGTAATCACCCTCCAAAGAAAAAAAAGAACTGTTGGATTGCTTTTATTTTTACTTAAAGAACAACAATATTATTTTTTAGTGCATGTAAAGATTTTAATGCTTTAAAGAGCTTTAATAGCGAGAGTTTACAGGCATCACTCTTATATAATACAATAACAACGAAAAATATAATTTTACTATAATTATTTATAAAATTCCCAATTTTAGAAGTTTAATTTCAGTCATAAATCAATTCCATGTAGAAATATTGTTTACATTGTTAAATACTGCCAAATATAATCAAAATTACGTTTAGCATCTTAGAAAAAATACCCATTTTCCTTTAGAAGGAAAATAAATCAAGGAATAAAACACAATATTCTGATATTATTTGCAAGAGAACAACAAACTTACGTTCTCCTTACATTCAAAAATTTTTTTAACACAATAATAAAAATGGAAGTGTAGTCTCCCCCCCCCCCCTCCTCTTTCAGTTGCTTATCTTAAGCTATTCTGCTTTTGTGTTTTCACTTTTATAGAAGTTTTACGGATGATGTTTGTCGATAAAAAAAAATATTGGCGATAATTTATCGCCAGCGAAACTTTCTGTCTTAATCTAAACAGTGCATCAAAGCAATATTGTTATTTAGTTTTGAGATAGTCATTTAACTGCAAGTGTAACAATGCAGCTTTCTTAAAAGCAAAACTTTATGCATATATGGCCTAGATAATGTGTTTTATATGCTGTATTATTATGTAAATGCGAAACAATCTAAGTTTCGATTTTTATGTTTTGGATATTGAAGTATAATGGCAGTTTTTTAAGTAATAAAAATTTTTGAAAGAAGTTTCAAAGTTTGTCGCGTCAGTTTGGCGGTATTAGCTACTATGATTTTACGTTTAATGTTATTTTTTCCTTGGATCTTCAAGTCGCATTTTTCTTTTTCTGGCGCTAGAATTAATTTTGTTTACAATGTATTTAAAATGTATGTTGAATAACATGTGATATGGAATGTACAATAAATCTAACCAGGTATATAATTAACTGACTTCGTGATGTAAGCAGTATTGTTATTTAATAGCATATCATATACACTCATGTCCATAAATTAAGGATAATTCAGAATCACACAGAAATTGATCTCTAAAATAAAAATTTCACCTGTGGAATGATCACACACATCTTGAAGAAGAATATGCAAATTACAGGAAACCACCAGATAGCGTGGATGGTACGTCACAATGATGAGAGTGTAAGAGAGGGGTATATAAGGAATGGTGGCAAAGAAATAAAATTGTTCACAAGCACTGTGAAAGCCTTTCAGTGCAAAAACCGCATAGTTATGGCACAAAGGAGGCATTTGGATGATGTTTTACGTGGCAGAATTATCGGACGACTGGAATGTGGACGTACCCAGCTGGAAGTATCCGAGGAACTTGGAATCGCCCAGAGTGTCATCTCCAGGCTTTGGCAACGATTCCAAGATGATGGTAATGTGAGTAGACGTTACAGCACAGGTCGCCCCTGAGTTACAACGCCGAATGAGGACCGCTATTTGGCAGTTACTGCCAAAGGAAACAGACGGAGTACAGCATCAGACCTGTCTCGTCAGCTCTCTTCAGCTACCGGTACGACAGTTTCAAGGCAGACCGTGTACAGACGCTTAGGGCACATTGGTCTATATGCTCGTAGGCCTCTCAGATGTGTTCCACTTACCGCAATTCACTGTCGCCTGCGATTAACCTGGAGTAGAGAGCATGCATTGTGGACACCGCAACAGTGGTCTTGTGTGATGTTTTCTGACGAGTCCAGGTTTAGTTTGGAGTCTGATTCTCGCCGGACATTCATCTGGAGAGCGCCAGGTACCCGTTACCACCAAGAGAACACCATTGAAAAACACCGTTACGGTGATGCAGGATGGCTCCTTTGGGGAGGAATTATTCTTGGTTCCAGAACTGACCTGCATGTTCAGAGTGTAACGATGACAGGCCACATCTATCGGGATGTCATTCTGGAACAACATGCACGTTTGTTTCGGGGCGCCATGGGTGCTGAATTTGTGTTTATGGATGACAACGCCCGTCCTCACCGTGCAAATATTGTAGACGAATGCCTTCAATCGGAGGATATCACCCGTATGCATTGGCCAGCATACTCACCGGACTTGAATCCAATAGAGTATGTGTGGGATATGCTTGGCCGACGAATTGCAGCCCGTCAACCCCCTCCCACCTGTCTACCGGAACTTCGGAGTGCATTGCTTGATGAGTGGTGTAATATTCCCCAAGATCAGATTGATCATTTGATACTCAGCATGCCTAGGCGTTGTCAGGTCTGTATTGCATCGTCCGGGAGACATACTCCGTATTAACCATCCTACTAACCATGTTATACTGTTTTTTGTAAATAGGTTCTTTTTTGAAATTTGGTCAAGGGAGTAAAACTTGCAATTTTTATTAATTATGTCAAACATATAGCATCGTTTTTGCTCTTTACTTTTTGTTTAATAAATAGACTTTACAAATAAGTCAAATTTGTTTTGCTTCTTTCTCTTTCTTTGCCTGAACTTCATTATCCTTAATTTATGGACATGAGTGTACTTGATACATCCGTTTTGCTATTGCTAAGAGAGTTTAGCAGATTTTTTTGCCAAGTTAAACGAAAAATTTGACATCAACGCAAAGAAATGATGATCAGTAATAAACGATGAATAAGATAAAACATATATACTTAAACTGCTGTAAGAATTTAGTCCAGTAGTCCAGGTAACAGGCGAAAACTTTTATTTTATGATCATTACATCAACAGTCATCAGTAGAATGTCGGGAAAGCTGCCTTTTTTCTATATGAGCCTTTCTTTGATAGATATGTCCAGTTTCTTCTGAGTAGATGTAAATAGTGATGTAAAGAAATTTAAACAGCGATTATTTGTTTTCTGGAATACATTGTACTTGGTATCTTTAGTTGTGTTCGACAAGACTATGAAAATTTTTCTTTCAGTGAAAGTGTTATTGGTACAATACATTTATTATTATTATTAATTTCCAATGGTAAAGCTGTTACTAAAAAAAGAAAATAATAAACGAAAGAGAACAAAGACCAAAGTCATAATACTTGGAGAACCGCTCTCACTTTTCTATATATAGAAAATCCCAATGCATTGGTGTAATACATAAAACAATGTATATATTTTCTCCAAATTAGATTAATCATTGAGTTTGTTTGATATTTTATAATTTCTAATTAAAAATAATAAAATGTTCACTGGTTGTGCTGAATAAGTGCAAGAATTTTCATATTTTATGAGCTAATTCTTTCAAAAGGGTTTTGAGATATTTCCTAAATGCATATATATATATATATATATCTTTTGGATGTAAACATAACAAGTTTAAATAACAATATATACTCATTTAATTAACAAAAAATGCGATAAAATGAAGATGGAATTTGTTCTGTTAGAAGGAAATAGCAAACAGAAAGCATTGACTAAACAGAAGATGTTTTTTATACTTTAAAATAAAACATATCAATTTGAAGTTAATTTAAATTGAGTGCATGAATTGATTTTATTTAGCTTTTATTGAATTTTCGTTTCCTGCTAAAGAAATAAAAAAACACACTTTTAAAGTGAGATAGCTAGGTAATTTCTTCTTATTCCGAAATTAAATCTACCGCATGCCTCAAAGACAAAAAAAGAGTAGGGACACTCATGTAAACATAGCGACTGTTTTATTAAGGCTTCCAGTTTTTTGGGAGACGCCTCGGGTCTCTTAATCTCGGCCCAGAGTCAATTAACTTTCACTAAAGAATTTTACAGTTTCTTTCTCTTCCTAATTCGAAAATAAATATAAGTGATATAAAATTAGACGGTGCCAGAAAAAATCCCGAAGAAAGTTGTAAGCTGAAAAGAGACTTCAGACGACACACAGTAAAAAGTACAAACTCAGTTTTCTTGTATACGGAGATTACATATCCGACATGTTGTTGCTTTCTTATATTCTGTGTTGATCTTTTAAAAGCAATTTTAAAGTGATGGAAGGAATTAAGAGCATGCTATAAAACTGGCTGTAATAGCTTATTTTTAAATAGTTTGCTACATTATAAGTAGCATGTATATATACAGGGTGGCGTTAATGAAAGTAGAAATAAGCACAGAAAGTACAGAAAGTTAACCTTTACTAGTAAATCATCATGGACATGTGCAGTTCAATATGCTTTCCTTGCAGATGTGTGTGCAAAAAGTGTATTCTTTGAACATCATTCCCTATTGCAGAATGCAGTAGATCTCGATTTATTTGCTTCAAGTACAGTGTATATCGGTCATTTAAGGCGACTAAATTATCCACATTCCCTTGGTATAAAAAATATTTTTGCATTACCACCTATTTTCTCCGTGAAAATCTGCGTATTCACTACAACGTATTACTGCGTATGAGAGTCAATGCTAAAATGTTTGTTAAAATGTTAAATGTAAAGGTGAATGCAAAATGTAGTGTCAGTATCAAATTGCTTGTGAAGTGTTAGCTTTCTGTAGTTTCTATGCCTATTTTACTCCAAAAATGGACTTTACAGTGCCACTTCGGCCCCTGGTGGTGAAAATCCGAACTATTCTTTTTTCTTTTTAATCAAAAGCCCATGATCTAATTAGTATTTACTGCAACTTTGGTTCAGTTTGGCCCTACAGTTTTCTGAGAATCGGGCTCTAAACACCTCTAATTATGGCCACCCTGCATGTATTCAGGGGCGGCCACCAGGGTTTGCCAAGTTCAAATTTTGCACATAACTTTTGTTTATGTGGAAGATTTTGGTCGATCTAAGCATATCCTTGGAAAGGTCTTGGTGAAAGGCAATATTACAAATTGATATGGTGAAAAATAGAAGAGAGCTATTTAAAGAAAAACAGAAAAGAAAACTATGCTGTAAATGTTGGTCTTTTTCTCAAAGATATGTGCTTAAATGAATGATAATGATTCGGAAAAGCGAATTAAGTAAAGCAAAAATCTTTTTTTAAATTTTATTTCTAATGTCAAAGGGGTTTGATATAAAAAAACAAGAACAAAAGAACAAGAGAAAAAAAATAGTCATTTACACATTCTTCTCCTCGCCTCCCAGTAACGATCTGCAGTTGTTGATCCGCGGAGAGCTCTGCACTGTAGAAGATGGCAGCCATCCATAACCAGCAAAATCTCTATTTTTGCATTTTTATGTTTTTGTATCTATAAACCTCTGTCGGTTTATAGATACAAAAACTCGTATGCATATTTTCGGAAGTTACAGCACGGACAGACAGGTGTACAGTCGGAAAGAAAATGTCAAAAGAAAATGTATTAATGAACTGTATTAAATGGCACATTATTCGGAATCTCGGTTCCAGCAAACAAAGTTGGTCGTCGTTACACTGGTAAAATTGAAATTCACTTCTCTCTTGCATTCCACGTATTCAGTGGAGCTTCCATGTTTCAATCGATGAGGTACAGTTGTTAAGCAGATAAGGCTAAGGTTTTTATCTTCAAAGGACGAGAGTTTTTTTTTTTTTGTGTGACTTTATGACTGGGTGACCTAATTTAGTTGGTATTTTAGTGACGGACTTGTGTTGGGATTGGTGATGGACGTGTTTTATGTGTATAAGCTTTTGCAGTTTTCTCACAATTCGAACAAGCTCAGTGGCAAATATGCTGGTCATGAACTCTTCTATATATTTTTATTTTTTTATTTGATTGAATTTCATGCTACCGGCAATATGTATTTCCAAAAATTGAAGCAGCATTATCAACAATGCCATCGAAAAAACAATTCGCATAATCACGGTGGGCTTACCTGAGTACTCAAATGGGTCAGCATTGACGATCGAAAAGCCGCATCGAAATTCGCGACAACCAAACACGTTATGGAATTCAGTTTTTCTCTTGCTTTGTTTTCAGAAATGACATCCCTTCAGCACTCATTTACATTGCATACCTTAACTAGAAGTTTCAATTCACTTCATGATCATTTCTGAAGCTTAAAACCTTTTGGACTGTTTTGCAAGCCACTGTGTGCAAAACGCTTGTCTTTGTTTCACATTCCAAATTTCTGCTCTGCAAAAATTTTTTTGTTACTGGAAGTAGTTTCCTGCTACCTACACTACTTTTTATGAATACCAAGAAAATGGAAATGGTTACATCCTCAAATTTCGTTTTACTTCTATTACTAGTTTCTCACAACATTTATAAAAGAAGTAAAATTCTTGGGATAAGCAACACTTGCCTAGTCGAAAAATCTACTTCTTGACTTTCTTTTGTGACGTGCATAAATAAGAGATTCTTATAGTGCAGCGAGTAAATGAATGAGAATTATCATTGTTTTCCTATGTTCTCGGCTGCATAAATGAAAAACTATTTTAAAAACGTACTGGAATCCCAATTGTATGACGTCATATTCACTTCAAATAGGTAATTTTGTCACGCAAATGATTCACTTTTTTGACTCTCGGAAATAAAATGGTGCTGAAAATAGCGAAAAATCGCTTAAAAATGCCGGAACGGGCGGATTTTTTAAAGCAGCGCAGATTATTTTCTATATTTTTATACATAAATATGGAAAATTTCAAGCGGATCGCACAAATGGTGCAGATGTTATTAGACTTTTTGTGTTAACTTTCTAATCTTTTTGCAGTAACGTCGGAAATGAGTTTTATTTGGAGTCAGGGATCAGCGTAACTATATAGTGGAATGATGGATGGTATGCTTTATAAAATAACATCCCATAGAGCGCAATGTATTGGGAATATTTTGAGTGCTCCTTTAGAAAAAATATGAATGCTACATAGACCATTTTCAATAGGGTGCATGGTACAGTAGATAAGAATAACATGTATAAATTACGTAGAAATCGATGCATATTTACGGAAGTTACAGCACGGACAGACAGGTGTACAGTCGGACAGACGGACAGTCGGACGGACGGACAGACAAACCGAAATCATAAACACTTTCAACCTTGTTGGAAAGTGTTAAGTGAAAGTAAAACGAGCATAAAACAGCGCCCAAATAAGTGAGAGATCACTGTACTCAGCTTCTATGCGTTATTTTGGGGTACCCTTAGTTTTCGAGTGAATTTCCCGAAGCATCTCTGATTTTTAAAACATTTGTACTCCCGAAAAAATGTTTTATTGACCACAACAAAAATGTAGTAAGCAGCACCCGTTATTAACCGAATTATTTTGTTGGATCAGCAAATATTCGCTGAATCTACAAGATTTCTTTGGATTCAAGCAAATATCAAAGAAAATGTTGTTGATTCAACTACATACTGAAAAAAATTTTGTTGATTGAACAAAGCCTATTTTTCCAGTGCACGAAAGAATTCTATAGATTTTGATTATCTAATTGTCATATGCTTTGAAATGGAAACAACGCTATGAAATATGTGCGATCAACGATTCTAATCTCTCGACCAGCTTGTATGGTGGATAAAGCACCATACTACGCTTTCGGGTTCAACTCTCCGGCGGTCGGGGTTCGTCCATCGACTGGGCGTGGCGGTCATTGTTTCCTTCCATTCATAGGAGGCGACGTTGGTCCGCCTAGTAGGTGCCCCCATAATAAAGAGACCAACAACTCCGGCCCTAGTAGTGGCCGATGCCTCCTGGCGCAGAGGCCCGCCATTAAAAAAAAGATTCTAATCTGATACTATTATGGTCATGCCTATAAATGCAAAACAAACAGTGCACTGTTGCGATTTTATACCCAGTCTTTTTTTTTTTTTTTAATGTCATGCATTTACAAACTACAGAGTTGATGCAATTCTATCTGCATGTTTGTGTAAAGAAATTTGTCAGTTAGCCCAGAATGATCTTAAGCAATTTGTACTGGCACGTTTCATAGTTTCAATAGTATTCCTATTACCGTAAACTAACTTCATTCCATGTAAAATTGCAGTAGAAGGGATCCCAGGACTTAATTGTTTACCCATTATTTAAATAAAAAGTAAACAAAAAATTAAAATAAAGTAGTTCTTATTGGACTACCAATGCCATTTTTATTTCTTCTAATAAAGTACAAAAAGTAAATGACAGTAGATTTAAATTAAGTGAATGAATAGATTTTTGTTCGCTTTTACAGCAACTTTTTTACAGTAAAAGAGATAAATTATTTCGTTTTATTTAGTCTTTAAGATCTACAGCAGATCCGAGAGAAAGAATAATACAGGGTTACTCACGCAAATAGAACGACTGAAGTGTTAAAACTGCTTCTTTATTTGGATGCTGCTGCTTCGGGTGTTTTATTCTCGATTCAGAGTGACTTAATTTTAACCTAAATTTTTTACAGTGGTTTATTTTATCTTTAAAATTGCGTAAAAAACCCTTTTAAAATAAAAATTAAAAAATACGAAAAAATTAAATGGTTCCAGAAAGTAATCCTGACGAAAACTAAGACGCAGAGAGATTTTGTAGGGCTTTTGGAAGCGTGAAAATCACAAAGCATAATTATTTTATACAGAACTAATGCATCCGACATCTTGTTGCTATCGTTAAATTTACCTTGAACAAGTAGTAAATGTTAGAGTTTTTTTAAAAATTAAAGTTGAAAGAGCAAGTTACAGCAAATAATAATAGCAAAGGTTGTGAAAACTTATTTTAAAGATATTTCGTTTAAGTATGTACGTAGAATTCACATTTATTTTTAAATGTCAGACCTCTTAGAAAATTTCCGAATTACTCAATTTCTTTCATTACTATGAGGAACCCTAGAACGTTTATATATTTGTACATAAATGAATTTAACAAATGATTCAAACATTAATGTTGATAACAAGTACTCCAGTTCTCTAAATTGCTAAATTATTTTGGAAAGTGCATCCACCATAATAAACCAACACAGCCCCTTTAATTGGCTGTATTCGTTTTTTAATGGTTTATTACATTAGAAAGTGCATCGTAGGTCCCATTTTTCTTATTTGCTTAGGTTACATTGGAAAGTGAGTCATAATTCACGAGGGAGTCGTATTTATCTTTTTATTCTTCATTATGTTGGAAAGTGCTCTGGAATTCATGCGTAGGTCTTATTTTTCTATCTTGTTAAATTATATTGGAAAGTGTATCATAATTTAGGTGTCGGTTCTATTTGTCTATAATGTACCATTACGATTGATTGTTGCATCATAATTCCTAAATGTGTCGTGTTTGTCTGAGAAAGTGAATTATAACCTACGAGTTTCTCTTATTTATCTCTATTTATACGCCTCAGCTTTCGGTCATAATTGGATTCTTAAAGCGTTTATTAACTTGTGACATCAAAATCACATCAATTTCATTTACGATATCTAGCAGTATTGTTCGTATAATTAACTTTTTTTACAACGAATATCAAAAAAGTTGTTGGCGCTGAAAATAGAGAAAAATCGCTAAATATTGGGAGTGAGTGGATTTTCACAGATTTCAAACGTAGCATTTGTGTTTTTCTAAATACGTCTACATATCTGTACAAAATTTCAAACCGATCATTTTAGTCTTTTAGGAGTAAACGTTGGACTTATATACAAACACATATATATTCATTTTATTCATATATATGTGATAAAATGTTTAATGTAAAGTTGATGTTTTAAGTCATTTGAGTTTGTATGAAATAGAGATAGCGTACGTAAATTGTTTCGTGTCTTTATTCTCCACCATGTTCAAACAATACTCAGGGGTTGTCAATTTCTGGTGCTAGATCTCTCATCTGGAATTGGTTCAAAGTTTGGAGACCACTCATAGGATGCAACATTGGACTGCCTAATAGTCGGCCCCATTATGAAATGGCCAACTCTTCAGCCCTCGTATATTTCAAGCCTTCAGTAGGCCGATGACCTGGCCATTTGAACGGAAAAAAGAGTTTGCATGAAATTTATTATCTTCTTCAGGAAATGTAAATATTTTTTTAGAAAGAATTTTATTCAAAATCTCAAAAATATCTAAATTATTTTAAAACGGTATATTTTATTATTTATTTATTATTTATTCACTTATTTAGTGACCAAAATGTACAAATGTGACATAATTCAAGCATTTTAAAGAAAACTCATACTCTTTTTAACACTGTAACTCCCTTACTTAAAATCGCCTTTACGTTTGTGGGCTTCAGACAGATATAACGTATATGTCTTACTGGCAATATAACCTAAACATATATCGACCGCTAAACTTTAAACATTGACTTTTACAGAAAATAATTAAAAGTTAAAGCAAATTTGTACAAATTAAACTTCTTGTACAAGTAGGACAAAATATTGCAAACCCCAGTACTAAGTATGTTTTTATAAATAAAGAAAAATAAATTTAAAAAAAAGCTGTAAATAAGATTATTTTCAATGCTGTATCTTTTGAGCAAACCCCCAAATTTCGCTTTTAACTTGTCACCCAAAGGACGAAAAATCTGAGAGTTTTTTTCTTTTCAATGAACTTTCTTCTTTTCTTTAATCACTGCACTTTAAAAGTCACGTTTTCTGCCCATGTTTGTTACTTTCCGGGTTAATTGTCCGCGGTGTTCCAGAGCAAGATGAAGGCTTGTTCGCAATCTTAAGTAACGAACACAGAAGCATTAGATAAATCACTTTCTCGGTTGGATCAGATGCCTTAAAAAAGGAACAAAAAAACCTCTTTTTGGAGTTTTTGGAGGATTTTTTAAAGTTGTACGTGGTCATTCCAAGAGAAATTTTTGCTTGAAATGAATAAGCTTCTTGTAAATTAAATATGCTATTTAAGTTACAAGAAGCTTATTATCATAGAAAAAGAATGTGAATTTAACTTTTTTTTTCATTACTTTTAAAATAGTAAAAAGAATGTGAATTTAATTTTTTTTCATTACTTTTAGAATAATTAGAGCAAATTGCGTTTTATATTTACGGTTGGTTGTGAGGGTCCTTTTCAAAAATTTAACATTTTCCAATTCGAGCACGAGCTAAGAAATGGAACTTTTAAGTGTTATTGGTACTCAATTTGTGGTCAAACTAGTCCTGTATCTTAAATAATATGAAATAATATTTTTCTGAATCCCAATAATGTTTTCACATTCCTAATTAATAATAGTTGTTTTGTTATACACTGGCGGGGTTATATTGGGTGATCATCGGCGATAAACTGGAAATAATCACTGGATGTAATTTTAGTGTATATTCAATATCCACTTATATAGTACGCTAATGTATGCGGTACCGAAATCGACAATATTTCCACGCTGAGAACGGCAAGAGCTAGATGTGCAGACACTAGTGCAATCACAATAACGCATGTGCAAAAATCCAAATTAACAGTTCAGTGACGTCCAATGGAGCAAGCCTGTGTCACGCAATAGCTAGATTACAAAATAAAAATAACGGATACACAAAAATGCAAGATCTTTCGGACTTTTTCACAGCTTTAAAATATCAAATTTGCAATACTTGGCGCATGAATCGCCCATCTAAAAAATGTTACCATGCATTGGGCTAAAGCACATTTTAGCCATTTGCTGTTTCAACATCGCCTTTCATGATGACACACAAAATGTGCAGCAACCCTAACCTAAACAAATTTAATGGCAAATTCTGCTAAAACCAAGAAACACGATTTTCATTGAAATGAGTCCAGAAATTTAGTCAACACTGCACTGAGTATAAAGAACAGTAAGGTATGGGGCGGCTAGTTTGGTAAATAATAAAAATAATATGTCAACACTTAATATTGGGCCAGTACTGCAAACTAATATTGTTTTGCTGCTATAACATTAAGGGCCCCACTATGGCCGAGTGGATCAGGCACAGTCTATGGCAGATGGCGGAAGTGTGTAGATACACAGTTCGCGATTACCGCGCAGCTGTCCTGAACTGAGGTCTTCGATCTCATGATTCGAAGTTTTGGTCTGTTTTCTCCAGATGTAACGTGAATACGTATTAGAACCCCTTAAAAAGTCCCCTCCTAGTCAGATGCCCCACGTGTAGGCTTGCCATAACGAAAAAACACTAAACATTGAACATTTTCTGGCATGTGAATAAATTAAATGAACAAAACAGGTACCAAAAATAGATTTATATAATAAAAAGGCAAGAAAAAAATCTATTTTTTGTAACAAAGTAAAAATAAACATATTTTTTAAAAACTAGCGTCCAAGGCTCCAAGACTCGCTACGCTCGCTTTTTGTATGAGGCATTCGGCCCCTAATAAGGCTTATTCGTAAAAAAAGACAGAATTTGAACAGACTAATCCCAAAGATTGGATCAGATAGAATGTAACTGAGCTACACGTTGCTTGGTTCTTACATGTTCATTGGCACATAAAAATTTAAACTTCACACTACAGTAGACCACTCCAATATATCACGGTAGATATTTTGTTATTAGCAATCCGTGTTCTACGGGTCCTGAGCTATACTCCACCTGGAGTGCGGACTCTGCTTATAACCGCTGGAAAAATTATTTGCACTCCTCAGAAACACAATGATATTTAATGTTGCCATTCAAAAGTTATATTAATTAGTAGCTAAAGCGTAATAAAATCAGAACATCTGTTTCAGCTGTATTTTTTAAAAAATGAAGAAAATCTGAACCCTTTCAGATTTTAAATACGCACCAAAGTGCTATATATTAAAAGCGTATCATAATTTATGCGTCGTCCCTATTTTCTTCCTTATTCCATAAGGTTAGAAAGTGTATCATTATTCATGAGTGAGCAGTATTTTTCTTCCTTGTTTTATAAAATCCATCTTTGGAATCGAAATCTATCTTAAAATCGCCTACTAAAACTATTTTACAATCTTCGCCAAGTATATTACAACTATACTTCACCGTTTTAAATATTGTTTCGAATGTGCATCATAATCCATGAGTGTGCCGTGTTTGTCTTTCTTGGGTTGATTTCTACTTTAACGCCCCAACTCTCGCCAAGGTGGCGATCATTAAACACATACAGTAACCATGACGATTTTTTGTATTTATGTGGCAATCGTAATTTAGAATTAAAATGGCGATTTGGAACAACCTATAAGTACAGCATTCCGTTACATTTTTATTTATTTTGGGTTGCCAATTAATGTAGTTTTAATAATTAAGTGTCTTCAAATTCCTTAACTAGTGCGTTTATCACTAATTTGTTCACTTTAGTTTTCATGTAGTTGTTTAGGGGGCGTTGAAACTTGTGCATAACTCCTAGAGACCCATAACTTCAAAGCTCGCCAAAGTGCGGGGAATTTTTAGGTTGGCGAAAGTAGGGGCGTTAAAATAGGAATCAACTCTTTCTTGAACCATAAAGCACATCTTTGGAATCCAAATCTATCTTAAAATCGCCTACTGATACTGTTTTAAAATCTTCACCAGGCTTATTCGAACTATAGGCATATTCCAACTATATCTCGTAGACATTTTAAATACTGTTTGGAATGAGCATCATAATCCATGAGTGTATCGTGTTTTCCTTCTTTGTTCCATAAAACACTTCTTCGGAATAGAAATCTATATTAAAATCGCCTACCAAAACTGTTTAACAATTTTCGCCAGGCATAGTCAAACTACACTTCACCTTTATAAATAAATACCATTTGGAAAGTGTATCATAATCTATGATGTGTACCGTATTTGTCTTCACTGTTCTATAAAACACTTCTTCGGAATTAAAATCTATATTTAAATTACCTACTAAAACTATTTTAAAATATTCGCCAGGCGTTTTCTAACTATACTCAAAATATATTTATTGGCACCCAGTTTAGCGATCATTTATCAAAAATTGCAAATCTTGTGCGACTTTCAACATTTTATTAACGCCTCCACGTTATCTGGCAAACACATTTGAAAAGTGACTTGACTCGCTAATTGTACAAAATCGTGTCTACACAAAAAGCAAGGTTGAAATTAATAGCACTCTGGTGCTAATAATGTAAAACCTATTGGACACCTTGCGTATTTGCCACCCATGGCGATTTTTCATTATTTTGCGACGTTGCTTTTTGCTGTATAGTTAATAATGAGCTCTAAGAAAACAGTACTTCACATGTTTTCTTTGATAAAAACTACAGAACAGCTAGGATAGCTTGCCACTAATGGCGACTTTTCATTATTTGGCGATTTACACATGCTCACGACCTATAATTACTGCTCATGTAAGGTTCCCGGAAAACCGTTATCCATATTTTCATATACATAATCCTTTGCAGATTGGCGTTTTTAGCACCACGAATTATATCATCTCGCCGCGCTGGCAAATAGGCATAGTTAACGCCACCAAATATGTCTACTGGTAGGAAATACTCCAGCTGGACCGAACCGCCTTTAAAATAATCTGCACTTTTTCATTTTCAAGGTACTGGGTTCCAGCATTCTGGAACTCGAAGCTTATTCACCCTGCTTGGAAAGATACTATTTTGCCAGATCATTCCTAATGCCAAGATGGCGCTTTTAAAATCAGTTACAATTAGTTATTCTGTTTTGGAAAAACGAATAGTCGCTAATTCTAAACTCCTGTTGTCTAAGCGAACTTGCTATTTGAAAATTCTCAACTTTCTGTAACACACTTTGAGTTATTTATTTCATAAACTTTTTTATTTGGCGTAAAATGGGCGTAATTCTAACTCATGTTTGTGAATTTCACGCGACTCTACATATTTGGAAGCGCTTTGTTGCAAAGGAATGAATGATTTTATGCCAAATCTGGCAATCATTCTGTTTATTTTTTCAGTTTTTTATTAATATCTTCTAAAATAATTCGATTTTCGAAATTTAAGTCAGCTTAGCAGGCTCCTCGGAATTTTTCGAATCTGTGGGCACCTTAGTCGAAACTCAAATCCCCACGGTTTAGGAGGACATAGGCGAACAAGCTATTGACAGCGCCAGCGACAGCGGCCTTTACTTTTTTTTAGAATAGAGAGATATCACAGATAAGAAATATCTTCGTACGTACGTTCTGGGTGGTACAAAGTGTCCACTCTTCTTTTAGCTGCTGAAAGCTCGCACCTATACACAGGAAAGTGAGTTAGAATCAAACGTAATCACTAGGTACGACGAAAAGGAAGTTGCCATTCCGAAAACGAAAAATGTAAAAAATCGAAAGAGAATGAAAGTGGAACGTTTATGGAGGCGGAGGAAAAAATTAGCAGAACGAGCATAGTAAGATAAAATGTTAAAACAAACAACAACAATAATTATAATAATAAAAACTAATGAATTTTTTGTTGTTGTTGTTCAAATGGCGGGCCCTAACAATGTCTTGGAGGCATTGGCCTCTACTAAGGCCGGAGTTGTTCGCCACTTTATTATGGTGGCACTTAGAAGGTGGACAAACGTTGCCCCTATGAAGGGACGGACACAGTGACATCCACGTCCAATCGGGGATCGAACCCCGACCGCCGGGAGTTGAACACGAAACCGTAGTACGGTGCTTTACCCACAATACAATCTGGTCGGCAAAACTGGTGAATATCAATGAACAAAAAGTATAGAAACTTACAAAAATAAAAGCGCATCAGTGCACTCAAAGCTTGACGCTTTGTGTTTTTGCAACGATATGAGTAAATGGGTGAAACATGGGTTCAGAGGAAGATTAAACACTTTAACCTTTCTGAGCTTATTTTATGGCGTTAAAATTTTTTACGCGTTCGTAGTTTTCCAAAGTGTGTACGTAGGTTGCCTTTTATGTTTTTACAAACGTTTGTTTCTTCGACCTTAAAGGGCATATCGCAACTATTCCTTTAGAGGATCGAAAAATTGTTAATGCTAAATGATACACAGAAATTTGCTTGCCAAAAGTCATCAACGAAATCAGGAAAAAAAAATCGACGCATCATTCTTTATCACGACAACTCCAGCTCGCACACAGCACATGAAGCAATTGATTATTTGAAGGATAAAAATATCGAATTGATGTCTCATTACGATATTGATGTCTTATTCTTCTGATTTGTCACCTAACGACTTTTTTCCTCATATCAAACAAAATTGTGTGGGCAGCGATTTTCATAACCTCAAGAAGCTGTTGATGCCTTCCAAAACCATGTTTCCGAGATATCGACTTCAGAGTCGAAAAACTGTTTTAAAAAATTGATTCGAACGGATGGAAAAGTGTATAAATCTTGAAGGCAAATCTTTTGAAAAGCAATAAAACAGTTTGTTTCCCTCAAAATTCTTTTTCTTACTACTTTTTGTAAAAACTTAAAAGGCAACCCTCGTAGAAGATTAATATTGAACCACTGTTTTCCAGTAGAATCTGTTACCAGACAAAATTACTATAGGCATGTTTTAAATTCAGCATATATCACTTTGCTGAAGTGTAAAATCAAGGAAAAACGAACTTACAGTGCAGACAGACTACTAAGTGATTTTGCATCATAAAATACTCAGTCAAATGCAGTAAAATTGATGAAAAATCTAGTTGGAAAGGCCATTGCACCCGCCATATTCACCAGACATCGAACCTGACGATTATCACTTTTTGAGATCGACGGCGCATGCTCCATCTGAGTGGATCGACTCTTGGACGAAAGACAAATCGTACTTCCGACGTGTAGTTCAAATGCTGCTAAAACCTGAAATATATTAGATGTAACGGAAGTAATGTCCTTTGTTTACAGAATTCAAACAATTAAGTTTTCTGCATCTTTTGAGTTACAAACAAGCTGTGTATAAGGACTCATATTTATTAAACTAGAAGTCCAAGCCCGTTGTGGAAGCAATTACATCGGGTACAAGAAAAAAAAAAAAAACATTTGAAGAGAATAGGTCTACACTCAATATAGTTAATCTTCGTCCACCTAAAATAAATAACTTCATATTCAATTTTTATTAAATACCCAAATCGAATTTCTTGCTCTTCTGGAAACGCGCGGAAACTTTGGCATTCGAAAGATTTCATTTTGTGTACAGAGCCTTTCTTATATACTCGCAGACGATTTTATGTGAAAAAATATTAAAACTATGTAATCTGGAAAAAGTAGTTTGAACGAATTGGACACTTTCATTTCAAAGCCTGATGGCCGTGATGAATATGACGTCATATCGATTGCAACAGCTCATTTTGTCACGCAAATGATTCACTTCTTTGACTCTCGGAAATGAAATGGTGCTGGAGCAAAAAATCGCTTAAAAATGAGGGAACCTGTGGATTTTTCAGATTTTTAAAGGAGCATAGGTTGTTTTTTATATTTTTATACATAATTATGAATAATTTCAAGCGGATCGTATAAACGGTGTAGAGATCAGCTTAACTGTATAGTAGGATTTTAAAGCTAGAATTTTATAAATACATTTTTTTTTTCTTTCAAGAAAAATTCCCACCATTCCCCTTTTTTCATGTCTATCCTCCTTGATGGGTTGTATTCAAAATATTCTGAAATCGATTTTTAGGTATTCTTTAGTGCTGTGTCTTACAGCAAGAATTTTATGGATATCTCTTTTCTTCTTTGAGATCGCACAGGATATGTGAAAAGGGGGTTTTGGTCTCCTATCCTTTTTAAGTTACGAATTTTGGAAAAAAGCTCTACAGTCTATCACAAGTGCACTAGCACAAAAACTCTAGCACTCTAGTACAGTCTAGCACAAAAACTCACATACATGCTAAATTTCGTATAATTAGCTTCAGTAGTTTTGGCTAGGCAAAATATTGACATTCTAAAACTGACATTACTTTTTGGTGCACCTAAAACAAGGTGGTGGTAGAGAATATATTCACTAATATATTTTTTTATAAATTGATTTTCATAATCTTCAAACACGAAAAAAAACCATCCTAAAGTAAAACACAACACGAGAACAATTTCTATTAACCTTTTAAGATTGAATTAGGATCCAGGCATATTTCAAATTAAGTTTTTGCATATTTTGCCTTCTAATGCGTTAGTTAACCTTTGAAGCGCAAAAGTTTCCCAAATGCTGAAAAAAAAGGCCAGCTGTTGCCATCGCTCGATTTAACTACCAACAAGATGACGGTTGATCGAATCCTTCATCACATGCCACACACAGATATAGAGAATATTTTTTGACACAGCTGGCTGTGCGTGCGCACATGAAGGATTCTATCGACCGTCCTCTTGCTGGTAGTTAGATCGAGCGATGGCAACGACTGCCTTTTTTTCAGCATTGAGCAGTCTCTGTCCAGTTGTTCTTCTATATCAATCTATTTCCATCTTATTCTTCCAGTTTTCAGCGAGGTGTCATCAGGGCTGCTAAAAATAATCCTGACAACTTTACAAATAATCCGGAATATCTTTACGGGAAATGACGTGCTAAAAAGTAAAGGATTCTTCTATAACTATGTCTCCCTAAATTATTTTTATAGAAATCAAATTTATGCCTCATTACTGACAACAGTTAAAACGTCAGCGTTTTGTGTCCTCATGGCGAGGACACAGTGCTTTAAAGGAGGATATTAGTCATTTATATGGGGGGAAAATGTACCTGACAGTTTCCACTGTGTTCTCAATTAGGGACATTGGCCATTTCTGACTATACTTTTAGGGGCTGTACTTTGACTATACTTTTAATGGTAGTTTAAATAATAAGTGAACTATCGAAAATTAATGAATGATTTATTTTTAAATTTAAGTAAAGATATGAATTAGTTTTGAAGAGGGAAGAGAGCCGTATGAAGGTAGCTCTGTAAAAATTTATGTCTATTTTTATGATTTTATTATGTATATTATGTATATTATGTTTTAGTAATAACTATGCCATTTTATCTCTCAACACCCTTTATTGAAAAATGTGTCCCAAAAATGCGACATAAAAAAGCGACATAAAAGTATGCGACATAATTTTACATGTATTTAAATACTATTAGTTCACAACAGCTTTAATCTATTGTTACAATATTTCGTAAGCTGTAGAATATGCTTCACATGTATTATGTTTATTATGTATATTTATAAAATATATGTCTATTTTTATGTGTTTTTTATGATTTTTTATTCAGTTTCGAACTATTGAGAGAAATGCTACTTCTATTTCAAAATATCAAATCATCTTTTAACTATATCTGCTAATATTTTCAAGTCAGTATTGATAAAAAAATAATTTTTCATTAAATTTTTAATTTGTTGTTTCCAATTGGGAACACTGGTCCGTAGAAGGTTAAAACTATTTAAAAAAAAACAAAAAGAAAACCTACATAATAATTTTTCAAAACAGCAGCGTTTCCCGAGTGCCTGAAAGAAAGAGCTAGAGAGAGAGAGAAAGAAAAGCGAAAGAAATGCGTAACATCTTCGCTCTGCCGGAAAACAACAAAATTCCGTGACAGGGCAACAATATGGCGCGCCCTTTATTTCGACCCGCATTATCACATCTCTATTATAAAGACGAGCTTAAAAGGGGGTCACGGTGGCATCAACCGTTGCAGCAGCACGTCAACCGTAGAAAAGAGATTTTTCCTGCTAATAGGAAACATTTTGAGGAGCGGGGTTTAATTTGCTTATTAACTCCTCTGGCTGGATTGTCCTGCTCAGCCGGGCGTATCTGCGAGATATAATATTATTTTTTTATTTTTGAAGTGCCGTTCTGGAGAGTCTGACTGCATCATATTTATCTTGCCCTTGTCATCGTTTAAAGTAGAGGAGAAGCGAAAAATCGTTGTTTCAGGGCTTTTTAATTTTCTTTCTTTTTTTAAATCTCAAATAGAATAAACGGTATTATTTCGGTGTTGTATTTAAAGAAAAAAAAAACAGCAAAAGTGGTGGAGTTTACAAATTTTTACGCTTTAAGTATTCACTTGAGATAAATTTTTAAGGTAACTTGCGAAAATCGAGAGATATTGAGCAAGCATTTAAAAAATAAATAAAATATACCTTTAAGTGGTTTTTTAAAATAATGGTTGCTCAAAAGTTTCATTAAATCCTCGCGCGTTTATAGAAAAAAAGAAAAAATGTAAAAAATCAAATAGTTTAAATGTTGTGTGAAAAGCCATTAAAATTATTATTTCAAAATTAGTGCCTCATATGTGCAAACTTTTGTTTTAAAATAAAGGTTGCACTATTTTTTCAAAACTTTTGTTCTAAAATATTCTATTTACACTAATAAATAATATCTTTAGAACCTCTTTATCTAAAAACTGTAAGGTGCATGTATGTATATTTGGCGTTCAATAATTATTTTAAAGACTTTATGTAGCATTTAGTAATGGGTACGCAAAAAGTTTAAGGGAAATATTATGAGCTTATGGAAAAAGAAGGAAAAACGTGAAAAACAAACCAATGAGTATTAAAATAATAAAATGAGTATCTATCTATCTATATATATATTATAGAACGTAGGTGTGTGTATAAATGTTGCATGAAAAAACATTAGACTGTAGGTACTGAAACTAATATCAAATAAAATACACGCTTCAGTTTTAAACTATGGAATGTTGTACTTTACAGAACTGTTGAACTAACGTCTTCTAATTTTATTATTAACAGCTTCAGAACTTATCTGAAAATCTAATGTATGTACAGTGAAACCTCTCTGAGCGGCCATCCCACACTGTCGAGTATATTTGGCCGCTCAGAGGGGATCGCCGCTCTGAAAGGTTTTATTTACTATTATAATATAACTGCTGTAATGCGTAATATAAACAAGTCTGACACATGTTCCTTATTTAAAAGGAAATTTAAAACTGATCTAAAGAGAAACTAGTACTTTATTTAAAACTTTCTTACATTTTTTGAAAAAAGGATACCATTTGTGTCTGTTTTACTTTTCTTTGAAACAACCATTTTTTCCTTTAAAAAGCAGATCTCCTCCGTTTAACACCACGAAATTTGAACTCTTCGTATTCTTTCAAAATCAAATCCTGTTTTTTAATGACCTTGTTGATTTACGTTCTTCCGCAGTTAAATAATTCAGCTAATTTTCTTTCCCACTTGCAACTCAGATCACTGACCAACTAATAAAATGAAACTGGCGTGAACATGGGAGTGAATGGCATTTTTGTTCCAATGGACTTCGCAAGTTGTTCCTATGTCTTATATTCGACTATAAACCTGACCTTGATTTTTTTCAGCTCAAAATTAAAGTATGGAGTGAGTAGAATTTCCCGAAAAATGAAATGGGCGATCCCACTTGGTGACCGTTTAGAAGGGATGGGTGGCCGCTGATAGAGGTTATTTTAACATTAGACCTATGAACCAAAAAAATCCGTGCCATGAAAAACTGGCTGTTTAGAAGAATGACCGCTATACAGGGGTGGCCGCTCGGAGAGGTTTCACTGTATATCCTTTTGACATACTAATATTTAAATAATAAATTGTGGTTTTGTGCAAATGAATGCAACGCAATATATTTTAATTTGTTCTTCAGAAAACGGAAAGTAATTTTTAAAGTTTCATAAAAGTCGGATCAGAATATTTTAATTATTATTAATTTTGTTTAACTGTGAGCTTCGTCTTTAAAGAAAGTATTCAATAAGATGTGATTTTTAAGGTAGAAATCCTACTTTCTTTAAACATTTTTTACTTATCATATGCTTGATAAAAATGGGTTAGCATAGGCCTTTTCCGAAGCTCTCACCAAACCAACACACAAAGCTCAGCTGAAAAAAAGAGAACACTTTTGTTCCGAAGCGGATTACACTTCAATACGACTTAAAAATAAACAGCCGTGGAAAAGCTTGTTGACAGATCGTGTGCAAACTTCGTGTCAAACAGGGATGAAGTATAAAGAGCTTTTCAGAAGTTTGTTTTATCTGTTTTATGTGAAGTCTTTAAGCGATATATTGCCTGTATTTTTTAGATAGAAATTATCTAGCTACCACAAAATAAATTTTAATACTTCGAAAATTATTTAATGGAATTTCACCCTTAAATTTTGAATTTTTTTTTCTTTACATTATAACATGTCTCATCAAATATTTTTATATTTCAAGGAAATATAACTGCTAAATTTTCAATAAAGATAATAAAGAACCTAACTTTTACAGATAGACTAAGCATAAATTTCTGGAAATTCGCCAGGACAATTACATTCTGCTCACTGATTTTTTTTATAAACACACGAAAGACTAGAATGTAGTAAGTAACAAATGAAATAATTTTAAAAGCAACTTGGACATTCATGCATAACTAACATAAAAATTCGACGAAATATAGATGTATTTGAAACATATAAAGCATCAATATTCATAGCAAAATGAAATTTATAAAAAGTAAACGAAAGTCCTTTAAGACACAGCTAATTTTAACATTTCTTCAAGATAATAATGATAGTGTTTGATAGACCACTTTACAAACTACATCATATTACATACTATCATATAAAGGTAACTGCTGACAAATGATAATATTTTGTATTTATGAAATGTTTTCAAATATTTCCACCTTACTTTTATCAATGTGAGAAAGATTCACTCTTCGAAATAGAAACATACAACCAAATAGTAGCTTTAGATATGGATATCAAAAATCCATTGCGCCTTTCCCCAAAAAACATTTCAGATGGCATTTGTCTAATGTTACATGTACCATGAAAACAGACATATTTATATTTTACGAAATCCAGGTTTCCTCATGAAATTCAAATAGTTTTCCCAAACCTAATGGCTTTAAAATACTACCAGTACATTGTGGTGGTGGTGTGGGGTCATTTTGTTTTAACAACAGAGTTTGGGATGGGAAAACTCGTATCTTAGATCTAATCCGAAATATGCAGTTGGAATTTGAGAAAATTTAGGGAACGCAGAATTTATACAGAACATGACTCCGTTTAAAACTTCGGGCAGTACGGGACTTTTCACAGGCTGTTAGATTGTAACCGAAATATAAATTCCGATCGATATTGCATTCACGTATCGAAAAATATCTGATTTCAGAAATAGTACAAAAATGTATTTTATTTCAAGCACTTTTTAAAATTGTTCCAAAAATAGGGAGATTTTTTCTTTTTTGATGCTTGTACGATAATGAGGTTTTGTTTGGTAAGATGTAGTTTATTTTAGTTGAAGTAGAAAAAAAATGCGTGTTTTTTATATATTAGTTTAATATTAATGAAGAAATAAATTGTCAATTCACAAAAAAGATTTTGTTGTTACTCTTTTAACAAATTTTGTTAAATAAAAAGAAAATTTCGCTGTTTCAACAAAGTGTACTCTATTGATCCAGCAAAAAATTTTATGAGTTTGCAAAATTTTGTGCGATTCATCAAAAGAACTTTTATACCAGTGATTCAGACTTAGTGCATTACATTTTGTCTATAAAGTAACAGTAGAGAAAAGTGAAAAACTATTTACAGTTTTATATCCCATTTATCATCAAACCGTCCTTAATTACATTTATTCAACGCTCCGGCCTTTTTTACATTGTTCTCGAAAAGAATTTTACAAATTTTTTGAAAAGTAATAGAAGCATGCATTTTAAGCAAAGAACACCCATCCACTACATTATTTCATTTCTATATACAGTATTTAGACGATTTACGAATGAAAAAAGTCACCGACAAACAATACAGACAGACAAAGTTTATCCTGTAGGCTATTCTGGTTTTCATAGAAGACGGAATGGATAGGTATAATAGAATGTTTGAGTAAATCACAGAATATCAGTCTTCGCTTTCTATTCATAAAGACAAAATTTGCTATTAGTCTGTAAACGTAGTATTTATTGAGATATTTTGGGCTTGCATTACGTTATAACATCGCATTATAGTAGTCATATGTACGAATATTTGCATTATACGAAGTATTAATTCGCCCAATTTCTTCAAAAGCTAAAAAAGATCCCAAATAAACTCTCATAAAAAGCTAAAAAGCTAACTAAGAAGATGTAACATGGAAAATATTTAAATATCATTTTTTTTTTTTTTCTTAGAAAAATATTCATACTCATTTATCACTTGCGAGAGTACTTAAATAAAAGAAAAAGTTCAATATTTCAAGGCTTACATGAAAAGTATTTAAGCCCAAAATATAACATGCACGATGATTCATTGACGAAATAATAATAATAAAAATATGTACGTACACAAGGTGGGAGGAAAAATAAAGAACTAAATACAGGAAAGACTTAATTGTTGCCCATCGATCAAACAAGACGACAACTTTCCAAGATTACAGTCTGTGAAATATATTGAATAAAAAAAGAAACTTCAGTTTTTCATCTCGGTGTCTTAAACAAAGCGTTTTTTAAAGGTTCTTGTTTAGATTATCTGAAGCTCACACTTCTCTTTGATTCAAAGTGCAGGTATAATATCCCTCTAAGACAGCTCTTATAGGTACATAAACTTTTTCGAACAGACGATTCGTGTATTTCTGATAAGTTCGTGGTTTTTAGGTAAAATTTTCATGTGTTTATAAGTGGAGTATAGATGCTCGAGAGCTGTTGGACACTTTTTAAGAAATTAAGGAAAGAAAATTCTAAACACAGTAGCTTTAAAGTGATTTATTGCATACATAGCAAAATTGATAGATTTCAATATGATAAGTTCTTTGGAGGCTCATACAACATCTAAACGATATTCGATTTCACTCCAAGTATTTGAAAGTATCTGAGGAATTATTGAATGTATAGGGTCTATGATCCCTGTTTGAGTTCCTCAGCATTAGGGCACGAATTCCTGTAAAAATACATTTGATGTAACCCCATATAAAATATCCAAATCTGGCGATCGAGGAGGCCACTGAATTGAGTCGACTCGACCAATCCATCTGTTTGAGAAATGTTGTTTGAGGTAATTGTGCGCAGACGTCGATCAATGTGGAGGTGAGCAGTCCTGATGAAAAATCATATTGCCAAATCTTTTCCAAAGTCGCCATGTCTACTGCGCTCTTCTGAATCGCCAGACAAAGTCTTAGCCCTCTATCAGATAGAGCCCTCTATCAGATTTTTTTGGTACAAAATTATACAAAACGAAAATCTAACACTTGTGTAAATCGGGCATCATTGAAATATCCGATTCGTACTTACAGTATAGCATAGAACTTCGTTATTTTTCAGATATTGTGTAGATTTTTGGATGGTTTAATAGAAAAAATTAGTTGCAAATTGCAAAGTACCATTTATTCATAGTCAAAAATTGTGTATCAGCATGTACGTTTACACTGGTCATTTCATGTAGAATCTTTTGTCACGTACATCAGTTAATTCTAGTTTTGCAACTCACTTAATGGTCCTCCATTGAATCAAAATAGCGTTGATACTTTGTTTACAGTTTCACTGAGGGATGGACTGGAGGCGAGAAATTCTCCTGCCCTATCTCACAAAACACCTGCAAAACTTTTTCTCGCCTTGGAAGATCCCGATATATAACAATGTTAAAATCGGCCTTCTGGAGGACCGTCCTTAAGTCATGCTTTATTCTGGTTACTACTGTTTTAACCTTTTGAGACGCAACCCTTTCCCAATTCTGGAAAAAGGGCAGCCGTTGCCATCGCTCGACTTAACTACCAGCAAGATGGCGGACGATCGAAATGTTCGTCGCGTGCCTCAGATCTAGAGACCCTTTTTTGACGCAGCTGGCTGTGCCGGCACACCCAGCTGTCGTCAAAAAGCATCTCTAGATCTGTGGCACGCGATGAAAGTTTCGATCGTCCGCCATCTTGCTGGTAGTTAAGTCGAGCGATGGCAACGGCTGCGCTTTTTTCAGCATTGGGCAATCTATCCAGCTGTTCGGCCATTCTTCCATTTTTCAGCAGATGTCAGTGCTGTTCAAAATAATCGTGACAATTCTTTTACAGGAAATGGTGTACTAAAAAGTAAAGGATTCTCGTGGAACTATGTCATCCGCAACTATTTTTATAGAAATCAAATCTATTCTTCGTGACTGGCAACAGTCAAAACGTCATAGTTGGGTGCTTCCAGAGCGGGAACACTGCGCGTTAAAGGGTTAAAAGTTTAAGAAATGTAGTCATAAATTACACAAATCAGGAAATCAAAATATGACCTGAACGGAACATCTACGATTTCCTTTCATACCAACAAAAAAACACCCCAAGAAGTTTTATAGTCACTTTCTCTCATGCCACTGACATAATTACTATAAGGAATTGTGTTCCACTTAGCAAAACGATCATTTTGGATGGCAGAGCAGGCCCATTCTTCTTCAGTGGCATAATAGCTCCAGAATAACCATAGGCAGCAAGACTAGAAATGAAATTAAACAATAAGGACAAGTTGTTATTAGGAAGTGGCACAACTGAGCTTCTTTGTGACCGAAGAAGGGTGGACCGTTTTTACCACCGAAAATGCGTTTTATGCATTCTATTTCACAAATTAGATTTATATTTTATCACCATTTTTTTGTTGAATGTTCTTGCTAATAATCTATGTTATGGAAAATCAATCTACTGCATGAACATAACTATAGATTTTTCATGGGAGGGGTCCAGCTGTTGGGGGGGGGGGCGTCTATTCTTAACGTAAAATTTGATTGAGGGTAAATTTTACTATAAATAAATTGTAAAAAATTTCAGTTACATTACAAATTTTCAATATTTATAGTATTTTTTTTATTACGTATTTAAATATATAGTTTACATTTGGATATTCGGCCAAAATCAGCATTTTTTCAGTAGACTAGGGGGGGGGCGTTTAACCCCCCCCCCTTTATATACGTACATAACCTATAGTCATAAATACGTGCAAATATTTGATGTAAAGTAAACATTAACATTAGGCTGAAAAGAAACTATCCACAAAAGTAAATGTGTAATTTTGAAAAGGAAATCTCCATTTTAAAACTCTACGAAGTTAACACTTAACGGGGATTTTCGAACACGTCGTTCCTCTGTAATGGTTATTTGAATTCAGAAACGCTTTAGAAATTCAAGCAGAGACTTTGTAACATCAGAAAGTGGATTTGGAATAGTTAAATTCACTGTTGCGTCCACTGAATTGCTTTTCGGCGAAGTAAAACTTTTCTAATACTTGTGGTCAAAGTTGGATGGGAAAAGTGAACTTTTAAAAGTTTTAGCATCTCGAGGCTTTGGAGAAAATTCTTCATTACGAGACAAATAGAACTTTTATCGTAACTTATAATGTGGGATACTTGAGTAACGTGAAGAAGGTGTTGGAACACGTTTCATGAACAAACAAATGCATTTTAGAAAGTTGGCAGTGTTTATGCTTTTATATAGTTTAAATTTAAAAAGTTTTATATTTATATTTAAGGTATATGATGATAAAACAGAGAAATTGTTAATTGACTGACAGATGGATGGTTTCTAATGGAGTACGGGAGCGTAATAGCGTGTTCTCCTGCATGTAGTGTAGGAGAAATTACAATGAATTCTTGAAAAGGAGGCCAAAAATTCGATTGAAATTGAAGTTACACAGAAACTATTTGGAATTAAACAATTATTGGGATAAACTAATCTGAAATCTTTTTATTGAAAAATAAACATCCATAGCTATAATAACACTTTTACGATAAGATATATTTAAATACTTAACATTCTAGATTTTTACAATCCAATAAGTATACTTTCACGATTAAAAAATACATTGCTAAGCAATGTTAAGAAAGCTTTCTGTGTTTACACCTAGAATCAAAACATGAATTCGGATAATTTTAAAATAGGAAGTACACATTAAGATAAGAAAAAAACATAACATGCACACACCTATTTTGGTAAAAAAGAAGAAAGTTTTTATTTTAAAATAAAAATTAATGGATAAATTATGTTTTTGTTAGACGGTTTTGTTAGATTTTTTAACAGTTATTTGATGAAAATTTTGTTTATTTTTATCCAGCTAAAATTTATATTTGATATTTTAGTTAGAAATATGTATCCTGGCGAGGTTCTTCCTTTATATGAAAATCCCATTCAATGTTTGATATCAGATTTAAATTAAACTTTTCTCTTCTTTTTCAATTTTTGCCAACATTTTCCTACCCGCAGTTTATAATATGCGCAACTTAAAAAAATTATTAGTTCGATGATCAGGTTGAAATTTTACTACACGTATCCTGGCAGCTCATACTCCAGAACGAAAGTAAAAGCAAAATGTATATTGCAACTTAATTCTTTTTTTCATTCATAGGGATAGCAAGAAGATATCAGGTCTGATGTTTTATTCATGAAGAAAGATTTTTTTGTTTGCCGAAAATTTTCGATAATCTTACATGGTCTTCCTCAGAAAAGGCCTAATAAGATGATTTGCCTATAAGAAGTCATGCATAGTAAGAAGCAGTACAAAATTTAAAAAAACTTTTGCGCTCCTCCATCATATACTGGATTCAATAGTTTCTCAGAGATTCGTGTATGGAGTATAAATTTAAAAATATGATTTACATGGTTTGATACTTGATTTTGTCTTGTTTTCCATGGAAGTTTTTTTTAATTTAGTATTTATATAATAAAATCTTCTGGAAAAAAGTACCTGAAATTTATTATGTCAAATCAAAAAGCATAGGTATATTATATACGTTTTATTGTAATTAAATATTAATAACTATGACCGAAAGTGATTAAGAAAATTTCTTAAACATATCTATTATATCAAAAAGCATTTGAAATAAGTATTTAGAGAATATTCCAATTCACAAATTTATATCGTTTTTGAATGTTATTAATTAAGAAAATAAGTATTCATTTTATTACTTATAGCAAGAAATACGCATTAAATTTAATACGAATTGCAAGTATAATATTTAAAACTTATTGTAAGAAAATAAGTATTAAATAATATATTTCCGTGATTGAATTACATTAAACCGTTAAAAAATGTCTTAAAACCGACCTTTTATTTAGAAAAACTTGTGTTAAATATATCTTTTACAGTTTGAACTTGTAAAACATGTATTTTTGTCATCTGAAATTTAAATTCCTTGTTTGTAAATATTTATTCAGTAAACTCTTGTCTCAATGTCTCCAACCTCTACGATTAAGGTACATTTTACTTGAAATAATGCTAAAAAAAGTTAGTTTATAAAGTTTTATTAAATTAAATCAGAACGGATAAAGTCATGAAATGTATTGTGGATGATATTTATTGGTATTAATGAAATAAACGTACTTGAACGAGCTTCAGTTTGAAACTGAATACCTATTTAATATCTAACATATGTTTCAAATTCACAAACTTTCTCGCCTTTTGCTGTTTACTCTCGTTTATTCCACAACTCAAATTTACAAATTTGTAACTTAATTGAAGTATGTGGTAAAAAGTGAAGCCATAATTTTTACTACATACTAAGACCTGCGAAACACACATCAGAATGAACATTTAAAAAAAATAATTTTTTATTTTAGCAGGAAACTATCCCAATTCTAATGTTTTCTTCATGAGGTGATTTTTCAATTTCAGTTTGATAATCTTAGGCATGCTCTTCCGTAAAAAAAGTTTAGTAAGATGATTTGCGTATAAAAAGCTTTAATGAAAAGCAATGAGAAGCGTATAAAACGTTATAGCAAAGCTTGTGATCTTCGGATGCCTACATTATATATGTTTAATGGTTATAAAATATCAATTATCTGTGGCTTGAAAAGACTTTCAAATCTATGTAAAATGTCAGTAAGCATACCTAATAAATTTTAAAGTAACATTAATACTTGTGAGTTTATATAATTTTACATGTTATGGCGAATGTACGAAGGGGTAAGATTTTAAGCATATAGGGGAAGGTGGCCTAAAATGTTCCCCTTAAGAGGAAAACTTGAATAAATAGCATAATGTTTAAATAAAACTTTGACCCTTTTGTTATGATATTTTACACTATATCTTGCATCATAAATATATTTTAGTAATATTTTAAAAGCACATAAAGTAATGAAAAAATAGAGGATTCAGAACGTGTCCAAAGGATCATTTTACCCTCAACCAAAGGCAAAGTGATCCTTCGTTTAAAATAACTGTACATTGTATTTTATCGGCAAAATAGAAGATGTAAAAGTAATTATGACTACACATAATGAAATAAAATAAGTTTTAAAATTATATAGTACAAATAATTTTTTTAATGAAAATTTTAAATTAGAAATGTGTCACAAACAAGAAAATGGAATATTTCAAAATTAGAATTTAAAAATCCTGGCCTACAATAAACGCAAAAGTAAATTAAATAATGTAATTGGGAGGCATGCATTTTGAGAATGGTTGAAGGGCAGCTGGTACTAGAGTTTCTTTAGTCGATGGATCATTTTACCCTGCAATATAGTTACCCATTTTAGGTCAAATTACTAGATGACGCCAAGAAACATAAGAAAACTTTGAAAGTGTAATTCCCATCCAAAAACATACTCCATTCAATAAACCAAGTCATATTTCTGTTTATGAAATACTGTACATCGAAATAAATAGGAAAGGTTGTGCTAAACCGATAAAAGATATTATAAAACCCATTTTTTCGAAGAACTCTATATAGGCGCGTAATACTGTGACCGCTTGAACACTGTCATTGCTTCGTCTTCACTTGGCACAAATAGTTTATGTGTTACCCGGTAGACAGCGCTACCTGTATCTAAGAAAATATATGTGGACCGTTGGAGAGCTAGGATCATTTTGAGCCATCTTCCCCTATGATTATGGATCTGGAATATGCTTAATTTAAAAAAAGTTATTAAAAAATATTTTTCAATAAATTTTTAAATTACACTAGTTTTACAATGTGTATCAGTAGTAAAGCATACATTTCTGAGTTTTCTATAAAATTGATATAAATATAAATTTGGAAAATATTGCATAAGTGAACAAAAAGAATCTTCATCTACAAACTTTAAAGATCGCATCCCTTTTCCTCCACCCCGATTAAGTCTATAGTGCGCAGGTCACACGGCCATTTTAAAGAATAAAATATATGAACGCTGCAAATTAGTTTTAAGGTATCCTTTATAAAGCAGAAATCTTCGGTTAAACGCATTCCTTATTAAGCAAAAATATTTTCCTAAACAAACTTTCATTACTGCCTTTAAAGGGGTTTTTGTAGCACGTACCGCTCCGTTCTTTATTTTTAATTATCGAAAACACCAGTATGATGGAGTTTCTTTGTAAAACTGATATTTAATATTCATATGTGCTTTAAATGTCATGCAAAATTTTTCGCTTTTTCATTTATTCCGTAGCTTATATTCGAAATTTTGTAACTTAAACAAATTATACACGTTCAACGATAGAGCCAAAAATTTTACTATACATATCCTGCAAAACTTACTAGCAGAATAAAAGTTTAAAAAGTATTTGTTAATTTTTTATTGCATTAACAAGGACTACATGCCTTATGTTTTATTCATGAACTGGTTCTTTTTTGTTTGTTGAAAATTTTCGATAATCTAAGACAGGACTTTCTGGAAAAAGAAGAGCTTTATAGGATGATCTACCTGTAAGAAGTCATGCATAATGAGAGGCAGTAAGAAGTTTAAACTTCTATCGTGTACTGAATTCAATATTCTTACAGAGATTTGCATATGAAACACAGATTTAAAAATATGTTTTACATGATATTTTGCTTCGATTTCGCTTCTGTTTTGTCATGAGATGGAATTTTTCTGATTCAGTATTACGCTTTTAGTGGAAATAACTCGCTTTTTGTTGAGAAAGTAACTTACAGGATTTGTTTCTTATAGAGCAATTATGAGCAATACTACAATAAGAAACTTACAAGGAGGAGTCACGGTTACTAGAAAAATCAATATTTATAAATTATTTAGTTTTTAGGAAAAAAAATTAATTTCATTTTTAGAATAACTTGTAGATTATTTTTAGATTTTTTATTGTTATTCATTTTAAAATTACTTCACCAATTTTAATATTTTTACCATTATTATAGTTATTACTATCATTGATCAAGGATCGATTCAAAACATCAACCAATAATCATCATTGGTTGATGTTTCAAACCAACCATTGATCAAACATTGATCATTGATTACTATCAAGGGTTTCAAGATATATGACAGCCGCAATAATTTGGCCTTTTGTTTTTAATTGTGAGTAAATGTAAGAAAAAATCGTTCATATTTATCTCTCCGCTCCCACCCCATGAACATTAATCAACAGGTAGTGAAGCTTATGATTATTATGTGAATATAATGATACATTTTGTAATTTAAATATAATTTGCGATAATCAAACACTATAGGTTGATGAAACGAAAAAGGAAAGCTGTTGCGCTATTGCTTTCAATTTATTAAACAATATTGTATTACTACAATTCACTGTCAAGTGTACATGATCCTGAATGATAATTATGGCTAAAATTCCCCTATTCTAAAAATAAGTAACTCCCACTGCCTCTGTCAAAAGCTTGTCACGCTATCTTCTCCGAAATCGTGGAGATTTGAGTTTCGACGAAGGTGTCCAAGGATATGAAAAATTCCGAGGAAGCCGGTAAGCTGACTTAAATTTCGAAATTCGAATTATTTTAGAAGATAGTAATAAAAAACTGAAAAAATTGGCATAATGGTTGCCAGGTTTGGCAATTTTCGCCAGCACAAAATCATTCATGCTTTTGGAACAAAGTAATTACAAGCATGTAGGATCGCGTGAAATCGAAAAACTAAAGTAAAATCACTCCAGTTTTAGACCACATTAGAAAGTATGAGAAATAAATAAGTCAAAAGGTGTTACAGAAGTTACTATTTTATACAATACCAGTAATTCAAACGATACACTCCTATCTACAATCGTATTTTTTATTATTTATGTTTATATTAGGTCACTCATTTATCAGACGCAACCAGTAACCACAGTTTGTCAGACAACAATGACTGACCCCGATTTTGAGAGAGACGAAGAAAACTTGAGGACAAAATATGTAAAAGAATCGTAGAAACCATTCATGGAAGAAAATAATTTTTGTAGGAAAACAGTTGCACGATGAAGAGACAACTAGTATTTTACTGCAAAATATTAATAAATCAATTAATATTTTTAGGATTTATCTGAAGGATATTTTTGCTTAAATGTCTAGTGTAAATGCAGGTTGATGCATATACCATAATGTGATACTTTGGCAGCGCATAAGAACACAAAACAGTCGAAGATTTTACTGCAGGGTAATATGCAATACATGTACCTAAAATTGATTTACACTTGGAAAGAAGACTGTAATAAATAAATATATTTACCCGAATTGAAGTTTCCTTAAATTAAAAAAAATAAATTCAACATTACTTTCATTGAATGCGGTGTTTAAGCTCTTGCTTGGAATTTAAAAGTTATTTCGAGGCTTATGGTTAATTTACAACCGCACCCTTTCTTCAAACAGCATGAGTTTGTCAGCAATATTAGGCTTATATAAAAATCTATTAAAAAGAAATTGAACTATATATGATCATAGTAGGTTTTAAGTAGTTACAATGGTCTCACGTTCATCATAATTTTCCATACATTTTAATATTTATATTTTACTAATTAGTTTTTCCGTTAACCTGCTACCAAATAAACAACGAAATTTTAAAGTAAAATTGTAACTAGTATAAAAAAAACACAATTTATAGCACATATTTTCCTGGTATAGTTAATTTAATCCTGCATGTTTATAAAAGCTTGATGCTTAAGTGGGTTTTTCCGCTCTAATAAAATATTTCCCTATATGGTTCGGCAAGCATGTTTGAGAATTAAATGAAATCTTTTAAAATTATAAGCATCAAAAATGAGGCAATACAAATAATCTGAATATTTGAATTCACTCACACGTACACACAAATCACTATGCTTATTTTACGGATCTGATATCATTCCAGTTCAGCTGAATGGAATATGCAGGAATTCAGCTGGATGTTCATAGAATATATATTTTACACACATATTAGAATTTTAGAGCTCTTCCCACGTGACAGTACTAAAAGACATTCTCGCATAAAGAATACTCAAATTCTCAGAAGTAATTATGAAAAATGTCTCCAGGAAAATACTTCTCTTAAAATATTCACGTCGTGCTGCTCTGAAAAGGAATTCAAATATTTATCGTCTATTCAACTTCAAATAACGACAGATGTACAAAGAAAGATGCATTTAAATGAAATACTGAAACGTTAAATGTATTTTTAAAAGCTATTATTAAGTGTTTCAATATTAGAATCAGTTTGAAGTATTATTGAATCAGGAAATAATTACGCCTATGAATCGGCATAGTTATTTCGCATAATTTAAGAATTTAATCAGATTGGAGCAGTGTGAGTTACACAATTCATAATTAAAAGTAAGTGAAGGGTGTGCAAAGTGGGGTGGTAGGGTAAAACGGCGTTTTTGATTTTCCCGCTTTTCAAGTTCTGCTACCTCTAGGTCATAGCTATATGTTGTGCATAACATGTTTATTTTTCATTTCCTCGTGGAATACAGCTTTCAGAGTCACAGAGAGATACGCCCTAGGTTTGTATGCAGATATTAACATGAAAGTTCACACTTGCTAAAAGTGATGCTTTTAAAGTATATTGCATGAAAAAGTAGAACTACATTCAGTGGGATTTGTTAGTTAGGCCTAGTTCTTTTAAAGGCTACTTGTAAGGCAAAACGGGGTATCTCGAGGTAAGGAAAAGTGGGGTTCTACCCGAACGTCGCAAAACGTCGAATGTCGGACAGTTCACCCGTGGTGAAGTGAAACAGCAGTAAAATATAATTTTGAGACGGTTCCCATGGGAAGACCACACAAGTGGACCGTAAATTAGAAGAGGCGCCAGGCAATGGACAGTCTGGACACTATAGCACAATGAACTGTCAACGTTAAAATATTTATGGCCGAAAACGATATGCAAATTTGGCGGGGTATATTCCCCGATGACCCACCTACATGTCTGGGATTCGACGAGAGGATGCATTAATTCCCCGATACGAACAAATCAGAAACTCCAGCCAATGATGTAAGAGGGGGTAAGAAAAAAGGAAACAACCCCGTGAGAGAAGAAAAAAGACGACAGAACGAGTGTGCTAGAGAAAAAAAGAAGCAGAAGAGAGTTTGGTAAAGGTGTGAACGGGCTTAAAAAATCAGTGTGTGCTTCGAATCAATATGATCAAGTTGTGTTCAAAAGAAACATGGAATCGGTGGCTTGATGATGGCTTAAGAGAAAGAAAGCGGTTCCAATAGTGCACGCGTCGATCGTGTCCTGTGTAAAGATGGCTACCTCATCATAATGGTGAATATCCCAAATAATTTATTTATTATTTGTGTTTCAAACCTTTTGTGGATACCCCTTATCCTCCAAAACCACATCTCCCCCAGACATGTTTTTGAGTTTAAAATTATGTCAATATCGTCTTTTAATTAATATTAGTGGAATGACTAAGAATAAATGGAATTTATTTGCAATTCATAGAGTCTTTAGTTTTTTGGTGTATGTCAATCATTTTTCATTTTTTCAGCGTAATCCTAGGAGTACTTGCCAGGCAGGTTATGCGCGGCATAATACCACTGTACGATCATCTTAGGCTTTAGTTTTCATCAAATTTTAACCATAACAAAAATTAATCCACCACATAATGGTGCCGTAGAAAAAAGGCAATTTTATGTACTCCTAGTAACTCAAATGATAGTTAAATTAATGATAATAATAATAATAAATATATATAGTAGATTTTTCAAAAATAAAACAAAGTCTGGGAGAGAAATTATGCATCATAATAACGAAGTTACTATCTTGTTTCTCAGTTTCAAAAAAAAAAAAAAAACCATGCATTGATATTCTTTGAATATTTTATTTGTGTTTTGTAAGTGTTAATATACTGCTGCAAAAAAAAAAAAAAAAAAAATATATATATATATATATATATATACGAAAGAACTTTGATTTTAAAGGTGACAAAGAAGGTATTTTTGTTAAAACAATTAATTTCTCTAATAGAAAGAATGTTGTGAATAAGATAGTTTGTAGTCATTACAACGTATTGACATATAGAAAAATTAAATTAAATAAAATTAAGTAAATAAATAAAATAAATAAATAAATATTTTATTGATGGAATATTATGCAACAATCAGTAGAACTGAACAATTGAATTAGTACTTGCTTAATATGTATGTATTCATGTACAATATTTTTCATTTATGTGTATGTTGAAAGTGTCAAAGTGCATTTTGTATATGTATAAGGTAACGGAACATATAGTGTTAAAATAGGTAAAATAGTATCTGTAAATATTTAAAGTAAAAAAAAAAAAAAAAAAAAAAAAAATGGGTCGTCCCAGAGTTAGACAGGATTCGCCAGAGTCTCTTAGGAATCGAAATACCCAAAGTTCGGCACAAAGCCAGCATAACAAAACGCCAGACACGGGACTAATCCCTCTATTGCCCCGATATTCGGCTGATAGTCTCGAGAACCCAAAGCAATTTTTCAGCGAATTTGAAAACGTAGCTGCTCTCACTCTCGATAATTGATAGTTTCTCAAGGTATATAGAATTATTTCCATGTAGAAAAATCACTGCAGATCAAATAGTTCAATGTTTACAAAGTTATTTTTCTCGTTTTGGGCTTCCAGATACGATTATATCGGATAACGGACCTCAATTTAGATCAAAGGAATTAAGGAGTTTTTTAAAATCTCTCAATATAGAGAGTCGTTTTTCGTCGATCTACCACCCACAATCGAATGGGACGGTAGAGCGAGCACAAGGCACGCTTCAGCAGTGTATTCGATGCATAGCAGAGAACACTTTTGAATGGGAAGATGCAAGTGTATGGGCGCAGCTCTATTACAACGCCTCTAAACACAGGGCGACGAATTTCCCGCCGGCGTTACTATTTCTGGGTCGTGACATTAAAATACCCCTGGACAATACAACTGACGTACAGGGACAAAATATTTTCGAATCAAGTTGGTCCCAGGAGGAAATACAAATATTTGTGGACAAATTAATTAAGCAGAATTTAAATAACAGACAACAGGCCTGGATATTTCAAGAAAAAGCGGCTAAACCGCAGAACTTAGAAAAACCCGCTAAACATACTCCAATCCACATAGGGGATTTGGTATACATGAGAAATATGCACAAGAAGTGTAAATTTGACCCCATTTTTACCGGCCCTTATAGGGTAATGAAACTATTTCGTAATAATAATTTGTTACTTAAAGAAGTGAATAAACCTCATGTAGAATCGAAAAAAGTACATAAAAACCTCATTTTTCGGGTAAAACCCCAGACACAAGAAACAGACTCTGACGAGTCAAAAACCCCCACCCATGGTTATTGGTTACGCAACCGCTCCCGGAAGGGGCGAGAAACAGCACAAACATAAGAAAAAAAACAAAAAAGATTCAAAAAAAAAAAAAAAAAAAAAAAAGGGGTTCTTACCAGTAGCCGAGTTGTGAGGTCCAGAGGGTCGCTTTTCATGATTCTTGATTTTCAATTGCGTAAATAGCTGAGTAGCGGATTGGAATCTCTGTGAAAGGAAAACCGAACACAAGAATTACAAAACTGATAGGAAAAGAGAAAAACGCGACCTGGAAGGCAATTGAATTTAGCTAATCATAACAGTAATAATAATAAGAATTATAATAATAATGACATGATATATATATAATCAAAAGGGATATCCCGTGTAACCTTGTGCACTGCAGAAAAGCTAAGCTGAAAATGAAGGGAATGTTAACAACAACAACAAAAAAAAAAAAAAAAAAAAAAAAGAGACGGACAAAATATAATAATGTAGATAATAATAGCAAGCAATAAGATAACAGGCACACACATACGTATGTTAAAAAAAAAAATAAAAAAAAAATAAATAAATAAATAAATAAAAAGTAAAACACAAGTTAGCAAGGCATCAGCTGGTGTTGTCGTTTGGCTTTTGCTGTTGGTAAACAAACCGGCAGGGAGTCATTCCCATGGGGGCGAGTCGTTCGTTCGGATTTGCGGCGAGTCGTTCGTTCGAGTCGTTCGTTCGGATGTCACGCATAGGATGCAAGAGAAGGGCAACATGAAAAGACAAAAATATGCATATAAATAAATACCGGACATACAGCTATAGGCGAGACAAATACATAGTACAGTAATTTTACTAATCAAATTTTAATTAATACAAGTTAGAATAAAATTATTGAGTTGCGTCACCAGAGTACCTGGGACGGAAAGCTGCAGATTTCCCCTTGGATTTTGGTACTTATCGGGCAATTGCAGGCAATAGCCACGATGAGTAAGACGCGCTCTAGAATAATAGAAAACTCTATTTATTTTAAAGTAAACATAGGGATTTCACAGAATAATAACCTATCAGACCGCATGGACTTGACATGCAGAACGGCTCTTTACAAATAATGCGTAAGAATAGTAACGTTAAGTTTGTTTCTCTTTACAAAATTACAGTTAATAGGGCGGCATAAGCTTTCATTAACAAAATAATTAAATAACAATCACTTACCTCTACACGACGTTGACATCCTAAAAGAACACAGGCGAAAAATGTGCCGAGTCACTCCAGGCGCAGGAGATAAACCGGTTGCATACAGCACGAGTTGAGTCGTCGAGCTACAGTTTCCCCCTTTTCCAAACGCGCGGATGTATTATACGCAGTGAAAAACCGGAAATTTCAACCATGAGTTCCGATTGTCAAGCGACAAACAGTTTCGCAGCCGGAAGGATCTGCTTAAAAGGAATACAAGAGGAGAGAGGGTAGTTCCAGAACGCACGGGTTTAGCGGTGAAACTCTTTTACAGGTACAGACGTGGGAATTTAGAAATGAATTGAATGAGTAAATAAGAACGCATCGATGATTATGGCTAGATATTTTGGAACAGTGGTACGTGAGGTTTACCGTATAAATAAAAGGGTGTGCAATATAGGAATGAATCCCCTGTCTGAGCAAAAAAAAAAAAAAAAAAAAATAATAATAATAATAAAAAAAAAAAAAAGGAAGGAAGACGAGTATTTTTTATGATATGCAGATAAATATATATGTGTAACAAGTAATAGACACACATGATATTGTATGTTATTCTTAATATATATATATCCATCTCTAATAATATAAATATGGTACATGTTGGTACAGAATGTGTGATTAAACATAATAATGTGTGTACAATCCCATTGGTGTACAATATATTATTTTGAAGAAATTGAGAAACAAGATACAAAGGTAACTCATTAATGTTATTAATGCAAAGTGGTTCGGAAACATTATCGATACTGCCAGATTTAACAAAATCTGACAAAACAAAGCCGCAAAGGAAAACGAAAATGTTCACGTGAAACCACAAAATGCTTGAGACACAACGGGAGAACAAATGTATCACAACTGAGACTTTTGCCGTGTGTAGCTACGCGTGATGGACTATTGTGTATGGACTAAACTCCAACTACTAAACGGTAGAACGTAGCACATAATTTGCTACGTATGATGGACTATATCGCATGGACTATACAGGACAAGTAACAAATTTTAAAACGTAGCACATGTGTAGCTACGTGTAATGAACTAGTGACTGTGGACATTGAATATTTTTTTTTCTTGTTTTTTTTATGTACACGGGGGAGAGATGTGGTGAAGTGAAACAGCAGTAAAATATAATTTTGAGACGGTTCCCATGGGAAGACCACACAAGTGGACCGTAAATTAGAAGAGGCGCCAGGCAATGGACAGTCTGGACACTATAGCACAATGAACTGTCAACGTTAAAATATTTATGGCCGAAAATGATATGCAAATTTGGCGGGGTATATTCCCCGATGACCCACCTACATGTCTGGGATTCGACGAGAGGATGCATTAATTCCCCGATACGAACAAATCAGAAACTCCAGCCAATGATGTAAGAGGGGGTAAGAAAAAAGGAAACAACCCCGTGGGAGAAGAAAAAAGACGACAGAACGAGTGTGCTAGAGAAAAAAAGAAGCAGAAGAGAGTTTGGTAAAGGTGTGAACGGGCTTAAAAAATCAGTGTGTGCTTCGAATCAATATGATCAAGTTGTGTTCAAAAGAAACATGGAATCGGTGGCTTGATGATGGCTTAAGAGAAAGAAAGCGGTTCCAATAGTGCACGCGTCGATCGTGTCCTGTGTAAAGATGGCTACCTCATCATAATGGTGAATATCCCAAATAATTTATTTATTATTTGTGTTTCAAACCTTTTGTGGATACCCCTTATCCTCCAAAACCACATCTCCCCCAGACATGTTTTTGAGTTTAAAATTATGTCAATATCGTCTTTTAATTAATATTAGTGGAATGACTAAGAATAAATGGAATTTATTTGCAATTCATAGAGTCTTTAGTTTTTTTTAGTGTTTTGGTGTATGTCAATCATTTTTCATTTTTTCAGCGTAATCCTAGGAGTACTTGCCAGGCAGGTTATGCGCGGCATAATACCACTGTACGATCATCTTAGGCTTTAGTTTTCATCAAATTTTAACCATAACAAAATTAATCCACCACATCACCAGCTAAAAGACGTCGCGTTGCTACTCTTCCAACGATCGACACTTCGCCGGGCAGTAATCCAGAGGATGCAGATGTTACATGATTGTACTGTAGCGATATATTTATGCAAGGTTAGTACAAGGAAAAGGGTGGATTAAGTGCAGTGCATGTAACAAATGGGCTTATGACTTGTACGCTGATGTCGAAGGAAGATGAAAGTTTACTAGTGATAAGTGTGAACTGCGTACTATGCGAACTATGCTTGTACCCCAATTTGCCCTACAGTATAAGGCAAAATAGGGTAATTTGTAGCTTTGAATAGATTGCGATACAGATCCCGAAATACGCAGCATATTTCAAGTTTTAATACTGCAGAATAACAACCAAGACTGTGTAGCTGAAGTAAATATTACCTATTTAATTAACTTATATTTGTCACAGAGTTATTGGTCAAAATATCTCTCATTTTGCTCACTCTTTCCCTACCTATTTTCTATTTGAAAATTTTGTTAAGTTCTTTGATGGTGTTTCCTTGAAGAACTGTCCTCCTAGATAATTTGTCTATGAGTTGCACTAATAAAACTCGCAAACATCTGTAAACTAGAAGCTTAATACAACAACGTATAAGAGAACCGATACAAAAATTGATTTTTATATTGGTGCTTTTGTACGTCATTTTTTTTTGTGCTGATTATTTATTACCTTTTGCACTAAGCTACGTTTTCACACGTACTAGGTGGAAATTAGTCTATTGAAAATATTTCGCGCATTCAAATACCATTTTGTGCTTGGGCAGAAGTCAGTTTTTAATGTTTTCTTGACTACGTAATCTGTATCGGATATATGCACTATTCTTCTGAAAGTTTAGAGTATCATTTGTTGATATTTTTGCATGACTTTGTGTAGTGTACTTCTTGTTGTATTCATTTTCTTTTTCTTTTTGTAAAATGAGTTTTAATATATTGGGGGAAATTTGCAAGATATTTTTTTCAAATTTTAAGTTAACACTCTTTTGTTCTGTTAATATCAGGTTGTAACGAAAGTTTTCCGCCATATCTGCCTGAAAAACTAACTTCTAACTCCTTAGATACCTGTTTTTGAACTTTCGGTACCAAACCTGTACCGTGTCACATAATACAACAATAGTACTTAAAGCTGTAATCATAATTCGTTGATATTCTGTAGCTGACATTTTGCAACAGAACTGGAAGTAAATGATGATTCTAATCCTCTAGAGTGATAGTTCCATTTGAGACACCTTGTTCTTAAGGATAACTATATTTTTTACAGATTTCACAACACAGTGTCATAAAGCAAGTCTCTTTCTTTCAAATGCCAAAAATCATTTGACAAAATATGAGCAAATACGCCAACGCGAACTGTGTGCTTCCGATGTTTGCGGTGGCGGGAAACTTTCGTTACAACCTAATATTATTTCTTTAGCGTAGTGTTACTGTAAATACGCTCCATAGATTTGCATTCTTAAAAGATTGTTTTTATAGCATTGCTATTATTAAAGAATAGATGAGGAAGAACCTGAAAAACGCGTATTTTATTTCCTGAAACGTGAAATAAATTATGGAAAATTTACGAGATTGAAGAAAAATTGAAAGAAAAATAAACTATATTATGAGGTGAAGTAATATCACAAACAAAAGCACACTTTGCTTCCACCTTCTTATTTAACAATATTCTGACTTCATTCTATATTTCTGAGTGCCATTACCGGTAAAATTAATAAAGGCTAGAGTATAGAATTGATTTGGATACTGACTCGAAATGAAAACGCTTTTAAGTAGCGTAGAACCTACGCGCAGGCTAAAATTACATTCTCTTAATGCCCTAATTTTCTTCAACATAGTCAACGCTAATCCACGATTCTACATCTAGCAATGCAGATGAAGTAGAATTGGTCAATAATTCAAATAGATGAGAGAAGTGTTTGAAGTGTTATTAGATATTTTGATAATAGAATTTAATTTGAAAACCTCTTTTGAAATTCGAATTAAAGTATGACAGTTAGTAGTCTGATTCGGAAAAGATAATTAAGCGAATTTTCCTCTGCATCATAATCCTGTTTATAAATAAGTGGCATTTTGTAGCTGGTCATTATAACAAACATGAGTATCAAATGTTTATGAACATGCGTTTCAATGAATTTACTTTAATTTTCTTTTGTTTCACATGTTTTCGTAATGGTAATAATTATTTAATTTGTGAAGGATGACCTAATCTAGAAATTCTCACATTAGTCAGCAGTGATCTTTTACACGCTCATATTTAATGTTGTTCTAATATATCTTTAAACGTTTTAAGAATGCTTCTTGTTTGCTCGTATGCGTACACTATATAAACATACTGGCCAAATGTCTTCACTATTCATTTAATATCTGGTAAAGTCCCTAATGGCTTTCGTTGATGAAATCTGAAAACAAAAACCAACCAGTTTTACGAAGGTCAAACAATTTAAAATTTAAATATAAAAGTCGCTTACGTTAACATTTTCAGAGATATTAGTGGGTGTTTTCTATAATTACAATTTAGGAGAAAAAAAAGAATCATAAAACGTGATAGGTGACAAGTCATTTGGACACTGTGTTTATTTCGCAAAGTTAAAGGGACTATTCGAATTTCAGCCATAGAACATTTATTCATTTTTATTATAAATTATAGTAAAAGTGCAACTTAATTAGAAATGAAGAAGCTACAAACTGTTTACTTCAAGTTTAAACGTGAACAAGAAAGTGAGATGTAAGAGCATGGAAATCTAAGATGCAAATAGAAAGAAAATTTAAAAGTTTAATTCCAAAATGAGTAAATAATATTTTTCAAATACATATACTATATACTACAGTAAGTGAGAAGGAACTAAACTAAAACTATATAAAACTATGTATAGACGTAAAAAATTTCAAAAACCACTTGTGAAAAAAAATTACATTTTCAACCCACGTTTTTTTAATCGGTAGGATTCTGCATTCAAATCCAAAATTTAAATTAATTAAATAAATAATAATAAAATAAATAAAAGAGATTTTAATATGGTTGTGTGACAGAAAATGCATGCATGGAGAAAGAAAAAATAACGCTCTCGTCTAGAACGAACAGGTGGTTGTTTTCTGTGTCTCAAAACTAGAAGAATAGATCGTAGAATTATGCGCGTGGGTGATATACACAACTGGCCAAGAATTTCTAGTCCGTAGTGTTCTAGCTAATTGCAGCAGGATGACTACTTTGTGTAACGAGAAATTATCGTTCGATACACTCATGTAGATGACTACTTTGTGTAACGAGAAATTATCGTTCGATACACTCATGTACTAGAATTACCGTTTGTGAGCCTACCCGCTAGGGTACACATCGATTTACTGATATTTTTATCTGGGCACAAGCACCAGATTATAGAATAGAAATCTAAAATTTGGGTAAGTGGGTTCGGGAGTGTCTCGTTCTATGATCTAGTATTTATAGGGAGTACACAGACTCATAAATTCTAGTTCCACCAGTTATTTTCTAGGTGTCAGCAGCATTTTTTTTCTTTTTTTTTTTAAAAGTGTATTCGCATGAATTTCCGCAGAGACAACGGTTTCTAGAAACTTGGAAGTCCATTTTATATGGAAAATTTTAGTAATCATTCAAGTTGACAGGACGAAACATAAATTTTATTAATTCTAAAAATTCGGAGAACAATTTTCAGCACACAGTTGATCGAAATTGAAAAACAATAGCACATTCTATAACAGTCAGTCGACTACTCAGGCATCCTCAAATACTGTATTTATTAGACAATAAAATCCTTCTTTAGGCTGAAATTTCAATGGAAATTCTCGAACAGAACTCTTAACTTCTCCTCATCATATAACAATGTAGAAATCAGAAACAGCTTTAAAAATTTAACGAAGAAATGCTCTTCTTAAAACAAAACATTTTAGCTCTCAAAGCAGCTTGTTCTACGACCAGTGACAAAGTGGCGATCTGTTCTCACGTAGTTATAGCTTTTGCTAATTTCCCGCCGAACTTTCCATTAATTTCTAGCGCATTCCAAATCGGTGACATTTCCCATTGGTCACATACATTGATTACGTACTACTATTGCTATTGCGTAATACCAATGCTCAAAAACAAGCATTCCAGGCCCCATTAATACAATTGCGCCAAATGTTGCCAAACTTGGCAACTATTTGCAAAATGTCACCAAATTTGGCGTAAAAAGTCCCCAAAATCGAAGTTAGCTAAGCGATGTCGCCAATATTTGGCGAGAACCCGCCAAACCCTGTATTATGAAGGGGGAAACCCATAGGCCTGTATCTCTCTCGCTTAATTTAACCGATTTACAACCAACAAAATGCAAAATTTAAATATTTGCACGTAGTATACGAATTTTAGCTTAAATTTAATTTTAGAAGAGCAGATCATCCCAAAATTCGTAACACGATTTACTCTATACGTACATGATATATATGCATAATATTTACCTTATATACTATATCTTAAAGCATACATTATCAATTAGTTTGTCTTAAGTATCAAAATTCATTCACATGGACAATTTTACCGAATTAAAAAAATAATTTTACAGTTAAAGATGCATGTCTGGATCAGCAGTTACCAAAAATATTTACGGAAATAGTTATTTTCGTGCACCCTACATCTTTAAAAAGATTATAGCTTAAAGTATGACTTTTTTATGAAGTAAAACTTCTTTAGGCGAAACTAGGGAGTAACTCAGATTTTTTTTTTCTGACGGAAGTAACGCTCAGTAAAGGAAGTGACGTATCTTTTCCCCTCTTGCTACCTTCATTTGCGGAACAGCTCTCGGGCGTTCGTTCCTGCGAACGTCGACTGTGCTCCCTGCGCATCGACATTACTCCCTACCTGTTTTGAAGCACGATCTTGTCTGATAACTTTGTTCAGTGGATAAGTGGACCGGCTCTTGTCAGAGACACTGTGGGAAACCTTTCGCTGAACAGGCGTTGATCCTGCTGGCTGTCTCTAACTGTTGTTACAGGCGGCGACCCAACCCGTCACCTCTGATAAACAAGGCCTACGTACCGAATACAGAAAGTGGCACAAGGGTGCATTCCGTGGTCCAAGCTCCGTTGCTTTACTCACGTTTTCAATGGCATTATTACAATAGTTAATGGAATTATGAGTTAAAACTTGACATGATTGGTTGCCATGAAACATAAATATTGTTTGTCTGTACTTAACTAGTATGTAATCTTTTAATATTGCTCATGTGTTTTTGAGTTATTTATAATAATGAGCCACATGTAAATTTTTAAACAGAATAATACTTCGATCAAAACTAGCAGAGGAAAACAAAGTTTTAAGAACACTGCCATAGAAAAACGCAATAATAGACTCTATGTGCATTCGATACCAATCAACAGAAGAAAACACCAGTTTAGGAACACAAAGAAAAATACCACAACATAGACATTCTCTCGATTCAAACCCTACGGGAAAACGTTTTAAGAAAACAGTGAAAGAATAATAGTTCAACACGGACACTTCCTGAATGCTAACTCGATATCCAGACGGAACAAAGGTTTAAGAACACGGGTATGTAACACCACAAAGAAACAAACACTACCTGCAAAGGGTTTAAGAACAAAATAGAAGAATAACAAATGGACACTCCGTGGATTCTAACCCAACCTCAAGACGGAGCAACGGTTTAACACTGGAATAGAACACCACAAAGAAATGGACCCTGGCTGCAATCAATCCCAAACAATAGACAGAACCTGCAGTTTAAAAGCACGGATACAGAATAATAATTCGAAACTTACCATCAGACGAAATCTACGCTTAAAAACACTGTGATAGAAAAAGAAAAATTACACTACCTGCATTCGAACCCAACAAACAGAGGAAAACATCAGTTAACACAGTTAAAGTATAATACTAGACAATGGACATTCCCCCATTCAAACCCAAACTCCAGACAGAACAATGGTATAAGAAAACAGTTAAAGAACAATACTACAACATGGGCACTTCCTGGATTCTAAATAATTATCATGAATTACCGATGATTCTTACTGGAGATTTTAATGTTAATTTTCGCTGTCAAGAATCTCAGCCGTTAGTTGATTTTTTTAAAAGAAAAATTTGATCTAACTATGAATACTTTTCGACTTCAATCGGCAACGCGTTTTGGTACAACGATAGATGCTGTATTTTCAAGAAAATTAGCAAATTTAGAGAGTAAAATTTATATCTCACATTATAGTTACCACAAACCTATAATTTCATACATAAAAAATTATGATGACATTCAAGTACCTGTTTCAATATGAATATAACATTTATATAATCTTTGTAAAGTATATGAATAATAAATATAATTAAATTATAATATGATATTTATTTTAAGTTTAATCATTTCAGTGATATGTGTCGTAAACGTCAAAGAAGCTTTACTTCAATCGCGCGTAAAGATTACACGCACTCACTTTTTTTATTACACAAAAGAAGTCTTATTAATAACGCTCACAGATTTAATAGAATGCTCTAGTGGCGTTTGCTTTATTTATTCGGCACTAAATTGCATTCACATATATAAAGTATTTATGCATAACAAAAATGAATACTACAAATATATTGGATAAATTAATTTGAATAAGTTATTCCTTTTATTTTTTAAAGAAAGCAATCTAAATACATTGAAATCGAAAGAAAAAGAAACCGTATATTGCAAAAGTGTCAGTATTGCAATAAATTTTCGGAAAATTAATAGAATTACAAAACGAGTACAAAGTAACGCAAATGTGATTTCATGTGATTTTGCAGAAAGCATTCATTTGTTACTACATAAAAGAGATTTCTTAGAAAAAGTGGGCGTAGAAATGCTGAAGTACAGAAGTATAAAGATAATGAAAGAATTACTGTTTCGATATATTTTCAGATTTGTTTGATTGCTTTTCCTTTTTATTAAAGTTTCGCAAGAGGGTCGATAAAAGTCGTTATGAGTAGTGTTTTTTGATCAATATATTCTCCATTGAACGTGGTTCCAAGCAAAAAGAAAGTGGAAAAGACTTCGCATATTTCATTAAAATTTATATTTAGACCAGTGATTCTCCAAATGTGAGGTGTGCCCTCCTAAGGGGGGGGTGGGGGGTGGGATGATAACCCTACGTGGGGGGCGCTAGCATGTCGAAAAGTCAAAAATAAGGGATTATTAAAAATTATCAATTTACTGAAAGGAAGCAAAGCAAAATAGAAAAGTGTCAATACTGCACTATGTATTTGATAACTAATTTATCAGCACCAAATTAAGAACAAGTCTAATAATTACTGGTGACTCTCATGGGTTTGTTGAAAGTAAGGGATTATTAAAAAAAGTATTACTGAAAGGTATTACTGAAATTATTAATTTAATGAAAGGAAGCAAAGCAAAATACATTCTGACGTAATGAAAAAAAACACACACATTTACATTGATAAAAAGTTTCAATACTGCACTATGTGTTTGATAAATTATTTATCAGCACTAAATTAAGAACATGTTTAATAATTGAGAATGTTTACATGTTTAATAATTATGGTGACTCTCATTGGCTTGTCTGGCGAGCAAAGTTTTTCAAAGGAAGCTTTAATATTAGAAATTTACACACTCTATTTTTAGCTACATTTAGCTGAGATGTATTATTTTGTCTTTAAAGCAGCCACCCCAGAAAATCCGGTTTCGCAAAGGTAAGATGCTGGTAGTAGTAAGCAGTTGGTAAGAAAAGTTAGTAATGAAATGCTTTTGTTTTCAATGCAGAAAATTCATCATCCAGCCCTGCCGAAAATTCAAAATATTTCATTAAGATTAGAATTGTTAGATTAGAATAGATTTTTATTAAAGATTTATATAGTGAATTTTTTTTTTAATTACAGTCGTACTTCTTCATCTGTCACATTGAAATCAGGACCGGTAAATCGAATCTCTTTCAGTCGAAGATCGTATTTATTTATAAAATATTCGAGTAAACAAATCGAATGCATTCCTGTATTACTTTCTGTTGTTTCATTAATGCTTTCTCTACTCTGATATTCCTTACACAAAAAATCGCATACATGCGGTTTAGGAACAGAATGCAGGGTATAAAATGTTTGTGGAGTAACTTTATTAAATAACTAGTTGAAGTACCTGTTCTTCGCACGGAATGGATATTGCTAAACCAACAAATACAAATGGAAAATAAATAAATAAATATTAAATATATTTTTGTTATAGATTTAATCGACTACAAAAACCGTTTTATAATATTCGTTAGGAATATTCTAACTATACTTGATCTTCCTAAATACTCTTTGGAATGTGCATCCCAATCCGCGAGTGTGCCGTATTTGTCTTTCTTGATCCATAAAACACTTCTTCAAAATCGAAATCTATATTAAAATCGCCTACTAAAACTATTTTACAATATTCTCCAGGCATATTTTAAATGTACATCACCTTTATTTACACGAATATAGATATCAATTAAATAAAGAGTAAAGTTAGGCAATTTCTTGACAATCTGTAACATATCCCCAAGCTGGCTCCAATTTTTGTGGCTCGAAATTTCTGTGAATTTCCTAATTTACTGATATTCGTGATTTAAAAGGCATGTCAAATATTTAGAGACCACTTCTGACGGAAGATTCCCGACGACTTGACTTGACATTGGCAACAGGAAAGAGAAGTTGCCATAATATGTCGCAATCAAGTATAAGCGGTTTATAAAACCAAAGAGGACATTCAAATGTAAATATACATAACTTAAAAAAATTAATCTATAATATTAAATATATACATAACATAAAAAATTAATGGAGCTATTTAAAAATTCAAATTTTGTATTTGCTCCATTGAAAATTCTATAGGATATAACAACTTTCGTTTTGTCTCGGGATCTAAATTTAAATAAAAGGCAATTGATGCATCTGATTTTTTTCTCTCGTCTCATAGTTGCTACAGCTCTCAAGAATTCCCAGGAACTGTGAGAACTGAGGATTTAATAGCCAATAAATGCATCCTTTTTTGAACCATGTGTTTAACTCATAAATCATGTGACCCTAGGTAGTAAAAGTATTAACTCTACAGAAAGAGCGGATTTTTCGTGACATAGACATCTATTGCTTTAGAGAATTGTATTAAATTCTGCTAAAGTAAAATATGTGTGCCTAAATAAGAAGTACTGTTTGATTCCCGATAAGAGAAAAACGTATACACCCGGTTTAAAGGAGGAAACGGACACGTCCATTAGCTGTTAAGGGTGCCAGCCAGGTGTGCGCTTGCAGAATTACTTCGAATATATTTATTCTTGGATGATCCAGCCATTTTATTCTTTAGGAATGCCATGTTTACAAATACAACCGCAAAATTCAGAAGAACATTATCAAATCAACTGAACCAAGAATTCGAATTCAATGAACAAGACGATCCGCCTGGATTTACTCTGCTCGCTTTACTCCCTCCTCCGATTTGGATTCACCTTTAGTGGCAGCTTGCCAGTTTTCTACGCTAAGCGCAATCAGACAATATTCATTTAATATTCTGTGACAGAGGTACAGCTAGGAGGATCGGAGTTGCCCAGCGTCCTGTGGACTACCAACGAATGAGCAGCAGCGGGCCGGGCACGCATCAACGTTAAGCCCCGACACGACGTCTTCACCGAAACTAAGAGTGGATTCATCTTAAGGCTCTCGAAACGAGTGCCGACTGGCCTGCTTATTATACACACAGATTCACACACATACAGGGTGAGTACAAATGATGGACCAGATTTTGTAAAAATCATCTTTCCTAAACTACTGCACATATTACAGTAAGTGATGCATGAATATAAAGAGAAATATACCAAGTTTTTGTTCCACCAATGTTCAACAGATGGCATCCCATTCAAGATCGCTGTGATTGAACTCCAAACATGGCGACAATGACAGAGATGAGGTTTTGCGTATTACAGTACGCATGTTTTTTTTTCAGTTATTTCGGTGCGACGTGCATTCAGAAATCGCTGCAGAAAAGAAGCACGAACCAACAAGAGCATTCTGCGATGGTATAACTAATTTAAGGAAGCTGATTTACCCTGAATCATTCCCCCCCCCCCATCCCCAAGATCGCCAGACCTAACACCATATAATTTCCTTTAGAGGCATGCTACAAAATGTATGGAACGAACTGGATGACAGATTGGATGTATGCTATGCAACATGTGGGTCACACATCGAACATTCATAACTGAAAAAAAAACTTGGTACATTTCTCTTTATATTCATGTATTTCTTATTTTAATATGTGCGGTACTTTCGCAAATATGATTTTTTAAAATCGGGTCATTCATTTGTACTCGTCCTTTATTTACATAAACTGTAATACTTATAGGAATTATATATTTGAAAAGTCCAAATAATGAGTGAAATAGTTACCTTAACTGCCTCAAGACGTTGAACTACGGTCTCTGTGAACTGAATTTTCTGTTGAGTAAAACACACAATACAATAAACTATTTTTCAACTTTAAAGCTTAAAAGTATGCTCTCGGGATTTAGAGCTGATTTTCTCAAATTACAATTTTTTCACTGAAAAATTGTTATTTTTGACATTCTTAAAATCGTATGATTTCAGTGATGTACTCTAATTGTTTTCGAGGGGAAGACGGCAGCTTTTAACTTTGTTTCGTGTTTAACATCTTCCATCAAAGTTAAAAAGTGTTTATAAGTTCTGTTTGTCACTGTCAGTGGCATTTCTGTTTATTAAAAGTAAAAAGATATTAACTGCTACGGAATTTTTGTATCTTGTTGCTAAGATATTCATCATGTACCCTATTAAAAATGGTTTGCATAGTTTTATTACAAGGAGGCACAAAATTTTTCAATACATTAAGATCAATGGGCCGTCGTTGGCTTTGTTTAAAGTCTGCTTTTAGCTTTGTTTCGTGTTTAACATCTTCCATCAAAGTTAAAAAGTCTTTGTACGTTCTGTTTGTCACTGTCTGTGACATGCCTGTTTATTAAAAGTAAACAGATATCAACTGCTACGGAATTTTTGTATGTTGTTGCTAAGATACTCATCATGTACCTTATTAAAAATGGTTTGCATGGTTTTATTACAAGGGCGCACAAAATCTTTAAATACATTAAGGTCAATGGGCCGTCGTTGTCGTTGTTTAAAGTGCAGTCAAAGAAATCCAAGTGATTATACATTGGTGGATGTTATGTATTTATGCTAAAGTGAGTACTAAGAATGTAAATTGAGTAAAAATGAATGGTGAGTGGAAATAGTGAGTGCAACTTAGCTAGCTCTTTTACAAGGGCAAATAATATCACAGATTTACAGTGTGTCCCACCTAAATAAAGACACCGTGATTGTGTGCCGAAACTGGACAAGAAACCGACCTTCCTTTGGGCCATATAAAAGCTTCTGATTATGAACAAATGCTATAAACCCATTTATTGCCATTTGCAGGAAGGCCGAAGTTTGATTTTCCATCAGGACAATGTGCCCATTCAAGTTGTAAAATTCTCCTGAGAATGGTTTTTCGATAATGGGTTGTATGTCATGAAATGTCCTGCTCTTTTCTCTCGATCTCAATCCCCAAGAAAATGTGTGGGGTGTATCCTCATTAAGGATGTTTATGCAAATGTCAGACAATTTCAGTCTATGGCAGAACTGAAGGCCACCATCATTGAACAATGAGATAATATTGATGTGACTGTCCTCCAGGGACAGATAAATGATATGCTATATGGAGTATTCAAAGTTATATGTAAACAGGTCGAGTATATTGGCTATTAACAGTATACTAGCTTTATTTCGGCGGGACACTTTCATCCTATTGTTGCGGAATTACTCTGCTACTCCTGGGGTTCGTCGTTCTAAAGTCCTGTTGGTGTAAAAAGTTCATGTAAAAAGTCACTTGTCAGGATGGAACACGAACTTTATTGCTTCTAGAACTTCGTAGAACAATCAGCTGTACACAATTCACAAGCACAATCTAGCAGTAACGTGCTTTTAACAATCCGCTTGGGTCAGAAGCTCTCACAAATGCTGTATTTCTCGCACAAAATAAGTCACTTTCACAGGCAAAAATTCCGTGGAAATATTCAAGGGATATAGTACACAATCCCTTAAGACACAGCAATGAAGAATTTACACACAGCACTTTAAAAACAGCTTCACAAAGCAAGCTAAAACACAGCTTCTATATCAGTTCACACAAAACAAGCGTACTCAGAGCTCTTCACACATTGAATGTTCAACTCGCAACTGACTCTTCGGGGCGATGCACGCTTCTATAAATAGCCGACGCAGGAGGTACAAGAGGTTTCCAGAAAAGTCAATGTCTCGAGGGTTCTACATAAAGCGTGAATTTTGATTACGTCATAGAAGAGAAATGTTAGGTTATTATGCGTTTTTAATGCAGGAAAAACAACTTCCAGGCCCCATTGGGAAAATCGCGCCAAATGACCAAAAAGTCGCCAAGCTTGGCGACTTTTGGCGAAATATCGCCAAATTTGGCGCCAAAAATAAGTCCTCAAAAGTGAAGAGATCTAAGCTCTAGGACTAATATTTCTCGAGTTTTCTAGAAATCCCATATATTTGAATGGGAAACCGAAACCTCCGTATCTCCGGTTCTAATTGGCCGATTTGGATGCAACAAAAAGCAAAATTTATCTATTTGAAGCGTAGAATACGAATTTTAAACCATTTTAAGCCCCAGAGCAGCGGGTTGCCCCGAAAATTCGTAACACTATTCTTTTGCAATTTATTTTTTTATTCCTGCCCAGGTAGGGCAGGGAGTGAGGTATTCCTTGTAAATACGAATTTGTGTGGATACTTTATATGTTTTGTTCTTATTGGTCTATTTCGTGTCCAGTTTCGGCACGCAATCACGGTGGCTTTATTCAAGTGGGACACACTGAAGGTTCTAAGAGCTTGAAATAAAATAAAGAATGCAAGCGGGTGGCTATTTGCTCTTCTTTATCCATACTTTCTTCTACAACTCTTTGAATGCCCTAATGTTCTTCAAAATCCCTCCAAATTATTTTTTTTATTTTTGAAGTGTACTGATTGTGTAACAACAATGAAATTCATGAACATTTTTATTATGAAGTGAACTGTTACATTTTTTTCTCTCTGTACGCCAGTTAGAAACAAGGATGTTTTGCTCTTCAGATTTGTTTTTGGTTATATTTTTTATAAATTTGACCTGGAAAAGAACCTCTATAGCAGAGGTCGCCAAAGTGGTCTATATAGACCAATAAAGAACTTGAATTTTTCAAAAAACTTAAAGAAAAATTCACATGTCGACCAACTATAAGAAGTTTTATGAAGCAATCTACTGAAGTTGAAACTGAAGGAGGATTAATAGCTTCGTACAAGATTTCGCTTAATATAGCAAAGAGGGGGAAACCGCACACAATCGCTGAAGAAATTATTATTTCTGCAATTAAAGACGTCATTGAGGATGTAATGAAAAGTCATTGCCATTAAGTGCAAATTCTGTAAAACGGCGTATCGACGAAATGGCTAAAGAAATAGAAAATACAGTAGTTTCAGAGCTAAAAAATTGCAAGTTCTCTATTCAACTTGATGAATCTGTTTTTGGCGTTTCTGCTATTCTTTTGGCGTACGTTAGATATTTCAGTAAAATTAAAGGACAAGTCATTGATGAATTTTTAATTGCTAAATATCTTGAAACTGATGGAAAAGGAGAGACAATTTTTAGATGTTTACAAGAATATTTAAATAAATATGATATTCCGCTTGAAAATATAATAGCGGCAGCCACAGATGGGGCACCTGCTATGGTAGGGCGTTACCGAGGTTTTGCTACATTTCTCAAAGAAAAAGTGCCCGGTATACGTACTATTGATTGCGTGTTGCATAGAAACAACTTAGTAGCAAAATATCTGAGTCAAGAGTTACATGAAGCTTTACAGATTTGTATTAAATGTATCAATCAAATTGAAGCTCAACCTCTTAAATCAAGATTATTTTCCAAACTTTGTCAAGAAAACGACGAGTTATTTAACCAATTACTTCTGCACACCGAAGTTAGATGGTTGTCTAGAGGTGTAGGCTAGTTGAGTTAGTTGACTCATTGAAATAAACCCTGCTTTGAGTGATGGACTCCAAAACAATAAGAACCATATATTTTATTTTGCAGACTTGTTTGGAAAATTTAATGATGTCCAAACAAAGCTGCAAGGAAAAGATGTTACAATTATTCAAGCTCGAACAATACTGTTTGGCTTTCAAGTAAAATTAAATGCATTTAGATCTTCATTGCTACGTAAGGATTATCAGTATTTTACAAATCTACGACAATTAGAAATAAAAGAAGAAGACTTGGAAATATATACAGGTCATCTTCAAAAATTGAGCGACGATTTTAAACTGCGCTTTGTTGATTTGGAAAACATTGACATACCTGATTGGATTATTGTGCCATTTTCTGCTCAAATTGAAAACGTGAACATCAACCTGCAAGATGAGCTTGCTGAATTATTATCGGATCTTCAAGCAAAGACGCTTCTTAGAAATGTAACAATAAGCAAATTTTGGACAAATATAAATATAATGCAAAAGTATGTAAAAATTTGTGAAATAGCTCAACCGTTTATGCTAGCATTTCCAAGTTCCTATATGGTTGAAGCCGGTTTCAGTCACGTAAATTCAATCTTAACCAAGTACAGAAATGAATTAAATGTGGAGCTTCAAGGGGATTTAAGATTAAAATTGACTAATTTTGAACCAAATATAGCGAACCTTGCAAAAATACACCAGGCACACCCATCTCATTGATTAAGAAGCAATAAATCTGTAGTTACTTTACTTAATATTTCTACTTATTTATAATTACTCATTATTTAATAAATATTAAGGTTTTTTAAATTATATTGGGTTGATGATAAAAAAAGTTTGGTTTTTTAAATTATATAGGGGTCGATGATCAAAAAAGTTTGGCCACCCCTGCTCTATAGCATATATACAAATTGCAACACCCTGAATCTGCGCTCTTTATTATAACTTCGTCTATAAAGCAATATGTGAATCTGTATTCAGACCTTTTAGATTCAAATAGCGGAGGATAAATATATTGAACTGTTTTGATATCGCTTCAATGGCATACAATATTTTTATATGAAAGTTTAAACGAGCAATTTTAACGTCATTTCTTTGAGTTGAATAAGTCCTATCATTTGTTTTAAGAAACATTCTTCATTTCTACTTATGCTGCATCAATGCAGTTTCAATTAACTATATGCACTTAAGTGTACCGGCTATAAAAAGCTATAAAATATGTTATTTTCATCACAGATCTACTTATTTCAATTGTATATAACATCGTAATATCCTTACTAGGACATTTTGATACGTAGAAACTATTCTAAGACAACATACTAAAATATGTCGTTATTGGTTTTAGTATCAGAAAATATGGGCTTTAGTAGGTAAAAAATTTTTTTTATGAAGGGCACTTAAGGTATTGGTGATAAACTCTTTCTGTTAGGTGATTGGTCAGATATGTGTATAGTTATTCAAAAAATTTGCTATCAAATTGAGTGATGAGATGCATTAAGATAAATCACGTAAGCATTGAAGATATGTTCTAATCTAAATATAGAAATACTTTATTTAATATCCTAATGTAATTTTTTTAATATTTAATATTTTTAGGGATTTTTTTCGCAAATTTCAATTTGAGAGAAAACATCTCCGATATCGTTAGATTAATATATGTGGATTTTTCACAGACACGGAGAATATATAGTATTAAATTAACATATACATAACGCATGCACTTTGTAACTCTGAAAGTAAGTTTCTTTTCTCGTATATAGAACGAATTAATCGACTAATTTTAAAATAAAAAAACAGGAATTTTTTGCGCTTTATAAAATCACCTTCTAGCTATTTACGCACATTCTTCCTCGGTACGCTAATCACATGTCAAAAAGTAATTTTAATTAAATCGAAAACTTAAAAAGTTTCATCATATATTAAATTAATTAAAGATTATGACATACATTCAGCGGTCTCATTAAAAAACTTAAAAATTCTTGGAGTGAAATTTGAAACAATGTGTACCCATATTTTTTATTAAAAAGGATAATGTTTGAAAAGCTTTGACAGACAGAAAAAAATAAAATAAAAAAAAGAGGTCTTCAAAACATTTTTAACGTTTTTTCTTTTAAAAAACTAGGATAAAATATGAAAATTTGGACAAAAATACGCAACTGGTTTTAGAAAAACTTAAACAAGAGTTTTATTTTTTAAATAAAAGGCAATTTTATGTTAAAACATTAAGCTCATGCCTGTTTAGGGGAATATTTCTCAACCAAGAAAGAACCTGCACATACCGTAAATACAAAATTTAAATGGGATGCTTTCGGAGTTATAACATATTTCTCGAACATAAAAAAAAGGCAGCTTTTGACTTCAAAATATGTTAAAAAGGCTTGCGTGCTAATGAAAAAATATGTGCGTAAAAAAATGTTATGTTTAAAAAAGTCCTCTTGGAGCACCATAAGTTAAGAATGTTGTAAGATTTATAATATAAATAGATTTTTTAAGCCTTGTATTTTAAATTTTATGTTAAAAAATAAATACCAAAAGTAAACGACATGATTTTAAATGAAAAAGAATGCAGCTTCCTACAAATTCTTACATTTTACTTTTCCCAGTTAATGCTCACGTGAATTGCGTATTTTGTGTCAAAGGCTAAATAATTTTAAAAATATAACTGTTTTTTATTCAGTGAAAATACTTTCTTCTCCAAAAACGAATAACTTTAAAAGAAAAAAAAATACAGACGATTTTTAATCAATATGCCTCTAACTTTACTGCCAAAGGCGTGAAAAGTAAATGTTATAAAAAATTTTTTTTGTTAAGCATTGTTATTTGCTATGCTTGATTGAAAGCCATGAAAAACTTATCGCTAAAGCATTGTGAATAAATAAGTGTCCGCTTTAAAATTGTTTTCCCTTTTTTTCTTAAAGATATAATAATTTTTTTCCATTCTACTTTAAATTCAAACTTAGCAGAACCTTTAAAAAAATCTTGATACCCGCATCAAGTTACTTCTCGCATATTTATTGAAAATTGAAGATTTTGAGGTGTTCATTGTAGCAGTTGAGGAAAGATTTTAGAAGAATAAAAATTCTTGCTGAATATGAGGATTGCACAATAATACTCGGAAAACATACTTACTTACGAAAGAAGCTGTTTTATTATTTTTTTAAAGGCTAATGTTAATAACCCGTATAAATACCAGAAAAAAATACTCTAAATCTAGCATGAAAAGTTTCCATTATTATAGATATTAGTATCATATTGTTACAAAATTGTAATGTTGTTTTCACACATTATTTGTGTGTTGCTGAAAAGAGAGTTTTACAGACACTCCTGGAAGGGAAACGAGTATGTGACCACTAGACCTTGCTAACAAACTTGACGTATGTTCTGGCGTTTTGGAAACAAATTTAACTTTGGTGACTACAAAAAAGTTTTAGAAAGTAGTTGAAATTTGGCTGTATCCCAATTTGGAAAGAAGTTACAAGAAATATTTAGAAATATGGCGTCACGACCTCTTGGAAATCTATAAATACCATACTCTCGCTGAGTTTGCCAGACTGCGGATATACAGAATAGAGTTATACGACTGACATCGCCATTTGAATAGTGTTCTTACAATGATAATTAATTATTTGCTGTTTCATGTGCTACGATATTCAGTATTTTTTGTGAGATATTAGTTCGTTATCGTTTAATAAAGTGTTATTTTCGCTTTTCGAGCTTGTTGGACTGTTTTAACATACATACACTGTGAAATTTTCGTATCACATGAAAAAAGGTATTGATACTTTTTTCTCGTAATTTTTGTTTTGCTTCAGGTTTTTAACGAATTATAGTTTACGTCCGCAAATGTATTTATATAGACTAGCCGCCAAGACAGCTAGCTTTGCCGACCAATACCCTACTTTTCATTATATTTAGTGCAGTCTTGGGCAAATTATTGGATTCATTTCAACGAAAATGAAGTTTCTTTGTTTGAACAGGTCATTAATTTTATTTAGGTTGGGGCTGCTACAAATTTGGGGATGTCATGATAAAAGCCGATGGTGGCAAGTACTAACATTTCAAAATGTATGAAAATACATAATTGTGACATTTCCATTAATAAAATTATTATGAAAATTCTCTTGGAGGAACGAACAGTATTCTCTTCTCCAAGAAAAGTACTGTATTGGGTGATAACGTGCTTTACAAATGAATACAGAAATGCTTCTTAATTGCAGCTGCTGTGGGGTTATTGCGACAGTAAGTTAGCAGCCGGTTGTTTTATAGTACGGTTGCATTATTTAATACGTATCCTTGGTTATAATAATAACAATGGTACAAAACAGGAAATGACTAAAACGTACTTTAGATCACTGTATGGAGATCTTTTCCTTTTTATGTGCGATAAACGTGCCAAGTATTGTAAATTCGATATTTTAAAGCTGTGAAAAGATCCGAAGGATCTTGAATTTTCGCGTGTGCATTGTTGTTTTGTAATCCAGCTACTGCGTGTCAAACGTAACCTGTAACAAATATGCTTGTTTCATTCGACGTCATTGAACTGTTTACTTGGATTTTGTGCATGTGTTATTGCTAATTACGCTATTGCAGCATTCGTTGCCATTCGCAGCGTAGATATATCGTCAATTTTGCTACCGCATACGTTAGTGTTTCCAGAGTTGGGCAGTATCGCAAATACATGTATTTGAAATACTATTTTCAAAATACATTTGTATTTTGTATTTTCAAAAGAAAGTATTTTGAAAATGTATTTTAAAATACATTTTCAATGCAGTTTGTATTTTCAAAATACCGAAAATACATTTTTCATTCTGAAGTTAAATTAATCTAACATCAAAATGAGCTTGGTTTAGATAAACGCGCCAAGTATTGTAAAATGGGAAAATTAAACAAAAATAATAGGACTGCTGGCATTAATTTTTCCCCAGTTCATGACATAAACAATTCTGTTGCATCTGCACTAGTTTAGTGTTATAAATGGTAACTAAAGAGGTGTTAGGATTTTTTTAGACGCTTAGGTTATATTAAGCAAGAAGGAAGGAGGAAATCTCACACGCCTATTTAGATTAGTTTAATGATATTTGGTCTAGGAGGCTTTCTGTATTGCTGATACCTGATTTATAAATGTGTATGAAGCTGAAAAAGGAGTAAAACATGTTTGAGTAATATTCACTGGATTTCTGTAAAAGGATTTATAAACAATTTCAAATGCGTTACCAAGTTACAGAAAAATGAGCTAGTCAGTATTGCTGAAGTTATCTCACGAGATGGACCAAGCTTTAGTTTAGATGAATTTGCAAGTCGTTGTGCAATTCTCAGTGGGTAAAAGCTTCAAATTTTATCTTAGATGCAAATGAGAAAGTTAAGGCGCAGTGCCAGCTTTGCCAACCCAAAAGGTCTATCGTAAGTGGAACATTCAAAGCCACTACAAATTTTAAAACTAGCTTCAATCTTGTCATAAAATTGATTAAGCTGCGTTCTTTTGTTCAAATGTTTAAATGAATTCAATAAATCATAAGTATTAATATACAAGTTTTTTAACGCCCTTTTTGCAAACTATTTTAAAGGAATGCTCCGCAATTCATATTTACTTCTCTTTCTATCAAAGCATGCTTGTCCTACTTTTTAAAAAAGTGTGAGAGAGAAACGGTATACATATATTAAATTTTTACTTCCTTGTACGTAGTATAAGGAAGTAATGTGATCCCGAAAAATTTTGGGGGCCAAATTTCGACAAAAAAACCGATTTTGACTACCTCAAATATTAATTTAAAAATTTTTTTCGATGCATCTCATCGTAGGCTAGCATGCACGATCATATTAACGCGTCTGCAACTCATTTTGACCAGCGGCGAGTCTACTGTGGCCAGTTTTTCCATGCCGTCTGTACGTACGTACGTACGTATGTACGTACGTACGTATGTACGTACGTATGTATGTAACTCGCATATCTCAAAAACTATTGGCCGTAGACTGTTGAGATTTGATATTTAGGATTGTTCTATGATCTAGTTGTGCACCTCCCCTTTTGGTGCCAATCGAATGGATAGTTTATGTACAGGACCGCCCAAAAGATTCGAAATACATTGCGCTCTATGGGCCGAAATTCATTAAACTCGCCTAACTCAAAAGCTATTAGGCGTAGAATGTCGAAACTTCATATTTTGGATAGTTGTAACATTTAGTTGTGCACCTCCCCTTTTGGTTCCATTCGACTTTATAGTTTATCTACAGGACAGCCCAAAAGATTCGAAATACATTACGCTCAATGGGCCGACACTCAGTAAACTCGCATATCTCAAAAACTATTAGGCGTAGAATGTTGAAACTTTATATTTAGGATTGTTGTAACATCTAGTTGTGCACCTCCCCTTTCGATTCCATTCGACTGGATAGTTTATCTACAGAACCGCCCAAAAGATTCGAAATACATTACGCTCTATGGGCCGAAATTCATCAAAGCGTTTTTTAGAGGTATTGGGCTATTTCAAATGACTCAGAAGTGATGTATGCTGTAAAGAGTTAGAAAATGAATTTCTCCATTAAAAAAAGTGTCTTTATCATTTATAGTTCTGCTACAGGAACACTCAAAAGATTTCCAATACATTACGGTCAATGGCAATTTTAGGGGCATTCATCCATTTCAAGCACAATACCGTCCTACCACATAAGTTAGGTGATGGTCCGACCACGGTCACGTGCCTCCCTCAAGAACTATGCAAAGTCGCCAAGCTTGGCGACTTTTGGTGTACGTGTGTGCATATTTAACTCTCAAATCTCAAAAACTATTATGAAATTTCATATGTAAGAATGTTGTAACATCTAGTTGTGCATCTCGATTTTTGGTTCCAATCTACTGGAGAGTTTATTTACAGGACCACCGAAAAGAATTTTAGTACTTTAATGTCTATGGACATCTTCAATATAATACAACTGTAGACAGTCATTGTTTGGTACATGCCCAAAATCTCGCCGTCTGTCCTCGACCGTGGCGAGTTTTGGCGAAATATCGCCAAATTTGGCGATAGTCAGTCATTTGGTCCATGCCCAATGTATCGCCATTTGTCATCGTTCTTGGCGAGTTTTGACGAAATGTCGCCAAATTTGGCGATAATCTGTCAATGTTTGGTTCATACATAAAATCTCGCCAAATGCCGTCGACATTAACGAGTTTCGCCGAAATATCGCCAAATTTGGCGCCAAAAATTATTTCGTATTTTATATAACTCTAAAACTTTAACCCGTAGATTTTTTAACTTTTGTATTTAGAACAATTGTAATATCTAACTGTTTTCCATATCTTTTTTGACAGCAATCGACTGAGAATTTATTTACAGGGTGAGCCAAATGACTTTAAATACATTGAGGTGTATGGATGCATTCAATTCATTGAAAGTCTGTGGTCAATGACTACTTTGGCTATCCCCAAAATCTCGCACACTATCTCAAGTTTGTCGGCTTTTGGTGAAATATCGCCAAATAAAGTGTCAGAAGGAAATCTTTCAAATTGAACTCAGCTTGGCGATATCGAAATATTTGGCTAGAAATCGCTAAACCTTACTATTATTGATATTTTATCTCTTTCAAACAAATAAGTTTAGAGGAAGTGCGTCGAAAATATTTTTGATCTAATGGACGTGCAAGGAAGTCATGTGTTGGACACATCAGATTTTTTTTTTCTGGTTTTGTTTGGAAATCTAAGTATACATTGTTTTATTAATTTTAATTGTTCACATTTACTCATTTTTTCTCATCCGATATTTACAATCATGGATGGATCGTGCTCGAGTTCTCAGAAATTTAAATCTCACCATTGATATCTGAATTAAAAAATATTACATATGGGTTTGAATTCGCTTTAAGAGCTTGAACTCTAAATTTATGTTTCTTATCAAAATTTAAGGTTTCATTTTATTAGCTTGGATGAAATTAATGAAACATTTCAGTAAACTTTTCAATTTTTAATGTTGTATTGCCAAAATTAGTAATTTTAGAGTGATACGAGAGAGGTTGAATATAAAACTACTACGAATGGTGATGACGGATTTGAATTTAATGCCTCCGAACCATATGCCACAAATTCTCAAAATGCGAGTGAACGTCAATGGCTGAAGTTTCTTTCAGAAAAATAAACAGATTTGAAAGTTCTTAATTCATATCCGACAGTAAAAGAAATTTTCATGAAATTTAACACAAGTTTGCCGACTAGTGCTCCTGTCAAAAGACTTTTTTTTTCTTTGCAGGCATCAGAAATGCTCCAAAAAGAAATTTACTAAGCGATAATCAGTTTGAAAAAACTAGTTTTTTGAAAGCAAATCATTCTTTTTCTAAATCATAGTGCTCAGAATAATTATACCATCTTTTAAAAGTCCTTTTCATATTTTCTTAATTAAATTTCATCACATCATACTCGTCAAACACAGTTTTGCTTTCATGCCTTTTAAGATGCAATTTATTCCAGAAAAAAAGTATGTAAATAAAAAAAAATATAAAATAGTTACTATTACATTTGTTTGTTCCTCTCAAAATGCATTGGAATAAAATAAATTAGAAGTTTTTGTAGAAAATGTTACTTATTCTTGATTAAAGTTTTAGATGTATTTTGTATGTTGTGTGCATTTTGAAAATACAAGCATTTTGTATTTTGTATTTTTCAATTTAGAAAGTATTTTGTATTTTGTAATTTTTTGTGTCTGATGAAATGTAATTTGTATTTTGTATCGAAAATACATTTTTCATGTATTTTGCCCAACTCTGAGTGTTTCATACAAGCAGATTGCTTTTAATATACTGTATGATTCTTTTTATTGAGAATGTGTTGAATTTTTTCAAACAAACAATTTAACCGCAGTGACTAACACGTGAAATGCCGCTCCAATAAATGAGCTCCATTTAAATACATCATAAACAGTTTTTTATTTGTAAGCTTTAAAGTACATTTAACATTTTACCTTTAATTATAGTGTGTAGATAAATTTTACTCCCCCCCCCCCTTCATGTTAAACCTGAAAGGGGATCATTTAAATAAAAAAAAACGTCTCTCATTTTTAAAATATTCCTACCCATTTATGCAAAGTAACAATGGCAAAGGTTCCCCTTTTCAGTTCCAGTTTACTTTCCGGCATTTGTCTTTCAATAGTGCCCCAGACATTTAGTAGTTTTTTAGTAATGCCGTTTAATTTTTCACATGCACATTTTGTTATATTTCTAGTCCTTTTTAATAAAATAATCTTTTGCTTCTCTTTTCCGATTGTTGAATTTTTTCTTAACAGTCAATATGTTTTGGAACATAGAAAGCATTTTGAGAAACGTTACTAGAGATACATATAAGAAAAAATTGAGACATATTTTAATATTTTTACCAGATATTATTCTTCATAGATAACCTTTCGTTATTTATGAAGAATAAACATATTAAATATAAATTTCAAAGCAAAAGTTTTGTAAAATTAATTTTAAAATTTATAAAGGAAGATGCACTTTGAAAGCAAAATAACACATTAACATACCGTAACGGTATTCACGTTATTTTTATCATTTTAAATTTTGAAATACACAGCTAAATGTGGAAAAGAATTTTCTTTTTATTATACTTTCTTAAAATATCTAAATTCAACCTCGACGTGCATTAGAAAATATTTTTTATGATCGAAATTGGATGTTATTGTAAAAAATCTAACATTTTTATTTTTTAACACCTTCCAACAAGCTTGAAAAGTGTTTATGATTTCAGTTTGTCTGTCTTTCCGTCTGTACGCCCGTGCTCTAACTTTCGTAAATATTCATCGACTTCTACGAAATTTAAATATATTATTCTTATCTACTGTATCATGTACCCTATTGAAAAGGGTCTATGAAGCATTTATAGCTTTCCTGCAGCAGCACTCAAAGTAATCTCAATACACTGCTCCATAGGAAGTTATTCTTTAAAGCTTATCATCCAACTATATAGTTATGCTTATCCCTGACTTCAAGATCTAACTTTTCCGACACGACTGCAAAAAGATTACAAAGCGAAGGACAAAAAGCCTAATAACTTCTACCCCGTTTGTACGAACCGCTTGAAATTTTTCATAATTATGCATGAAAATACAGAAAACAACCTATGCTACTTTAAAAATCTGAAAGTCCACCCGGTCCCTCGTTTTGAACGATTTTTCGCTATTTTCAGCTCTGTTTTATTTCCGAAAGTCAAAAAAGTGAATCATTTGCGTGACAAAAGTAGCTATTGCAAATGAGAATGACTTCATATTGACGTCACACTTACAGGCTTTTTCCAGATTTAAAGTTTATGTATGTTTTAAATAAAATGATTTCCTTCGGATGTTCACAGCGAAACGAAATCGTTTGAATTTGAAAAGTTTCCGCACGTTCCCAGAATAGCATGGAATTAGGTTTGGGTATACATAATAAAAATTGAATATGAAGTAATTTATATTAGATGGAAGAATGTGAAATATATTGAGGGTAAACATGCTTTAGTCAAACGTATTTTTCATCTCGTGGAAAATTGATTTTAGACAGCTAACCCTTAAAAAATAATTTCTCACTCTCCGCGTTCGTCTGATACAGTTATGTTATATAAAATGAATATTTATATTTTCAACTTACCAACAAGTTTGAGAGGTGTTTAAGATTTTGGTTTGATTGTCCGTTCTGTTGTCCACCCGTACAGTGTTCTAGCTTCCATATATATACATCGATATGCGCGAAATTTATGTTTTTTTCTATGTAAAGTATCATGTACCCCATTGAAAATAGTGTAAGTAGCATTTAGTTCTTTTACAGGAGAAAAAAAATACAATACATCACACTTTATGGGCAGTCATTCTTGGAAACGTATTTTAGAGATATTTCCGGTTTTTTCAAAGAAAATAAAGTTGGCATGCATATTATTAAGGTTCTCAAAATAATGCCTGTATTATTAATAGTTCTTCTACAGGAACACTCAAAGGAATTCCAATACATTACAATCTGTGGCATTTGAGAGATTCTAATACATTTATAGCACAAAACAATGAGTATAAAATTTTTATATTCTTGAGTTAAACGATGAAAAAAAATTAATCTCTTTTACAGGGTCTAGTAAAATTGCATTTATTTTGATGATACAACATTATCTTATCTCCGAAATCTTGCCAGATTTAAAGAAAATACATCGCAAAATTTGGTGCAAAAATGTGTCGAAAGTGTTTTATAATCGATGCGTTTGGCATGATTTATCTTTCTTGTTTTTAATATATGTTTGAATAATTAATAACAGTCTGACAAAACGAAATTTGTCAGATTCTTTCGTTTGATATATTCAAACAAATATAGACGAAATTTGGAATATATATTTCGATCTTGTGTATTAACTATGGTAATCTCCTTGGGCACTCCAATTTTTTAAAATTGTCAAAAGTTTGAAGTGGTACGTATTATCCGCGGTTGTCAGACAATTTCTTATTTTACAAAATGTTCTTGCCTAGTTGTTAGAGAAACTAATAAACACTTATTAGCAACTAATAAACAGAACAAATATTTATTCTATGCGATCCAAACTTGCGCACTATTATGCGAAAATAATTTTCTAAATCATTGGCAGAAGCTTGATGTATTGAGATAACCAACACCTTATCAGGTAACATGCATATTCACTGATTCAGGTGTATATTCAGAATTATTTTTCAGGGGGGTATGTGAAAAAGTCATAAATGAATAAATGGTATTTCTATACGACATGAAGCTTATGCTAACTGTTAAAGGGTTAGTTATTTATCTGTTATTGATTTAGGGGGGTGAAATGTGAGAGGTAGAAATTCTTCTGAACAAAAATTCAGATCAGAAAAAAGTACATTGCAGTTAGCCGCCTAGGCATTAAAAACCTGAATATAGAGAGATAAGAATAACTTATTTTACTTACACTCACCTGATAGGGAATAAAGACTCAGAACCCATATTGTGATAAAAGCTGAAAGGCAACGTTTTCTTGAAATTGACTAACTCAAATAAAGTAATTCAAATTCTGAGTTCTGTTTTTATTGACAATTAAAAATGACATAGAATTTAAAATGTTTTCTTGACTATATATTTTGACATGCTAAACAGTAAATCTCTGAATAGTGAATAATAAAAAAATGGTGAATCAAATAATGCTAAGATCAAAAGTACCAATTCATTTTCAATTCAGATATGAGATCTCTGACTACCAAAGATTTTTAAAAAACATAGTTCAAACAGTACTGCAATTAAAAAATACCAGATTCAAACACAAATAAATGAGATGTAATTATCACACATTGAGATAATATGCCAATTAAATAGATTCACTTTACACTGCCCAGAAACCTATTATTAAAAATTAAAATTTTAGTTGGCTAAAAATGAAATACTTTAATGGGCATATTATCGACACAGATATCACACTGATGTCATTTTGAAAAATGAAAATTTTGCCAGTATACTTCAATTGGAAAACTCTGAAGTATTTAAGAGTGGCATATTAATTTTGTGAAGATATGAAATATGAGATTAATCACAATTATGAAATTTAATAAATTGAAGAAATTTTTCCTTAAATTCAATATTTACCACAAGACAGTAGTACAGATACCAGTCCTTATTGTAGATGATTAAAATTCAGGTGATGATAGTTCGTATTGCAGATGATCAACACAAAGTTCTAGGTTTTGGCAGTTCTTTCTAAAGTCTCTCCAAAATTTTATTTAAACCTGGCAGATTCAACAACACAAATTTTGATGATCTCGATGAACAACACAAGCCATGGAAGAATACAAGGCACATCAGTTCACTTATTGTCAGTCATACACAGTTGATTCAAGATGGCCGCCCAGGTGACGCTTCGGCGGTACAAAAGCCTCGTGGGAGAATTAGAATCAAAATGTTGCACTTATTCACTTATTCATTCTCACAAGAATTTAAAAGGGAATTAGAGTTGAACCTTTTTTTTACCGTCTCTCCGCACTAAAGATTATTGTAGGAATCAAGTTCTGCATCACAGTATAAAGATGATTCACCGAAGAAAAAAGTTTACATGACTTTACAAATTACTAACATGGCTACGATTTTTATCTTTTTCGAAAATTTCCGACGACAGTTCTCATCTTCGGCACAGCGACAACGAATTAGTTATATTTCCGCGGTGGAGAGAATTATCTCCAAAAATTAACTTTGCTTGGGGCTCTCCCAGTCCGCAAAAATGGCTGGAAGCCACGCGGAATTCTACTGGGAAGCCCCCTTCGCCAACGAAACGTCGTAGCTACATCATGATTTATGTCCAAGTGAGTCAGCGTCCTTCTAACGAACTTCTTTTTGAAAGCTGTTGCCACACACACTCGTGGGGAAATTCAATTCTTTTTTTTTTCTCGGAGTCATTCCTTTCGACCTCTGCTGATCGGAGATACGGAAAACCAGTTTCTCCTATGACGTAGCGTTTCCCATACTGGGGAAGTTCGCAAGGCGAAATTGATGACGGTTAAATATTTCTCTTACCGTGAGTGGCAAAGTGTTGTATTGTTTACATACACATGTATGTTGTTGACATCTGCTAAGAGTGTTACATTTTTATGTAACACTAACTAATCCATTTTTTTTGTGTGGGTGAGTGGGGGCGATATATCCAGATTATGCCTCCCCCTTGCTACGTCCCTACCCAGAATGCTCTATAAAATTCACAAATATTTACTATATGTGATCCAATATTATGATTCAAGCGGACTTCCTAAAAAGTGTAACAGTATTAGAGAAATGTCTATTCAGATTCAAGATTATCTTCAAATATGCCATTTTTTTTTGTAATTTACATTTCTTAAATGCAGATTATTATATTTATTAACACAACGATTAAGATATTATTAGCAGTATGTTGAAAATTCTATAAATAGATGAAAGTAACATATTTGTGAAAGTTGACCTGACATGATACCATATATCTTTCAGGATAAAATAGAAAATTTTTAAGGCTCTGGATTTTTGTCGGAGAGAATTTTTCGACACTTGAATCTTCAGTTTATTAAATGTTAAATAAATATGTAATGCAATAAATTTTATTTATTTCTTTTTCTTTAGGAATGCCTTTGAAAACTTCGTAGTTAGGAAAAACGCAAGGTTTTGTAAAATAATAAAGCTTTCTTAAGTCGATTGTATTTTTCATAACTCTCGATCTAAAACATTCCTGACATTACATTATAGAAAAATCCAATGTAGTGTACATATAAACTATTATATTTTATTCTAGTTATGCCTTATTTATTTTTAAAATCGTGATTTTGCTTTATATTTTTTGCAACCAAATATTTTCCCAACAAGTTTCTTTTTTTATTACTGAGTTAGTTTTATACATCATACAGAAAAAATAAATACAACCACACAAACCCATATTACCAAATCTATTGAAGTTCTTCAAAACATATATAAAAACCATTCAGAGAAAAACATTTATATTTTCCCCTTTAAATAGATTTGTGGAAAGTTTAAACTAAAATGTTGAAAAAATTGTTTAATATAAAGTTCTGTTAAAATTGTTGTAAAAAATACGTTTCTCTCTCACACACACACATAAAAAAATTAAATTTCCCTTGAGCCACAATTCTTTTTTTAAAAATCGCTTTGAATTTTGTGAACGCCCGGTCGTCGAGAACGCCTTAACCTGCTTTATTTATGTACCTGTTCTACGAAGAATAAGTGCAGAGCTTAAAACTTGCCGAGTAACATGTTGTGAAAGGGTAAGCTGGATCCACGTTGAATAAGTGACCCAGTTCACCACGGAACTTGAATTTGCGCCACGCTGTCAGCAAGAGCCATCTTTTTGCAAAATTTAATCCTGGAGTTGACAGAAGTGGAGAAGATGATACATCTTCGTGCGGATTCTTTCCTGCGCTTGTCCCTGAGTCGTAGGAATGTTTAATATTACGTACGAAAGCACAGTTCGGCTTGGAATGCAGTCACGCGGTACGAAAAAAAAGTCTTTCTGCATTTTATTTGTACCTTTTTGTTCGAGGAAACGAATTAAAGGATATCTGAATATAAAAATAAAATAAAATGAAATGAAAAAATAATGAAACTTTTATTTAAATTTAGTAATCCATCTTAAAAGTTGAAGAGTTTGCTGCATGAAACAAGTAGCTCCGACTATTCAAGTTGACACAAAGCTAATGAAAGCGTTTGGGGGATTGAACACACACACACACACACGCACAAAAAGAAATACGAGACAAGCATCTTCATTTCTTCAGTAACAAAAGAATTGACGATATGGAGATACATTCTTATGGTACCAAGCGAAAGTGATTTTTACTTTCCGAACATGTATCATGAAAGGAAAGTATTATAATCATGAAAAAATTCGAATTCGAGATTTTGGTGTATTTACACGTTTTGAGGTCTTCTGAATTCATTTATGCTATTTTTACGAGATGTATGTATGTATGTGTGTATGTGTGTGTGTTTGTGTGTATGTGAGTGAACACGATAGTTCCTGAACGGTGCATGCGATTGAGCTCAAATTAGGTATATATGTTATAAACCACCGTCGCAAGACCGGTATTGATTTTGGTGTGTATAGGACTTATAGTTTTTCTACAGCGCTACGACAAAGATTTCTTTTACATTATGGTCTATGGGGGAAAATTCTGGAAAGTGCGCTAGCGTTTAAACGGTGCATTCGATTATGCTTAAATTGGGTATAGATGTTATAAACCACCATCGTAAGACCGGTATTTATTTTGATGTGTATAGGACTTATAGTTTTTCTACAGGGCTAAAACAAAGATTGCTTTTACATTATGGCTTATGGAGAGAAATTCTTGAAAGTGCGCTAGCGTTTAAACGGTACATTCGATTGAGCTCAAATTGGGTATATATGTTATAAACCACCTTCGCAAGACCTGTATTGATTTTGGTGTGTATAGCACTTATAGTTTTTCTACAGAGCTGCGACAAAGATTTCTTTTACATTATGGCCTACGGGGGAAAATTCTGGAAAGTGCGCTAGCGTTTAAACGGTACATTCGATTGAGCTCAAATTGGGTATACATGTTATAAATCACCATCGTAAGACCGGCATTGATTTTGGTGTGTATAGGACTTATAGTTTTTCTACAGGGCTACGACAAAGATTTCTTTTACATTATGGCCTATGCGGAGGGGGATTCTTGAAAGAGCGCTAGCGTTCAAACGGTACATTCGATTAAGCTTCAATTTGGTATATATATTTGAATTATTCATCGATTAAAATTTATTTAAATGCTTGGTAATGATCTTAATCGTAAGTGTTCGGAAAGTCGAGTGGAGTCACTCCAGATTTTTCATTATTGCAAGATAGCACATGTAATGAACATTAAACTCAAGATAAAAATAAGACAAGCAGGTTCATTTCTTTAGTAACACAAGAACTAACGATTGGAGCAACATCTTTCTGGTGCCAACCGAAAGGGATTTTCTTTTACTGCCAGATAGCAGATGGAATGCTCATAGAATAGAGTTCACTGTAAAAAATAACCGTACAATTACTGGAAACTTTCCGTAAAATTTTACGGAAATTCTCCGTTAATGTTTGAATAAAGGACAGCGGCTGATATACGGCGATTTCCGTATATCAAGAGTAAGTGCCTCTCTGGAACAGAATTTCTATCGGATGAGGTAGAAATATTCCTGTATATTTACAGGAATGAAATTCCGTAAACAGAAGGAGATAGTACTGGCGTCCCATTTGCCAGTGCATTTTTCGTATTTCCAAGGAATTGTGTTTTACAGTGTACTTTCTTTTTGTTGTAAAAGCCCTAAACTTCTCCCCATTTTAATCTTCAATAAAAGTTTATTATAACATCTCAGTAAGAGCAGATTTTAGCGTTAGTAATGGGGAGCTGTTATTGGATGTATTCACTCTGTTTTGTGTTTGGGATATTTATGTGCACATTCATGTTCAAATTCGTACTATGAGAGCAAAGCTTTGTTTCTCTCTGAATAAAGGCTAATAAAAGCATAATTACTTTGAATTTATACAATTTAATAGTTGTGGAGCATGATTAGTGATTCAGTAATAGATTGCGAATATTATGTGCCAAAGATTCAGAGACTATACCTATTTACTTGAAATCTACAATTATTGTTCTAAGAAACTGAAAAAAAATGGCGACCGGGATAAACCATCTTCTATTGATTGTTGAGGGGTCTTGTGGAAGTTTCCAAGAGTTCTTCTGTGTGCATATACGGAATATATTAACTAAGTTAAAGCATAAGGTCTTAGTTTAAATCAATTCTTTACATGCATCAATTTCTGACAACTTTACATGCATCATTTTCTGATGGAATGAATGTCTAAGTAAACATTAATGACATGAAATTTTGTGGTAACATATGCATTTTTATGCAAGAACTGCTTTAATCATGTTAATGAGTGAAAAACTCAACAACACCACTATATAGCTCTATAAACAACCAACTAGAGATCACAGCATCCGGGGCAAACCTTAATCTGGGTGCCCCCTTTTTTCAATTTTCACGCCCACATTAGCACGGCACCTGGGTCAAACCTTAGATTTGTTGTCCTCTTATTTCGATTTTGGAACCCATGCATTTTTATTGCCCATTTAATTGCCCATTATTTTATGTCCCATGCATTCAGCATGGGACACGGGGCAAACCTTAAATTTTGGTGCCTTCCTTTTACAGTTTTAACACACCACGTCAGCACGACTCCTGGCGTAAACCTTAATTTTGGTGCCTTCTTCTTTCAGTTTTAACACACCGCATCAGCGCGTAAATCCGTTGACAACAACCGCCTATAGATTGTAATATACGCTGTAATCCGCAAAGACGTAAACACAAAAACACCAAAATCGTGCTTATTTTTAATTTATGTCGGAAATTGTTAAACGTAATGACTCTCCTTGTAAAGTAAAAATCCCTCGAAGAATACTTCCTGGTAAATTCCGAAACAGAAGCATCAAGTGCTGGAAAACAGCTGTACCTTTTGTTATTTATGCTCCTGCTCTAGATGAAGTAAGCAGCGAGCTTAAAACAGAGCGAGCAACATGGCTGTGAAAGGGTAAATGATAAGCGTAAAGAATGAGTGACTTAACGCAAAAATTTGCTTCGAGACAGGCTGACAGCGGAAAGCGCATCTTTTTGTGAAATCCTTTCCCTTCGTTGACAGATGTAAGGAAGGTTATTAATTTCAGCGCTTGCTTTGACTCTCGAGCAGCGGAATCATTTAATATTAAACAGTCGACTGGCGTTAGTTTAAAATAAATTTTTGCGTCACATGAAAAATATATTTCAGTAATCGATTTTTCGTTTTGCGTGAAGGAAATGGGTCCAGTGTAACTTAAAATTATCTACTGCAGAAAAAAAGTAATATATCCAAGTTTTGATTAGAGTTTGAGGTTAAAATTTGCACAGTTTTATTTCACGCACCACATCTAAACGACTATTCTACTGAAACAATATACAGGTGCAACAAAGATGATTAATCTGTATAAAAAATTAAAAAAAAAAATTGAAAACCTTTCATATTTCAAATCCGCACTAAAGTGCTATATATTAAAAGTGCATCATAATTAATTCGTCGTTCCTATTTTTCTTCCTTATTCTACTATGTTGAAAAGGCTATCATTATTCATGAGTGTGCCGAATGTTTCTTCCTTGTTCTATAAAATACTTCTTTGGAATCGAAATCTACATTAAAATTGCTTACTAAAACTGTTTTACAATCTTTGCCAATCATATTCTAACTATATTTCGCCTTTATAAATTCTGTTTGCATGTGCAAAATAATCCATGAGTGTGCCGTATTTGTGTGTTCCATAAATTACTTTTTAGAATTGAAATCTACTATATTGAAATTTCCTACTAAGACTATTTTACAATCTTCTTCAGGCATATTCTACTTCTCTTTTAGTATAAACTGCAGTGTTCGCTAGTTTCTCGCCAAATATGGACGCTATCGCAAAGCTAGGTTCAGTTTGCGACTTATTTTGTGACGCCAAACTTGGCGATAAATCATCAAAAATTGCAAACCTTCTACAAAAGTTGCACCAAAAGTCGTCAATAATGGCGCCATTTATTGCCTTGCGAAAAATAATGAGCATGGATTGATTTGAGAAAATTTTTGAAAAGAGAAAATATCTTTCGAAAAATGAACCCAGCTTAGCGATATTTTCGTTATTTTGGCGGGAAATAAAAAATTACTTCATGTGGCAATATTAAGGTATGATGATTTCAACGGGAATCTTGAAAATTCAGCTCTCGCGCTCTAATTAACTTATTTAGGGTGTTGTTTCTGTTAAGGTAAAGCTATGCAAGGGCTTAGGGGGCTGTGTGTGTGTATATTATTTCTTTCGACTTTTATTGGTCAATAGGGGTAAATATATTACGACCTTTGTTATCCCCTACAACATTTTTTTCACTATAGTTTTTCGATTCATACTCAGCAAAAGATATGCTATTCTTACTCGGGCATCATGCATTATGACATTAGATATTTTTAGTACTCCGTATCCGGTATTTCACATGGAAGTATGTGCATGAAGAAGCGTTACGCTAATTTCAAGTTTAAACTTTCAATGTTGAATTCTGTGATATCTGTCGAGTTCTAAGTTTCTGAAAAAGTAAAATTTTGATTAACTATAAATACAGGGTGTCCCATAAATACCGCCCAAACTCTGCACAGCCAGATTCTTTGCAGCAGGAAGTCCCACGTGCTTTTTTTAAATCATTGCCGCGGGAGGATTTGAATTCCAGCATAGCCACGTCCGATTCCCGGTAACCTCTGTACACTATCAGGTGCCACTTTCATTTTTGTTTGCTGCAGTGGGAAATCCCATGACCTTTTTTATCATTACAGCGAGAGGATTCACATTCATTCCCTTTGCAATCTACATTTAAGGTCAATGCACATTTCTCTTCCATTACACAGGCAACGCTGGGCTACGCTATTAGTATACATATATATATATATTAAAACGCAACTAGAAATATTATAATATTCCAAAATTATAAACTTTCGAAAAAAAATCTAATTAAGTGAAGCCATAATTAATTTAAAACAAGAAGAATGTTTAATAAGTAAAAACTTATTAGACATTCTTCTTGTTCCAAAGTATGACCTCGTTAAATGCATAGATACATCAACATCTATCTACCAGTATCCAGATTTTTTTTTTTTTTTTTGGGGGGGGGGGAACGAAAAAAATTTATTCTAAATCTTATTGGAAAACTGTTAATAAAATTCATATATTCCATACATTAGTAATACATTTCTGAGGTACAAATATTTACGACAACTCTGAATATTATTATGTCGACAACATATGTTAATAAGTATAAATTATTTATTCCTTGAAAATCTTTTGAAAATTTTTAATGAAAAAAGTTCCTTTTTGGTTTTTGTACATTGCTTTAAGCGACTTACATCAAAGTGTCCTCTATAGAAAAAAAAAATATGTTTTTTACATAGAGAGTGCTCATTCTCGCTATATTTAAAATTGAATTAGGGAAAAAAAATTCAGGATTCTGAAAATATTTTAGATGACTTATTAAATAGTTTTCTTTGAAAAATGTGCATTTCTGGATTAAAGCCAAGAAAAAAAAGCAAACATAAAAAATCCCTGTTTAGTTAGTGCTTTTTAACAACTAAATATGCTGTTTTAATAAATTTAATCTAAATTAAAAAGAAAGATTATGTTAATAATGAACAGAATGTTCCAGAAGTATGTCAAAATAAACAAATATTAAAATAGATTACATATATGAAATCAAAAGTATTCATATTATTTCATCAATAATTGTTTAAAAAATATTTAAATTTTATTTGTCAGTGCCTCAGTTTAATTTGCATGCTTGCATCGAACGGTATACGAAGAGGTAGTTAATTAAAAAATGCAAACTCTTTTCTATAAGATAAACATCCATTAATTCCTTAAGTGTTTTCAGTAAAAAAATTATGTTTCACAAGTAAGCTGATGGGAAAAATGTTGCTTGGACTGGAAATATATTAGAGAGTTTTAATAAGATTATCAATATATATGCTTTGAAGTCTATTTTGATATATTCCATGTAACATTGCGCTGATATATTCCATGTAACATTGCGCTTACATCATTGAAAGATCTCTAACATATGTATATAGATCAAATTAAAGTGAAAAATGTCAAAATTTAATACTTTAAAACATGCCGCTTGAAAAATAAAAGTTGCAAACAATATTAGCAATACAAACAATGCAAGTAATACAAAACAATGCAAGCAATACAAAACAATGCAAGCAATACAAAATTTAATTTTTGCAATTACCCAAAAACTATACCATTTCTTGAGTATGAAAGTTCTTGTATACTCAAGTATGAAGTATCCTGAGTATGAAGTATCTTCTAATACCATTTCTTGAGTATGAAAGTTCAAATGCATTACAAAAGATTTGTTCATATGACTCAATCTCAGTATACTTTATACTCAAGTATGAAGTATCTTCTAACACCATTTGTTGAGTATGAAAGTTCAAATTTATTACAAAAGATTTGTTCATATGACTCAAATGTAATTTCTATGATTGTTTCTATGACTGTTTCTATGTATGCCGAAATGTGCTTTAGGACACACTCATCCCATCCTAGCTCGAAATTTTTCAACAGCGACATGAACTCACTACGCGTATAAAGTTTCTTGATACCTCTGGTCTAAAGTTCCGGTGGAGTTATTCTCATAACAGGTCACCGGAATCCTGAAAGATACCATTACAGGAAAGAAATTCTTTTTGCATAATTTTTTTTTTCACTCTTTGCGAGTAAGTTTGAGGAATCTTCCCGAATTCCAGTGTGCAGCGAATATCTCCCAGTGTATCAGTTTTAGAACTCAGTTTTAAGGCAATCAAACAGCGTTGTGTTCATACTGCAAATGCACACATCAAATATGAATTCCTGAAAACCCTCTCATTCCCAATCAGTATAAGGAAATTAAAGAGAGATGAATTCTGTGTGTTAAATAACAATATCATGCTGCCATTTTTGGAATTCGATTTAAAAATGTCTACACTCAATACGTTCAATCTTTCTCAACTTCAAATAATTTCATGTTAAATTTTTATGACTTTAATTATCAAAGAAAAATTGTCCTAAAAATTGAACAGAGGCAAATGGAAGTTCGGTGCTTCCACCGCATAGCAGTTATGAACGGACATATTCCTTTATAGAACATATTTTAGTAATGTTTTCAAAAATATTTTACACATCAAACCGTGTTATCCAAAAAGGGACTTTTCTCTCAAAGTTCCTTTTTCTGTAAACCTAGTTTTGTCTTTAAATGTAAGTAAACTTCTATGTCGCATTGAATAAAGAGCTCTTTAGTGACCATTTAATCTGAATTTCTTGTTTTTAAGAACATTCATTTTCAAATTAGACACACAGCATATGTTTACCTAAACTTTCGGAGGCCCGTGTATATATCATTTCCCAATCTTATAAAATGTGTTCAAGATAGACATTATTATACTGAGTGTAGTACAAGTTAAAAATCTCAGGAAACAATGTGGAAGCTTTTTTTTTCTGAAGATACACTTTATAAACAATACTCAGACTTAACTCATTTGTGCCTAACGCCTCTTTTTCGGGATTCTCAAATTTTAGCATTTTCGATGTCAGTTGCAAAATTTGCAAAAGCCTTTTAATTTTTCCTACCCTTAATTCACAAGTACTAAATCTCAATGTTACAAAGCATTTTAAGATATCCAAATTAGAAGTAAAATTTTCATTTTTTATACATAACTTTTAAAAATAATTTTTCCCTTTTTCATGCCATTTATGCTAGAAAATAATCTATTATTGTTGCCATCAGTTAAGTTTGGAGAAAGTGGTGCAAATATTCGGGACACAAGTGGTTAACTCATAAGTTTTTATTATTTGTAATATAAAATAAAAGTATGAGGAGTATTTTCAAGTGAAGATGATTTTGCTCTGCACAACGGAATAAAATTTTCTATATGAAAACTATTTATTGCGATTCTGAAAACATTCACAATACTCACTCCTTGATTCTTAATATCTAATCCAGAGGTTTATGACAATCTTGCAAATAAAAAAATATGCTGTTGAAGCAATTAGTAAGTACTTAATGGATATAGAATCAACTGCATAATTTGCTTGAATTAAAAAGGTTCCACCAACATTAACATAAGTCATTTTTATTTTCATTTTCCCACTGAGCAAAATAAATTGTCTTATTTATTAAACACAACAAAATGCTATGTATATAATTCTACAACTATTTCAATAAAAAAGGGTGTGTTTTCTCCTACCCGAAAAAATGAAAATTGATAACAGCCACTGATAAAAACTGAAAATTCTTTTGTTTTCAGTAGTTACATATTCAATCTGAATAATGAAAACTGAGGAATTTATTAGCTAAAAAACTGGACATACATAACATACACATAGGAATTATGAATTTCATATCATTTTTAGAGTTATTCTGCAACGTAAGATATACACCAAACTATCAAATACCCAAGCCTGGGTAACTAAATTCATTTCCCATTCAAAAAATGTTTCCTTCGAAACCAACGAGAACTCACGCAACGTACAAAATTTTAAGTGTTTAACCTCAGGCTCCCCTCCAATATGCGGTGTCAGATAACTCTGACGTAAATATAACAACCTGCCAGTCATATTTTACTTCCAAGAAAAAAAATATTCAAGATAAACATTGTTGCAGAATGTCGAAGCGGCTAAAAATTATCCGGAAGCGATATGAAACTCTCTTCTGGAATACAGTTCAGGATACACAATTTTTGATGGACAGGTTTAGATTAATTAGATTATTCTGAACTGTATGGAAAATTAGATTTTATAAGGAGTGATTATTTATATCATAATAAAGTAGTTAAAAATATTTCTCAGTTATCATGATTATTATTTGTTTTATAAATTATGATGATCGAAAAAATAATAGTTATTCATTTCATCCAGTTAAACGATTGCATAATTAGGTATACGAAATGATAATAAAATGTTGTAGTGCCTAAAAGTAAAGTTGTAAGTTTCATCTGTAGAATGCGATTGTACGTGTAGATAACATCTCATTAAGTCATCAAATTAAAGAGTAATAAAAGCAAAATAATCGATTGCATTATTTGCTTTGTTCTATAGTCGATTTGTTCAGGACACAAAAATTCAGAATAGAGCGTTGGAACAGATTCATACATAATAAAGATACATTACAAAACTGTAATGTAATACCGTACATTTTGAAGAAGTTTTAAAATAATTCTTATAAAGTGTTTAATTTTATACATTAATTTTATTCGCATACTTTTAGTAGTATGTTTAATTAATTTTTTTCAAAACATTTAATTACTTTAGGGAAAAAATCATTACACTAAATGCAATTTAAAAGTTCATAACTTTAAAGTAATAAAACAGCAAACAGTAATATAAATTGTACCTATGCTTAGAAGGTGAGACATCAACGCTCATTACCAAGTTACTCAACGGCTATATAAAATGTTTAAACACTCTAGTGCTTGAAAAAGAGAGTTTAAATATATCTATTAATTTAAAGGAGGAAATATATATATATATATATATAGATAGATAGATAGATACAGATATTTTGATATGAATTCCTTAACAACTATTAATTACAGACAAATCGATGGTTTTTAGTTTTTAATTAGTTAATGAAAAATCCAGTTCTTGTAGAATGAATAATATCTTTTAAAATCCTTTAAAAAAATCTTAGTCCTTTACAGCTAAATCTAATTTTCCTTTATACTGTCCCTCCTCCACCATTTTAGCTAAAATGGAGAATTAGGAAATTCAATTTACAGGGCCAAAATTAACCAAGATTATTCTCTAGAGTGTTGTGCTGTTGTACAGTAATTAACTACTTGCATTTTAAAGGAAATATTAGCATTTGTTCTTTTTCATAATTAAGCGTCTGCGGTATTATTGGATAAAAAAGAGTTGGTTAAAAACTGGTTTGTATTTTAGTACAATGGCACATTGTTTCATATATATTCTTTTAGAAATATATTTGATGAGTTTTTTACATTCTGTAGTAATTATTGTACCAGTCACTTAACTGTTAGATTTTTAATAAAACCACTCAAGAAAGTTTGCTTAGTCAGATTAAAATCAACAATATTTTTAACTTTTGATACTTAGCAATTTCTTTAAAAATTATTAAAATCTTATGTAATACCGCATTGCAAGACCCTTTATAAAATTTTTTAAATTAACATACTTATTTATCGTACCATTGCATTTCCCATCCGCTTAAAAATAATTGCCAATTATAATTTTAAGGCATTTAATGAAAGTTTCATCTGATGCTCTTAAGATATCACATATTGTTTGTTAAACTTTTGCCTAAATAATACCAAAAAAATCTAAATTAATGTATAAAATCTATGTATGTATATCTATTTGTCTATCTATTCATATATGAAAAATTGCAGAAAAAACTGAATACATTTGAGCTATTTGAGTGCAATGTTTTTATTTAGTCTGCTTATGTCAGCGGGAAATCTTTTACAAAATTTGATGTGGACATGGACAACCGCATGTACCCGACAGTCTACATACAGTGTAAAATATGTAAAATAGTGTAAATAATAGAGAGTTTGGCAATTTAATGAACTTTAAAAAAAAACGTAAATAGTATTATTATAAAATACAAATTTACAAATGATAACTACCTTTCTACTTAATTTTCACTGATACTTGCTTTCAGAAGTTAGGCTCATTTTTCTAAAATTTAGTTACCTGTGTCTTTGTTTTAGTGGTTATAATAATATAAATATGCTTATTAAAATTGTAATGTGAGATAAAAAGGAAATCAAAAGAACTTAAAAGCAGATCTGCATTTTATTTACGAATATAAAAAACTGTACAAATGAATGAAAATACTAGTACTAACTGCAACACATATAGATTGGATAATATTTACAGTGATGTGCTTTATGATGACAAATACAGATGAAGGCATAGATGAGATGAACAATATTCTTCAGTGAATGGTTATAGTAGTACTGACTTGAAAAATTACATTTGCGCTTATTTCGAAGAGTGCAATATGCACATTTTCACTGCATTTTCTACCAACCATGGTGTTTCATCATGTCATGGTGCTCGATATGGTGCTCGTGGTGCTTCTTCCTGCAAGAGACGATGAATAATATTATTCTTGGACATGGTGAAACGTAATTCATTAAGCATTGAAGTGAAGCTTTCAGCTTGCGTTATGCAGTGCATCAAGATATTTATGAAAGTTTATTATAGCAATCGTTTTTAGATTTCGAAATTAGAAATTTGTGTTTAATTAATATATATTTAATAAAACAGCCACAGTTATTTAAGGAAAGTATTTTGCGTGTAGTTCTCATTTTCTTAAAGAATGAATAATGATGTTAAATAAATAGCAGAAACGCATGTAGAACTTTAGTATGGATATAAAAGTGCTAACAATATTATTTAAATGCTGACGAGCGAAGCATAAATTTTTAATATCATATTACTATCCTTGTAAAATTATACATTTTTGGAAATATTTTTGTCGTAACTAAAATTCGGTTTTGACTCTGTTTCTTATTTACTAGTTTATAAATAAATGTAAACGCATTTTATATTTAAAATAGAAGTATTTTAAATTTCTCTTCATTTCGGCTTCATATTTCAATTTCTCCGTTAAAACACATAAAATTATTATTATGTTTTGATGCTGCTGGGTTATTAAAAAAGTTATAAAGTTTTCCCATACATTGACTATTACAATAATAGAAAAACATATTAGTCAAAGACATTAGTTATATTTTAACGCATAGTTTTAGGCCAAATATTTTTAAAATGCGCATCAGAAGGACTACAGTGTAATTCCAGTTTGATTTTTTATTGTGGAACTCAAACCTATTTTAATTTAATCTTTTTAAAATTTCAGACCGTTCACGAAAGATATGTAAAAATTGAAACTGTCGATATTTCTTGTTTAAATATAATAATTTCTTTTTCAGCCAGACTATCGATCAGTGATTAGTATGTTCGCGATTGTAAATCTATAAATCTATTTTTCGGAAAAAAGTACTTTTCTTGTTTAAAAAAAGTACATCTGGGTTTTACGAGTACTGCAGTCTGTTTTCAGAACGTCTGAAACGAATAAACAAATAATATTTTCGATAGAATTATTTTAATTAAAGAAAACTAATTCTGAAATGGAAATTCATAATAAAAAATCAACAAAAATGCAATACAAATTTAAAAATCACAAAAATGAAGACCAACCATTAATTAGAGTTTTACTACTTCTAATCCGAATTTAAAAGAAACGAAATTAACTTAGGAATTTAAAAATATTAATCTCATTTTAGAATTTTGGTACTTAAATTTTTCTTATGTATTTTTAAATTTTGTAGTTAAGTTATCCGAAATTATTTTACATAGGAACGGTTCTTTGCCAATAAAACAGTTTTCACACCATTTAATTTTTAATTTTTTTAATAAATATTCTTTATTTATTTTAATTTCCATCTTTATAGGTTCGTAAATGCTTTTAGATAAGCTTAATAAGTGATTTTAGTTTAACATTTACTATTTAAAATAAAATGCATTTACATTTTCGTAAACGATTTCCCTTCATTAATAATCTGTTTGAAGTATTAAAACTTCTAATACTTTATAAATCAAATTTAATATTCAGTTTTATGCAACATTTCTATTCATGTGATTCCAACTGTTTTAAAATTACATTAGGGGAATAGTAAAACTGATCATTTTCTATTCTAAATACTGATTTTAAACGCAAAATTTTGCAATTCTAGATTTCTTTGAAATGATAACGATATTTTAAAAGGAATTTAAGGTAAGCGATACGTTAATATATTTTATTGTGTTTTGTACTAGTATACCACGAATAGCGATTTAAATATCTTATATGGCAATATTATTCTGTAAATCATGTGACTTTTTAATCATATAATACTTTCTGCCAAATTCATTGTTGTGTGACAGTAAAATTCACTATGCATATTTTTATGAATATAACAGATTACAATTTTTTAATCAAAACGTGAAATAGAAGCAATAAAGTATAATCCGTTAATTTTTTTTACAAAAGCAGTAAAATGTTAGAATCATAACATTATTATCTACAATTTACCAAGATATTGTAAATTTATGTATATTATGCTTGGAAATTAAATATCTATTTTTCTTGGAATTTAAAACTTTAAAAAACGTTTGTACTGGACGTAAATTTAAAATGATATTTACTTAAAATATGGACTGAATCAATTTTTTTAAAACTCCTACAAGTGCGAAGTCACTGAACTTTATACTATTCGAAATTTAATTTCTTGTTGATGATGAATTTATGTATTTTTACACGATTTTTTCAATCATTGAAGAGTTTTTTTTGGAAAACTAATTAGTTCTAATAGAATACATAAAACACCTAATTTAAGTGCATTAAATTCATATTATAAACTCTTATTTCATAATTATGCTTGAGTTAAAAACTTTGACATTTTTTCATCCTTTATATGCAATATTACATGCGAGAAGCTTCTTCTTTTACATTGATTTTAAAGCATTCTTTATTCTTTTATTTCGTTAGGGTTTTTTTTATATGCAACTCTCGTGATTTATTACAAAAGTCAATAAATCACTTTTGAAGTACGTTTAATTTTACCCATTAGTTAACACGAAACTATAAAAATCAAAAATTGTTCATGAAAAGAATACCGGAGCCTTATTATTCAAGCTAAATCATATCAAACTTCCACATCACTGACATTTATTAACTCATCTCCGAGGTAATGCTTCTTTCATTACATTAATTACCTTGTAAAAAAGAAAGATGTTTTAATAAAAAAACAAATTGAGATTAACAGCGCCCGACTTTCAGCACAAAGGTAAATCTTTATCCACCTTTAATTTCCTCTCATCAATTAACTGGCCCCAACAAAGAAAATTTCTCTAATACTCCTCAATAAGCCAGGACTAAAATGTTATTATCTCAGTATTATACACCTGAAATTCTGCACCGCTGACATTTATTTATTCAGACACGAATATTTTCATAGAATAAAGTGCATTCTATGAAATGACGTTAACCCATCATAGCATAACATTTTTTAATCAGTAATTTTATTAGCTCAACACAAAAGAAGGTTAAGTCCCTTTTGAAGCATATTTAAATATTAGTCGTCAGTGAACGTGAATGCATAAAAATCAAAGAAATTTCGTGAAAAGACTACCGAAGAACATTATTCAAGCTAAATCATATCAAACTTACGCACCACTGACATTTATTAACTCATCATCGAGGTAAAGTTTCTTTTATTGCATTAATTACGCTGTAGAAAAAGGAGGATGTTTTAATGAAAATATATAAAGAAAAATTAAGATTAATGGGCCCTAACTTTCATGGCAAAGGTAAATCTTACCCACATTTACTATCCCCCATCAATTGATTTGCCTTACAAAGGAAATGTGCTATTCTCCCTAAATAAGCCAGAACCGAAATATTAATATCCGCGCCTGGAAAACCTGAAATTCTGCGCCGCTGACATTTATTAACACATGCAGGGATATCCATTCGCCGAATTAACTGCATTCGATGAAAAGACGAAAGCCTGTCGATGAAATATTACTTACTCGACCATGATGGGGATGGGCATGGGCACAACGAGGAGTTTCTTCTTCTTCAGGGCCATTTTCGTGAGGAAGAGGGCCTTCATTATTTTCTTCTTATCCACTGCCAGGGCCCTAGAGTCCTCAATCACCATGGGGCTCAACAGGAGAAGGCAGAGGAGCAAGAGACCGCAAAGTACTCTGGTGTTCATGCTCAGTTGTGTTGTGTTGTAACGGCGGCTGCTAGGGAGAAAAAGAGATCCCTGTAATAAAATTGGATATATCTATACATACATGAAAGTAGCGTTGGGTTTTGTAAGGGCGCTTAGGTTAGGAGTGAGTACGAGATAGAGGGGAGTTCTATTTTTCTTCTTCTTGTGCAATGTAATTCCTTTTGGGAGTGACCAGTCTTTTTTTACGAAAGGAGATCCTGCTTTTAAGGTGGCAGAATTCAGTCGGAGTCTGAATAGGATTTGGAAAAGGAGCGGTGAATTGATGTATTTTCTCTGATAGAGCGGAAAAATTTATATTTTCTTAAGTTAATGCTGTTAAGGATGTCGAAGTGGGAAATGTTGAGTGAATGATATAATGGATGTAGGAAAAACAAACCCATACTTTTTAGCCGTTTCATTTTAATTTAGACTTCTATCTTTTCTAATGTTACGTCTTTAAACGTAAGTGTTTCAAGAATCCTACCTTTTGTTTAAATTTGCTTTTGCAATAACATAACTTTTCTAAAACTTTCTCCATTATTATTTTGTACTGTATGTATACTTCTGGATATACCAGATTACTGGGATGGTGCTAGGTTGTTTTAGGTTGATTTTTTACTTGGAGGTTTCAAATAGATTATTTAAAGAAAAGCTGGTTTATATACTCACTAATTATAACAAATTAAACAGCCAGCGTAATCGCTGATACTATAGCTTGCAGATTGATCAAATATTTTGATAAAAGGAAATAGTTACTCTCACTATTAGAACTGATTGGTGAAAGGATTTTTTTCTTAAAATGAGTTTATTATGTCAAACTCAACCTGGAATGTTTAGGAAAACCGATTGTGTGTAATATTTAAAAAAACATCGAATTAAATGTCAGATTGATAAAAAAAATCGATATATCTAACAGGGACGGTGTTTTATTATTAGAACAAGTACAAGGTAAAACTAAAATTCTCATAGTTGAAAAATAATAATTCATAAACATATAAACCCCCATAAATAGGTGGTCTAAAATTATTTAAAGTTCCTTTCAACTAAACACTTAGTAACAATAAAAAAATTAGTGAAATACTGACAGATTCAACCTAAACTTTACTAAAAAATATATGAATATTTTAAAATACTTTAATTTAAGCTAAGAGACTTATATATATGTATTTATTTAATTACTTTTTAATTTTGACACTGCATTTCGTTTATTATATACACGTAAAAAAAGAAGCATCTGAATTAAAAAAATTATTAAATGCACTTATGTTTTCACAGAGGACAAGAATGCATTAACTTAAAAATTGTAAAAAGAAAATGTTTCATAATTAATTCTTTAATTTGTAACATTGATATTGTTATTTAAGAACGTGATGATATGCAATTAAAATTGTAAGAACCACTTGAGGATGTGACACTGATTAAAAAATATGTAAGAAAACAAATTTCATTTAATAAAAGATTGAAATACCAAAGAAAATACTTTTAGAAAAAAGAAAATACTCTAATTAGCACCACAAGCAATACATTTTTCTCTTAATTAAAACTATGAAATAAAGAATTAAAAAACTGTTATATTTTAATTAGTAATTGAAAATTATTCTAGTATTGTTTCCGAAAGTTTTGATGCAGAGTCATTATTTTTTATTTATTTTAGAATTAGTTTTAATGAAAAGGTGTGCATTGTGAAGTAAAATCCCTGCAATAATAATTTCTTTGAAACAAAATTAAGCAAGAAAAACATTTATAATTACTGTACAGTTTAATTCTTTGAGTTTTAAATTCAATTCGACAGAAGTAATTGAAAACTGGAGAGGTGGAATTTTGTATAAATATTTATTTTCTAAATTATATGTTTAGATGCGTAGAAGATGCTCTTAACCATCTTATTATATGCAAAGTAAATCATACAGAAAGTAGTACATTTTGTTGAACTCCAAATAAAATGCAAAATTATGAAAAAATATCTAAAAAGAAGCCTCTTCTGTTGTCTTTTTTCTGTAACACAGATCCATAAAATTGTTAAGTTTGACTGTCATCATTAGTTAAAGTTCGTATAATGTTTTGTAACATTGTTCAAAGTTTGTAAACCATTAGTTAATTTAACCCTTAAAAGTCTGAATTAAAAAAAAATTTCACTGCCGATGCACAAGTATAAGCCTGTATTAGTCCTGTGAATAACTAATTACTAATCGAAGAACACGCGGTTTGAATGAAATATCTGAAATTTTTATTATTAACGACGTGAATAATTTATTATTATTATAAAGTATTCGAATTTAACCCAAGAAATTTTGCTTGTACTCTAATCCGGCAGTGAAAAAGTCCGCTATCAAATTTGAAACTCAGGGCATTTAAAGGTTGAGTAATGAATCATTCAGCTTTAATTTGAGTAATAGATACTTTGAATATATTTCGAAGTATCTAAAATTGTGATGTGTCCAGAATTAACAGAAGTATAACTACATATAATCTAAAACGGATATTCTAAGCTGGAAGTAGACGTGAAAAAACAATTTACACACGATATCGGTAAATCTTCAGTAATTTATGCTCACGCCATCGTTTTTTCTTATTAAAATTTAAAATCCAAACACAATATTTAAAAAATTTAAAAACAAATGTTTTCCCAGTAAAAAATATATTGAAAATAAATATTTCGTTCTTTAAGCAATTTTATTAAGGTAATTATTAATAGTGTGATTTGTGGTTAACGCAAAGCTACACGTGGACTACCGGCCTAAAGGAGGATACATTGGGCGGAGGAGTTTTTAAGTGGTTCTAACGCGCATTCCCGTTACATCTGGAGAAACTGCCCGATACTTCGGACCGTTAGAGCGATAGTTATGCAGGTGGCCAGAGCCTTGGACCTTCACACTTAGGCTATCTACTATGTTCAGTGTCTTATCTACTCGGCTATGGTCGGGCCCGTATTATTAACAGATATACACATGCACTACTCTTAGATTTTGTATCTATTACCATGCATTGCATAGATTTGAAGCAACTTTAATTTTGAATGCACATAAGGTTTTTACAGTGACTTTGTATCAAAACTAAATAACTTTATGCTATTAAAATCAGTATTAGTTCTTCATGGGTGAATTAATTTTATTAACATTAGCGAGTAATTCAAAGAAAAGTAATACATCATCTTTTAAATTATTACTGTTCAAATGTGATAAATGTTGCTTTAACGTTTTAGGGCAACACAGAAAGCTACAGCGTATTCAATTTTAAATGCACATTCTCCAGGCATGTAACACGCCTGTCACTCAGTGCGCTTGTATAGATTTAATGCTTCAGTAAACTCACTTCAATCTCTCAAAAATAGCTCTGTTTGCTTAGCGAAACTTCTGAATGGAATATTTCAATCAGATACAGGCGTTTTATTTAATATTTAGTAGCGTGGTTCTAGACATAAATTGCACATGCAAATAGCAAAGTGTTTTCAGATATTAATTGTCTGAAGTAATAAGAATGTTTAAAAGCCTTGCTTATTTAAAGTTTTATAAAATTTTACATTTGTATTGTGCATTTTTATCTAATATTCTCTGATTTCTGACTTTTAATTAATGTGTAAAGAAATAGTTAAAAAATATAAGTGGATTTAAATTCAAGTTATATTTTTTAGATAAAGAAAAACATCCCATTTATAATTTACAACGAACAAAGAATACTAAATGCATTTGAAACTGTTAGATGATAGCTCCGAGATAGTCAGTATGTGGATTAATGAATGGGTCACAAGATGCTTGGTTACCCAGGATTAATTAAAAGAACTGTGATGCTCATATGAACCATATTTCTTTTTTTAATATTACATTGTTTAGAATCAGCTAGCGCACTTAGTCTTCGGAGTTGGGCTGGTCATGGGCCTATTTGAGTATCCTTTGCAAGCTATTTAAATGAGGGATGTAAATGTCGGTCTATTAATTAGAGAAACGCAAAAAAATGACTAAATATATGAGATGCATTTGAATCAAAATTAACGATTTCTTATGCTAAACAAAGTTCTTGCCAAGGCTACCATCAATTTAAAGACCAGTAACTGCTATGTGAAACAAAGTTGTACGCAACATATTGCAGAAGAATGCCATCTCTTGCTGATATAGAACCACAAAAATGCTCTATCCGTTTGAGTTCATTTAGTTCGTTAAATAGCTTAGGTTCATTGCTCAGGTAGGAAGTTCAAATCATAAAAAAATGCTTGTTTTTAAAGGTTGCCTCTCTCTTTTCAGAGAGTTTTAAAATGCTGAAGGGAATAAGAAGATAACGGAAATTTATTAACGCTGTAATTATTCTGTTCTTTTTCGGTAAAGTGAATTTTGCGAAAAACGTCCTTTTTTTAAATTCAGAGTGAACAGTCTTGTAAGTCAAACACGTCTCTTTTTACTTGAGAGTAAATTTTGAAATTGCCCACAAATCCATGATTACGCTTTAAAGATCAGCCTGGAATGTTGTGTTTATCTCTGACTTTCAGCGTCCAACTTCAAGCCTACAGCAACATTCAGCTTGCTTAATCAATCGGAAATTTACCTAGTGATTTCTAATATTTATTAATCTCAAATCTATCGAACATTAGAAACCCAAATAAACGACTTGAATGCATTATGTGCCATCCTGTAGTTCATTATTTTATTCCCAAATGTGGAAGACGGAATAATCACGGACGTGGTACGTGTTCCCTGGATATTTGAATTAAATGAATTTAAACAATAATTTAATTAAGAGAAAAGTGTCCTTGTTTACATTGCGTTAACTTTTTGATTATTCTATGCAGCAAAAGTTGAATGAACTTGTAATCTATGTATAAAACTAGTGAAAGAGAGACTTTAACAAGTGTGACTTTATTCAAATGTGGAATTTAAGAAATTGCAATCAAATATGTTTACTTATGACTGAGATTTTGTTATTGAATAAGAAGAAATTATTAAAATATGCAGAACGTTGATTACTATTTTGAGTGTTTTTGATTTAATAAAGCAATCAGTGAAAAAAAAAACGAGCTGAAACTTAAGAAAGTATACTTTGCGAAGTATACGGAAGTTCATATCTTTACTGATTGAATGAAATATGTATGAATTCAAATCTGTGCATCAGGAAAAAAACTTTTGTTTTAAAATCTTCAAGTTAAACAGATGTGTTACCTTTTTTCTTACTAAAGCAATTATATTTAGAGAAAGGACGGCAAATAGCGAAAACAAAATTTACCTCAAAATTGTAAATACACAACTTTTTTGAAATGTTACTTCAGAATAATTTACAAAATGTTATTTCATTTTAAATTGTAAAATTCTTAGAAAAATTTTAAAATGTAATTTAATCGTCAAAGAAGTATAAGTTATGATACGATAAAGTAAAATATAATGTTTCTTTCAAAGAAAAATTAACTACAGATATGGGAAATCTAGTATTATTATTGGAAAAAAAATTAAAGAATTTTGTAACATGTAATAAAAAAATATGAAATTAAAAAGTAATTTTTGTTTGTGTTATTATAATACTGTATTTTAATTACTTATTTTCTTCAAAACTCTTCCATTGATATTTATAGCTTATCTGTTTCAAAGAAACTACTAAAACGCCTTTATCAAAAACACTTTTGTTTAAAAAGTTTACATTTAGAATTCAAGGATATATTTTGGAAGTCTTTTATTTAAAAAATACTCTACAGAAGCATAAATTTGCATTAAAAAAAGACATTTTTTTAATGAGCTAAATCAAACAACAAAGTGTGTAGCGCAAAATTTTTAGAGCATTTCCCTAAAAGTATTTTCTTTAAAAGACTTCAAAGGGACTATAAGTATTCTTTTAAGTTGCTACTCTAGTACTTAAGCCTCTGGAAAGCATGTAAAACTCTTTGTTCAACATCTTGTTTATATTTAAGAATGCGCTGAAAGGAGTTTGTGTTCGGGTAAACAGCGCTCTAGTAGTTACTTTGAAATTTATCCTTAATTTTATTTGCTTCAAAAATAGCAGCTTGATTTGGAGTGGAACTCTTTTTATACAGTTTGTTCAAAACAAAATTAATATTTTCAATAAATTCATGAGATAATTTTCAGTTTTACTTTAGAAAATATTTTACATTAAACTGTATATCAATAAATTGATTTATTCTTAGAATTTAAATTCAATAAGACTATAATATCACTTTTTTGTTGATTCTAGCATCGTTATGATTTATTTAAATAATTTTTTTGCTGATTCCAGTTAAGTAATTATTTTTATGATTATTTTTTTCATCATATAAAGGAAGATTTTAAATTCATTGTAAAATATATTTTCTATAAATTTCACAATTACAACTTAAAAAAATACATATACACTACATATATTTTTAACAAAAAGTCTGGACATTTTTAATCAAACTTCAGTTTTGATTAGGCTCTTTAAAAGTTAGAATTAATGCTAAATTAGAGATTTTGGAGTCTAATTTTGAAATAACAACTTTTCACTAAATAATAATACACAATAAACTTATCAAATTTATATATTCTTTAATGCATAAAAGTAATATTATACATTGGAAGAACACAATACCAATTTTGTTTCTTTAACAAATCCAGATGTGCGTATGTAAAATATTTTGAAGTAATGAACAAGAATTTTGTAAAACTAATACATGAAGCGACGAAATTAGATGAGCATTCACATCTGTTTAATATCAAATTTATGACAGAGCAAACGGCAGAAAGATTTTAATCATGTAATTTATAAATTTTACTAGCTTAGAGAGGACACATACTAAAAGCATGTATTTAAAATAACTATCATTTTTCTGACACATATATTATTACTTATGGAAGGCATTTGCTAAAAGAATTAAGGATATACGTAATTTAAACGCGAATACTGGAGTGTAAACGAAATATGTAGTACCTTTAGAACCTGCAATTTTTATGCAATCAAAGTGACATGTTTCTAAAGAAAAACATAATAATTTTACTACTATCATGTTCACACTTATATGCTTAAGACACGTCCATGTACATTTGTCCTATTTTAAATTTTTTTATTGCAAATAAAAGCAAATTATTAAAGTATCTTTGTTCACTTAAACAAAAAATTAATCCCAAAAAATATTTTTAATGGGAATTTTTCCTGACTGTGTAAGATTTAAAATATCATTGTTCGAATATTATCAATTAGTGTTATTTTTAATTGTATAAATGCCCCCTTTTCATTCTAAAGATTATCAACTATACTTTAAAAGTACCCAAAATGTTTTATTAAGAAATAAAATTGGTATCTTCGTTCATGTCAAAGTACTTGATAGCATAAATAAAATTTACTGTTTGATTTACATAACGTCTTTCTCTCTCTTTTTCTCGGTTTCGTTTGGTATCAGCAAATTCGTTTTTGGTACCAGTACGGCGAACTAGTTATTGACCGAGATTATTGATTAGTTTAAATGAGTATAATATTTTAAAAGATAGCATTGCTATTATGAGAACAACAGTATCAAATATCATGCTGGAATCTGAATTTATTCATTCTATATCCTGGAAGTTAAGTGCTTCTGCACGCTAGGTTTTAAAACTATTGCTTTAATTCTACCTTTTCAGAAGTAGCAAAATATGAAAAATTTAATAAAGGCAGTAAATTTCAGAGAATATTTCAAGAATCTTCTAGAGTTATCGTATTTTTCTCTCATGAATATGTTTTAAACATAGTATTAAAATTCAAATGCAATATCTTCATTTTATTGTTATTTGAAAGGTAGCTCAAGTAATGTAAAATGCTACATGACTGGAAGATGCTTGACAATAACATTAACATTTATATATGCATTATAGTTGAATCTCAATTAAAATGTAAGTACAAATGAGATACAATTTTTTGTTATCAGACGTGAGTAGTATTCATCTTATATCCAAAGAAAATGCCAAAATACCTAAAGACTTATCTGATCAACTTTACTGGATCTGAAAAATAATTTTTTGAAACAATAATTTTTTAACAATAATTTTGAAAAACATATAACAATATTTAAACAATAATTTTGAAAAATAATTTTTTAAATGAAGTATTATTCTTTTATTTTGAATCCCAAAGCTACAAAATTGATTGGAATATCAATTAATATATAAACTTAATGTAGGACAAACTTATGAAGTCTCGAAAACTACGACTCTGGTGGAAAGATCAGAACTATGCTTCGACAGTGAAAGGGTAATAATTAAATAGCATAATCTGTGGCTATTTTGCGAGCGTCTCTATATAAACTGGTCTTACAATATTATACAGAAGTAACTTTACTACTATCATGTTCTTACTTTCAGTACTATCATGTTCACTCTTCTGTTCTTTTTATTTTACAGCGATTCGAGTCCAAAATGTACTTAAATTCACTTTTTAGTATATTTAATACAAAAATACAGATTTCATAAAGTTAGCATAAATATATTATGAATAATTAAACGGAGAAAATAATTATTGAAAATTTTCAGTTGTGCTTTTTGATTTGTAAAAATAAAGAAGCGTTTTTATGATCATGCTTCCTCATTTGATTATAGGTCCTCTAAAGGCTTCATATTTCGATGGCGCTAAAATATCGAAGTAATTTTTTTTTTTCAGATTTCGTTCTCTATCTTAATTTGGATACATTATACTATTGTACCATCTTTTGCAGAATGAACACGTTTTAATGGAAAATAAAAACTGATACTTAGCTTTCTGATTTTAAAACACAACCCGTGTTATGGTAGATCTGTAAGGCAAAAATGCTTTGTTAGAGGGAATACTTGTGCTCTTACCTCCAGATGATGCTCTGAGAACTGTTGAGCAGTTGCAAGTGGTGCTGTTTGAGTGCCATGCCGCTGCTTATATACTCCTGAAAGACAATGAAACAGCTGGGGATGGCTAGATACCTCTTCCTCCTGTCCCCCATTTTCAGCTCACACCCCGAAATATCGAGTTAAAAAAACACTTCTCAGACATACATAATTGCTCTATTTCTATCGATCACTTTCATCGTTTCGGATATATTTAGAGTTCCCCCCCCCCCAGCCGAACAAAAATTACCCCCTCCACTGCATTGGAATTCTCGCCCCGTGGTTTGTCTTTAATATTTCGAACGCTTTCGCTTGTTTACCTCCAGGGGCACAGCCTGCGAAGTGAGAATTAGTTTTTACACTCGAGCGAGCAGGTTAAGCGCTGGAAGTCCATTTATAAAGTAAAAGTGCGACTGCCGGAACCCCAAATATAACTCCAGTCTGCTATATTTCGAAGTGGGTGATGGGCAATTTTGTTTGTATGGCCTGAAAATGGAAACTTCAAAGCACTTCCTGAATTTCTTTTTTATAGATCTACATTACTTGCTTTGTGCCAGTGTATTTTATTTTCGCAACGAAGTCCGGTTAAGTAATTCCTACTAGATTATTATTTCTGACGCTTACTTTTAAGTGTGAAAATGCCACCGAACTTTTTATTATGAAATAAAGACGGCAGTTAGTATTTTTATAAAGTTTAAGAAGGGCTAGCATATGTATTGAAAAGACCATGTTCACTGTGTGTAAAAGAGCACGAAAGGAAATGATATAATATTTTAAGGTATGAGACTACCCCCAAAATACCTGTTTGTAAAAAACTTAGTGTTTTATTTTATTTTATTTTACTTTTTGCTTATTTTGTGGGACATTTGATCAGGATTCCAAATCTGTTTTATTTTCATTTCTTCGATAACGATAAGCTAATTTATACAAGAAATAGTGAACCATAAGGATGATATTTGTAACAGTATTAAAAGCGTTATAGGCGTTTTCGGAAAAATTGAGTTTTTTGTAAATTTTCCAAACGATAAATGTCATATCTCATAACATGCTTCAGATATTGACTTGAAATTTTTCAATGCAGGATGTTTTGATTATTACGAGCTGAAGCAACATGAGCACATATCTGTGTTCATTTATTGATTTTATGACAGTTTTTTCCTTCAAAAATGCTTTTATTTAGAAAAAATACAGAGTTTCATATACAAATTGAAATATTTTCATAACTATTTGAATTTTTGCAAAATCTTTTGGTTCATAACACAGATGTATATGCTATGCAATAGTTATGTACTGCATAAATATTATTAAAAATATTTATTGGAATTCTTTAGAAGAGGTGTGGCGTAAATGCAATTTTATACCAAAATGTCACGTAAATTTACTAATATTTCAAAATTTACAATGAAATTCTGTAAAGCTGCATTTATAAATGTTTAGTTACATACCCCATTTTAATTTAAAACTTGGCTTTTTCATTAAAATTTTACTTTTTTAAAAGAGTGCCCCGAAGGTAAGCTGATACCTTAATGAAAATATACAGGCATCCTTTAATTTTGTAATAATTATTTTATAGTATTTTATGGACATTAAAATTTTTTTCTTTTGCGATTATTCATGTATTAAAGCAGAAACAAAGTTGAAATGTTCTTTAAAGAAAATTTTAACATTTCATTTATAGCTTGAATATAGGTAAAAATCAAGAAGAGGAAAATATTACTTTTAATTTTCAATGTTAGATAATCAGAGCATTAAATATTGCAATACTGAATTAAAATATAGAATTTAAGTCACAGTTTTTAAAAAAGTACAGATGCTTTCTTTTAACCTCAGGCTAAGCCTAATGATAAAAATTACGTTTATTTTAAATAATTTTCTTGAAGTATTAATTACGAATTTAAATAAATGTTCAAAAAAGAAATGATAATATATCTGGATACTGTTTTTATCTATTCCCAACCCTCCGAAATAAATTTTTGTTCCATTTTTACAAACATTTTACAGAAACATTCATTTAGTATATTTGAAATCAGGCCTTAAGGAATAATGTATATGATGTGCATTCTAAAATTGTCATACTGATTTTTTTAGTGTCGTGTCTTAATGTATTTCCCAAGAAAAATTGACAGAATAAGTAATAATAATAAATGTTTTAGAGATGACGTCGATGATTTAACCAACGAATTACTGTTTCTGTAAATATTATATGCTGAACACAGCAGAAGAAATGAAGCAGGGCATTAAATTTTACACTCATTGGAAGTTGCAATACTTTCATTTTTAAATCAAGATCTACAATTGTAATAAAACTTTTTATTTTACACGAATGAATGTAATTATCAATAATCGAAAAAATACTGACTAAGCAATTTCTATTAACCCATTTATGCCTAGCGTACCTTTTTTGGGACGGCATTTTCGCTATCATTCGAAAACGTTATTTATTTTTCCTAGCCTTTATTCACGAGTATTGAACCTCAATTCCAAAAAATATTTTAATATGGCCAAGTAGTATGTTGACATTTCAATTTTTATACATAATGATTTTAAATGAAATCATCCCTTGTTCAAAAAGTTGACATCAGAAATTTATCAATTATTGCTGGTGTTAGCAAAAATCGAAGAAAGTCGCAAAAATATCCAGGCACGAATGGGTTAAAAAAAGTTAGGTCACATAGGTGAATAAATGAACAGTTTGGGTGCATTCTATATAAATAGACAATGGTAAAGAATTAAACAAGCACTTTTTTATAATTTAATTTACACGTCCACTTAATATTTTTCAGAAGATAAATAGCTAGGCACATTGGACATTCCATACTCATATACGTCGGTAAATACAGGGTGAATCTAAACTCTTGGGCAAAACTTTAAGGGGTGATAGAGCACGTAATAAGGAATCACATAGAAATGTGGGGTCAAAAACGCAGTTTTCACTTACCCGGTAATAATCACTTTGTGAAAAGTATTGAAGTGTTCGTCTAAATTCTTAACCAAGTTTTATAAATAATAGGCTCGTCTCCAAAAATTTCATCCATGAAATAAAATAGAATTTTTAAACTATGAATTTTAGTCTTCTGTTTTCGGAGAAAAATACATTACTTTCTGACGAACAATGGTCGGAAAGTGCTCTGTTGTTTCAGCGCTTTTTCCAAAGTGATTATTAACAGCTACATGAAGACGATGTTGCCGATCCCATATTGCTATGTGATTCCGATTACTTATTATGCGCCCTACCACCTCTTAAAGTTTTGTCCAAGAGTTTAGATTCACCCTGTATAATGCATAGAAAGCCAAGAACATTCAATAAACACCTTTAAAAGGAAATACATTCTGTGTCAAGTACGTTTTGCGCTAAATCTCTATAATATTCAAGCGGATATTTAGTATCTGATCATTTAGAGCTATCATTTTAATAATTAACTATGCAATATCACATTTTAATCTAAAAAATTCATGCGGATTATACGGTAATCCATTTTTGTGGTCCTGAAAAACTATGAGAACCACGCATAATACTTTAAATGGGGAATACATTGCAGTATGCAAAGTATAAATAAATAAATATCCCGTTCTTTGCAGGGCCATTAATAAGAAAATAATAAAAAAATGTTTAGGTACTTTCAGTTTGCTGAAACTACTTTGTAATATATTCACGTGGGATTACTTTTCGTATTGTTGTCTGTAAGGCGACCGTTGAAAAATGATGAGCATAACAAACTCTTTTAATTTAATATACACGAAATATTTAATTGCAATGTATATTGTGCTCTAAACTACATTATCTTAACCCATTTATGCCTAGTGTTCCTTTTTTGGGACGGCATTTTCGCTATAAGTTGAAAAAGTTATTTATATTTCCTAGCCTCTATCCACGAGTATTGAATCTCAACGCCACAAAATATTTTAACATGACCAAGTAAGATGTTGACATTTCACTTTTTATACATAGTGATTTTAAAAGAAATCATCCCTTGTTCAAGAAATTGATATCAGAAATTTATCTGTTATTGCTGGTATTAGTAAAAATCGAAGAAAGTCGCAAAAATACCTGGACACAAATGGGTTAGCAAGTGTTCTATTTTATGTATATAAAAAATAAAAAAAAGTGCTTAAATAAACAAGAATTTCATGCAGAATGCTCAATCTAAATATTTAAATATCCCATGGTTCAGCAGATCAAAACAACTTAATTTTTTTTTAAGACAGAATCAAATGTTCAATATGAGGCCTTGTAAATCATGAACGGTATTTTGACGTAACTATAATGTATCCCAGACTTTATTTTTAAACATGTCTAATGTGATACTTTGAGATTCTGCAAGTATGCATCTCTTAAGTTTTCCGACGTTAATTATAAGAAATTGGTTTATGGATGACGGAACACTTAAAACTGTGTTGAATTTTAACTGTTATTTTTGTCTTTCAATGAACAAAATCACTGTATCATTTTGCTTTCCTTTCTTTAATTTGTCCTGTAAAGTTGGGATATTTATTCATACAAGTCTTGATTAGACCCAGTTTACAAGGTGAATCCCTACCAACAGTGGCGTACCCAGGCTTTTAGTTTGAGGGAGGCTACTAATATTGCTCAACTCGGTTATAGTGACCTCGTTTGTGAGTGAAAAGTCATAACGATCATCTGGTATTTTCATTAACGTTATAAACGAGTTCAGCGGTATATTCTGTACTAGTTATCAGTATTTATTTAACGAGCATCAAAAAACAACGTAAATGCGTCAGTACAAGAATATGAAATTCTTGCACTGACGATAGCAAGTCATACCTGCCGAAATCTGTATGTTATTTTAATTTCATTATTGCTGATCTTATACGTTGTCTTTTCGATGCTTATTTACATTCCGCACCAATCTACATGTTCGGGCTTATTATTTATTTTGTAACCAACATTTCTTGTAAAAACTATTTTCGAATTATTTTTTAATTATTTTAAAAATGAAATAATTTTTTATTTTATTAAGTAAGTCGCAATTATCTGTTTTTAAGAGATTTTCACCTCAGTTCCTTGACCTTTAAGGAGGGGGGGGGGTTTAGCCCTTATATACTTCTTCATAGGTGTGCCTATTCCTACCACCGAGTAAAATGTTATCCCAAAACAATATGCTGTCACATGGCAATGTGCGATCAATGTGCACAAATGTAGCATTTGTGAATAATTTAATGTTTCATCTGAAAACTGTTTAAACTGTCAGATAGTTGAACTGTGTTTCTCTTGTGATTTAGTAATAGGATTATTAAACTATCAATTTTAACCAAAGGCTTCTTGAACATTCTCGCATGTGAGCCGAATTTTCTACTGAAGTTTGTAAATAACTAATTAGTTTTTAGAATATAATACGAGAACACGTAAGCAATGTGATATATTACCTTAAAATACATGATTAATTTTTCATGAATTAAAGTACTTTATATAAAAAAATGGCACAGGAAAATTGACTTAACTCGATTACTTTTTTTTCTAAAAGTCATAAAATTTTAATATATTTTTTTTTCCTGAGCCGGAATGCTGAGTGTTGTTTCAACGCAATTTTCCTAATGTTCCATGTTTTCCTAATGAGTGTTGCATGAAGACACGTATGGGACCTCAAATTGCATTTTAAATACCAATTCATCTTTGTGTTTGCTGACCATTGTCCGAGTCCATAAGAAACTGAACATCGGGAGATGGCTGAAGTGTGAGCTGAACCGATTAAACGGTCTAGAGGTTTGGACAGTTTTTCCCAGATGTAACCTGAATACGCTTTAAAATCCCTTAAAATGTCCCCCGTCCAAGGCATCTCGCACTTAGACAGTCAGCCTTTCTTTTTGATTTAACCCAGAAACGTCATCTTCGTGTAACCTTGCCTTGCTACACTTTTGTACAAGTGGTAGTAAACCATTATGTAAAATTATCAAATACAATCCAACTCGCTTAGTGGAAAAGCCAATTTGTCAAAGAAGTTTATTCCAATGAGAGGAATATTCCATTATCCAGGATCAAATCTACTAATTATAAAAGTTTGGTGTATGCCATTTATTGTATTAAGTGGAATATTCCTTTAACCGATATTCCGTTTAGCGGGTTCGACTGTGCATGTCGTGGAAAAATCGATACGTATTTATAACAGGAAGGAGATGGGCAGACAGACAAATCAAAATTCTTTTCATGTTTGAAAAAAGTGTGTAAAACAACCATGATACTTCCTACATACGTTTCCGATTTTTCCCAAGGAAAATATCTAATTATCTAAATTAACTAAAATAAAAATCTGGAGTGACTCCACTCGAATTTACGAACACTTACGATTAATATCATTACCAAGCCTTTAAATAAATTTTAATCGATGAATAATTCAACAAAAAATCTTAGTTTTTTTCAATTTGAGCTCAATCAAATGTACTGTTTAAACGCTAGCGCACTTTCAAAAATTTCTCCCCATAGGCCATAATGTAAAAGAAATCTTACATTACGGGTAAAAACTATTAGTCCTATACACATCAAAATCAATACCGGTCTTACGACGGAGGTTTATAACATATATACCTAATTTGAACTCAATCGAAAGCTCGTTTAGGAGCTATCGTGTTCACTCACATACAAACACGCACACACACAAACACACATACATCTCGCAAAAATATCATAAATGAATTCAGAAGACCGCAAAACGAGTAAATACACCAAAATCTCGAAGTCGAATTTTTTCATGATTAATTACTACATGGTACATGTTCGGAAAGTAAAAATACAGAGGAAATAACGCCGAAGATTGACGTATCTCTGTTTTGGAATTGACAAGACCACGCAGCTATAAAAAATTTTTCTTTCTAACGTAGAACTTACATTATAATTGCCAGTTCATGTTTATCATGCACAAATATTGTGAATTGCATGCTTTGCATAAAAGATGCCTTAAAAGACGAGATCTTGCTTCAGGATACACGTAAACATGCATTTAGTTTCGCAACAATTTCTAAAAAACCAAGAACTTTTTTAGTGATTTGCAAAAGTATACATTGAAAATATTTCTCTTAGAATTCATTTCAATAGATATATTTATAAAAATCTGGAAAAAAAGAATGTTTCCATGGAATTTTTTAAGCTTCGGCGCTTGAAATTGTGGATTTCTGTTACACCGAGTCCTCAGAAAAGCGATTTATTTTTACAGAATAAAATGATTTGAATAGTGAATCTTACAGCTTTATGCATTATGTTTCATGAGTATTTGAAAGTAAAGAAATACTACTGCGTACACATAGAATGTTTAATAAACTTTTCTTGAGAAGTTAGCGTGAAAGCTAAATTTAACCAATCGGAAAACCCGTTTTAAGAATTTTATGTAATCATAAAGAAAACATGTTTGTATTTTCTAAGTACTTTCCATTTAAGTTCATTAGGTAGATTTTTGGAGCTAAAAGTGCTATAACTTAAGACATATTGATACCAATTAATGAGAATATTTTTTATTTAAAAAGGCAATTGGATTTTAATATATTAATAATATTATCATTTGTATTGTACATAATAATTATAATTAGGTTTAATTATATTGTTCTATGATTATTAGATATGCCTTTATACCATCCCGAAAGTCACAGTGGTGGGAACACTTTTATAATATTAATTTTACTATTACCCTTTCTTATTTTGGGAACACCGGTATTTCACTTCTAGATTTTGGCAACAAAATCTAGAAACAAAATACGGGTTTACAGAAATGCATTTGTACATTTATTCTTGCTACCTCATGCTATCACTCACACGTTTTTCTATAGCTAGATATTTCAATTAATTTCTATTTTATTAGTGGCTCATGGTATTTCGATTTTCAACCTGTATTACCCTCTGTATAAATCAGCATAGTCTGATTTGTTCTTCATTCATCGTCTAGGGGTATGCAATTTTTGAAGTGTTTTCTCCTTGCCTCTTTTTTAATTTCCCATGTTTTTCTATAATATGATAGGGCCCATATATGTGGTGAGAGTAACTTTTTTATATGCCACATAACTGAAATCTCACTATTTTGTTGACTTTAATTATAATCTTCTGGGTATAGCCCCTGATGAGTGTCCCAGGAATTATAATTGACCTCCATTCATTTCTGTTTAAATCATGGATCGTAGTGTTTCGAAATTCAGAGTTCTTGGCCTCTGTATTTACTAATGTGATCTGTTTGGTTTTCCAGTTTTCCTGTAGGGGTATGTCATTTTAGCAGTGATTTTCTTCGTATTTTGCATATTAATTATATATATATACATCTATTAATGACTATGTCATTTTATCTCTCACCCCCTTTATTGAAAATTGTCCGAAAAATGTGTCCCAAAAAGCGACATAAAAATGCGACATAATTTTACATGTATTTAAATACTATTAGTTCACAACAGCTTTAATCTATTGTTACACTATTTCGTAAGCTGTAGAATAGGCATCACATGTATTTTTCTATAAATAGGTTACACTCATAAAAATTTCAACTTAGGGTTACCAGGCGAAATACACGAAAGATGAGAAATAAAATGGCATAGTCAATTAATATCGTTTTAATATGGCAATAATGAAACTAAAAATTTAGGGGGGTTCAGGACCCCCCCTGACGAGGCTCGAACAGCCGAGTTTATATATAATAAATATATGTATATATATAAAGCTTAGAAAAGAACCTCTGGTAGTGAATTCTTTCTACAGTGAATATTTTTTAGCTCCCCCCTCCGCTAAAAAGTACTGGTGGGTTGTGCGAGCACACGTTGAAATTCGCTACGAGAGTTATATGTCCTATAATTCAAAATATCAAAATTAAAGATTTTATCTCTAAATGCATTCAAAATGCGTATTTTTCGGTTAATTATGAGCTAAAAATATAAAGTAAATTCTTATTTATGTATAATGTACCTACTAGTGTAAATTACTAAGCAATCAATAATTAAAATTGCATATTCCAACACTCTAAGCTCATTGATTATTCCAGTAGGGACGCTAATTGATTCCATATACAATCTTTTGCGTATGAGCAAATATATTCCATCATAACAACTTTTTATTTTTACGGCGGACACTCAGAACTCTTTTTAAACGTAACGAAACTTCCATGTTATGATTCTTGCTTTTAAAAAGATGACTCAAACTTCACTGGCAACACTTGTGTAATAACTAAATGATGAACGCATGCTCTTAGAATGCAGTGCCATCTTGATAAGTTTTTTTCATGGATTGTCGAAAAATGAAAATATCCATGTGCAAACCTAACAATACAACACAAACCTACTTTCATTAAAAATAATGAAATTGCGTCAGCGAATTGAAAAAAATTAAAAAGTCTCTTCAAACAATGTACAAAAAATACACTGAGACAAAATATAAACCTATGTGAGTTATGAAAATTTCTGGAAAAGAAATTGATCATTTAGTTCTTAATATTATTATGAAAATTTTTACGCTGCAAAATTTTCTTTAGTACAGCACATTACGCAATGTATTGCTTAAGTCAGAATTTTTTTCTGAAAGTCATAACTGACACTTTTTTATCGCTTCTGACAGTGTGTAGTGAAGCTTGTGATGACACTTCCTGAAAACTTTGAAGTGCTTATTACAAATTTGTTTTGGAATGTGTTTGTGATGTGACTTTTTTCACGATCTTCATAGATGTTTTAGGATAAGTAACACTACTCAGCATCACGAGTGGATACATAATATTCTCTATTGCATTTTATAAAGACGCATTTTTAAAATTTTAACACGATAATCACCGCATATCACCGCATCTACATATTACCGCATTCTAAGGAACGCAAATGCAACGAAAATAGTCAATAAGTCTTTGCGTAATCGTGTCGTCATCAACATAACATACTGCCAACCTAACAAAAAAAAGTGGAGTACTTTTCAAACTTCTAACAACATGAATGAATCTCATTGATTGACCATTAGAAACTTGCAACATCTCTTCATGCACCATTAAGTGGCATAATCCACATTGATGACAACATTTAGTCTCAAGAAAGCCAGACTGTCTTGGAAATATCTAAAAATGCTCCTCTTTTTTCTTTTGCTGTCAGCAACGCAAGGTAAATTAAAAATGTCTGTGATGATTTTTTTAGTAGGAATGTTTGAATATTTTTATGTATTAGTAATTTTTTTCTTAAAAAATATTCAGACGGACTGGAATACTTAAAGGGGACAAGAAAGTAAACGTCGTTTTTGAATTCGGAAATTATGTTCCCTTTGAAAAAAAATAGTAAAAATATTTTTTCAAGTCAATTTTATTTTTACATGAAAGATGCATGCCTTAAACTATTTATCTAGATAGTTTCCACCAATGTTCAAATACTTGTCGTTGCGAGTTACCAGCTTTTCTATATCTTCTTGATAAAAGCTTCCTGCCAATGGGATTCTAGTTTCTTAATATAGGCCCTACCTCCCCTTAAATTTTCTTTCAGTAGTTATGGGACACCCTGTATGTATATGTTACCGTGAAAGTCCGAAATCTGAAGAATGTCGACTTTCACCGCTGATTTTCAACATTCACAGTCTCTTGGGGTATGCCCAGCTTTTCTATACCTTCTTCACAGAAATTCCCCGCCAATGACAATAACCACGTCTACGTCGAAGAAAACTAAGGCATGTAATAAAAAAAACGCAGAGGAATACTCAGTAAAGGAATTGTGTTGCTCCATGACAATGCTCGGCCTCACACTGCTGGTGACACCCAAAATATGATTCGGCAGTTTGATCATCCGCCGTACAGCCTAGACTTGGTGCTATCCGACAACCACAAGCTCCTGGATATGAAGCGCGAGCAGGCGGCAAGCCCTTTGAATCTGACTACGAAATGAAAATTGCTATGGAGTCGTGGTTATCGTCACTGGCCGGAAGTTTCTGTGAAGAAGGTATTGTAAAGTTGGTAATCCGTTACGACAAGTGCTTGAACATTATCAGAAACTATGTAGAAAAACAGTTTCAGGTATGCTCTTTCATGTAAAAATAAAATTGGCTTGAAAAAAAAAAACTGTTATTTTTTTTTTTCAAAACGCAATTTACTTTTCGAATACTCGTCGTATGTGAACATTTCGTCATAGTATAAAAGCAGCAAGCAAAATACAGCGTAATTTCGATTGTAGGTGAGGTCTGTAAGCAAGTCTTGAATAACAGTACATTTTCTAAAATTCGTAAAGCCTGGAGATAGAGGGAAAAATGTTCTTTTCGTATGTTTTTCTCAATTAAAAAAAAGATATTCATAAAATTCTTGCTGTAAAATGCAACACAAACGAATGGCTACAATTCAGTTTAATTTCATTTTGAAAGCTGTCTTCCTAGCACAGTGATCCACCACTCTCGCTTTTTTTCACAAATATTCTTTAAAAAAATTAAACAAACAAACAAACAGAAAAAAATCAGTTACTGCATCTAGGGTGAAGTTCGTGCTTTAAAATGTTACTTAATATCAATCCACTGTCTAGTCGTAACTTGCTTGTTAATTTGTTTGAATTTATTGTTACGATATCATCCCCCTCCCCCTCTTCTAATATACATATATATACAGAGTGTCCCGAAAACGTGGGCTGTAATTCTTTATCTATTGAGATAATTAGGGAATGTAAATTGGGAAAATTTTTTTCAAAATAAGTTTGGAAATAAGACCCCATTAAGAAAAAATTCCTCTCGCTAATTTACAAAAACCTACACTTTTTTAATTTTTATACGAACCCCGCACAGAAGATAATCCAATTAGTATATTGTGCATCGTACACTAATGAGGTGATGTACATGATTTCAAGCTCTCATAATAAGATTGGAGTAAAAAGGGGTTCGCCTTAGAGTGTAAACTTTCATTTTGGCAGATCGTTAGTGTAAGTACAAAACCCGCAATATCCATAGTCCTTCCTTTACAAAATCCTTCAATAAGCAGCATGACCAAAAAAAAAAAAACCTCCTAAAACTTACCTGAAATAAAATATTTAACACAGTTCAAGAAAGGAAGGAAATTTTAAATCTAAATCCTTTTAATTTACAAATTCACATTAAATCCAATTACATTCTTTACTCATTTTATTTTTTATTTGACTTATTTACTTTCTGACTTAACCTTCCTTTCGTCACAATTTAATGATTTCCAAATATAAATTGGACAGCAGTTCGTACATCATAGTGGTATCCTGAATCCGTCAGTCGGACCGACATCAGTAGGGTAGTTCCGCATCCATTTTGTGGATCCGGCTAAGTCTTGTTCAATAACAGTTAGGCGACCTCAAAACCCTTTGGCAATTCGTCTGATTTCTGGCGGTCTGGTACCTGCTGCTGCATCTAGGTTCGTCTCAGCTCCAGATTTGATGCACAGGGTACAGCCGGTGCTCAGCAGTCATCACTCCACGGCATTCTTCCTCATCAGCTACTTAATCGAAAATCTCAATCCGGGAGGCGATATTTTATATTGTCCATCTCCTCGAACTTTTCTTCATATCATCTCTTTTCTGCTCTCTCACCGTCTCCATATTTGGAATTTATTGGAACAATTTTGGCTGTCTTTTTTTTTTTGTTGTTCAATACTGTCATTTTTTGTCGCCACACTGTCTGCAGTCGAATTTCTTCTTTTTTTACACCTGTCATCTGTTCTTGTGTGGCTAGAGTCACACAACAAAGATGTGTCGGAGACATCTTTAAACAAAGCTGATATGGGGGGTATACATGAATTTGAATGTAAACTCTAGAGTGGAAAAATATTTTCCTTCGTAATATCTGTACCACCACTGAAATGCGATCACGATGTTCTCTTCGCTCTATATTTTCCCTTTGAGAGACATTGAAAAGTGGTATAAGTCAGCATATATTTATCTTCATACCTCCGGCAAATTTTAGGTTATAATTGTTAAAATTTGTGCATTATCTTATTAGTGCATGAAATACAGGGTACTAAAAAAATAAGAAAACTGGCAATTTTTTTTTTATAGTACGGGGATCGTACACAAATTAAAAAAGTGTAACTTTTTGTAAATGAACAAGATAAATATTTTCTTAACGGAGTGTTATTGCCCTTCAAATCCCTTCAATGTTAATGCCCTTCTTATCTTTTTCTTTCAATTTACATCGCCCACTTATATTTAATAGATAAAGAATTGAAACCCGTTACCACATTTTGGACAACCTGAATATATATTGGTATGAATTTCTGGGTATTTCTGCCCTTTAACGCTTAAATATAGTCTAAAATTCTTATTCTACGCGTCGAATAATTAAAAATTGCATTTTGTTCTATATAAATTGGTTAACTAGAAAGCTAGTTAGGGGTTTTGAGTTTCCTTATTGCTTAACATAGGATTTTCTTGAATTCTCGAAAAATATTGGCTATAAAGCTTAGCTAACTTCACCTTGGGGACTTATATTTGACGCTTATTTTGGCGAGATTTTTCCCATGGGCCTGTAATGCTTGTTTTCCTGCAGTAGTATTACGCAATACCTTAGTATTACTCATTATCATTCCTATGACGCAATCAAAGCGCGATTGTTCGGAGTCTTTCCGGAGATCCCGATTTCTCTTGAATGTACGACGGCAGGTATGAAAGAGTAGAGGTGCCGGAGAAGTCCAGTTTCGTTGTTGACTGCCGTGACATGCAGTATGCTCTCAGCAGACGTCCGTACTGCTGAGAGCATGAGGGTCTACGTTGGCGCTTATACAAGCAATACTTTGCTTATTTTTGAAAGCTTGTTTATTGATGCTGTTAGTGAATACTTTATTGTTTTATGCTGAGGAATAGGTGTCCATTTTCCTTGAGTATTTCGACTGAATTTTAGTCTGTGGAAGTGTTTTATTTTTTGTGTAGAATATGCCATCTGAGAAAGGTCATTCGGTTCTAAGCTGACTGTTATAAGCCAAGTTACTGTTTACTTATTCTTGTGATTTGTGTGCAGCAGATTGTTCGACAAGTTCTAGAAGCAATAAAATTTGTATTTCATCCTGACAAGTGGACTGTTCACAAGAACTTTCGACATACACTGGACTTTTTAATCGAGAACTAAGCAGAGTTCTCTGCAACGATATATACATACAGCAATGGCGGCTTCTCCAATTGACCACATGAGCACGTGAACCCCCAGAGGAAAAACTAAAGAATAAACACATTAACAAATTAAATTTCAAAAAACATATTAAATACACTTCTAGATTTTTGTGAATTTAAAACGTTAGTTTTACTCTCCCCACTCATGACTATTATTAAAAGCGCTTATTATAGATGACGCACTGTATCGTAGGTTACTACTGCATAGTCTTTAGTCGCTCGCACGTGCGATCGACCAAACTGCTTTTTGAACCGGTCTCTGAAGAAAGGCGCCGATAAAGTTGCGGTAGAAGCGAGGAGCTTCTGATATGACTCCATTCGCACACTTTTTTTTGTGCTCACGGAGGATGTTTTTGCCGTTATTTCCTGTGGATTCTTCCATGGTTTGTTGTGTTCGGTTAGTTAATGCATTTTGTTTTCATTTTCTTATAATTTTCTTTATTTTTATCATTTTTCACTATTGTTTACGAATTAGCGTAAATAAATAAGATGGTAGTTAAATAAGTGTTTCGGAGCTAAAGAAATGATATTTTTCAATATTATCCTTTGAAAAAAAGTGAAATAAAAAATCAAGAGAACGCTTTTGCTAAAACTTATCTTGATGACGAAATGCTAGACCAAAGATGACTTGTTTTCTTTCATTTCCGTGCATTGATTTTTTTTTTAGCTTCTGGAAATGCAAGTATATTTTAATTTGTAAGGTGCGTCGTATCTGCGTATTTAATTTTCGAAATTAATTTTGTGAACCCCCATTTAAATAACCCACGAGCCGCCAATGCATACAGGGTGATTAAAAGTGAATATCAAAAATTTGAAAATTTATATCTTCTAAACAATACAAGGTAGCGCTCCATTTCACACACCGTTTTGAGTGAGAAGTTATGAAATTTCAATACACAATCAGTTTTAAGTTTCATTTTGCTCATCATATTTCTACGATACTCTTTATCAGAGGCCCACGAGACTCCCTGACTTTACTCCAGGAGATTATTTTTTTGGGGGGCTACGTAAAAGATTTGTATAAGGCTTATGATGCTGGGAAGAGACAGAAAAGGGATTAATTTTCTGCACCGACAGAAGCTGACCTAGAGAAACTGAAAACAAGGATATCTGCCATCGAAACTGTAAGACCAAGCATGCAGATAAAAGCGAGGGATGAATTCTGCTATAGAACGGATATTTTTCGATTTTCTTACGATGGTTCCGTTGAAAATTTCTAACTTTATGCTATTTGAGTAAAAATTTCAATCTTGCTTTTTTATTCCCCCCCTCCCCATTCAGATCTTGCACTTTCTGTAAATTTATAAATATAGAATTTCAAATTTGGGATATTCGTTTGAAATCACCCTGTATTTTGGTTAAAACCAGTTATACACTTACAAAAGTGTTTTTCAGTACTAGAATGCTATTTCTTTCACTCCATGCTTTTCTGTCTGCATATTTTTGCGCCGACACGTTTTCACTGCATTTTTTCAGTAGGGTTACCAGATAGCTAGGAGGGGGAGAATAAAATGCTAAAAGTCGCCAAGGTTTGCAGTTATGATTAATATACAAGTTTGGCGCCACAAAAATGAGTCTCCAATACTGAAAATAGCTTGACTATATCTTTCGTATTTGGCGAGAAACCGGAAAATGTTTCAGTTTATTACAAAGCATAAGAATGATTAGAAAATGCCCGACGAAGATTGTAAAACAGTTTTAGTGGGCAATTTTTAAGATAGATTTCGATTCTAAAGATGGGTTTTATGGAACATGGAAGAAAAGTACGGCACACTCAAGTACGGCTACACTTTCCAATTTATTGGAATAATGAAGAAATATAGGGAAGACGCATAGATTATGACACGCTTTTACCAAGCAGCCCTTTAGTGTGTATTTAAAATGTAAAAGTGTTTCAGATTATTTTATTTTACTTATATTTTAATAATAATTATTTTTTAAACCACGTAAGATTTGTAAAATTGGACGTTTTAGCGTCTTGTAGAAATTTTCGTCTTGCAAAGCATCTTCTCCGTTCACTTAGTAAATATGTTCTTCCATTTTTTTTTCAACGACAAAACTATCAAAATTTAAAAATTATAACAAAACATAATTGAAAAATTTTGCTGGTTACGTAGTATAACTAGATTACTTTGGTATTACGAGAATATTACTGTAATAATTATACTGGTAATTATAAAATATTGAAATGATTGATAGTATATTTCTATGTCATGCATATCTGGCGCAAACCTTCCGTGATTTAATATGTTTTATTAAGCACTGTTGAAAAAAAACCATTTTTAAGGGTCGGGTTTGGAACTTTAAATAATGAATTCCTTTCAATATTTTTTATTACACATGTATTTCCCCGTAAGATATTCCACTAAAATAACGTTACTATTAACTGTTTAATTACCTGTAGATATTTAATGGACGTAATTCTGTTTTAATCTCATTTTTATTTTGCATTAATTCAAACATCCTCGTTAAGCGAAATACGCTTAACTTAAAAAAATAGAAGATAAGGGTTATTTTTTTTCAAGTAATTGGGAATGTTATCTAGTTATTCAAAAAAATGTCTTTCTGCACATTATGTCAAATTAGCTGATTAAAAATCGGTAAGTGTCTCATTTTTTACCTCTTCTCATAAAAAAATCTATGTTCATAAAATAATGTGTTAGCAGCAACGTAGAAAGTTATGTTAGAAAAAGCTGTTAATTTGAGTACACATTTAATCACAGAAAAAGTCTCGATGTTAAAAAAAAGTTGTTTAAGAAATCTTACATCCTTTTAATATAAAAGAAAAATTGTTATAAAAAATAAGCGACATCGGCAAAAGGTAATAAATTCAAAAGAATTTTTTTACTATTAAGAAGTAATTGAATTATGTATCCGGGCACTGATTCTGGGTTGGACGTGACAAAAAATAGTATACTATCAGATTAGGGTTTGCGAGGATGCCATTCCTAAAAATTTCAGTGTTTCAACATACTAGATTGCATGAGAGACAAATAAATCAGTTCCGTTTCAATTTCCACTATCAAACTTCATGGTTGTTTGCAAGTACACTGAGAAAATCTTTTTATTGTATCCGCAAATTTTGGTTGGCTGTCTCAATTTCGAAGAAATATGTTTGTTGAATCAGCAAAATGTCTGTTAATTTAATAAAAATTTTGTTAAAGCCTACAAAATTTTTCTATTGAAATAGCGTTGTTGTATAACCAAATTTTGTTTAATTAAAAAAAATTCCGTGAACACACAACAATTTTATTCATCTACTTCTTCCTGAGAGCAAGCAAGGCAGATTCACTAGTCCCTACACTTTATTTTGGGTCTTTAATTTTTCCTTGTCTTTTTTTGGGGGGGAGTAGCCAAAATTTCTAAAAGTTGAGATTTTTTCATGTAGGTTTCATGTTTCTCTCTTTTTTTTTATTTTTATATAATAAGATTTGCTGATTTTATATTTTACACAATAAGATTTGCTTATTTTACATAATAAGATTTGCTGATTGTGTAAAATATTAAGGATAGCCTTTTAAAAAATATATTTCTCTTGTTGATTTTGTTCTCTTTTATTTCACTTCATTTCATGCTAGTGTTTTTTAATTTTTATTTAAAGTTCAAAGGTTCTTTTAGAGTATGATAAGAAAATTTCTATGTATGTTGTTTTCCTTATTATTTTAAATAAAATTTCATCTGTTGTATTTATCGGGCGTTCCAGAAAAGGACTGCATTTTAAAAAGGAATAAAAAGCAAAAGAATAGCGTTATTAAAAACCTGTAGAGAAGGCATTATTCCAAAAATACTATAGAAAAGAATCCTTTCTTATTAATGGTTTCAAAGTTCTTTGCCATGTTGAGATAAGATTAGTTTTTAGACGTTCTTTTACATGTGTAGGATATACTGGAATATTTAAGGAGTGGATACTTGATGGGTTATTTTTGAAAGTTGCATGATTGGCAAGAGTGTACTCATTTTTATTGCCTAAATCCCCAATACTGACTTTGAACCATTTAATATTCATTTTTTTTTTTTTTTTAGTATGATTACATACTGAAAGAATATCTTGAACTGTTGGATTCTTTTTGCAATTTTGCACTGAAAACGGCACACGCAGCTTTTTTGAGAAAGCGTATTCACATAAACAGACATTTTTAAATACAATTGCACAGTCAAAGGACACTGGCTATCGAACTCTGACAGATTTACATGAAAGTCTTGATATTCGTATTTATATAGTCTTGTTTTCTCTCTACACATAAAAAAATATGTGTGTGGCATTGTGTGACTTGTGCCGTTTCGGCACTCCTTAATAAATCTCTCGTTACAAATATTATGACTAAATAAACCTTGCTGGTTGGTGTTCGAGAGTATACTCATGATATAATGCAATGGGAATGAGGGCCAAATATTATAAAAATTTTAACTGTTAAAATTAATAGTGCATTCAAACTACTCGATGTTTTGAAGAATGATTGAACACTTCTTTCAGTGAGACTGAAATGAAAAAAAAAATGTTATCGATACTGGTTGATGCCACAAATTTTTTTATAAATCCCACTTTTAAAAGTTAAACCGACATATTATGTAATTAATGTCTGATATTTATTTTTGATTGAAACTTAAAATATGAAATTGCTGTTGATGACAAAAAATCTGCAAATAATAATTTAATAAAGTTTCAAGTATTTTAATAGATTTTGATTGGAAACGTTACACAAGATTAAACTCTGATAAAATTTGAGAGTAACAGATCATCTTTCTGTGGACTGGAGGGAAAAGGGATATTATTTAAAGAATAAGCAAACACTAATTTGTTCAATATTTTTATCATAGAATTTAGTAAGCATTTTATTTTTATGTTTAAATACACACAGCTCCATTTAATTTTTTTCACATGTCAGAAAAGCGTCAGTTTTTCTCTGATTACACTACTCAACAGCCATTTTGCCTCTGGGATGTGATACATCAATTAGTATGTATTTTGGTGTGTAGAATCCGAATCTACCTTTCAAAATGCTCTAGCACGTAAGATTTTTGAGTTTTTAAGGATTTTTATTTATTTTTTTCTTAATTTCACTACTTTCCGTTCTTTTATTTTAATGTTTAATTTTTAATTTTTTTCTAAGTTTGGTACAAGAGTGCTATAAGATCAACAAATTATCACTTGATGTCAGATATTACTCAGGCAAGTGTTATTCATTAGATGGACAGATAATTCAGTAGTGCGAAATAAACATTATGACCTAGTGAATGTTGAAACATGCATGGTGCAATTACTATTGTATTTATCTCAGCCTAAGAATGTATTGAAAGTTTTTTTTTTTAAAGTGAGTGTTTTCTATTGAGAGGTACTTTTATTTTAAAATTGCCTTATACTTATAACTTACATTTACTAAAAATAACAACTAGTAAACATAGTTGTTGTCTTAACCACCCCAACAACTTTTGTTATGTATGTGAGAAATTCACCCCAAAAGCCCAAAAAATAATTACTGATTTGATTAAGAAGGCCTATAAACTATATTTTGATAGTCCTCTTGGTGATCAAGATAAAACTTTTGCGCCTCATATTCGTGCATAACATGTACTACTATTTTAACCAAGTGACTGAAAGGATAATGCCGAGCTATGCAGTTCTAAATTCCTATGGTGTGGAATTAGCCTAAGGATCATTTTTCAGCCTATAACTTCTCTCTCGCGAATATTGCAGGGCATTCTCTATCAAAACTAGATATAAAATAAAGTATAAAATGTATCTTCAGTGCATTTGTCGGTGACATAATGAAAGGTTGCCTGTTCCTGCCTGTAATCTGCAAGACATAGAATCAGAAATAATGTCAAATGCATCTGAAGACGCTGATCAAGAACCTGTAGAATATATCCCCCTCATTCTCAAGATTTTTCGTCTCAGATCTTTAATCAAAAGGAGTTGAACAATTTGGTTCGTGATCTAAAACTTTCAAAACAGCAAGCTGATCTTTTGGGGTCGAGACTGCAACAGCGAAACTTTCTAGTTCCAGGTACAAAAATTTCCTGTTTGAGATCAAAAGGTACTTCATTCGCTCAATATTTAGACATGCAGAATTCAATGTGTGTATGTAGAGATTCCAATGGTCTGCTGATGCAGCTAGGTGTAATACATAACCCTCAGGAATAGTCACTCTTTATTGACTCTAGGAAAACCAGATTGAAAGCAGTACTACTGCATAATGGCAATACTTTTCCATCTGTGCCTTTGGTTCATGCAGTAGACGTTAAAGAAACTTATGAAACTTTGGTCACTATACAGTAAAGTGGCTTATAAGGAAATCACATGTAACTGTAAAGGAAAATGTGAAAAATACTCCACTGGTTGAGCCCAATAAAATCATTTTGTCTCCGATTCACGTCAAGTTGGGTTTTATGAAGAACTTTATTAAAGCTCTTTATAAATGAGGTCAGGTCTTCAATAATTTGAAAGAAAAGTTTCTCAAACTGAGTGAAGCAAACTTAAAAGAAAGTATATTTATTGGACCACAAATAGAAAAATTGTTCACCGATCCATCGTTTGATATCAGACTGACAAATATCGAGTTAGCGGCTTGGTCCTCATGCAAACCAAGTGGGAAGGGTATTTTGGACAGGAAAAAAGATGACATCTATGTTGACAAGTGTATACATTAAATACCAATGTATACATATAAAATAATATTGATTTATGAAGTTCTTAATATGAATTTCTTGTTAGTTTCAATTCTATCAAATTTTGCCGGTATTGCTTCTGATTTTATTGTGCCTCTCAGAAATGTGACGTGATAGGCATAAATTGATTTTACCAGTGAATTCAGCACCCCGAAATTAAATCCACCCATTTACAAACCAGAGGCAGAAAAATAGTTAAAATTTGTTGACTAATGTTATTGATAAGTAAACTGTTATTGCTGTTTCTATCAACTTAATGGAGAACCGTTTTTTGTAGTGCTAATGTATCTGTAATTTTAGAAGTCATTAGCAATTAGTAATCTGAAAATATTTCAAATCCGGTTTCATTATTTCGCTATTTACAAATGTATTTATTGAATATAGACTTTTGAAATATTGTGTGATTTTTGGGTAAATGAGAAAGTAAAATGATTATCAGAGAAACCTACTTCGTTAACTAAAAGATTTATGCTCTAACAAATTGATGAAAGTGCGAATCTCTATTATATCTAGTACATTAGAGCACCGAAAAATATTTCTACATTCAGAGTTACTTTTCTTCGTTAACATTCCAAACTCTAAACAGTTATTATAAAAGTTTCAATAAAAATGCAGATATTTTATCACGGACATGTATGTCATTCCAGTTGTTTTAACAAATCTGCAAACTCATGTTTGCCTTACACTCAAAACACGAGTTACTTTAAACTAATACGTAAGAAAAAAAATAAAAAATGTAAATTTTAATGAATAGATAAAATATAATTGGACATACCTGTGAAAGTTTCAATTAACTAAAATAAAATCCAGTTTTGTATTTGATATCGCCCATACGTAAATGGGTTCGCGTATATTAGTGTATAACTCTGTTTTCGTCTAATGAACAGGGTTCGAAAAAACTTGCAACTTGGCCTTGCAACTAGTGCTTGCTTTGCAGTATCCACTGCAACAATTTTTTCCCCTTTCAATAATATAATTCAATATATGTATATGTATATATATATACATTCAATATACATATATTCAATATATGTATATGTATATATATATACATATACATATATATATATATATATATATATATATATATATATATATATATATATATATATATATATAACATAATAAATCAAAAGCCTGCTAAAATCCCAAATTTCTAGAACTGCGCCGTTTTAATTCAGTTGGAATAAAGGAATTCGCTTTCAAAATCTGCAACTACTACACGGTCCCTTGCAATTCCTTTGTAAATTTTTTGGACGGTCCCCGCGCCCAGTCAATCTGGCGTCTTAAAGTCATAAGAAACCTTGAAAAACCGCTGTCCAGATTTTGGTTTCGGCCAATAATTGCAATGTGAGCGGGTCATGTCGCACGACCTCAAAACTTAATAAAAGGGGCTGACGCAGCCCAGAAGACTTTTCACGTGACCGCAACTGCCAAAGGAACTTTTATCAAATCGTCCAATAAAATAATGTAACCAGCAAGACTTTTTTTGTTTGGCCCGACTACGAGTTCCAGCACGGCCGGCTGGGGGGGGGGGAGGGGGGCGCTCTATGCCAGAGCCCTTACCCAGTCGCGCCGTCTCCTCCTGCTCAAACACCGGCGGTGATATTACGTCGCGCCAATCACTACAACGTCGTGTTATTACAACGTCCTCGTTATTATTACATATATATGTCTCCTAAAAATTTTTGCTGGCTCTGAAGACTTTGCAACTTTTGTCGGTCCCTGCTACTGAAAATGGAAGTTCTCGTCTCACCTCTGCCTTTGCATTGGAGCGCTCCTGCGCATATACTTGACGCATGCGTAAATTAACAGTTCAAAGGATTCAAATGCCATCGGCTCTCAGTTTCAACAAAACGGGTTTGTTGATTCAAAAAGGCATTTTGTTAAATCTATTTGGTAGAATCGAACAAATTTTTGTTGAATAAAAAAAATCAAACTACTAAACTGTTTAACCAAAGGTGTTTTGTTAAATTGAACAAAACACTTTTTATCGTATAGGCCGTAGTGTATAAGAACTATGTTTTGAGAACCTGAGAACAAACTATCAGCTCTACTCACCAAAATGCATGCTGGTCATGTGACAGTGACTTATAATGTACATAACCTAATCGGTGCTCAATCGAATCCATCGTTTAGACTCGAGTATACCTTCAAGAATTTCCACCTATGGGACATAATGTAAGCAAATTCACAAAAATCAATACCAGTAGTACCAAGGTGGTTTGTAATAATAATGTTAAATTTGAGTTCAATCGAATGCACCGTTTAACAGCTATCGAGTTCAGTCACACACAACATACACACATATATACATATATTTCAGTAAAAATAACACAAATGAATTCAGACGACCTCCAAAACGTGTAAATAACCACATCAAAATTTCAAAGTCGAATTTTTTCATGATTGCAATACATTCCTTACATGGTACATGTTCGGAAAGTAATAAGTACAATTTTTTTATAATTGAAGAATACACATTTTTAACTTAAATTTATTCAATTTATCTAAAGTTTATTTATAACTCCAAGGGCAGATTAATACATAAAACTGCACAAAGAGATTGCTTCTTTCTACAAAATACCCAAATACAATTACAAAAAATAAAACTGAATCAAGTGTTTACATGCAGTACTCAAGAGTTTTCTGAACTGGCAATATACTTAAAAGAAAGTAATTTACAAGAATTACCATTTCTAGGTTGAGAGACTTTCAAAACAGCATGTGAAAATGCTTTTAGATTAAAACTATAATAATGAATGCAACCTTCAATAGTTTTACTTTTTATTTTTAGGGAAATCGGAATTAAATAAAACAATCTTTGCTTTTAAAAGTGTTGAAAAAAATTCTCTTAATGTGAAGTAATTACGAGTAAAAAGCTTTTAAGAAATGATTCAAAATCGGCTTACGTATGAATAAGTGAATCAATTATTTTTATTCTCTCATAAGAATAAAAACCCATCTGCATTAAATACTCAGAATATTGATTGAACACGGAGCACAAATAAAAGAACGGAATTCATAGGGCACTTTGAAATAAATGACTAACTTTGGGAAAGATAATTTGAAATACAAAACTTCTTTTGATAGTGTAAATGCATCTTTTGAAATATATAGTTAACATTTTACAGCTTGTATAAACGATTTAATTTAGATATGCACAATTTCTAAACCAGAATAAATGTTAACATTCTAAAGCAAAACCCAAACAGAAAACATTATTTTTTTTTCTAATTGACGAACAATTAGGAAAAAAAGAAACACTTTTACTTCAATAAAACTGTTTTGTAATTTTTATATAAGCAGTTAATTTTATATTAGTCATCATCCACAAATTTAAAGGTAATGAAAAATTACAAAAGTTCAATGGTAATGTATCTTTCTTTATCATTAACTTCGATATGACAAAAAAAATATCGATCGGACAAAATTTCAAAATTTAATTGATTTTAATAAACATTTAATTTAAAAAATACTGAAAGTAAACTATTAATGCTAAAAGGGAAAATTTTGACTTCAAGCCACACATTAAATCGTAACTGATGTATTACATTAGAGATATTCTAATTTTTTTAATACCTTAAACAAAGTATATGAAGTATTGTAATTTCGAATACTTTTGGTATTCAGATTTTGAGAGGAATATTCATTTTGACCATTCTTGAAACTATTTGATCAGTGTCGATGTGGCATTTGTGCGATAACTCAAAGAAGATTAGCCACATATTGTTGAAACTGCATTTAAGACCGTTTTAATAGCTAGTTGTGCACTTCACAAAATATTTTAACATCACGAAGTAAGATGTTGAAATTTCAGTTTTTACACATAATGATTTTAAAAGAAATCATCCCTTGTTCAAGCAGTTGGCATCAGAAATTTATCTATTTATTTAAAGGGTCAGTTATTTAAAGGGGCAGTTTATTTAAAGGGTCACTCAAAAAATCTTCAATATATTAACCCTCTGAACGTCCTGGAAATGGACAAAAAATATAAAGTTGCTTTTACGGTAAAATTTTCAGCTAGCTGCAAAATTATATAAATATTAAAATTTTGACCGGGATCGAGATTTGTAATTATTAAAAAACTCGGTCATCAACTTAAAAAAATTAACTAATATTTTCTAAAAAAAAAGTTAATATATGTTAGCGTAATTATTTCAGATAAGATTGCTGAATCAATAATTGTTTAAATATTTGATGTCAGTAAAAACTAATATTTCATGACAAAATTTTTTTTTTACATGATAGATTCATTGATTATGCACCATTATAACTTTTGCCAATTTTTAATTTTTTATGCATTTTTTAAATTTAAAAGATATTAAGCGTTCATTTTTAACAGTTATTCAATAAATTTGAAGCTTTTTTCATTTTTAAAAATATCGAGGAGACAGGAAACCTGCAAAAACTTTTTTAAAAATCACCTTTTATTATTGTTATATAAACGTGTTTAAGTGTAACTTCTGAAGAAAAATTACTTTTATAGTTTAAACGTTTTCTTTTTTTCAGTTTATTTTTTGAAGTCATTAAAGCGCCGAAAAGAAAATTGCTTCGCACTTGATTTATACTTCGAACGTTACACGCGTCTAAAATTACTTTTAACAGATAAATTGCGCCTTTATATCGGATAGAATAAAGATTTCAAAATCCGCCATAACTGTGATTTAGTGTCTTTTGAAGCCTTTTGATGAATTATCTAGCGCATAGGCGCAATAGTATAAGAAAGCTAAAAATCAAATAACGGTTACATGAAGTTGCTATTGATTGAAAAAAATATGTTACGTCACTTTCGGACACTTTTAATGAATTACTAGCTTAACACCGGAGGCGTCTCCCGCGGGGAGAAAATTTTCGAACAAGGGTAATGGAGTTTTATTTATTTATTTATCTTCAACCTAGATATTCGAACCTGCTTGATAGAATATCGGTTAAAAGAATATCCTGCTTATTGTAATAAATTTTCAATGTACCAAATCCTAATAATTAGTCACTGTGATCCCGGATAGTGGAATATCCCGTTTCTTAGAATACATTTTCGTGGCCAATTGGCCTAGCCTCCCTTTTATGGGACGGCATTTTCACTATTAGTCGAAAACGTTACTTATTTTTCCTAGCCTTTATTAACGAGTATTGAACCTCAACTCCACAAAATATTTTAACATCACCAAGTAGGATGTTGACATTTCAGTTTTTACATATAATGATTTTTAAAGAAATCATCCCTTGTTCAAGAAGTTGGCATCAGAAATTTATCTATTATTGCAGGTATTAGCAAAAAAAAAAAAAAAAAAAATGAAGAGAGTCGCAAAAATATCTGGGCACGAATGGGTTAAGTGGGTTCGACTCTAGATAAAAAGGAAACAAATTATGCAAGATGCATAGATTTTGGCGGTGCGAGATTGCCTCCGCGCACACAACACCTTGGCAATTGAAGACCGAGCGAATAAGCACTTTTTACCTCGGCTGGAAAACGCCGCAATCTACCACGCGGAATTCCCGGGATCGAATCCAGTTCTCGCCGCACGATTCCCTTCAGATTACAAAACACTTTCAGATAAATATAGTTAACAGCAGTTAGAGCTCGAACAGACAAACAGACGGAAATTATAAATATGTTTCAACTTATTAGGAAATCTTCAGCGTGTCCATCAGCAATTCTGATTGTACAAAATAATTGAACTTAACAAAAAAGATTTGAAACTACTGGAGCTGACTAATATTTTTTACTTGCACGCGTAAGATCTGGTAGGAAGAATTAGAGTTTGCTCATGTAAATACTACTACCTGTGTGATTTAGCAACCTACGGAAGGAGACAACGTTGCGAATTTCCAGAGATATGGTTTCGTGGATCGTGATGCATGATAAAGTTTATGTAATATACTTATAATAAGTAAAATGTGTATTCTGTTGAATCCAAGTTAGTTCATCGAACAAAATTTTATAGCTAATCTCAAATGAATATTTTCTCATAAACATTGATTTTTTTTTATTCGAATGCTTTCCGCAAAACGGATCTATTGCTGTTACATATATTGAAATTAGGCTCAAAACTTATAACGGAGGATTACGTTCCTCCATAGCTGTCTCATGTAACAATTTATTTTTTAGCATAATTGTAAGTCATAGGGTTACTCCCAAACATGTTTTCCCTCGATTTTCTGAGCAACCAGATCATATGCAAGCACGTGATAAGTATAAAAAATGCGAAAAATTTCATGGATGTAAGCCATCTGATTCAAATTTCGAAATTAGAATTACAGTCTGAGTAAGAACTTTAAGGACAACAAAAAAATTTGAGTTAATAGAAAAATGAATTGTTAAGAAATAAATGATTGCTAAGAAATAATGTAACGTAACCTAAAAATATAACTTAGGGGTTGCATCTTACATGTAACATACAACATAAATGAATTTTTAACACCAGGATACTTCTAAACGTGGTGAAAGTTTTATGTTCATGTTATTACGGCAACACTTTGGCGATCTGCCAAGGATGGGGGGTGCTTTGGGAGGAGGACTTTCTAAAGGGTTCTAACGCGTATGCACGTTACATCCGGAGAAAACCTGCCGAAACTCCTGACCGCTAGGTCGACAGCCGAGCAATGGGACCCGAACCCGGGACCTTCCCACTTCAGACGTCTACCATTTTCGGTGACTTAACCACTGTGCCATGGTGAGGCAAACGTGATGAAAGCAAATCACTCCTCAGGAGATAAAGTTTGATCAGTGTAATTAGCATAATTTATTTTGTTTATGATATTTTGTTACTTCATTTTTTTTTTGCGTTTACTGTACAATATTTACTTGTTTACTGTATTACATTTTATATTTTCAGCATATCTGGAGAAGTTGAAATAATTTGAACGTTCTATAGTTGCAGTAGTCAAATATTGCTAAAAATATGAGAATAGGGGAGTTTATGGAGATTTAAAGAACAATTAATCTTTGTCTAAATTATTATATATAATTATATAAAAATGAAATCCTTTTGTATAAGGTACAAAGAAATGAAAATACATTTTTTTTGGGGGGGGGCTTTGCAAATGTAGCAATGTTACAAGAGCACACGAATTTTATATATAAAAAAATAAAAATCACTTCATTTAAGGTGAAACTGAAAAATAAAGAGAAAAAACGCCATTCATAGCTTGATGAGCTTTGCTTCCAGAATTACTTGATGGAGTAGAGAGAACATTTATATTAATACCGAAATTTTATTGTTAGACCAAGGAACTTTTATACAACGATGCGCTCATGCTGTGAGATCCAAGACTCAAAAATTGCAACATAAAAAATAAGTACAGCTATCGAATTCCCTTGTAAAATGATTACATCCTTTGCCACTTATAATCAAATAAAAAGTTGGCAACGAATGAAAAAGCAATTGAAACCTTTCTAAGAATTTTATATTCTAAGATCTGTATATCTCTTTTCCATCCCATGAATCCAATATGTATAGTGAGTACTCCATAAAACACAAGCACCCCATCAACGGGGCGTCGTATAATTGAAAGTGGCCAGTTGTGCATAAAACTTCACCATAAAAACAGGGAATTCTTACCCATAAAAAAATTTCTTTTTCCTTCATAGTCTAGTCTACGGTAAGAAAAACAGTCATGGACTATATTTGTGGGTTGGGAAAACAAATAAAAATGTAAAAAAAAAAATGGTTTCAAAATATAATTTGAGCTTTTTCCACAAAGGAATTTGAAAACTAAACTAGATTTTTTTTTATACGTTTACGTGTTTGTGCCAAAAACTCTGAAACATTTATTATTCTATCGGAGTTTTACAGCAGTTGTTTAGAATTCCATGCAATTGAATTTAGAAATTTAATGGAAAATTCTTCTTTTTCCAGTTTAAAAATGGAAAAGGCGGTCTTAAAATGTGATGAATTTTGGATGTAATATTTTCATAAGCTGAAAGTCAAAACTTTCCTCTGAATAAGTATCTTCTTTCTTCTGATTCTTTTGGTGATGGCGTGAAGGAGAGCGATGACATTTTATCCTATATATTATGAACTGTATCAACCAAGAGTGTAAAAGTTAAATGTTTTAGAGTATTTAAAACCCGAGTGCTATATAATGAAACACATCAAATCTTGAATATTGTGGACTCACAGATATGCCATGTACTGAAGATTGCCTAAAATGTATTGAAAATTGTATTTGAATTGAAATGTACGATATAGCCGGGAAAATACATTTCATGTTACGTCTCAAAATACATATGTTTTTACGTGCATCAGATGCAATTCCCAGGAAGCAGGTATTCGTTAAAAATGAAAAAAAGAAGCAAACCAAAAATAGAGTTTAAATAATATGCAATTAAACGCGTTTGAATTTATCCTAAAACGGATTAAACGGTGAACATTGCATTTGTGTTACGCCAAGCCTACACGAAGGGTACCTGACAAAGGGGAGAGGGCGGGGCATGCCTTGGGAAAAAGGACGTTTTAAGAAAAAGTGAATATAAAAAAAGTGCAATGTGTGTGATCCAAAGAGGAATGTTTCTATATAGTTTTTAGTTCTTAACGTTTTGTTACCTATATATGTGGAATTTATATTTATCTAAAAATACTTACGATCTTGAGTTAAAATCTAAATATAGATGCATCACTTTTTTAAAACCACATATGTAGAAGAACACCTCAATACTCACGTGTGCCTGGAATGTATAGGCTGAAATATTTTTGCATATGTGTAGGGGAACCTGGGGAGCCTTGACCATAAGGGAGGCTTGACCCACCCTTGAATTTCAGTATTTAAAAATATTTTAGCTTTCCCTCACTAGATGGCAGTCAAAGCTACTGATGTAATCAGACACCCATCATAGTTTCATCCACTCAGTTCATAGTCGAGTGGAAATAAACAAGAAAGAATGTTTTTCTGCCTAAAAAGTAAGTATTTTAAACACACTTTGTAAGAGTTTTTCAAAGAAAGTAATTGAATTAACTTTGAGCTAGTGGGATTTTATAAATACTGTCATATTAAGCTATTATTAAAGTAAAAAAGTTTATAGAAAAAATCAGGTTTCAAATCACCATGCACCATTCTTTACAAAATGGCGTGATGGGGAGGCTTGACCCACTGTATGTAAGGGAGGGCTGACCACTGGGTCACGACTCCCTTAGTTAAATAGTTCTGAAAATATAGCAATACTGCTTTTCAAACATTGTCATAATTAAAATAGTACCTAGATATGAATATAAATAATTTTATATGTTTACAATAGGATAGGTGGTTCACAATGATGTGAACAATAGACGAGGTTACGACGATGTGAACAATCATACACTTTTGTATATCCTGATAATGAAGACTCATATGTTGTGTATTTAACAGACATGACTAAATTGCCATGTCCTATGTCATCTGGTGGTACTGAAAGAGTGATAATGAAAGTTCAGTTTGATTTTGATTTTCCCCAATTTATTCCATTAAGATAAATGTAAAATTTAAACCAATATTGTTACATTGTGTGCATTTTAATGTGTGTTCAATTTAAATAAAATATATCTTATCATAAATAAGATGCAGGACTACTTATTTGGTTGTATGAACAGTGTTCTTTATTATTTTTAAAATGTAGTTCAATATAATTATGCTCTAAATGTTCATAATGGTAGAAAATATGATCTTAAAATGTTTTTCAGAGTGTTCAATTATCATACTGAAGATTTTATACTTAATGCTTATATAACTAATAAAAAAGGTTTACTTTTATCTTATTTTAAAATTATACATTATTGCCTGGACCAAGCCTCCCATACCATGGGTCAGAGCTCCCTTATAAAGGGAGCCTTGACCCACTTTCCAACGTTTAAAAAAATATTAAATTCAGAAAAGAAGAAATGCACAATTTATATTATCATAAATATAGTCTTAATGCCAATAAAATTTCCTTTAAATTGCACTATAATAGGATTATTTTGCTGCCAAAATAAAATTTACAAAAACGTTTTTCTGAAAATGTGGTCAAGGCTCCCCAGGTTCCCCTACTTTTAAAAAGTAAATTATTATTACTGTTGTTATATTTTACGTATCCTTACAGAGAAATTTTACAAAATACTATAAAATGTTATGAATATTTTTTAAATACCTGCGCAATAAGTATTTTCGAAACTAACCGAGGACAGTCAGCGAATAAATATTGGTGCTGTCGATTTTTTTTAAAATTATTTTACAGATGGTACAGAAGTTACTTAGGTAAAAAAATTACGTAAACGAAGAAAGAGGATCTGCAATTGTTACATCCACTTCTGATAGTTGCTGCAAAGACTCAACTAAAAGATTTTACCCTTTATAGTTTTCGTTATTTGAAGTACAATTTATGGGTGTAAAATTCCTTCATAGGTGGTAGGAAAGAATAAATTCAGCTTTTCGTAGTATCACATGCGAAATTTAATTCTACGTGATACCTAATAGTAGAGATGTCGCGGCATGAAGATCGCCTCCGTTCACACAACACCCGGCAATTGAAGGTCGGTCAAACGGGTAACTTTTGGCCGAGCCGGATTGCGCCTCGATCTACCACCTACAGTCCTTGGGTTCAAACCCAGCTGTCGCCACACACTCTCCGTACATTGATGACCCGAACAAAGAACACGCATTCTCCTTTTCGCTTACAGAGACAGATGGTGCAAGCACCGCCCTCTTCCATCTCTCGCTCGGCTCTTTCAAAGTTCGCAACGAGCGGCAGCAACCTCGCAAAGTCCACAATGACTGGCAGCGACTTCTCAAAGTCCGCAAGAGAGGCAGCGACGTCACAAAAGTCCACAACGAGTGGCAGCAACCTCAAAAAGTCCACAACGAGTGGCAGCGTTCTTTAACGATTAGAACATCGTTCTTCAGCCTCCGACTGACTCTGTAGATGGGGAGTAGTGTGGCTGCATGAAGATCGCCTCCGTTCACACAACACACGGCAATTGAAGGCCGGTCAAACGGGTACCTTTTGGCTGAGCCGGATTGCGTCTCATTCTACCACCTAGAGTCCTTGACTTCAAACTCAGCTGTCGCCACGCGCTCTCCCTTTAGAGACATGAGATAGCTTATGTCTTTCTGTTGACACTAAAAATACATTAAGAAAGACTTTCAAACTTTCCAGAATCAAAAGTTGTCTAATTTGCAAGTATTAAATAAAAAATTATAATATGTAGGTGGTTCAAAAAGTAAAGTAACCGAAACTCCCACAGGTGCACACATTCAACGCGCGAATGAAATTCCATGTCTAGAAACAAGAGGCGATCGCAGAATCCTTATCCTGAATTTCTTTTTCCTCAATTGTGGTGGTAGTCTATCCGCCCCCCCCTATAACCCGTTTTTGTTTCGTGATGCGACAAATATCAAGTCTAAAGTCAAATTCTTCCCACTCTCACACACTCATTTTAACATGGTAATAAATGAAGTTGTGATCCTTTGGCGTAAATTTCGTCTTTGGCACGAACACCCGATCTTTTATGTAACCCTACAAAAAAAAATCGCTTAGAATTAGGTCCGAAGAGCGAGGTGGCCACGGAAGAAGGTGATTGTCGTCGGCAGAACCTCGTCCAATCCAACGATGAGGACTCTCGTTGTTTGTGATTATTTGTGAAACAAGCTTTGCAATATTTCTTTCCTTGAGAAGACTTTACTGGAGAAAGAAACATTCCAAGTTTTGTCTTTATTGGAGAACATACTAACTATCCATCCGCGACAAAATTGCATTTATCCTCTGCTGTCACGAAAGGTTCACATATTGGACTTATGTGAAACAAAACTTGCATCATTTCTTAAGTAAACTTTTTGCTGTATTGGTGATATATTTATAAGCCTTCCAAAACCGGGGTGAGTTCTGACCAACGACTGTGACACACTCTGTATTTACGTACATAGCTTTTGGTAAATATCAAGTTATTCCGAATAAGAATTCATATTTATATATATTTCAGTTAAAATAATTTCTATTACTAAGTTGTGTTATTTGGAGTAATACAATGAAGTAATATGAAAATAAATAAAGAGAATTTTTGAAAGTAAACGAATACAGTTTTCGCCATTATTTCGAATTATCACATTTCCTGAATTATTATTTTTTATATATATAGTTGTACGTTATTTTTTTTGTAAGAAAACATAGACTAAGCTGTATTATAATAAAAAAGAAATATGTATGTAGATAATTTGAAATATGGTAATTTTTTAATTCCATTTCATGATCGGACTAATTATTTTATAACGCAAACTCTAATATTTAAGAAGTTATATCGTGATTATCAATGCAAGCTCTAGACATTTTCAAATTATTATTTAAATGCAAAAAATAAATTGTTTTACAGCCCCTAAAGTTTATTATTTTGTATGAAAACCTGTTCTTAGATGGAACATGAAACAATAAAACTACGATTTCGTTGTTTGGAAAATTTAAACAGTATGAAACTGAAAAATATTGAGGCAGTTTGTTTTTGAAATTTGCAAGAATATTCTTGCTAGTTCCTACATCTCTCGTGTAAAATAACACTTATTTTTTCATAAAAATCCAATCATCTCATGCATTTCCCGTTAAAATAAAAATTTATATTACAATTTTACAGCTACAGATGAATTTCTCATAAAGATGATTGCAGAACAATTTAGCTGAAGCAATATTATTGTAGTTTTATTAATCGTCTATATCTCATCCATTTTAAAGGCATTTCAATTGCATAAGTATTGGAATTTAACAAAGGACGTTGAAAACTAATGTAACTAAAAGTATAATTTAAAGTTTGCTTGAGTAAAGCTTTTTGCAAGTGAACTGGTGGTCATAAACAAATTCTTTGCAGACTGTACGTTATGCTTATTTATAAATAGCTCATACAAAAGCATTTCTATCAATTATCTACTTTTCCTAAAGTTGATAAAGATTGTTTTTTAAAATAAGGTTTTTCTTAAATGTATAACTATTCTCTAAAGTAAAAACTCTTTTAACTTTTTAAATAATTAGTTTAGTGAATGGAAATTTAAACTGAGATCCTGTTCCGTTCTGCTATTAGCAGGGATTTTAAGAAAACAGTAAAGTAATTGCATTGCTGTTGACAAAACTAATCAGGATCGCACTTCTTTTGTTTAAATATATCCAGTTAAGTGAATTCTGTTTCATAACTGAGAAAGGCTAATTCATTCTAAATATATACTTTTCTTAAGCTAATCAATGCTATTATTTTTAATTAATAAAATAAAGATTTACTTAAATAATTGCATTTTTTGGAATTAAATTAAATTAAATGAGATAGCATTATTTCCTTTTTAAAATATTGTTAATGTAGGACTTTTTTATAAAATTGCTAGAACTAATATCAAATGAATGTAAAAATAAAATAGAATAATTACTTTAAGTAGAGCGAAAAAAATCAAAATGTAATTAATTTCGTTTAATTAAACAAACGTAAAACTTTGAAATTGTCGCATAACACTATGAATATGTCAATTAAACAAAAGAAACGCATTCAATTATCTGGAATTTGAACAATATTAAATTTGAAATATAATAGGATGGCTAATACGGACATGGTAGCGGTTCTAATTGATGAGCATTGCAATATTTAGAGTGCCTGCAAAAAACATTTTAAAATAATAAATGAAAGAGTGTTAAAATACTGATTTATGCTTAGGAGTTTAAACATGGCGCAGGCAACTAGCCTATACTTAATTTATTTAAGAAAAATAAAATAAAAACAATGCTTCTAACTTTATAACTAGGGACTTTATAGCAAAATTTACTATACCCAAAATAAAGCCTCTAAAAACAAGCAGTTAACAAAGAAACGACTGAATGAAAACCTTTTCTAAAGGAGTTTAAACATCCGTTTCAATTTTCCTGTACACATGAGACCACATTTAAAAATTAGCAGTCATACCGTCTCATATTTATCAGACTTTCTGCAAAGCTGGAGTAAATTCACTTTACTTGTAAAATAAATAATAAATTTTATGATGGTACTTTCATTGTTCTAAACTGACTATCTTTTTCCTCCCATGGGTGTCGTACGGAACACTACCAGAGGCGGAATAAATTAAAAACAATTAAAGTGTAATTTATTTAGAAAAGCTACTGAGATACTTTTAGCGTTTTTATGTTTTTCATGGAGTCAGTTTAAACTTTTGCACTAATTTTACACGTATTATTATCATATACCTTACCAATTTATTATGCTAAAAATAAAGAAATGTTTTAAACATCAAGCGGCTGAAGTTTTCAGTTTTAAACATTTTATATTAAACATGAGTCTACGCACACACATTAGACACTGAAAAATAGCTGGATATGGCTTGGTAAAAATTCTGTGTATTGTAATGAACAGATATGTCATCTTTTCAAGTTCTTGAAAAAGAGTCACAATGCCAAGTTTTTTAAATATTTTTAAAATATTTATTTTTAATTCACTTTATATTAAATTCAGGTAGTTGCGTGGACTACAGATGGGGTCCACAAGGGGCTACAATTGCTGCTGAATTCAACGCACCTTATAACTGATTTAATTCGTTGTGTACATTTAACGACTATGTTGCACCATGCCCTTACTTTGCCTAAGTAACGTATTACAAGTATGTTTCTTCATCCGTTAAAGTAAATCCGTTAAAGTAAGAATTAAACATGTACATTCTTGTTCTTGACAATAGTGATTCGAAACTGTTGTAAGAGGACTTGTTTTACTATCAGCGTTGCCAAATTAACCATTTTGCTGCTAGATCTGGCCATGATATCCATTCCAAGCACAAGAATTTCTTGAAATAAATTTGTACCCGAGGGGTTAATATTTAGCCTGATCACTCATTGTGAACACATTACGTTTCGTTCTCGAACATTGCATTCCCGAATTAGGGCTTTAATTCTCCCTTGGGAAGCACTTTCGAATAAAGAAATGAATCTTTATCTTGTACAAGCAAGGAGGAAATAGAGCAAGTTATGTCTGGGATTAGAGTTATTAATGGAAAAAAAAATATGACCTGCTTCCTGGAAAACCCTGCTTACATAGTTAAGTTTGACAACTTAATTAATATAAAAAATGAATTTGGATAACAGTAAATTTATACAACATGAAATTTGTGTTGTGCACTATTTCAAAGATTTGAAGGGCCCTACCATTGTCGAGTGGATTAGTTACTGAAAATGGTTGGTGGCTGAAATTTGAAGGCACAGCGTTCTGGCCCACTGCGCTGCCGTCGACCTAACAATCTGGATTTTTGGTCTGATTTCTCAAGATGTAACGTTAATACTCTTTAGAACCCCTTGAGCATTCACAAAGCTTTGAAGTTAATAGATATTTATTATAGATTGATTTAATTATAAAAATGAAATGCGAATTATATGTCTGAGAGAAGATTAAAATATTTAGTTCATTCAAGATTGTGAATAAATAGTGAAGTTTTATGAATAGTTTAAAATTTAAATGGATTTTGTTCAATTCTTGAAACCATACGAATATTCCTTCACAAGTTGTAAAAGGATTCACAAGTTGTGCTAGTAAACGCCATTTTAAAGGCTTTTACATTCTTAAATAAAGTATTAATCCTTCAGCACATGTTTGTTTTTTAAATACGAAATAGAAATTATTTGTGGAATAGTTGGCTTATATAAAACAAAAAAAAAATTACATAATGGAATGAAGTGAAATTTTTTTAATTTTTCAGAATTTATACATTGTGTATGGAGGTACTTCTCTATGAAGTTTCTTATTTGATATAAAGTGTAGCGACATCGATAATTATCTAGTTCAAAAGGTGTTTAAAATTTTATAAGTGAAATGTTTTGGAACACTTGTTATTCTTAGGTATAAAAAGGAAGTTATGCATAAAAGTACACTACATTTCTCCTATTTTATGCATGTTAATTTTCTACACGTAGCATTTTTGCATGTTTTCTATAGTCCAGAATCTTTGAAAAAGGGAATTTTGCCTTTTGGAGCCTCATTAAGTGAAATGAAAGAAGCCGAGGTATTTTTGCGTTTGTACTTTGTGTAGTGTTGTTCATCTAACTCTGATGAACGTGGTCCGCGCTTTCTGGATTTCTTTGTTTTTTGTTTACATAAGGGTTCTGCTATCTATGCTTTGAATTTCCATAAAGGCAAGAATTGATGTTTTGTATCATTTCAAATGATCTTTGGTATAAAATCCAACCATTTTCGATAGTCATTTTAGAAACTGATTCAATTTCTTGTATTGCACACGCTGTATTACTTTTTATGCATCAATTTACAATCGTGTTCTAATATACTTTTAAATTATTATCTTATGATCAATGTGCGATTTCAGAAGCCACTTACCTGAACAATAAGAAGTAAAACTGCCATAGATGAAAAACAGTGTTATAAGTTTAAAAATGCCAGGCAATTTTATATTTGCCTGGGATGAAATGATGAATTGCAAATTCAAACTTTTAAGAAAACTTCTCTGCTGTCATTTATTAATAGAAAGTTGTTCAAAAAGTAATTTATATGTATAAAATTGATGCAATATGTAATAGTGGAAGGACATTTTAGTAAAAGAATAATATAAAATCATATATCAGTTATTATTCTTTACGGATTGAATGATTAAAGGCTTTGAATGTAATATAAAACAATATATTTTTTTTTTAGAAAAGCGAGAAATTGAGTAACAAAGTCCATTAAATGAATAAAGATAACACGAAGAACTGTTCAGAAATGTGTATTCGCATCTTAGTGTAGGTTTGATATTTCAATATCATATTATTTCCCACCTGGGATAAAATATGAAGAAAACTAGCACACCGTTTGCAATATTAATGCATTCCCCACAGTAAAATATTTTGAAAATAAGTGAGATGGAAACACAATATAATAAACAGGGTATTACCTTGTCCAAGTTACTTCTCCAGAAAATTTTACCGGTTTTCTTCCGAATCTTCAGTTACAAAAGAGACTATATCCCCAAATAAACGAGCATTTCGCAGGTACTTCTCGAAGAAAGCATTCAGATGAGTTTGCACTGGGCTTATTTATGAAGTAAATAGCGCGTTTTATGGCTTTGTTTGTTTGTAGTCAAATGATTACATTTTGGCCCTAGGGTCTCGTACAAAGCAGGTTATGAATTCTTTACTGAAAATGGAAATATTATCTGCCTTGCACATTCATAAGCCTGTTTCACTAAAAAGTGTCTTAATGTTTTACAGGCTTGCTATTTTATGGAAACGTTCAGTAGTAGGAATCGTAAGAAAAAGTGCATTATATTAAATGCGTTAAAGTACCTAGGGTGTCCCATAACTATTGGTACGAAGTTTAAGGGTAGATGAGGAACATAATAAGGAAATAGAATCACATAGCAATGTGGGGTCAAAAACGCCTTTTTTCACTTACCTGTTTATAATCACTTTCGGAAAAGTGTTGAAGTGTTCGTCTAATAACTTAACCAAGTTTCATGAACAACGGACTTGTCTACGAAAATTCCATCCATGAAATAAAATATAATTTTTTAACCATTAATTTCAGTCACTTGTTTTCTGTGAAAGGTAAATTAGGTTTTCTGTAACAATGGTGGGAAAGTTTACTATTATTTCAGGACATGTTATAAAGTAATTATTAACAGCTACAAGAATATGATGTTTTAGACCCCACATTACAATGCAATTCTTATAACTTATTAAAAGCCCTACCCCCCTTAAATTTTATACCAACCGTTACAAATTTTCGGGCAATCCGCTGTTTTGGGGTTTAAAATTCGTGTTCTACACGTCAAATAGTTAAATTTTGTGTTTTACTACATCAAAATCGATTAACTAGAACGCGATATATGGAGTTTTATGTTTCCCTATTGATTTCTATGCCGTTTTCTAGAAATCTCGAGAAATATCGGTCCTAGTCCTTCGCTAACCCCACTTTAAGGACTTATTTTTGACGCCAAATTTGGCATTATTTCACTAAAAAGTCGCCAAGTTTGGCGACATTTCGGTCATTTGGCACGTTTTTCCAATAGTTGGTTTTTCGCATTAAAATTACATAGTAGCCTACTGATTCAGCTGTATTTCTATGACGTGATCAATGTTCGCGCTTTAAGGGGAACATTCGAGAAATTTCTAATAGCTTCTGCGTCATCTATAAAAACAGAGCTGGAATCCCAGCTCAGTCAGTTTCTCATCGAGCATTCGTTGAGTGTGTTCGCTGTATTACGCTGTGAATTGTAAGTTCGCTGTATTACGCTATGAAAGCGGTATTTTCGCTTGCCTTTTTGAAGCTTGTTTTTAATTGATGTATGAAAATTCTTTTCTGAGTCTTTAGGGACTGTTTGCGATATCACTCGTATATTTCCACTGAATTTTTGCCTGTGGAAGTGTTTTATTTAGTGTGAGAAATACAGTATTTGTGAAAGCTTCTGTACTAAGCGGAGTGTTATCATCCCGTTACGAGCTGTTTGTGCTTGTGAATTATGCACAGCCGATTGTTCGACGAAATGCTAGAAGCAATAAATGTCATGTTCCATCTGGCAAGTGGACTCTTTAATAGAACCTTCTATATCAACTGGACTTTAGAACGACAAACCCAGATACAAGCAGAGTATTCTGCAACATAACAGTTATAGGATACCCTGTATTCAGCAGTTAGTATAAAACAAAAAAAGCGTAGTATCTTCATTTAAATAGAAATTTGAAAAAAATAGTTTACTTTTAAAGTTCATTTGTACACCTACATAAATTTACAGTTTCTGCTGCTTTCAAACATAGTCTTTTTGTTGATTTGAAATACATAATTGATTTTTTATTTACTAGTAGCTGTAGAAAACCAATTTTAGAAAATTTGCTCATTTTTTTTTTTTGTATTTTTACGTCTGATGTTCCATTTACCCCCTTCAACAATGTACGTAAGACTAATGTAACCATATGAAAATCCCACGATGCACTTATTTACTAGAACGGTAACCCGGAATTTCCCCAACGTTGCCCTTGAGATTTCTATTAAAGGGAAAAATCATAAAACTTTATGATGTTTACAAGGTTACCTCAACTTTCTGCATAAAAATAAAATTTGACATAAATTTGATGAATACAAATCGTAGATTCAATGGAAAGATCTTGTTTGGAAACGTGACTAATCAGGTGATATTTAATCAGTTTAAATTTTTAGAGTATTAATTTCGGAACAGAAAATTGCTTTAATTGCTTTAAGTTGGATTTAACGTGAATAATCTGATCATAGGCTAATTAACCAAACAGTACGAATTGTAACTGGCATTCATTTAACTCTATACTGTTAAAACAGATATCTCAGCTAGTTAAAATATCTTATTGTTTCTCTAGCTTCGATTGCTAAACTAAACCGTTTTAAACTTTAAAACTTCAGTCAATTACTTTAAAATAATTGACTGATAATACCTATTGAAATTGATCCTACTTTTTATTGATTTCACTGAATGAGCATTTACATAAAATTATCTTCCGGTAAATAAGATCACATACTTATGCATTTTCTATCTGTGAATGCTATTTCATGAAATTTTATTCACTATTTAATAGTGCTGTATTTTTTTATGCCATTTAGTCAGTAATTAAGTATACATACTTAAGTTTTACCACAAAACTTTTCCCTTTTTTTATAATTCCTAGGAAGAATACAAGACTTACACAGTTATGTGTTTGCTTTTATAGGATGCCTGTAAGAAGTAATTTCAGTAAAAGAAGATCGCTATGCAATTCATTTATGGCTTTAATTCAAAATTAATCACAAAAGTTATGTTTCGAAGATAAAATCAAAATAACGATATTAATATTTCCACACAGGATAATTTTAAAATTGCTAAGAGAAAACCGCCATAATGTGAATACAGGGTATACCAGAAAGGTGGTAACGGATTTTAATTCTTTAAGTGGTGTAATAGATATAAGGGGGCAGTGCTAAATGAAAAAATGTTCAAAATAAGGTAGGAAATAGGATTCCGTTAAGAGAAAATTCCTCTCGTTCATTTACAAAAAGTTACACTTTTGAAATTCATTTACGATTATTTATAATATATTTGAACATTTTTTCAATTTACATTGCCGACTTATCTGTAATAGATAAAGAATTAAAGCCCGCTACAACCTTTTTTGGGACTCCCTGTATATACTACTTACATTTCAATGTATAAAATCTGACATATTAAAAAATAGAAAGAATAGAATCAGATGCCTCAGTTTATTTAATTTTGAAACATGATAGCATTTGAATTTAATACGTTATTAAATTATATGAATTATCGATTTCTGTTAGCAAGAAATGACGCCTTTAATAACCGCTGCAGGGAAAATAAGTGAATTGTTAGATCGTTTAAAGGAAGCAACAACGAAAACTAATGAGACAGAAATCAATGCATGTGTAAAATAAGCATATAATCAAAATGTAAGAGAAAATTTAAAAAAAAAACATATCATTTTAAAAATTATTAAATTGTGATTCAATGGAGCAGAAAAAAAAGAAGAAAAAAAGCCTTTACGAATAAGATACTGAATGGATATTTATGATGCAGATTAAATAATTCATTGACTTGAATGATGATTTCTAGAAAAAATAAGCAAAGAAAAAAAAATATTTTAAATTCTTGAAATGGAGCTGAACATATAAAAGGAATGAATAAATATTAAATATAATAGAGATTGTTAATTTTAGTTATGGATTCTCTCTGACTTTAAAAGGAACAGTTTTATTGAAATAAATTACACAGAATAATGATAAATTTTCTGTGATAGATATTCCAGTTAATATATTTAAGATGTTCGTTTGTGAATAGTTTATATGGTCTGTAATATAATTGATAAAAAGACTACACCGCTAGTACGTAAAATTAGAATATTATTGGCACTCTGTCTAAATAGTGATTGTCTGTTTCAGAATGTCTTAAAAAAACGTTTGCATTTTTCACCTACTGTATCTTCTAAGAAATACAGCAATACTTTTTATAGTAATGGACTGTTTGTTCATGGTAGATGGCTAAATTGTGGAGGTCCCGGGTTAGGGTCCGTCACGTGGCAATCGAGTTTCGGGCGTTGTCTCCAGATGTTACATGAATACAAGTTGGAATCCCTTAAAATTCCACCACCCAAGGTACTCCTCGAGTAGCTTTGCCTTAATACACAATACAATTTACAGTAATAGAATACCTCCGCGTAGTACAGGAACTAGTAGGTATTTTATTAACGTACTACGTGTAATGCGGTGAAGTCAATGTGGAATACATGCAGTAATTTTAACGTCCTAGTTGTTAGTTATTCAGTGGTAATAACTGTAGCAACTTTAAAAGCATTACTTCAACATTATACGGAGGGATGCACGATGATTGGGACAAAGTTTAAGGAGAGATACGGCACATAATAAGGATTCAGAATCACATAGTAACGTGAGGTCGGAAACGTTGTCTTCATGTGGTCGTTACCAACCACTTTAGAAGAAGAACAGAAATAACATTGTGCTTTTCGAGAATTGTTCGTGAAAAACCAATGCATCTTACAGAGAAAGCGCGTGACTAAAATTTACAGTTAAAAAATTCTAATTCATACATTTATGAAACTTTTGGAGATAAGCCCATTGTTTTTGGAAATAGATGAACACTTAAGTACTTTTCACAGAAAAATTATTAACAGGTAAATGCAAATGGCAATTTTGTTCCCACATTGATAGGTGATTTAAAATTTTTTCTTATGTGCCTTATCTCGCCTTAAAGTTTTTTCCAATCATTATTATAACCCTGTATAGAAAACATTCAGAGGTGATTAAGTAAAAACTGAAAATAGTCAGCCTTATGTGAGTGGCAAAATTTCCTGCGAATTCATTTTCTAAAAAATCTGGAATGACTCTACTCGAATTTCCGAACACTTACAATTAAGATCATTACCGAGCATTTAAATAAATTTTAATCGATGAATAATTCAAACATATACACCAAATTGAAGCTCAATCGAATGTGCCGTTTAAACGCTAGCGCACTTTCAAGAATTTCTCCTCATATGCCATTAAGTGAAAGAAATCTATGTCGTAGCCCTGTAGAAAAACTAGATGTCCTATACACATCAAAGTCACTACCGGTCTTACGATGGTAGCTTATAACATATATACCTAATTTGAGCTCGATCGAATGTACCGTTTAAACGCTAGCGCACTTTCAAGAATTTCCCTCTATATGCTATAATCTACGAAAAGAAATTTTTGTCGTAGTCCTGTAGAAAAACTGTAAGTCCTATACACACCAGAATCAATACCGGTCTTACGACGGTGGTTTATAACATATGTACCCAATTTGAGCTCAATCGAATGACCCGTTTAGGAGCTATAGTGTTTACTCACATACGCACAAACACACATACATACATACATACATCTCGTAAAAATAGCATAAGTGAATTCAGAAGACCTCAAAACCTGTAAATACACCAAAATCACGAAGAATTTTTTCATGATTACAATACTTTCCTTACATGAATTAGAAGTTTGGAAAGTAAAAATGAGTTTTCGTATCCTTAAAATGTACCAGTTTTGAACAGAAATAGTGTATTTCCATGTAAGAGACAGTAAAAAAATCGAATATAACATATATATCACAGCGTAAAATATTTCTCGACTTACGTTTTACGAGACATTTAAATATCTAGTTAATTGTTGTTGAAACTGACTGTTTTATAAAAGATGCTCCCACTTTAGATACTTTTAAAAGTAACAGAGATGCAGCTTACTATATCGACTATTATTGTCCTGAAATTTCAGACTCGTTAAACAAGAAATAGTGTCCTGTTCTTTGCGCATGCGGTACAAAAAATTTCATTGTATATTCCACTTTCAAATTTTAAATTTCAGTGTACTATAATTTCGGTGAAATTCCTGAAACATTTAGAATTCTGTAGAACCTTTTATGTCTTCATGAATTGACATTTTTATCCGAACTTAAACTAACATTACTACTAGTGAAATATTCCGTGAAAGTACAAAGTTTCTATAATTTCAAACTTTGTTTCATACAGATAAAGAAATAGAGAAATGTATGCTGGTATCTTAAAATATTTACGTCAATGATACTTTACTGGGAAGTATAATTTCAAGAATGTACTTAACATGGTCAAAGTAGCAGAATTTCTTGCCGAATACATTATGAAAACTCCTAAAAATAAAATTGTAATTTTTTGTTAAAGTATACCACACAGTTGATCATATAGTGCACAATTCTCCGTACAATCTTTCTAAAATATATGAGAGACTTAAATCTATTCTTAGTATGCAAAAGTTCTTCTTTAAAACACTTCCTTTTTGATAAAAATACTGAACAGTATTTACATAAAAAGTTCTTACCCTTTCACTTTAAAAGATTTCATTCTCGTTTTGATAGAGATCATAAGGACATAATGGCGCTATATTTTATTTTATATGCAACCTAAATATTCTATAAAGCTCTAAATCTGACAGTTATTTGTGTTTTAAAAGTATTTTGAATCCTGGATTTTAATAAAATTGTGAGTAATAAGAAAAATAGTTTTATGTTTTGTATTAAATAAATTATTTGTCCAATGAAGTGTAATATAATTATATTTTTATTGTGAAATAAATATATAAAAAATATCGATAATAGAGTTAAAAACTGCTTTTTAATCTGTAATGCAAAGTTAAGTATCAATATACGCGTACTTAGTACGAGTATATATTCTAATAAATTAATTCACTTATACGTTATTCCATGAGAATGCCTTGCCTTAAGACATTTGGAGTAGGTCGAAAACGGGTTTGCTGATTTAGTTTACTCAACTTTTTTGACTAAAACAGGAAAAAAAGAGAAGACAAGAACCAAGTCTCTAATATACTGCAAACAATAATGTCGGTAGTTGTATTCTTTACTCTAGAGGTGAGTTCAAGAAATGAGGTTTCAAAATTAACGAGTCACATGTCTTTTCCTTCTATGGCTATTTTCTGTTTGTCTGGTCTTCAGTATCTTTTCATAAAAATTTCCTTCTTCTTATCTGTAAAATGTGAAAAAATAAAGATTCTCTAGGTTTTTTCATCTTCTAAATAAGTAAATGACTACCTTACATTTATCGATTGCTTGAATTTTTAAACACGAGTGTCCTGAAGAATTTCCTTTTTAACCCTTTAACGCGCAGTGTTCCCGTTCTGGGAACACCAAACTCGGACGTTTTGATTGTTGCCAGTCACGAAAAATAGATTTGATTTCTATAAAAATAGTTGCGGGTGACATAGCTCCACGAGAATAATTTACTTTTTAGCACGTCATTTCCCGTAAAAAAATGGTCACGATTATTTTTAACAGCACTGACATCTGCTGAAAAATGGAAGAATGAGAGAGCAGCTGGACAGATTGCCCAATGCTGAAAAAAGGGCAGCCGGCTGTGCCCGCACAGCCAGCTGTCGTCAAAAAAGAGTCTCTAGATCTGTGGCACGCGATGAATGTTTCGATCGTCCGCCACCTTGCTGGTAGTTAAGTCGAGCGATGGCAACGGCTGTCCTTTTTTCAGAATTGGGAAAGGGCTGCGCCTCAAACGATTAAGTATCAAGATCAAATTATGTGATTAAATAAGTGATATATTTTTACTAAAATTCATACTTACAACATAAATTTGATGATTGTAGATTAGAAATAGTCTCTTGTATCACGAAAATTTAGATGCCGCTGCAACTGAAGACAGATATTTTTTATAAAAGGGAGCATTGTCATTTCACTCCGTGAGCTGTTATGGCAAATCTACATAGCGTTATGGCAAGTCTACACTTTTCCGCAGAAACAATGGTTTTCCATTTCATTTGCGATTTCTATTTACTGTTATTTTCTACTGTTTTACAACATTACATTAATTAGATAAAATTGAAGGATTTATAGAGTTAATCATTCAAGTATTTTGAATGGGAAAAAATGCAATATTTATCTTTTTCTTTTTCTTGCGTTTGAAACTGACAGCAGTATAAGACATAGCATACATTGTATTCTTTAGAGTATAATTTACTTGTTATCCTATTATATAGTTACTCTGAACCCCTGATTCTATGACTTTGGCACAATTCCGATTCAACCACTACAAAATAGAGTATCTACCACCATGACTCCAAAACTATTAAAAAGTGAAGCACAAAAGCGTAATAAAATCTACATCGTTTACACTAACCGCTTGAAATATTTCATAATTATGTATAAAAATAAAGAAAATAATCTTAGCGCTACTTTAAAAAGCGGAAAATTCACCCTTTTTTAATTTTCAAGCGATTTTTCGCCATTTTCAGTTTATTTTATTTCCGAGAATAACAAAAAAAGTTGATCATTTCAGTGTCAAAATTAGGTATCGCAAGTGATATGATGTCACACTGAAGTTACGGTTATCAGGCTTCGAAGTTTGATATTGTGATTCCAATTTGTTTAAAATAGTTTCCTGGATTACGCGGTTTAACTTTTTTTTCACAAGTAACATGGTTTCCTCTGTATAAAACATTCATATAAAAAGGATTGTTCCCAGGGAAATGAAATCTTTCGTATACGAAAGTTGTCGTCCATATTTAGAAGAAAATGCAATATTGCACTTTCGGTATATAATAAAAATGCGCATTTCCGACTAACTAGAGCTTCCGCTATCCATTCATTGGACTTCGGATTTTAATCAATTGCATATTGCGTCCGAATGTCTTTGCATACGAAATTTCATTACAACGAAGCAATTTCTTCTTGGACGTCGATTTTTTTGTTATTGAGTGTAAACATATTTTTGTAGAAGGTTTTTTTCTAGCACCCATTGTAATTACCTCCACACTGGGCTTGATCTTCTACTTTTCAATAAAATAAGTACAGAAAAGTAAGGCTTTAGGGTAACATTTAATGAATGTCTACCAAAATACAAACAAAAACATACTGGTAAAAAAGTGCAGCTTCTGAAATCTCGCATTTGATTTTCCTACCATCGACATAAACACCAAATCATCTTTCACAAGAGTGCATTTAATTTAACACAAAGAACAAAAAATAAAACACAGAGAAAGACATATCTTGAATTGTATTTACGAAACGTTTTAAAGCTTCATTCCGCTAAAAGCTTCAATTCAATGAAAGAAATATTTCATTATTTTACACGACTTTTACACGAGAGCAAATGTAAGACAGCTAAAACCGTTTTTCTTTGCATTTCTCTGTTGCATCTCAAACACTTTTTCAAAGGAAATTAATTTTTGTTAATCTTCAATGAAGGAGATTAACACGGAAATATCTTTTAAAAAAATCACTGTAGTGTTGCAATTGAAAGGAATAGAAACAATTCACCATTAAAATGCATCTTCACATATTTTTACTGAAGATTATCCAATCTGTAACCTGCTGAATGAAGTATTTTACTGAAAACAAAGTAAAAAACAAATCAGTTGACATGAATGCAAGTGCCGCTTTTTACGTTGTGGAAAAACACCACATTTATCAACAAAGAGCAAAAAAGAAAATCAATATGCAGTGGCCGCCGCTTATTTGGATCACTGGTTAATTGGATCAACCATTTTATCGAATGAGATCGCAGAAAAGGAACGAAATCATTATTTTTAAACACTAAATCAAAGCCACCGCTTTTTCGAATCAGCCGTTTTATTGGATCAAAATCGACGGCACGAACGTGATCCAATTAAGCTGCGGCCACTGTATATGAGGCTGCAATCAACTGTCTTGAAAGTCAAATTTTAAAGGTTCCTATTGACCGTTTTGTTGAGATCATTTCACAAACATTATTTCCTTTAAAAAATGTTTTAAAATTTTCAGATTATTTTACCGCCAATAATAACATAATAGCTTCAGATTATTTTAACGCTAATAATAACATATTTTAACGCTAATAATAGCATAATCCTTTTTTATCAATAACAGTAGTTTTTTAATCTTTAAATAGATTTGAACTACACTAAAAGATTGATTTACAATACCTTGTAGCACTAGCATATTTGAAAGTACAACAGTACTAGCATATTTGAAATGTATATGCTAGTGCATGAACACTAGAAGTTAGAGAATTGTAGTTCGTTCACATGACATCTACTTACAGAGAATGCGCCTTGACAAGATGACATTTTTTAAGCGTTTATGACACTTAACCAAACGACCAAAACGTCAAGTCGAATATGTTGACCATTATATAGGCCAAATCGCAGAACTTCACACTTCAGTCGTCTACCATGTTCTGTTCAGTGCCTTATGCACACGGTCATGTTGGGGTCGTCTACAGCATTGGAGGAATGAATTCACACTTTTGACTCATTTGAGAGTTGTAAACAAATGGTGCAGAAAACTTTTAAATCTTGTTATTATGATTTTGGAGATAAGACGTGTATGAAGAAATGTAGAAGGACAAGAGCTAAATTAATACGGAAAAACCTTTTGAAGCAGTTAAACCATCCGTTGAACAGCCTATTTGTAGGTGCAGCCGTACTGTATACGCAGCTAACTTTGATGCCTTCCTGTAGAGAAAAGTAGAAACTCCATTAAATACATTGCATTTTAATCCACCTCTTTCATTAAAGGTACATTAAAATAATATTTGTTTGGAGATCGCAGAATGAATTGTAGGTGCTCTAAATTTCTTATCAGTTCGTTGAGTCCTTTGGATGTTAACCAAAAGGTTGGTGGTTCGACCATACACGTTGCCACTGGCATTTATTTCGCTAAAATCTAAGTAGTGTTAATATGAACAATAAAAGGCTTCTATGACTAAAGAATAAGGAAATATGTCTGTCTAATAAAGAGCGTTTTTAGGGAAAGTTTATAATTATGAGGAGTTTGCTTCAGATTTATATGTACCCAATCCCGGGCAAATCCATAAAATCTTAAAAAGTCATTTTAAATATACCATGCTACTTCACTGTCTTTGGAATTGAAGAAAATAGGCTTTCTTATGTCTATTAGTAAATTAACTTCACGCCAATTGTCATTCTAACGATATTAATTAATGTTGAATTATATTCTCAAACAAGTACCTACCTACATAAATCTATTCAATATATAACCATATAATAGGTTAATGTGCTCAGAACATGATTAATGTAATAGTTAGGGTGACGTATGTACTGATAATGCACACATTGTGGCACATTTAATAGGTCATATATTACGTCTGTGATTCTACTGCATGGGTAGTGTGGACTTAGCACCGTACTAATTTATAGAGGGTTGTTTTATAGAAAACGAAGAAAACTTTTAGAAGGTATAGTGCTCATCCAAACAAATAACTGTAATGAAAAAAGGCACTGTCTGAGTTAAAGCGCTAAGACGCTGAAGGACGCTAAAGGCTACCTTGTTATATTACTTGACAAAATCACGCAAAGACGATTAAGTTACAAATGAAAATTTAATATATTTAAATATAATAAGCGTCCAAAACAGAGATTGGTAGCGGCTATACATGCGGTACATCGGCAAAGAAAGAAATGGCAAATATTCATAAGCACTCCAGGTATATAGCGCACTTCCTCTGAACTGTCTGCAGCGTCCGAAAGTATGCCGATGGTATCTTTTGAAGATTTAGTGGGAATTTCATACATAAGAGCCTTCAGAAGTCGACACGAGAAGAAATCTGACATGAAAGACCCGGAAAACACTGTAACAAAGGTATAGGCCCATGTACACCAATCCATTCTTGGAGGAACGAACAGTAAATATGGAGTAGGCACCTGCTAGTTCTTCTATGGGGAGAAAATGAAGTAACTGTACGGACCATGGGAGGCGTGGCTCGATAAATCGTATGAGCTCCAAACGGCTCTTTAACTCCGAGCCACGGCCCACAAGGCTACGCGTAGGGTTACTTCATTTTTCTCCCCATAGAAGAACTAACGGATGGAGGGAAAACCGGTTACAGTTGTGGCTTCACTTTTTCCTCCCTAATGCCCCCTCCCCATTTATTCTCTCCTCCAAGTATCCATTAGTGTTTCGGAAAGATTGCGTCCAAATAGTATCGCACATCTAGTACACAATGGGTCAACATGAGCACAAATTTCTTTTCGGGCTCTAATTACATAAAAGTTACAAATATATTGATGTTTAATGTAAATACCGTCTTTGATGATTATTTATGAGGACTTCAAATAAATTATAGCTGTTTTATCAAAAGTTATTTATTTTTTTGATTTATTTAGCTGAGTTTTGAGAAGAGAGAGATCGAATAGTAAGTGTAGTGCACCCCGCAGCATTATACTGATCTGTAAGCTTCCATACGTTTACCAGCATTACCCTTAGAACACAGGAAATGCCAAAGCAGAGACATAAAAGTCAGCTTACTTAAGCAGAAAATGTTGGGTGATATAAAATAGAATTAAAGATTATACAGAGGCCCACTATGACCAAGGGGATATGACACGGGACATGGTAGTGAATTGTGTAGATCCAGCGTTCTGGCCTACCCTTCAGCTGTTGATGTAACGTTTTAGGTGGTTTTCTTCAGATGTAACGCAAATACGCGTTAGTACCCTTTAAGAAGTTCTCCAGTCAAAGCAGTCCTCTTAAACAGATAGCCCTCGCGTAGCTTTGACTCAACGCAATACATCACACAAAGATCCTACACATTTTATTCATCATTACAGTAAGAACAAAATTAAAATATATAAGAGTATCTTCTTTTAATTGAATTTCCTTTTATTTTTAAGGTATTGGGGAATAAATGAATATCATTTGCATTTTCGTATAATCACAGCATTCTACAAAATATTCCAATGTATCAATAATGGTAATATATTATATTTTTATTATCAAATTACTTGAGAAAGTATGTTCTTCCTTCAGGCCTGTCTAGACTTCTAATATAGATTGGAAATTTCTGCTAAACTAATAAAGAACAGAACGATGAAACAAAAAAATCTTGTGAAAAACATATGAAAATATATTGTTATATTTAAAATATATGTAATAAAATTTAAAAACAACAGTCATCGACTGAATATTATTGTTTACTGATTATTTATGACATTTTGTTTGTCTATTTGCTTGAATACTTGTAATTCAGTTTCTGTTGTAATATTGCTTGTGCAGTAGACCCATTTATAATACGGGTCCATATAAGACGGATTCGTAGAACACGACGTAAAAATACCGATTGTTTTCGTATAACACGTTAAGACTCGTACAGCACGGTAAAATGAGACAAATCTGATTTTATTACGCTTTAGCTCCTCTAATTAATATAACTTTTGAATGACAATACTAAATATCATTGTGTTTCTAAGGAGTGCGAAAAAGTTTTGCAGTTCAAATTTTGTACCAAGCAGTTCGGACTCCAGGTGTTGTATAGCTCAGGCCCCGTACAACACGGACTAACACGGATTCATATAGCACGGAACGTATCTACCCTGTTATTAGGGGGGGGGGTATATGGTATGTGCTCTGTAATCGTAAATATACTTGAATTGTCCTTAAATACACGCATAGGTATCGTTCCGGGAGGCACGTGTTTCCTCAAATTCTTTAGAAAACCACTTATTCTATATTTACACTTATTCCACTTATCCACTTATTATTTTGCAAACTTCGAAAAAAAGTGTGTCATGTACATGTATGTGTTTAAAAGTGTATCATGTACATGCATGTAAATATCATGTCTAAGCATGTGATAAAATTTCACTATAGCCTATTTCCCATACATAATGATAGTCAGCAATCAGACCTTTTTAAAACAAAAGAATTCAGCTACATTCCGGTTAAAAGGTGGTAATACTTCGATGTTCTTTTCATTGACGCTCTATTTTATAAACAAATATGAAGCGCCATATTTTCCAGAAACTGTATCCATTGTTGTTGAAAAGAGAAAAATATAGAAATGTCTATTCTATTTTCCAGATAACAGATGGATAACCATTATTAACTCTGGTGCCTGTATAAACCATGGCCTGAACACAAGTTTATACATATTTTGTACTTATGTGATAACAGAAATATGTTAGAATTTTTGGTAGAAACACATTGGTAGAAAAAATCAGGCAGAAGGAATTTATATGTGAGGTGTTTTAAAACCTCGTATTAAGTTTGCTGCTATTTGGGAGAATAAAAGAGCTGACATGGTGAAATATTAGTCTATCTTTACTTATAAAAATAATTAATTAGAAATAAAATACTACAAAAAACACTTTAAAGTAGATAATTAATATTCAGAATTTTGTAAAATGTACTGTAAATGTACAAAATGCATATGAAATACTTATAGTAAAACTTTCCGTTAATGTAAATAAACACAAATAAAGTACAACACGTTAACTTGGGTTTACAGATCTGTAATAATAATAATTACAATATTGAAAATTTATCCTTATTCTATTCCTGTGAATGAAAATTATTTTTAGGAAAGCTATTTTCCGAATGTGTTGACAAAAGCTGTGAAGAGTAAATGTATGGTAAAACATCCACATCTCCGGCTATTCTCTGGTTTTTCATTGACGTTTACTTACAACAAACGTAAAAATAAAGCAACAATTTTCATTTATTTGAGAGACTATTGCTATTTTATGAAAGCTTCTTTCATTCACAATAAAAACGGAATAAAAGAAAACTTGTAGAATTTCTTCTTACGTCCTTTTATTTCCTAATAACCTGGTATGGAAACAAAAGAAGATTTTTATTCAACATTAAACAGAAAGAATTCATATAGTTTGATTGGATTAGCGATGGAGCTCAAAAATAATTCTTTGTTTATGGTAAGTTTTTTTTCCTACTTAAAATTTGCTTGTTTATAAAACAAAGATATAAAAACATCTAAGATTTTCTTCTTTTCTCGTCCAATATCATTTAAATTAATTCTTAGTTCTTAACGTTTTCAAAAACATTTTGAAATGCATTCTGTTTCAGAAAATTGTTCGTCACTTGTAAGGGTTTCCTGCCGTGGTTTTGCTAGCCTAACAAAAAATGTTGTTCAGGATTTGAATGTAATTTAAAAGATAATTCATTATTTATTAAAAGCTAATTCACCTAGAGATACTAATTTTATTTTTAAATGAGAAATTCTGCTGTCGCGTAAAGTAAAAAGGGCACCTCATTAGGTTCTACATAGAAGAATTTAAAATCTAGATAAAATTTTTTATGCCGGATGGATGGAATCAGATTCATTACTTAAATTACAAGTACGAATTTTTTATTCTATATATTTTCACGTCTTTTTCCATTTTTTTTCTTATAATTAATTTTCAATCTAACAATCTGAAATACGTATAATGTAATTATTTGGAAACCAAAATACAAATAAAAAAATGATAAATTTTTGGTTAAAAAATCTGTAAATGTGACACTTTTTACTGAATTTACTGGGACTGTGAAAGATGAATATTATCTTCCTTTTATCATCAGATGAACTAATATTTCAGTCTGTACTAATGTACTCTTTAGATAACTTATATAATGTTTTGTACGTTACACACAATGAATTATATAGTTTACATTAAGGATTCCTTAACAATCTCTACTGAGATTGGATAACAGCACCATTAGACAGACTGATGTTCTCTGCGTGAGCTGTCAAATCTAATAACCCACCCTGATTGACATCTAATAGTTAATTCACCTAGAAGTCCACGTTTTCCAAATTAATCCAAATAATACATATCCTGTGATAATATACTGATACAAGAGATATAACATTTTAAATCTTTTTTTAATATCTGGAGGTTTTTATAAGGTAGAACCAAATATTTCACTTTTCTCTATAATAGAGTGAGTGAGATACACATATTGTTAGTGCGAAGCTGCAGAAAATGTAATAAATATTTTGCATTTACATGCATAAGTCAGTACATTTATAATACAATTTCAATTAACGAATTTTATTTTTGTATATCCCTATTTTTAGTGTAAAAATATATGATGGATTTGCAATCTTAAAATATCTTCTACCCAGTTTCTTTCTAATTTATCAGTTGTCTGCGGATTTATATCGTAACCTATAAATTTTTTGAGTGCATTTGCGTTTTAATATGTGTGTGAAGATTATTCACGATATTGTTTTGCTTTAGCTATAAAAGTCATCATGTAAAAACGTGACTACGAGAACTGTAGCTGTGATTTTTAACAGTAAATACTTTGAACAAAAGACCCAGGCGTAAATGCAAATCAGCTTCGGTTTAGAATAAATTATATGCATAAAAAGTATATGATTTAAATATAGAATTTTCAAACTCACTATATTAAAAAGAAGATCGTAAGACAGACATATGGCTTTTCTTTCAATCTGCTACATCCTTTATTATTTGGAGAATATATCAGATGGTAACAAATTGTTTCTTAAAAAATTAATTTTTAAAATTTGTATGAGGCCCCCTCCCATTTTGTTCTATAACCTAAAAAAAGAAATCCATTAAAGCTTCAAATTTTCAAAATGAGTTTTAAGGGTCTCTTTCCAGGTTTAGAAATTCATGTTCTTTTCAAATAGAGTTTTTTTTAATGATTTTTTACGTCATACTGTTAAAATAATAACAACACATGCTGTATTTTTACACTCTGAGTTTTTTTAGAGATTATGACCTATTGAAATGGTAAATGTATCTCAAATATTTTGCACAAGGAAGCATAATCTGTCGCAAAACCAGTGACTCGTTTTGAAAAAATGAAAAAGCATAAAAACGAAAATCCTTGGTTCTGACAATTTCTTTGAAGATTGTCATCTAGGCTTACATTTACGGGGTCAAGTAGGCCTTGTTGCTTGAGAGAACGATCATGCAAGGATGCGGGAGCTAAGTCAGCATCTGGAAATTCATTCAGGCTAAATGGATAAATGCGTGTGAATTTAAATATTGACTAGATGTTTTCTTAATTTCTTTATTGTTTGGGGAATGCGTAGTACTTCATTGAAGGGAATACACGAATTGTCATCGAAGCTAAAGCGCTTTAAAGATTTCGCATTCAAACTTCCATTACTAGTAATAAAACTCTGGCAAAATATTAGTAAATTATTGGGGGGGCTATCAAGTTTAATGAAATATACAGGATGTTTCTAAATTGTTTCTATAAAATTTTTGAAGAGATAGGGCACATTATAAAGAATCAGAATAACATAGCAATGTGGGGGTCGAAAACGCCGTTTTCACTTACCTGGTAATAATCACTTTATGAAAAGCGTTGAAGTGTTTGTCTAATTTCTTAAGCAAATTTCAAATACAATGGGATTGTCTCATCCATGAAATGAAATAGAATTTTTAAACTATGAATTTTAGTCTTTTCTGACAAAAATACGTTAGTTTTTGACAAACGATTGTCGGAAAGTTCACTGTTGTTTCAGCATCCGTTCCAAAGTGATTATTTACAGCTACATGAAGACAACGTTACCGACCTCACATTGCTATGTGCCCTATCTCCCCTAAAATTTTGTAAAACAATTTAGAAAAGCCCTGTATATTTCATTCCTTCACGTGTTATTGCAACTTCACGAGTCATCCTAGAGTTAGCGGTATCAAGAGTTTTAATACATGAACTTGAGAGAGGAAAATAAAATAATCATGTTTCATTATATTCTATATTTTCCATTGCTAATTGATCTAAAAAATTATCATACTCGTACATAAATTATTACTCTGAAAATTTAAAAATATATTTAGTTTATTTCCGGTAATAATCCTGCCTTTCTTTCAATAAAAATGTTTTTCGCAGATTGATATATCGTCCAGGGTATGTTGTCACATCCTGATAACCTACCCCTGCAATATGAAAACCAACCCACTTTTACGCATTTTTGTTTACATTCATTACATGGACAGATGCTGCATCTATTCCTAGAAAACAAAAGAATACTCAGAAGATAGCAAAATAAAAAATAGTATAAATGTATTCGTTCGTGTTTAAATGCATTAAATATTACAACAAAAATGCTGAAAATGAATATGAATATTTTCACATAAATGCGTGCTAATTCAAAATAAGGACTGCCTTTGCAATCGCAACTATTTTGCTTTGATAGTAAGATTAAGATTTCGATTCTACTAAATATATACTCTCTACTTCAGGCAATATTTATCGATATATGTTGCTAAAATTTGCTTGTGAAAACCTAACCTCCTCTCCCCTATGCATTTTCGCAGTTGGAATGAAAATTAGCTGATACTGTGCGCTGTCCTTAACTAAAAGTGTTAAAAAATGCCTAAATATATGTAAATTAATATTTAAATAGTCTGTGCTCATAAAAGTTGGGCTACTACCCAATATCTGAAAAATAAAATCTATAAGAAAAAGTTAAAAGTCTTAAAAACCTTTTAATTAAAAAAAGAATACCGAAATGTATTCTAAAATTTTACATAATTTAAAACAGCCACCAGAAACTATTTTTATTAATATGGGATTAGCAAGAAACCTCAAAAATGATTTCCTGTTAGACTAGTTCATTGTTAAATTAATCTAGAATTAATAAAAATTTAGTCTGTGTGTTTTGATATTAAAGCTCACAATGCTTGCTCGCTCTTTAAAAAATAAAATAAAATGTAAAACAGCTCATCGGTATCAGATTACGATGGACATTTTCATGAATATATTTAAGCCTGAAAAGAAAATACCTCCATGTTACCGCTGTTTTGTATTAATTTTTCAATGAATTTTAATGGAAAAACATCACAGAAGATCTTTAGATTACATCTTCGTAATACCTTTGCATACATTTTGTATATCAAGGCATTTACTTTATTAAATAAGATTTCATTATTATTCTGTTCGGTATTTTTATAAATAAACGAGATTCAGGATGTACTTCGGCGTCTAATCTTCGATAGCTATGGATTTTTTTTTCATTTTTCATTTCTGATTTCATATTAATGTACTTTTACATTAAGATGCCCCTTAAAAATAAAAGTATTAATGCAGTGTAGGTATATTTTGTTGAAGCAACATAAAATAATCTTTCTCGTTAATCTTTGTTAGAATCACTGATATTTATCTCGCATCGTTACTATTGTGAAGCTAATATCAAGATATTTTTATGTAGATTTCAATGAGCATCACTTTCTTTCCTTGTTATCTTGTTTTTGCACATATTTAATAAGTGGCATTACTTAACCCTCTCGCCACCGAATTATGAAAAATCAGAGAAAACAAATCTGTCTAGCATTTAATGCATCTGAAATACTATTATAAATCATGCAAAAATATTTCTTTCTAATGCCGATTAATATTTGTCGATTAATGTCGATAATAATAATTTTTATAATAATAATTTCTACATTTTCGAAGCATTTTGTTATGCTAAAATTAATTTTAAAAGGATGCAAATATTAGGTAAAGGTTGAGGAATAAGAAAAAAAAACTATACTTCCCTTAAAAAGAAAAAAAACGGTAAAAAAGCAGCGTAAATATTTTCTTAATTTTTCTCCTGAAACAATGAAGCGAAAACTGTAAAAAATGATCTAAATTGACTAGTACTGCAATCTAGGCCCAATTTATGCATCTAGTTAAGAGCCTCCTATACTTTCTACATGAATTAATGATATTGATATCACTGAAAGAAAAAAATACTAAATTCAATTGTTTTCTCTCTAAATATTGCTATTTGAAATAGGAGCCTCATATGAGGTTCAGGGTGACGAGAGGGTTAAACAAGTTAATTTTTCTAATGATGCATTCCTTAATATAAAAATAATTTTATAGTTTAAATGTAATGATATATAAGTATAGTTTATGTGCTAAATATACAATTATTAAGTTTGTAAAACAACACATATTTTTAAAAAATGCGATGTCAACTCATAAATAAATTTTATTTTTTGTTCTTATCGAAACGTAATTTCGGAAGCCGTAGTCTTACTTACATCAATTTTGAATACCCGAAATACGTTAATGAGATAAATATTCATGCTATAATACTTTCATGCACATACAGTAAAAGTGTTTGAGAAACATTTGCACGACATCTTCAGTCTGCCCAATCGATTTTCCAAGACAAACCTCGTCCCCTAGTCTTTTCAGAATTTCTGAAAGCAGAGTTGACATTATAATGTCAACTTTAAATAAATTAGGACCTTGATTGAGACACCTACCCCTTCAGAGTATGTGTCCTGAACCTATAGACGGGGATAAAATACATAAAGTTTGGGGGTGTTCATAATTTAACGTGTTACTTACCTTTCATTGTAAAGTGTTGCGAAGCCTTGTGAAACCATTATTCAATATTAAAGGAAGACTTTTAAAGACCAAAGCTAGGAAACAACAAGAGAGGCAGAGAGGAAAATCTATGTCATCACATATTTATGAGAAAGCGAGTTAATAACTACTTGCTAAGTGCATGCTCCATAAAAACTGTTGAAATATTGATGCATTTGGCTTACTTATCCGAACTGCCTGAGCCGATATTAAGATTTAATTATCCCTGGGTTTTGAATGGGTTTTGTGGGTGCCTTTGCTTACCTAGGTTGTCTTTACTAAACTGTATGCAGTTGAATAGAAAATAAGAATATATCTGCATTCAATATGTAGCATAATTAATAACGTTTGAATGAAGTATGTAGTATACGCAATTAATTAGAAAATTGAATTAGGCGAGTATTATGTATTGCAAATACATATATATGTATACCGAAGTTGCTCAAACGTACTACGCGAAGTATTATAATGCCCTTGTCACCACGATTATATCATTCAAAAATTGATTGTTAAAACCGAACTATAATTTTCGATATTTGTACTAGCAATGTGCATCTACTATATGATTTTAAAGCAGATGAATACAAGAAATTAACAGAATCCATTAACAAACACCGATCCAGAATCCATCAACAAACAGCGATTTTAGAAAATAAATTTAATAGAAACTTTGCATAGCAACACACATAAAGTACATATCATACGTACATATCAAGAAAATGATCATTTTGGCAGGTACATAAGGTCTGGTCTTCCTCAGCTGGAGGAAAGTTCAAGCGTCTACAAGAGCAGAAAGCCTGGAACGCTTTCCTGTTTTGACTAAAAGTTCAATCGTCAACAAGAACACAAAGCCTGGATTTTTCACGCCCTCTGCTCTTGTAGATGCCTGAACTATTCTCCAGCTGAGGAAGGCCGGACCTTTTGTTCCTACCAAAAAGATCAGTTTGTTGAAAAATATAATTTATGTGTGTTATCATACAGAGTTTTTCTTAATTTTAATGTAAGTAATTATGCAAATTATATTTCCGGAAAAGAATTCTGCTAGAGTTATTAACCATATTTTGTTTAATCTCCTAATTGAAAAATATTGCTTACACATTTCAAAGGAATTACTGGCATCAACAAGTATTATACCAACACTTTAAAATACACAAAACTTTTCATTTAAGAAATTCGACTTTTTTTTCGATTTATACGCTAAAATGATAGTTAGGTGTACATATTTTATTCAGCGTATGCGAAAAAAAAAGCACGCCTATCGAAACGAGTTCAGTTATCCAGTTTGTATCATACTATTTTAGGGCCGTAGTAGCCCAGTGGTTAAGGCGTTGGGCTCGTAACCAGAAGGTTGTGAGTTCGATACCGGCGTACCACTAAAGACCACCGTGTACATGCGGTGTACGTGCACGTTAAATCCGTGGTTCCGAAAGTCCTCTCGGCGGTCGCTAGCAGTTTCCGAGGGGTGCCAATATTCAGAAGTCCCCCACCTTCTGATGAGGTTCCAAATTGTGGCGGGAAATTCCGGGAAGGACGTATATGTAGCTCTAAGCGACACATTCAGTGACGCGAGCTGTCCTCTCCTGGCAAATAAATAAATAAATATCATACTATTTTGTCATATAGAATTGCATTAAAATCTCGAAAAGACTAGTTTAAGTATAAAAAAAGAGAGAATTTTATCTCATTGGAAATATTTTTGCGTTTATTTAACATGTTAAATATACATCTATATTAATAATGTCACGAATAATAAGGATTTAATAATATATAATATTAAACAGGGAAGAAAAGGTGACAGACAAGGTATTTCTTAGAAGTGAATTTGTTATGAAAAGTAAATAAATAGAAACATTTATTGAATATTATTGTGAAATCAGTGCAAGACATGCAGGTAATTCCAAAGCGAAAAATGGTTATCAACGGAATAAATAAACAAAAAACACATAGAAACAACAGCCCTCTGTGATTTAGAAAATAAAGAATTGTTAAAATGAATAAAAACGAATACTTTTCTTTCATCTACTAATTTAGAACTTTTTAAAAAGAGTAAGCAGTAGTTAAGTGCGAATTTGAACACTCAAAACACTTCGAAATTTTTTTATTCTCCCAACCATAAATGTCAAAAATTTTGTATCTAAACTTGTCTCTCAAAAATTTCATATTTTTAAATAATAAATAATATTTAGACTGAGAATACAACCTTTTTAACAATCAGATCATCAATGTCAATGTGAAGCGTCAACATTGCAACATTTTATCATTTTAACTCAAATTTCATAAAAAAAGGAACATAAAAATAACTTGCATTATGACAATTTCCATATTAAGACTCATTTTTTAGACTAAGAAAATCGTTCACAATATCGACTTTTCTAAGTCATAATATAACTACAAAATTGGTTAACTTCAAATAGACATCTCATTCTGTAACATCGAATGCAAAACTGGTTGTAACGGACATTGAATTTGTGGGAGTTCATTAATTGTGTACTATTAAATTCAATAATATTTTGGTAGTTTAACCGAAAAATTTTGAATTCCTAAAACTTACAAACACTGGAGAATTACTATTCCGAAAAACTAGAAGAACATAAATCTAGCTAAATTGTTCATGTATAATGCATATTCAAAATATTTAAAATAACTTCTGCCTTCGAAAATCAATAGTTACCTAAGTTATAGAAAGTAAATATTGCAGGTGGAATTCCCTTTTCTCATTACGTAGGGATCTGAATTCCAACAAGTCTTTCCAAGAGATATAGACTAGGGGGTCTCTTTTCATCAATATTTTAAACATGTGCACAATTATTGGATTTCTTGGTATGTAGCTGGATAGGACATGCACTTTAAATAATTGCTGAAAGGTTTCGCCGAGAGAAAGCTTTCAATTACACTTCGGAAAACTCTGAGAATATTAAAGTTCGGTAGGGAATACTTCCCAAAAACTTTGGAATGCTGAACATTTTGATAAGTTAAAAAAATACTTATTGATTATAAGGGCATCACAAACATCTTATTCTCATAAATCAGGTATTCATTTTAAAGTTCCCATGTTTGCATTACTATCCGACAAAGATTGATTGCTTTTTGTTGAAGGTATATTTCAAAATGAAACGCTGCTTTACATGGTAAAAGCAAATTATTTTCCTATAAAATTATATTATAAATCTGTCTTAAACATACTATTTGTAAAGTAAAAATTTGTCTTGAAGAGTTCTTTTTTTATTTTATTGCAATAGCAGGGGAAAGTAGCCCAAAATGGCTTAAGGAGAAAACTTGCATAAAATAGCATTAATGCTAAATAAAACTTGGCCCTTTGCCAAAATATTTTACACCATATTTTGAATCATAAACATACGGTGATAAAATTTCAAACCCAAACTGTGTAACGAAAAAAAATTTTTTTTTGAAGAAGCGTCCAAAGGATCATTTTACCCTCACACAAGGGCAAAATGATCCTTCATTTGAAAATAATTGTAAATTGTTTTTTATCGGTAAAATAAAATATACTCTCTTAAAAATTTAGAGTGACATTGTCACTCTTACAAAAAGTCACCGGCAAATGATCCCAGATAGAGTGAGATAAGAGTGAGAAAACTGCATTATGACTCTTCATCGATAGGATTCTGTCACCCTAACTGCAAGAGTGAGACAATGTCACTCTTAGAGTAAGGGTGAAGGCGCTATCTGCTCACTCTAGCGAGAGAGTCACCACCTTTCCCATGATGCTCTCACTTCAGCAGGAGTGAGTGCGTTGCTTCCATACCCAAACGACGCCATATTGGAATTGGACTGCAGTTGCGAAGTACCAACTGCATACAAGTAATGGAATACTTTTAGCTAACACAAGTAAGTAAAACCTTATAACTTTTCAGTTATTGTAAATGTTATTTAAAATTTGATAATTCACAACATATAAGATACATTGATTCAGTGTCGGATCCATTAGGACTCCAGCTCTTCCGACAGACATTGCTTTGGTTAGGGTTAACATTTTGCTTTACTATACATTTTGTTTTTAAGACTTAAACAAGCCTGCTTCTTTTAATTTTATACCCTTCCGAGAAATTGATCTTTAAATCCGTCTCTATACTTGATCGTAGTATGTTATTTATGCTTATATAGCTGAAATCTTGCATTCGTTTTTTGTTTCTGTATATAATATTTGAGCATGTTTTGATGCGTGTTTGTAAATCGGTGGTGCAGTCAGGATTTTATTTCGGGGGTGGAGAGGGCTCTAACCTGTGTATCAAATTGTAAGCAAGCTGTTTCAACTGTAGCCTCAGTATCAAATTTTAAACTAAGTAAAGGGTCAGATTTTTAGGAAGGATACGCGCCTGTTGCAAATAGTATAAACAAAATTTTAAATCAAAAGCAGAAAATAATGATCAATTATATATTGTATGCAATTTATATTGAAATAAATTATAAACGTGGGAAAAAAATATTTTGTGATTAAATTTCAATATGTCTATGTGCATCATTTTATCTTATTGCACATTCTAGCACAGATTCACGCTTAGAATATACATATATACGTTGTTAGATCAAAATAACCGCTCTGTTGTTGTGGTGTAATATTTCCCTCTCCACTTTTTACACATACACAAACCTCTCTCTCATATGGTAAAGTGGATAATTTACGATCGAACACCCCAGATGGCCTCAGGAAAGTCCACTTTTAAATCAGGGAAACCAGCTGAAAGTAGCAGGTGATTCAGAATGTGTGAGCTTTCATTAGTAGCACGAAAAACACAAGGGATACTTGTAAACTGATTCAACGCGGAAAAAAAGTAATTGTTTTTGCTGTTAAATGCGAGATTTTTGGAATTGAAAAGTTTGTATACTGTTTAAGGATAATTCAATAGTATAGTAACGGATAAGTTTAATATTACTGGTAATAAAGGTAAGTGTTACAATATTAAATTTAGTAATACAGTATTAATTTTAGAGCCTTGCAGATTTTGGTATGGTAGATTTTATGTCTTCTGTTGTGTATCAATATTGGTAAATAAAATTCTCAAATTGGTAAAACTTACCTTTTAGCCTAGATACCAATTCAAAATAATGCTAATTTTTTTCTATTGAATTTAATTAACATATGAAATATATCCACAATATTGGCTATATACTGGAAATGTTTCTGAAGTAATTCCATTACTGATAAAGTTTTTAATAGTAGCAAGTTAGTAGTTAGCCCAAATATCTTTACAATGTGTTCACAATATTAAGTAAAAATTCGAAATATTTATAATGTATTCTTAATATTGACAAGTAATTTTTAAAAATATTTTTATACCATTTTATTATTTTTCTAATGCTAATATACTCAATCCTTCACATTGTTATTATATTGGAAATAAAAACTAATATTGGTAAAAATTAGCAACATTTATCCATTATATTGTCCATGTTAATGAATTAAATTAAATATATTTAAAATGTATCCACACAGTATTGTGTGTATATTATAAATTTCCCTCATATTGTACTAACAAATATTTTTAATGTGTCAGCATCTTAATATCACAGTAATGGTGAATTAAGACTGTTTATCTACTGTACATTATTTCAAAATTTAAAATCTGATAAATAATTTTAGGTGCATTTATGTACAAATTGCTGAAAAATATATTTTAATAATTAAGTCAAATACTACTGAAAATCCTGTGATGATAAGACCATGATTATCACAGGAGCAAGGAGGGCACATGCCCCAGACACCCCATTTTAAGGGGTCCTTAAATTTTTTCAGAATATGAATTTAGTTTATTAAATTTTCATTCTAAGATACTAAATGCCTGGTTTTTTTTTTCTAAAAGTTGGATGTGTGTGTGGCAAAATAGATCCCAAATGGATGAGCCGATTTTAATGTAGTTTGTTTTATTTTAAAGATGGTATAATCAGAACGGTTCTTCATTGTATTTGATAATATTCACTTCATCTATTCCCCTTAAATAAAGCTTACTTTACACTTGTTCAGTCTAAGACAATTCAAATAATATTGTTGACATTCAATTAATTTTGATTGCTGAATTATTTCTGTAATGTTATGGAAAAAGCCATGCTTTGAGTTGCATTTTTTTAAGACTTCATTTTTAATAAAGGTTATTTCACATATTGCATAGGAAATGTTCATAAACTTAAAATTTATCTAGCATATTTCATTTTAAATTCATTTAATCAGAACATATCTTTGCAGATTGAAAAAACATACTTAAGTGGGGGGGGGGGGTGGAGTGAGTTTGGCTTAGGGACGTATCTAAACCTTAAAAATTTCAAGCTGAACTTTCAAAATTACCCACGAATATGTAATTTTCTCCATTTCTTATGTTTACTTATTTCGAGGGTGGCTGAAGCCCCACCAGTCACCCTCTGGCCAAGGACGTACCCAGGAAGGGGGGTGGGGGTCTGTAACACCTTCGAAATTTCAGTTTTTATTAACAAAGCAATAATGGTGAAGTCTTTTTGTGAAAATTTCTGCCTTTTTCATCGTTTGGACCCCCTCCGAAATTTTTGGACCCTCCCAGAATTTTTTTTGGGGTATGTCCCTGCCCCTGCTCTCCTCTCCTAGGGGGGGAGCAAGTTCCCTACCTTGAGCCCCCCCTTATGGGTGCCCATATCATTAATGTTATATTTTTCAAGTATTTAATATTATTCTGTGGTTTTCTGAACTTGCAGGTAGCAGAACAGATTTCATTATTTATTGACATTGTTGAGAAAGCAGACAGCATGGATTTCAGAGTTTGGGTCTTCTACTGGGTATCATTAAGGGTAAATAAATTTATGATATTGGTAAAATTTACTTAAAAATTCAAAATAATTTTAATCCTTTTTCTACTGAATTTAAATGAAATGTATCTGCAATATTGCCTATATTTTGGAAGTAGTTCTGAAGTAGTTCCATTACCAATAAACTTTCAAATAGCACCTCACTGGATTGTAAAACATTGAAAACCCAAACCAGTATTTTTACATAGCAGCAAGTTAATATTTAGCCCAAATGTATTTAAAATGTATCCACAATATTAGGTAAACATTGGTAATATTTCTAATGTATTCCTAATATTGACAAGTAATTAATTTTATAGTATTTTTATTTTTTCATGTTCATATACTTAATTATTCAATATTATCATTAAATTGGAAATAAATACTAATGTAAATTGTAGCAAATTAATATTTACCCATTATATTGTCAATCTTAATGAATTTAAATTAAATTTATTTAAAATGTATCCACAATATTGGGTGTATATTTCAAATATTCCTCATATATATTGCACAAGTATATATTTTTGATATGTTAGCATCTTAATATATTATTACTTGCGAATTATCACTGTTTATCTGTTACACATTATTTTTGCATTTAAAATCTGAAATAATTTTAAATGCATTCATATACAAATTTCTGAAAAATATATCTTAATAAATAAGTCAAATATTACTGAAAAATATATCTTAATAAATAAGTCAAATATTACTGAAAAATTTAATGTAATATGATTGTTCCCTGATTATCATGGGCAAGCGGGTAAATACTGTGGAAAATACAGAAAGACAATTGTCAGAGTCGGTGAAGAAACAAAATGTAAGGGGGCCCCCATTTAGACCCATACTTCTGACTCAAGCGACTTTATGTCGTAATTGCTGCCTGGATTTGAGATTGGGGGGGGGGGGACTGAAGCCCTATAGCCACTCATCCCATTACCCCTCGATCTACCACCGAATCATTTGTTCTTGTGATAATGTTTAAATGTAAATTTTAACTGAAGACTCCTACCTTGGGTGGTCATTAGTTAAATATATATAAATTGATAATAAATGAATATTCATATAAATTGGTTGCTTTAGAAAACGAAACTTTTAGAATGTTTTTTATGTACTGAATACTCATTTTCTTGAAATATAGGAGAGTTAATAACAGCGATGACTGGGTGATTTTTCAAGAACCTTTGATAAGGGTGAATACTACTTTGGATGTCTTTAGATATAAGTATGTATTTATTTTTAATTATTTACTGTTTCAGTGTATTTTTAAATTTGGGAGTTAATTTTATATTCATATCATATGTTATAAATGTTCCTTATACACATGTCTGTGTGAATTTTATATTATTATTATTATTTGCATTGCAAAGCATCCCATTTTAGAAGAATGTATATCTTAAGCACTGAATCAGATGGGTAGTAGATTTCTCACAAAAATTGTGTTTCATTAAGTGTCTCACTGAGTAGAAACAAAATGTTTCAATCAAGTTATTATTATTTTTTTTTACAAGAAATAATGCAATTTCTGAACAGGTTTTAAAAGAATTCAACTATGTCAGAAATTTGAAAATTCAGAATTTCTCTTCACAAGCTCTATTTATGGCAATACAAATGGTTAATTTATAGAAGTGAAATACTCAGAGAAAAATTTATAACATATTGTATTGTCCAAAATAGAGGGAGAATTAGCCATCAGATACAGTTTCCACTTTCGTGAATTTCTCCCTAAAAATGGGATAAGACCTGCAGTTTTGTTGTTCTATAAAAGTTCATCATGTTGTCTATGAAGAAGCATTCTGAATTATACCGAGTTTTTGAGAAGCCTGTCTTTAAAGCTTGCAGAGCCAAGTGATGAATAAAATATGTTACAAGAAAAACTGATTGATTTTGGCTGTTTATCACTTTATTATCTTTTTATTTTCTAGTACTCTGAACTGGTCCTGTGGAAAACCATTGAATTTTTGTCAGTGGCATGCTGTAAAAGAGAAGAAACTATTGGCATTATAAGTGGTATTCATATTTTTGTTTTATTTGTTTATTTATTCTTTAAATGTTCTTAATTACTAGTTCAAAGTCTGCATACTTTTGATCTCTGCGGTCTAATTTTTTCAAAGCTTGTATCGCATAATTTCATAATTGTCAATAACTTTTTTTTTTTTTTTTTTTGAGATGTTTACTTTTTTGTTTAGTTTATTTTTTTCTTATTTTCCAAATTGATTTATATGTTTTTTTTTTTTAGTTTTTTTTCCCTAAAGTGATGTTACTTTGGGGCAGTTAGTGACTATGTATTAAATTTTATAAATTTCATGTAAATTGAGAAAGTTATTAGGGCTGTTCTTAAAAGAAAAAAAGTATAACTTTTGGTAAAGTTACATCAATGAGTAAAACAATAAATATTTATACAGTAAAATTCAATGTGGTATTCTTTATTAAAGCATTTGACCCAGGCAACTCTTTAGTATATCATTTTATGTTATGCTATATTCTGTCATTTATTTAATCTCTATTATATGTAAATTTTTTATGTCAAGTTGCATATTTGACACCAAGTTAATAAATTGCTTGCAAAATCAAGTCTTATTTGCAACATTTTATGAAGTAACAATGAAATAAAGTATAAAAATCAATTTTTAGTCCCTTCAGATTAATTTTTTTACTCTGCACCCTCACTACCTCTTAAAAATATGTTGTAAGTAAAACCTTGAAACTCCTGTAACTTTTATTATTATTATTATTATTATTATTATTATTAATGTTGTCACTGCTGTTGTTGTTTAAAATGTAAACTGTAAAATGCTACTTTCAGAGATGAGATTTAATAATTTAGTTTAATATTCAGACCTTTTTCAATGTTTATAAAGAATTCAGTTTTCTCATTTTTTTTCAAAAATTTTCTGATTTTTCAGTAAGGCAAAATTGTATATAAGTAAGATAGATTTAGTATCAATAAAAATTAAAATATTTATTGCTCTTGAAATTCATAAGTATAATTGCTCAAAAGTTGTTTGGACATTCTTTCAGACTTTTTTTCCTTTTTTGTTAATCTCATATCTGTACTTTGGTACAAACCAAATCGAAAACTAGCCTACCAGTTTTGACACCATATTACATGTACCACCATTAGTGGTAAAAACAGATGAAATATATTATTTTTTTAATTTTACTAATACAATATGTAAATGTAAACTTTACTTCCTTAGTAAATTCAGATTTTTTAAGCCTGCAGTATTAACAAAGTGCAATAACCTTGTCAGTGTTCACATGTTGTCATATGTATATTTGAATATTACTCAAAAATATCTTTAGTCTAGTTTTTAACTGACTTCAAGAAGATCTAGGTTATTAATTGGGGTCAGTACTCAGAGGTGTAGCAAGAATTTTCAGTGCCCAAGAACAAATTTGCATCACTTCCTGTTTACCAAAATGCGCTGGAAAAAGTTTTATATACAAATTGGTGCCTTTTGGATCCTATGCCCTGGGACAAATGTCCCCCTCTAGCTACACTTCTGAGCATTGAATCCTTGTAATTTACCAGACTGGATATGAAAAGTATTTTCAAACTTCCGTTTAATTATTTATTTCTTTTGTTTATCTTCCACATATAGATGTGATCTTTGCTAAGAATGTTGTTATTTGATGATATTTTACTTGCTGTGCATGAAAAGTTTTTATTGCAAAGTTATCACTTTATTTTTTACTCAATTTTTGATGTACCTAAAATATATTACAAGTCCTGAATATTTTCTATTTTTTAATTGATTGTAATAATTTGCAAATTTAACTCACCGATAGTAAGTAATGTGTTTAATATTTATTTTGTCACTATTAGTTTGATGTTTGTTATTACGCACAGGTTACTGTGATTCAGGGATAATTTTATTCCAAATTGCTTTGATATGGGATTTTCGCTTCAATACTGTCCCCAATTATTCTTTTTTGTGTTACCTCAGAGGATTTACCTCACAAAATAAAATTTTGTGAAGTAAATCCTACAATGTGTTCCTTACTTTTAATAAAGTATTTTGTGCTCTCAATCACTTTGCATATCAGTATATTCTAATATTAATAGAACATAGAGAACAGATTATTTTATAAAACAGTACAAGCATTTCTTATCTGTAAAATTAAAGTTTTTTTTCTTTTATTTTTTGCAGGTAAAAAAAATTTTTTTTTTTTTTTTTTTGAGCTGCTATATTTAGGTTTTATTGCAGTTTTTTTCCATTTGCTTTTATGTTCAGTGGCAAAATTAAAATGTAAAAGGCAGCTTAAATTCTACATCTTTATTTTATTCATTTATTCATAATTTGTACAATTTTAACAGTAGGAACCCTGTTTCCCTTCCCTCTCTTACTCAGAAGGTTACAGTATATGTAAATGTTACTTGAAAGTATTTATTATTACCATACATAAATATGGTAATATGAAAAATGGTAATAAGAAAGTATTTATTATTACCATTTTTCGGTATGCTTTTGTGCTGTTCCAAAATTGTATTTAACCTGCTCCTAAAGGTGTTCCAAAATGTATGTAGATTTGCAGACTTTTTTTTTATTATAAAGTTATCCTCCGATTTTAGTGAAACTATAAACAAAATGTTTTCTGAATCAAATGAAAAGATCTGCTGACTTATTCCTCTGTAAATTCATCACCTAGTTGAAAGTGTTAAGCAGTGCTTTAGTTGGAGATTTAAATTTGACACTAATCCATGTACACACAAAACTAATTTTAACTAATTTTATTTTGTATGTATTTAACATAGATCTAGTTTATGCTCTAGTATATTCTAGCTGCCAACTCTTTCTGATTTTGAGCCTTTCTTCAGTCTTATTCAAATTATGGGGAGGGGGGAGGGTACCCTTTTTTTATTAGGATAGAATAGCAGTTATGTTTTAACTTTTAATTCTGTAATTACTTGTTGAAGTCATAATTTTTATCTTCCAGATGCTGTTAGAAGAATCCCTGAATGTGAAATAGTATTGAAGTACTCATATGAATCCAGTGATTGTATTTTATATAAATGTAACAATGTAATACAATTAAACCAAATTTGTAATAATTTGTTGTGTGTTCACTGCCATTGCTTTTATAATTCATTCAAACCTGCATGAGTCTCAATAAGAGATATCTTCCACTTTTTTCCAATTCGTAGGCTATTTTTTACTTCTGCAGTTCTGTAATAGTTTAAATTTTTTTTTAAATTTAGAACGCATCGTAAACTAAAATTTGCTAGGCTGAAGACTACTCTGGACTTGGAAGTTCCATTACTCATGTTTTTATTAAGACTTTGGTTATATATTTTTATTAACTGTTTTTTCTTTCTTTTTTTTTGGCCCTCGTATTAATTGAACTTTGTTCTAACATACTAATGAGTTTTTCTGGCTTTACTTTCATTTATTGTTCTAAATCTGTTTTCAATAGTATAATAATTCTTGCATAAAATCTATATTAAAAGAATTTTTTTTTCAATTTGAAGTTTTTAAAAGATTAAGTAATTTGTAGCTATTTTGCTGTAAAAGTGAAATTGAAATAAATAAAATCACACTTAAAAATAAATAAAGAAAGGAATGTGTATATATATTAAAAAATTAAGAAATGGCTTTTATTTTGAAGTATGTATAAATTATGTTCAGAAGAGGAATTTGGTTTTTTAAGAGGTGAAAAAAAAAATCTTTTTCTTTGAATCACCACCCTCCCCCCTCACCCAGACATTATCTATGGAGGTTAATATGGTTCACCCTCATGCTCTAAACTTCAATTATTTCTTTGCGTTATGGCAAGTCTACAAGAGGGGTGTCTTCTTGGGGGGGGGCTGACTTGGGTGGTGAACTTTTTAAGGATTCTAACCTGTATTCTTGCTCATGCCTCTAAACCTTAAATAATGGTTTATGGACAAGACAAAAATGTTGGGTGTATTCAACAAAATGGGCATTGTTGGGGAATTATGAAATAATTGGTTTTGATTTATATTATTTATGTATTGGCCTGCACAAAAATATTTCTTTACCCCTTTTCACAAAAAAAGAAATCAATCAATATAAAGTAGTTTCCATTTTAGAAATATTTTATTCCTTTTTCTGGGGGGAGGGGAAAGAATAGAAAAATAGGTATTCTCTTAAATTTCCAAACATGATATGTACATTAACAGAGATTATCAGCAGATATATTTATATTTTTGATTTACCCAACAATTAGTTTATTTATTTATTTATTTATTTATTTTTTTGGTTTTCAATTAAAGGATAGCTATTGCTCTTTTAACTTATTTTCGTGTTTCATAATTCTTGTATTTGTTCGTATAAATGACTGAAATTTAATTTCAAATAATTTCTTTTCGATAACAATTCAATCCTGTTCATTTCTTATTTATTTAAAATTTAAAAAAAAGACTTGTTAATTGTAATAAAGTTGAAAAGAAAGTTTGAATAAATTATGCTTAAAATAAAACCTATTTAAAAATCAAAATTATTAGTATTCTTTTGATTTTATATAAATATCTTATCATGAACTATTTTTATTGTTTTGTTAATACTGTTGTAAGTGAAAGTTGTTCTGAAATGTACCATAGGTAAAAAATAAGCTTTCAGGGATTTTTTATTTCAGCAGGAGAAAAGGTAACATTGAATATATCAAATATTTCTGCACACTGTTGAGTAATGTGGATGTCCGAAACTCTTATTTCTATTCTTGTTTGATCACAGATTACCTCAAATGAAGTTATAGTACTGCAGACAAAGAAAATTCTTATAAATCTCCTGCTGATGGATTTTACATAGCTCAATGGCTATACAGATCACCTCCAAGCATTTTGAAACTTTCACTTCTATTCCTGTTACGTTTTGACTAACCAAACAAAACATAAACTGTTAACGAATTCTGTAACTAAATAGATCTAGAGGTTATGGAGGTTTGTTTTAGTAACCATGTGGAACTCTTGGGGGTACCTTTTAGTGATGCCATCATCTGATTATTAAAATGAAACTCTGTACTCCTTCTTAATCTGTTTAATTTCAGAATAGGCTGTTATTTTAAATACTGTATGTTTTGTGTCAACAGTCCACATTTCACTCACTGGAATGAAAGCAAGAATCTAAAAATGCATGGGGTCAGATATTACTTGTACCATTGAGCTACGTAAAATTTATTTTCCAGCTGTTATGGATCATTCTGAACATGACAATAATCCAAGATAGCCCAGAAATAGATATCTAAGAAGTTCTGGATATGAAATAAGTATCAATTTCTGATCTTTGGATATTTTGAATATGAAATAGATAGCCATTTTTGGGATATTCTGGATCTTTAAGATCTTCTGGAAGTTTAATTATTATAACTATGCTACATATATACAGATACCTGTATATTATAGATGTTTATTACTCATTAGAGAGATCACACCTCAAATTTCTAATAGAGAAATCTATTTTATGTTGGACTTCTAATAGATATACCCAATATCCAGCTATGATGTATTAAAGATTGCCTATGGACAAACTTGGGGGGGGGGAGGTAAATGCGGCAAAAATATTTACTTGTACGTTATGAAGAATATTTTCAAGGCGCTCGATATTGCAGATACATTTTAAATATATTTAATTTAAATTCAATAGCAGCAAAGTTTTATAATTTTTACAATATAAAGGTTAAATATCAACTTTCTACTTTTTACCAATACTAGCTTTATTCCCAGTGTAATATTGAGTAAATATTAACCAAAAAAATTAAAAATGGTATAAAGTTATGTTAAAGTAATTACTTATCCATATTGAATATATTTCCAATGTATATCAAATACTATAAATGCATTTTAAATATATCTGAGGCAAATATTAACTTTGCTACTTTGTACGAAGTTACATTTGATACATTTGACGAAGTTACAGTTGATCTTTGTTTTCAATTTTTTTTAACAATATTGAGTTAACATTAAAAAATTTATCAATTGAGGACTACTTCAAAAATATTTCCAATACAACCCTATATTAAGAATATATTTTTTTGTATGTTAAATTCAGTGGAAAGGTATATTAGTATAGTCATACTGAAAGTATAATGTTATTTTGAGAATTTATCAGACCTAAATGCTAATTTTTACCAATATTGGAATTTTATTTACCAATATTGGAAACTGTTTATTCTCAATGTGTTCACTTACTACTTTGTAATATTATTGGTTTTTGATATCAATGTTTTCACAATATTGAGTTAATATTTAAAAGTTCATTGGTAGTGAGACTGCTTCAGAAATATTCTCAATACATAATTAATATATCAATACACACTTCATATGTTAATTAAAATTTTACAAATAATAATAACATTTTGAGCATATATCAGGGCTAAACTCTAGTTTTTACCAATACTGGAAATGGTCTTTACTCTCAAAGTATTCACATATATGTAAATTTTAATAATTAAAAGTAATTAGTACTTAATAATATTGGAAATATTTCTAATATACACTCAATATTATTGATAAATTTCAAATACTTTAAGATTCAATAGTATTAAAATTTGACTTCAAATGGGCAAAATATTAAATTTATAATATTGGATTTTATTTTCAATGAATTCACAAGATTGGATAAATATTGATGCTATATAGAAAATATCTTTTAATGTTTGCCAAATATTTAAAAAATAATAATAATCAATGCTGTTACCAGATACATTCATATATAAGGAATTATTTTAATTTTCCCAAAATAGTGATAGCCAGAAGCAAGGCATATGCAAGGAATAAATCCAGGGCCGTACCCAGACAAAAATTTCAGGCAGGGTCCAAACCGTGGAAAAGGCAGAATTTTTCACAAAAAGAAGTCATTATTATTATTTTATTAACAAAAATCAATTTTTTTGGGAGGGGGGAGGGTCCGGACCCCTGGATACGGTCTCGAATAATCACCCTATAAAAAGTGGCGGTCACTCTTAAAAAGGGTCATAGCTCACTCTTGATCAGAGCGCTCCACTCTTTAAGGGATGGCGTGCTGTCACCCTTTCCTTAGAGTGAGGCACTCTTTCCCGGAGTGGGTTTTTGAATTCTCACTCCTAGTCCAGAGTCAGAAATGTCACTCTTCAGAATAGTGATTTCTCACTCTATGGAGGTTGGCTGATTTTTGTCACGAAGGTAGGGTGATATATCACTCCTCAGCACTGGTTTTTCACTCTTGATTATTAAGAGAGTATAAAAGTAATTATGACTATAAATAATGAAATAAAATATGTTTTACAATCATATAGTAAGCATAATTTATTTTATGAAAATTTAAAAATAAAAAGCTGTCTCAAAAATGGAATATTTCAATATTATAATTCAAACATTATGGCCTAATATGAACGCATAGATAAATTAAATAATGTAATAGATAGTCACGCATTTTGAGAACGTCTGAAGGGCGGCAATGATGCCTAGGACACGTTACTGGAGTTTCTTCAGTCGATGAATAAAGGTGGAATGACTTAAAAGTTATGCCAACACTGAACTTTACACTGGCGAGAACAAAAACTTGTTCGAGATAACCAAAGTCAATTACACAGCTGCAATAAATTTAAACCAACAGAGTTGAAGTAATCAAATTGCGAACGAATAATTTTAAAAAATGGTCTTGGCATGAAAATAAAAAATGTAAAACAAAAGCCAACAGAGGGAAAGCAAACATTTGTTACGGTTGCAGATCTGACGAAATAAATCTCTTTTTAACCCAGAGGGTGACAATGCGTCAGAGATGAATACTCAGTAAACTACTACTGCATGCCGTGAAAAGCGAGACAAATTTTAAAAGCCAGAGTGAGGGCGAAATGAGAACATAGAAATATGTTAGAATGCTTGGTTTTTAATTTTTAAGAGATTACATTTAAGAAAAATTAAAAGAAATGGCAATTAATATTAAATATGTGATCTACATCACAAGCATTCCTCAGAAAAATCTGAGGATCACCAATGAGGTTTCCAGGACAGAAAAAAAACCTTTTCTGCAGTCTTGTAACAGTTACCATTTTACATTACATGACTTTTATTTATTAATTTTACTATGTGAAAAGCGCTTTTGTTTAAACATAAATCAAAAATAACCCTTCTTTTAAAATGGTTAGTAAGAAAACCGACGCTTTTCTTATTTTAGGCTCATTTGCACACACGGTATGCTAAATTTATAGGCCATTATTATAATTTATTGTTGACTTTGTGCACATAAGATAGTCCAATTTATTTATTTAACTATTTAACACTCTTGAATTGCATGCTTAAAATAATTTTCAGGCTTCGCCAGATTACTAAAATTAAGTGTTTATACAAACAGAGCAGGTAAAGACTTGGGTGAAAGTGTTTGCGTAATTTTAAGCATAATAATATTCATAATAAAAATATAAAAAGAAAACTAGTAGTAAAGAAACTTTCATTTAATAATAAATATTGAATTAAGGTCTTTTTAAATTTATTCTAATTTTCAAAATTGGAAGAATAATAATTTAATTAGCAGTTTCTTTTTATCGTGCATTTAACATCGTCATTGTTAATGTGATAATTTTGGATAATCTTGAATATATCTTCTTAAAGGTGACGCAAGATAAAGTCTTTGTTTCCATTAGAGTATTCAAATCTTATTTTTGAACAATCAAGGAAGGCCTCGCTTTAAAATTGTCAAAAATGTTAAATTTCACAACGTGGTATGCAATACTCTAAGAAACCGAAATGATAAAAAACAATGTAATTACTTTAAGCATCGTAATTTAAAGAGTTTTATGAGAACGCATTCCTTACTGAATTGGAAATTAAGATCTGGACAAAACAAACAACATTCAAAAATTTGGAGATGAAACTTTTATTAAAAAATAATGAAACAACCGTAGAAAGATTTTATTTTGAGCATAGTGAGGATGTAGAAACGGAATTACTCTTTCAAATATGCAGTCTGTTTCATTAGATTTTGATTGGTAATATCGAAATACTGTCTATGTAATTATTTGAAATATTCTCATTGTCAGTGGTGAAATATTTTGCACTTCATTAGTATCATGGCAATGTTCTGCTCCTATTGCTATGATTACAGAAACAATTAAATCATGATAAAGTTAGTAAAACAACTTACATAAAAAGATACTTAGAAAAACAAACATTTTCTAAAGTGCAATTTTGGGTAAGTAATTTCACGAAGTTTATAATTACTTTTACATTTTAACACTAATTGTTTGTTTTCTTATTAATAAAATCATGGTCCTGGATAGTATACTTTTCTGAATCTTTCTTCATGGAATATCGCATACAGCTACGGAGGCTACTTTCAACGTGCACTGTGTTGCTTTTGATTTGCTCAAGCAAGCTGCTTTTAAAGACAAATAAAGCATAGAAACAGTTTTTTTTTAAATTTGCGCGGTTAATTTGGTAAAACTTTGATCGTATTATTCGGTGTGTACTACATTACGTGAGGCTCATTATTATTTGTGAACGGAAAATGACGGAAAAATACAGGGTGTGTCCTAAAAGTAATGTCAGTAAGTTGATTAAAAATCATTTATTGAACTGTTCGTACCAACAGATTAAAGGGACAGCCTACTTTTAAGAATGGGAAAATGTATAAATTTTAGATCAACTTTCATAATTTATAAAAAAAATAATGAATGCATGCAGAAACATAACTTTTTTTTCAGTTAACTACTATGACATTACTCTATTGATTAAAAATATTATTTTAGTTTATTATAAAGGTGATAATTTTAAAAATATTATTTTACCACACAAAATTGGAAAAAAAAATTCAAGGGTACTTTCCCACTGCGCGCAAGATATCTCAATTAGAATTCCTTTGAACCTCATAATTTTTTTCTAAATTAAACAAGACATTCAAATTAACAATCTGAACTAAAATGGTTTAATTATTTTCATAATTTAAATTTTAAAAAATCATTTAATCTGAAAATTTAAATTACCATAAAAATTTTGATAGTTTTACAATCATAACTTTTTTTCTATGAAACACAACCATTTCATTTTAGTTCATTTTGTTCATTATATTAGAATAAATGCCTGAGAAAAATTTCAAGTTGATATCTTAAATAGTTTTTAAAATATCATGCGCGCAAACTTGAAAAACAGTGTTTTGAGAAAACGCCAATTAAAGTTCAAATTGTTGTTTTGGAACATAAATTTTAATTTTTAAAAGTTAAAAACATTTTCTAATGAAACATTTACTATTTAAGAATAATTTTACGGAGTACTTAATATGATTAACCCAAAATATGTTTTAATATGGCTTAAGAAACATCAGTCTAAAGAAAAGCTCGACAATTGTAAATATGAAAATATATGTACATACCTTAACAAAAGATACATTTTTAGGATATAAAGGCATTAATATTGGTAAAGTACATGTTTTGAAGTTATTTTAATAATTATATCCATATATATATATTTATTTTTACTTTGCAACATAAAAATTTGATTTTATTTCACTTTATGAAATTTCGATTTAAAATTTTCCGCTTTCATGCACAATGCCTTCGTTTTCTTTTATTGCCTCAAACTGAGAACTGATGAGCATTTTTCTGGCTCTTCGAGTTTCTAAATTAAATTCTGTACATTTCTATTCTCCCTCTTTTATGCTTTGAGTGTCAACCTTAGTTGAAGCTTCTACAGCATGCTGCCCAACTTGCGTTTACATTTTCCTTTTTATCTCAACAAATAAATGTCATACAGAAAAATGGTTGGTATCAATCTTTTTAGAATAAAGTAAGCTATTTAATGAGATAAAAATCTCAAAATCGATTTTTTGGGCATTTTAAAAGTAGGCTGTCCCCTTAAACATCTTCGGAATAGGCTCCTTCTGCGTCAATGCATCAGATCCATCAAGTCTTCCAGCTCTCGAATGCAATGCGGCAGGAATCCTCCGGAATGTCCTTCAATGCCGCGGTACAAGCTCTTTTGATTCCGTCTACTGTCCCGAAATGCTTGCCTTTCATGGGTTTTTTGAGGCTGGAAACAAACAGAAGTCGGGGGGGGGGGAGCTAGGTCCGGGCTGTACGATCGTTGGCACCCCTACTTTAACCAGGCAGTCGGAGACGATAAAGGCGTTGCGGGCCAGAGCATTGTCGTGGTGCAACCTCCAGTTGTCTGCGATGTCTGGCCGGACTAAAAGAACACTTAATCGTCGGTTTGAGTTCAACAGTCGCGTCACACTATCGGCTGTGGTGGTCGTGGGTGGCTGTCCGGCGTGGTATCGACCTCTTCCCGGCCTTTCAGAAAGGCCTTGTGCCACCGAAACACTTGCCGATCTGACAGAGCATCTTCTTTGTAAGCTGACTTGATCATAGAAACAGTCTCCGTCGCGGTTTTTCCAAGTTTCACGCAAAACTTGATCGCAATTCTTTGTTCTAACGAGCGCTACACTTTTACTTGTACAAGGCCACAAAATAATTCTCACAGATAGGCTCGGATCTCAGATCATTCTCCGGATGCTACGAACGCGCTGAGCGGTGGGGCGCTGTTTAGCTGACGTCCACCCACTACCAGTTTTAACCGGTCCTATCGCGCTCCGACATGCAGTAGCGTCACAATAAAGTCAGTAATAGTACTTTCTGGACATACCCTGTATATACGGAATAACTAGAGATATGGATTAAGCAAAGACGTTATAACTCGACTCCACTGTACTACTCAATTTTTTTTTTTAAATTCAAATGATTTATATTAAAACAGATGTCACCATTCTCATGGTGATGAACTGAAATGAACTGAGGCGATATTCAGATTTGAGAGCATTCTGTGCGTGATGTAATGTTAAATTCTGGCGCTTTTCATGCTTTTCTTAAAATATATGTTTTTGATGTGCGTAATTTGTTAGTGTTTTGCGAGATTTTTGCAGCTTCTTTCGAATTTTAGACACACCTGAACTACTGAATGGGCAAGTTTATTTTCTTACCTGTACTTTCAAGTTTAAAGAATAAAATTTTAAATTTTATTCAGTGAATTTGATAATAGACACATTAAAACTATTGCACCTGTTAGATGAAAAACTCTATAATCGCCCTTAAGAAATTTTCTTATTCAAATATTTTCAGAAAGTATGAATGTAATCTCTGGTGCTTAGAGAAATTCAAACATTATATACACACAGACATATATATATATATATCTAAATGATAACATCTTTTGAAAAATACATTAGCTCCTTAAAAAGTGGTACACATTGAATTATTTTTTGTGTGTGATTGATTCTTTTTCCTCTCATTAAGTTGTCTATAAAGACTTAGATTGGGAATTTTGTTATTGAAAATAAATGCAAATCCTATGAATATCGTCATGTATTTTTTTTCAATCATTTCTTCAGTTTACTTATTATAAATATACGATTCTAAGACAAGGAAAATTCATACCACAATAGAACATTATTGTAGTTATTAGTGTTTTATTACTGTAGTTTGCAACTTTTATGTGTGCAACGTAAATACAAGGTGGTTTTAAATAACGTGAAGTGTTCAGAGCCGTAGCATCATCATTCTTAGGTGAACTGGCTTGAAGCATTTGCAACCTTTTCAGCGTTTTGAAGCCTAACTGCTTTGCACGCCAGGGCCCGGTTGCTGTTTTAGAGTTACTCTAATTTCAAACCGTTGCACTAATTTTCGTAATTTTACTATGCTCATTAATCCTTTCTGTAACTGCTTTAGCCGTCGAAATTCACGTAGTACGAAAAGGTATTCACGTTCTGCCAGGAATAGATACTGACTAAAAGAGCACGGTCATGTAAGTTATGAGACATCGAAAGCGAGCTGACCTCAAAATACATGATGCAAAGGTTTGAAACTAAAGGAACTCTTTTACAGTAACCAGGCCGAGAAAGCAAAGCCGTTGAATTCTCAATTATGAGAATTCTTTCGGCATCCTTTCATACTCATAATCACAGCAAAGAACGCGACAACACAAATTAATGCATTTTACTCAGTTAACAGTGTCAAAATTTTCCCTGGTTGCGATTTTTTGTTGTTGCGATATCTTTTTTTCTTTAAAAATCGAAATTCCATGGCCCACTATGTATTCCCATCAAATTTGGTTATGTGTCTTCCAAAATTTACTTATCAGTAAGCTCTGAATACCTCAAGTATTCTTATAACCACCCTCTAACCAATCTTCATTAACCTACAAAAACTTAAATTAAAATTGGTCCACTAAAGATATTTAAAAGGTGTTAAAGGTCAATAAATGTTGCAACAAATTTGGTAACAATGACTGACATACAGAAATTAGTTTTTAATGAGTAATATCGGTCTAGTAAATTATTTTCCAAATCAAAAAATAACATGAATCTAATAACATAAAAATTATCTTCATATAATAAAGATTCTATTAAAATAACAATGTTATAGCAAAAATATCTGAACACAGGATTTTTCATAAGTGTTCGAATACGCTTACTGAATACCTCTGCAAAATGATAATTTAAAAAGAAATTGTGTTATATTCATTTAGAAACAATTTCTCCTAGTTTTTTTTTTTAAATCTTATTCGAAAAGTGAGAAAAACTATCTGCTTACTGTACATTGACAAATATAAGATAATCCAATTTTATTATTATGATTAAATCTCTAAATTAAAATGCAATTTTCAATTTAAAGGCATTTAGAAGAAATACTCTTTATTGAAAAAGTAATCCGATCGACACACAAAAAGAAATTGTACTGTTGGGATTATTAACTAAACTCTTAATGAAGACATTTATTAAAACATAATAATAATCTTAAACCTCGTGTTTTATTTACATTTTGAAAACGTAATTTCAAAGTCAAATCATTTGTTTTTCTTTAATGTAAACTGGTTAGTTCAGCTAACGAGAGATAATAAATAAATGTTTGAAATAATATTACTAAGAATGAACATTCTTAAAAATTCATTAATATTATATGCATAGACGAAATAGTTGAAAAAAAGCTAACGTAGTGCAATTAACAAATTTTAATTTTTAAGTAGCATTTTTATAATTCGCATTATTAGGAAAAAATTACTTAAATCACCAGATAGCAGCAAGTTTTGGCTTGAAATTTGAAATAATTTTCATACTATTTAAAGGTACTTCTCTTTTATTTCTTAAAAAAATTATAAAATTAAAAGATAAAGGTAAATGGCTATTAATAAAAAAACACTCAAAAAGAAACTGGTGTTAAAGGTGAGATAAATTAAACTTTTGTAATAACACACATGTAAAGATACATATCTAACTGTCGCAAACCTACCTTTTTATGCATGTCATTATACTAAGTTACACTAAGTTTTATATATATATCATAAATGACTATTAGGTTATAAAATGATTTGTTTCTTACTATAAAAACACTGCCAGATTATTCTAAAAATAAATAATAATACGCGAATTTCTTTGGGAAAATATAATAAAATAATAATAATAATTGCCTTCTTAAAAATTCTAATTAATTAAATACTCAAATAACTAATTTTTTAATATTAAACGATTTTAAAAGTCACAGAAATGCTAAGCAAAACATTCTCGCTTAAAACCTTTGGGGATTGTTCTTTTTTCAACCTGAATATTGAATGGCATAAAAATTCATAGATAATCTAAATAAATTTAGTCTCCTTCTCACCGGAACTCTCAAATATAGTATGACAGCAACATAATATATTTAAAGCTCTGTCATGAAGTGAAGGTATAAATTTTCAACTTTTAAAGAACAAAATGAGTTTTTATACAATCTTATCATTCCGTCTGATCTTTTTTCATTTTGCTTACGCGTTGTTGTTTTGTTTGTAATTTTTTTCTTTTGCCCCGTAATTTCACGGTTGTCTCGAGAGATCAGAAACTTCTTTTTTTTTTAGATAAGTTTTAAACTTCTGGCTCTGACGGTAAAAAATCAGATTAAATTTATCTCGTTTTCAAGTAGGAAGTGATTGACAAAAAATATATTTGTTGAAAATTTAGAGCGGGGGCATGTAGTTTAAAACACAAGTTTTAGCTCCCCAGATATTTATTTCAAAAGAAAACAAACATAAAAATTAATCCAATAACGATTTTTAAAGAAATAATTTAATTACGAATTGCTATAAATTAATTTAATTATGCACTTAGAGCATGCAGAAAAAATCGCTTTTAAGAAATGCATGGATATTTATAAAGTATTTACCCATGATATATATTTGTTAAAATTTTAAATGTCACGGAAAAAGTCGTATGTGATTCATGAAAGATGCTGTTATATAAAATGACATTTTAATCAAAATTACAGCGGCTTTATACTCAAATGAAAGCCAATATAACGTATTTCATTATCTTTCAGGAAATTAAAATTGTTTTAGAACTATGTTTAATAATGTATTTTAAAAAACGAATTTTTTAATGTACTTGTAAAACTTATAAGCGCTTATACCCAGGCAGAACATAAGCTTAAATCAAGCTTGACATTTCTTTGAATTTGACGTATTAATACAAGCTTGACAATTCAATTCATTTTAAGCTTGCAGCAAGCTTGGAGAAGTCATTTGAACTGCCAAGCTTGAATACAACTTGATTACTGCTTGATTTGGAAAGCCACAGCCACATAACAAATAATTTATCATCAGTCATAAATGTACTTGACTATAGAATTAAAGAAACAGATTCTATATTTCCAAATATGGAAATTCTTCAAAAAAAATACAATATACTAGAAATTGATTTCAAAATCAGTCGTTTGTCTCGATTTTGGCCAGTATTGCCCAACATGAATGTCGCGATATTGAAAGTTTTAAAACGTGTGCTGCTTTTAAGTTTATATTATACTTATTTCCCTATTAGTAGAGTCTATAAATCACACATAACATTATTTTAAATTTGATTCATCCCATGGAAAAATAAAAGATGATCCGGCAATACTGATCAATCTCATCAAACAACCGCAAGATAACCATAACAGTCACTTCAATTTTTAGTCATTCCAGCGCAAGGTAGATTGGCGGAAATGGTTAGGACGCTGGCCTCTCAACCCTTAGGTCCCGAGTTCGATTCCAGCCGCTGACGCTTGATGGAAACAGATTGAAATAACTTGAAATTACAGTGTAGAGGGGAAAGTGCGTGGAAAAATAAAATATGTGGGGCGAGTTCGTCGACGGGCGCCACGTGTATTTAGGAAATTTTTTAAGCTTGAAATTGAGCTTGCTATGTCAAGCTTGATATGTCAAGCTTAATGCAAGCTGGGCAAGTGTAAACTTGAACACGTGATTCAAGTTTGCATTAAGCTTACATGCTTGAAATTTTTAAGCTTAATTCAAGTTTATTGACTTGATAAATCAAGCTTGCTGCAAGTTTGATGCAACTTTTCTGTGCTGTCTGGGTAAACTTTACCACAAATAAACTGACTTAATTTAAGTCTATTTAAAGGCTGCTAATCTGTAAAATATTCATATTTTTTATTACTACATTAGTATATTTTCGTTACACAAGTCACGTGCTTCATCATTTCCTTACTTTTTTAGCGGGTTTTAAAGGTAATGCACTCTCTACTGTATTTCTACTCTCTGACTGCTACGTAGGACGATGCTGGCCACGTTGGGCGGTTTTTATTTGCTCCTCTACTCAGGCCGCGAGGTTTACCATCCAGAAGCGGGCTCAATAAGCGACAGTTTCTTATAGGAAGGTGAGTTTCTGCAATTGGTGAAACTGATGCCTGGTACTCGCCAAACTGATGTCTGGTACATTTTCAGAGGATATATATATATATATATAGCCGTATATATATATACGGCTATATACGGCCGCCTTGTGTATATATATATATTTATATACAAGGCGTCTTGGTGAGCCGTGATGAGTTGGGTATGTTACGGCTGTTGGAGGACTGACTCTTGAGTCACAACTGCGGTTACATAATTATTTTATTGAACTATATGCTACATGTTCCCTTGGAAGCTGCGGCCACGCAAATAGCTCCTCTCTCCGGCTGCGTCAGCCCTTTTATTAACTTTTGAGGTCGTGTCACATGACCCGCGAACATTGTAATAATTGGCCGATCCCAAATCTGGGCAGAAACTTTCCAAGGATTGTTGCAACTTTTAAGAAGCGCCAAATTGAATGGACGCGTGGATCGTTTATAAGATTACAAAGGAATTGCTAGGGACTGTGTAGTTGTTGCGGTTTTCGAAAGCGAATTTCCTTTGTTCTCAATTACGCAATTTTAGAAATTTGGGATTTCAGCAGGCTTTTGATTTATTATGTTATGTATATACATATATGTTTGATTTATTATATTTATTTATTATGTTTATAGATTTTCTAAAATTTGAAATGATTTTGAACTGAGTTTGAACTGAAAATTTGAACTGAGGCTTACAGGCGTTCAGTTCACTGAGACGATTACGTTCCTTCTCTCTCTAAACACACAAAATCAGATTCAGAAGGGGAATCTTGGATCCCCGGGCTAAAACCCTAATGTTGCAACATCGGTGTTTCACACGCTCCCTACATTGAAAGCTGCTCTCTCTGCAGTCACTTGCAAAATAAAAAAAAAATAAAATAAAAATTGGAAAAATGAAGCAGGCTGTGAGACAGTTCCTTGTATCACAGAGCCCCGAGTTCTACCAGAGCGGTTTCTTCAAACTGATTGCATGCTAAACAGACTCCTCAATGTCTGTGAATACTATGTTGAAAAATAGTTAAGTTGTGTTGTTAAAGACGGCAATGTATGTTTGTTTTTGGCAATAAAGTTTCCGCATGGTAGAAAAGAATCCCTCGGAATTTAATATTAAAAAAGTAAATAAAATGTTTATTTACAATTTAGAATGAATTCTTTAATGTAATGAATTTATAAGATAACGAAAAGCCATGCTTATAATATTAAATGATTAATTAAAGTATTCTTTTGCGGAATTTAATATAAAAATGTTTATTTACAATTTAGAACGAATTCTTTAATGTATTTACAAGATAACGGAAAGCCATGCTTATAATATTAAATGATTAATTAAAGTAATCTTTAGTGGTTAAATAAGAATTACAAAAAAATTAAACAGGCCTTCAAAAGGATTTCCATGTAATGTTTCTTTTTGTGTATATATTTACTTGTTTTATTATTTCCAGTGAGTTTCTTACGAGAGGAATTACAAAAGACTTAGTATAATTACCTCAGCTTGAATCAGCTGCACAAAGCATTAAAGTACAATTACTTTGGTTTTTGTTAAATCTTTCTACAAGTGTTTAATTATTTTAATATCACAATCCCTAAACTTCATTAAATAATTTAATTTCATTAAATCTCATCTTTAAATAAACTGCTATAAATGTTTATTTCACTGGAAAATAGGAGATATCAACAAACGGATTTTGAAAATCCATATAAAAATTCGAAGAATATCTTTAAATTGAACAAAACAAAGCTCGTGTTTTACTGCTAAAATCATTCAAATAATTGAATATTTTTAAATTTTAATTGGTTCTAATAAAACAAAAATTTGAATTAGATCTTTCTCATTTTTGTTTTTATTAATGTCGCAGTGCCGGACATTTTGAAGTTCTGTTTATAACACAATGTAAAATATTTTGAGACATTAAATAGTTACAATACAGCACCCTACAAAGATGTATAATGAACTTATAAAGTAAACAATTATTCAGACCTAAAACATTGTGATTAAAAGATCTGCATCACTTGTTACTACTGGAATTGATAGATTTCGTTTGTAAAAATATTAATACTTCTGATAATATCGATTAATTTTGAAATTCTTAATTTGCATTTCAAAATCGTTCTTTGTCTTCACATCTCACTTGTGTTTACTCTGAGAATTTAATAATTGTTCTTTGTAATCTCAACCAAGTAGGCAAAACATCTGATATTTTGCATTCATGCTTGCTCATTCCTCTAGTTTATTCCTGATTATTAATCTGCATATTTAAAAAAAAATCTGTTCAGGATCTGCCGTAAAGTTGACTGCGACCGTTCGTAGTGAAATCGAATGAACATTTTTGACTTTAGTTGTGCAAGAAAATACACTTTCAATGCATATCATAACACTATGTTTTGTTGCAAACTAACACAAATGCTGTTACAATGTTTTATTGAGCATATCAAATATTAATAAAATGTTTATATTTTTATATACGCTTCTTTGTGTTTCACAGTTTCTGCATTTCAAGTTATTCCTTATGTTAATGAACTTCATTGACGTTCATTAGTTTGGGAGAAATTTGGGGTATTTGTGTGTGTATTTTAGTGCTCTTTTTAATTAAAAGTACAACATAAAACAATATAATACTGTATTAAAATTCACAGACAATGATATTAAAGCGTCTTCTTTCATCTTCCTTAGAAGAAAGTAATGCTCAAAAATTTGCTACATGTAATTCTATGGGAATCAAAAAAATATATAAAATATATCATTATTACTGTATAAGATAAGGGAAAAAACAGAGAAGTTTAATAAAACATAATTCATTCATTCTAAAAAATAAAAAATAAATAAACTTCATGCTGTTCACAGAACTGATTATAAAAGATTTTATTACAAAAGTCCTTTCTTGTGCATCCTATCCTAAAAAATTCAAAATATAGCTGCATTTTCTGAGTAGGCCTATGTACAGCAAAAAAGTCAATAAAGTCAAAAACATAATAGATTGAAAATATAAAGGTAGTATTTGAAAATATTAATTAAAATATTTCCATACATCTAAATCGGATAAAATATATACACACTATTTCAACAAAATAAACGATTTAAAAAAAGTAACCTTAAAAATAATTACTTAAATTCTGTTTTATGATTGAAAAAGCTTTTGAAATATCTGGTAGGGTCAGGGGAACCTAATGATGAGCCGCCACTGTTAGCCACAGAGTGACTTATAGCTATCGCCAGAAATTGGTCACGATTCTTAAGCAACTATTATCTCTATTACATAAAAGATTCTAGTATTTCAGTCTAATACACAATAGAAAGAATTTTCAATGGTAAAAAAGGAATTTGAAATAAAAAATAGCGATAAGCTTAAAATAGGGAACATTTAAAATCCGACATTGTTTTTCTGTGTTTGAATGGTTGTGTGTGTATAATCATATAAATAAAGTTTTAGCAAAATAATTGATTAAAAGCAACATTCATTTAATACTTTCACTAAATGTTTTACTGTAAAATTTCATTTCCGATATTACATTTGTGAACCTATTCTTATAATGTATCAACATTTCTATTGTGATACTTAAAGGTTATGCATGCATTGTGCATTTAGATATTTTAATAATACGTGATTAAAAATGCATTTCAAAAGGTATATGCCTCATTAGGTAAATTTCAACTTAAACTAATTAAATAAAAATAAAAATTTCGTATATACAAATTAAATAGATGCTTACATAAAGGCATGCTTTTAATAATTGATATTTTAAAAATTCAATTAACAAAACAATGAGTATAGAACAAAGAAAGTGATTCAGCCTCCCATTGACAATGGAATGAGATTATAAAAGTAACAAATTATTAAACGAAATATTTTATTATCTCTATTTTAATAATTGTACAAAGAATGTTTAAGAAGGCTAACAAAGAAACTGCTATCCAAACAGCAATCGTTTTCGCTAATGATAAATTAAAAAAATCATTATGATTCTTTAAAGACTATGTAAGAAATGCACAAAATTCTTCAGAAATTGTATTAGTTACTTTTGATACAATTTGCATGCATCAATTTTACTTGTCAACAATTGACGATTTTCAAATTTGAATAAGTCATAACGCAATGTTAAACTGTATTTCGTAAGACACGTGTTTACTGGAAATAAAATGTTCTATGGGGTGAATGTAAGAAGAAATGTAATTTAAAATCATAGTATACTATGTAAATGTGTTCGATGCTGCTTACCTTATCAGTCCGAGACAATGTGAATAGAATAGAATTTGTAGTAAAGATAGAGCAACTAAAAGTCCTTACTATTTAGCATGTTATTAAAAAAAATTTAAAAATCATTTGACTGAATTCAATGCATCAACTCTTGTACTTTATTTTGTTTAGTCAGGTTTAAAAACGTTCCTGCAAGTTTAAGGCTTTAGAAGTCAAACAACTAATTATATAGATAATTCATAACTTTTTAACAACTGATAATGAAAACAAAAATGGGGAGGGAGGAATTGAAAGGGTAAAAGTGATTTTTTTCTCTGAAAATAAAAGGAATTGACTAAATGCCTTGAACCAATCTTTAGCCCAGGCAAGTATGTTTGAGGTCAGAATTTCTGCAACAACTCCACGCTTTGTTTCATGCATGAAACATGTGCGTTCACCTAAAATATATTTGGTTTTTTCTTAAGGATTTGTGCTGCCCAGATTTCATAGTCACACTTCTAAAATTCAGAAAAATCTAAACAATAATTAATAATTTGAGTTATAACTAGAAAAAGGAAGTAAGCTGTTTAATTTATATTAAACAGCTTACTTCCTTTTACCCTCCCGACAAAATTCCTTAATGTTAACATTATTTATATCAAGATTTATTTCATAAGTCAGCAAAATATGTATTTTGATGACTCCCAAGATACCAATTATTATTCTCTCTGTAAGAATAAAAAATATTTAATTTCGAATCATAAACAATCATAATATATATTCACGATTATTTTGCATAAAAGTAAAGTTTAAGATTTAATGTATTTTTATAACAAATTCTTTTGTTTCGATTTTATAAGAATGGTGCGTACTTGGAATTCATAAGGTGGATCGCATAGTGCTGAACAAGAAAATGCACAGTCATCTGCTACGTTCGCTAATGATATATCAATAAGGCCATTTTACCAATTTTCTATCAGAGTGTGCATTATTCATTCCAAAATTTCGAAATATGGCATTTGGTGTTTTGCATTGAATACAGAGTAAATCTGTGATTGTGATCCTTTATAAATTCGTCTAGACAGTTTGGGAAAAAAATCAATGCACCTTATTTTTAAAATAAACTATATAAACTCAATTCTTTTACAAAAGAATGGTTGCAATAAAGATGCAGCAATTGACTTATAGACGTACAAACGTATTTTGAAATAGCACATTTTTACAAGTTTATGAATGTTTTTTTTAATAATACAGTTAAATAAACGTTTATATGTAGTAATATGGAACAGGCTTATTTTTTGACTTATACAAAATATTAAAAGTTTTATGTTTTATCATTATTAAATATATTAAAAGTAAACCAATGTACTAGTTTATTATTAATAGATTTTAACAGTTTAAAAATAAAATTACACGCTCACGTGCTACATTTATGATTTTAAATGTACAGGTTTATAAAGATCATTATTTTAAATTTACAGGTTTATAAAGATAAATCATTTATCTGCGGCAATGCAGAACAATTACCGCTGCTAGAATAAGCCAAGCAACTTTTATCTGTTTGGTCCAATAAACATATACGCAAGTACAGTAGATTCCAAATTGCTTCGGACAGTCACTATCTTTTGGAATTAGTTCTAGTGTACTTGTACCTAATTGGTGTACTAAAACAACACGTTAAATGCAAATACTTTGCACATGTTGATAGTGTTGAGCATGACGTCCTACTGCGGATAGGACTAAACTTTCCAACTTAACGAAAAATTATTGAAGAGCATACTAGTGCTTAGTTATTTTGAAAGAATATCAGTTGTTTTTTCCAGCAACATAAAAGTTATATATTTTTTGTTTGTTGAAAGAAAAAGAAATCGTTTTTCTTAAATGAAATATAAACTTCCATTCTTTTTGAATATGTTGATTCCTGATGTTTGTAGCACATGAAAGATCTACTACGAAGATCAAAGTAGTTCTGCCAGTTGAGAAGATACTTAACGGATGCATTTTATGTAACGATCCTGCAGCTAATAAATGTTATCCTTTTAGACACAAATTTGGTAGAGGTTATTGAAACAAAAGATTAATTATTAGTAAAACAAAATCTAAATCATTTATCTATAGGAGTGCATTATTAATGCTTGCATGTATTTCCAAATATGTTCCAATTGTTTAGGAATCTAACAGGGAATTTAATATTGTTCATAGAAATACCAGTACATTTTCATGAACTTCCTTTGTAAATTGCTTTGTGAAACAAAGCCTCATCACGGAATGCTTCATTATACCTATGTTAATTTATGTGCTATCTTGCTGCTGTTGAAGCACAGATGTGAACTCATTTACTGAGTAAATAAGATGTTACGTATGCAATTTCATTATGAGTCAACGACGATGTCCTCATAATAGTAGCCATAATCATAAGTACACAGAGAGTTGTGATATTAAACGAGTGAGGCTCATATGACTGGAACAATAAAATATATATTTGCAATAAGAAAACTTTTTGTTCTTATTTAGATTCATTTATTCGTTAGAATAACTATTTACTCACTCTGTTGTCTTGTTTTTTATGTGTTAGTATATAAGCAATCATGTAAGTACTAGATCCAAGTTAATTGCCATTTTTAAAAATAAATTGAGGCCTAGGAATTTATTTTATTTAGTTATAATACACTTCATTCTCTCTAGATATTTAAAAAAACATGTATCTAGTTTTTAACACTTTCAAGAAAAGTTACAATTGTTTATAATTTCAATTTTTATACAAGTACGTAAGATATTCTTGTTCTAACAGTGGCGAATATAAATGCTTTCTCTTGGAGGTAATGTAAAATAACTATAGCACGGGTATTGTTAAGTGTGTGGGTAATTACGTACAAACGTACACACAAACCTGTAATTACACACAAGCCAGAATTTTAGAATAATATAGCCAATCCCAGAAACTCAGAAACTGCGAGTTTTTTTTTCATTTAAAAATATATAAAAATAATAAATAGTATTGAGGTTAGTTAATGAAGGAGGAGGAGACACGCGCATAACAAATTCAGATTACTGTGCAATGCCAAATGGTATCTAATAATTGAAATTCCATAAATCATTAGGAGAAATGACAAGTATTTGTTATGTTTAGAAATAATATCTAATCATGCTAATGCTTATTTATTCAGTGTAACCCACCAATGTGTGCAAAGTAAAATGTAACCCCCGAATTAAAAAATCGGGGACTACTTTAGGATTTACGAAACTTTTAGAATTGGAAAGATATAAAATAAAAATTAATAAGGATTCAAAGAAAAGTTCATGCTGCTTTACTGCAAGTAAAGAAAAAAATGCTACACAATGTGGATAACTAGCTTGTCACTTTTAATTTATAAAATGTGCAACTGCTTTCTATACTTTCGCGATACACATGAAGGTCTTAGGTGAAACCGCAGTTGTGAGTTTGTACCAGACGAACTGTAATAGAGGTCCTGTAGCCAAACGTTTACGGCAGTACAAGTACAGAACTATCCTCGAAGGTTAAGGTTTTTAAATACACGTTTAGGCTTCAGTCTCCTAAAAATCAATGAAAATTCGATCCGAAAACTAAGAAGAAACTTGAGACTTTACTTGAGAACACGGCATTTTCGTCATTTCAAAATCGCTATCACATTTACTTTTTTATCATAAATTTTAATCTCATTGTTTTATTTAAATGAAATAGTCACATATATTCTCGTTTGTACTCTGAAGGTAGTTTAATGCGATATGTGTCCTGTGAACTTTCTAATCTCGTCATTAGATATTAAAAAACAAAATCCTGTCCAGGAAGGACAAACGATAGACTGCAAAAAAGTTTACATATTTTTACGCATTTAACTTTTCAATGAAAGTTCGCAAAATATCTTCGAATAAAAAACTCAATAGCCACAATATTGTTTTAAATAGAAAAATCAAATTATCGTGTAGTAACTGTCAAGCATATACAGTCCAACCCGCTTAATGAAATAGCTAATTTGTCATAAATATTCTAATAAGCGATGTATTATATTATCCAAAATCCAATAAACTAAAAAATACGATTCGATACATTGAAAATTTATTAAATTAAGCGGGGAATTCCTTTAACTGATATTCCATTAAGCGGGTTCGTCTGTACTTTACAAACAATCATATCCAACAATCATTAGAAACGATCATTCAAAAACTTTATATCAAGAGATCTCTCACCTAAGTGTTGCACTGCAGAAATTCTTACAAGATATTCAAATTTACGAAAATTAACCTACGAGTGTAAGAAAATCTTTCTCATAAAAGCAAAAAAGTAAAAATTCACTCCCTTTTACGGAGCTAGAAATTCAAACTGTTAGCCGTTAAGATAGCAGTTGGGAAAAAATAACAGTTATTGTTACTTCTTTTACGGCCTTTTTGCCTTCTGTTAACTGCCTGGCATTCTTAATAAAATGCTTGTTTTCTTTCTTTAAAGTAGACTTCTTACAAAAGGGAAAAGTACTTTAGATTTTGTATAATTTTCAAATAGTAAAATGCTAATTTTAAACCATTCTCTATAAAGTATTTACTCAAGAATTTTAAAATCTTTTCCATTTTTATGCTTCATTATTTAATCTTCCAAGCGGCAGTGACGTAAAATCCTGCTCAGTTCATTCCAGTTTTCACTGCAACGCATGCGTAATTTAAAATTTTTATAACACTAAGAGGCATCGCAAACTATGTTTTGATATTAAAACTTGCAAGTAATTTAGGAGCTTATTTTTTAATAATTGTAAGTCTTCTTATCAAAATTTTATTTCTTTATAATTTTAAAGCTGCATAGAAAATTTACCGCAAAAAATTAGATTATCAGCTCGCTTCGCGAATAATAATATTCTAATATAACAAATAGACTTTTCTAGAATAAAAATTACATCGTTAGATAGTATTAAAGCAAATTTTAGCAATTTTTATATAAACCGGTTCCTTTTTAATAAATTCAAACCAAAAGGAAACGTTAAAAAAAACAAAAACATTTAAAAGATGTTTTAGAATTGTTTAGATACTTTTCAGTGTCTCGTATGAGCAAAGTTAATGGACAGTACAACATCTATTAAAATTATAAATTGTTTAAACTCACTAATTAATAAATTGCTTTTATGGTTTACTTTGAAATATTTTATGGTTGAAATAATTTCAGGGAAAAAACATATTTTAACCTTGAAAGAATAGGGCAAATTCATACTTCACTGTCCATGTTGTGAAAAAAAAATAAAATTAAATGTTCACCTAAAATCGTGGGTGAAAAGTTTTCACTCTTGAGTTGTACCATAAAATTCCGAATTCCAGTTTTATATGGCATTAAATTTTTAAAAGGTTGTTAAGATTTGAATGCAGTTCAAAAATCAAAGAAAGAATTAAAAAAAATGCATAAACACCGCATATGTAGTTTACTATAGCAAACCAGAAGAAAGGATATAACAAGCACTATTTAGAGTCGTGTCTCGTAATTTTTATGGTACAATAATCGTCACGTATCGTAAAAGTGTGAAACGATAACAAGTGAAACAGTTTTTGTTCCGAGAAATCACGTTTACAATAAAAATTGGTATTTATGCTGATCCTGTTCAAGGGACGTGCTTTTAAAGCTGAACGTAAGCTGTAAAAATAAAAAGGAGAATAAAATACGAATGCTTAATATTTATTTTATATTGAAATACCTTATGCGAAAAGTGACGTTTTATGTGTTTTTGAAAAAAATAATAATTTCAATGTTTTAAGCAAAAGAAAAAATAATGATACAAAGAAAAAATGCTGTTCTTTTATTATTATTTGTAGGTTTTAGTTTGAAACGAATATTTACAGCCGTAAAATATATTTAAAGATAAAGTGAAAATAGTCAAATAAAATAATGTTGTGAATGCTTGCTTGCATAATTCTATCGAAATTAACTAATTAAAAGTGATATGAAAAATGGAGTCTTTAGAGTTTTTGATGTAGCTCTAGCTCTGTCTTGTCTAGCTCTGTCTTTGTCTAGTCTCTAGCTCTGTCTTTGATATTTATATTTTTTCATGTCAGTGAATGTCGTAATATAATGGACGCAATCAGTTTGTTTGATAGCTCCGATAAAATAATCTCTATTTCCATAATCTAACAAATGAGCATATAATTCCGTGAGGGGATTCCTTCATCTGTAGAATAAAACCATATGTATGGGAAATAATAAAATATTGAGAGAATATCACCTACTTACAAGAAAAAAAAATGTGGGTTTTTAATATTTGTATATTTCTGAGTGACACATGGTCTTGTATCTGCAAATATGGATAACTTTTAAAATTTGAATAGATGTATTGTGAGGTATAAGTTTGTTGCTTTCATTATATTTTAAATCAAACATAGAACTATGATGCTGCCATAGCAAATATTCTAATGATTCTTGAATTTGTTATGGCGACATATTTAACACACTTTTATTCCTTTAACCAGTATGCATACAGAATGTTTCATAACTCTTAGTAAAAAAGTTTTAGGGGTGAATGAACGCATCTAAAGCACAATTTTTGTCGTGCAAAGCATTATCGAAACGCAAACGGTGAACCTTGCTGAAACATAGACTGTCCATAAACTTATGACTTTGATTATGACTTTGTCCATAAACTTGTTAATTTATTGAAAGTGGCCATAGACTTCTCTGTAATAAAAGACTTTTCAGAGACCCCAACTTTGGTCAATGCTTTATGCGACAAAAATTGTTCTTTAGATGTGCTCTATCACAACTCACGTTTTTTTTGCCAAGAGTTAGGAAACACCTTGTAAATTCGAATGTACTGTGGAATTGAATAGTTCGAATTTTACCCACTTTCAGACATCCAATTGACTTGAAATTTTGCAGGCATGCAGAGAATCAACAAGAATACAAAAACATTGAAAATGGTGAGAGGTAGACTGGATTAGCTCGGCGAGGGGGGGGGGCTTTAATTTCGTACTAATACCAGATAAGAGACCTTGCTCCTGAATTGCCTCCCCCCTCCAAGACTTATAGTTTCAACATTGAGGACAATGGGCTGTGATGCAGATCGCATATCTTTCGGGCTTAAAACAATTTTCTTTTAATTCATTTTTGTAAATCAAATATTCTGAATTGCAGTTTAAATCTCTCCCACTTACTTTCCTGTTTGATAAAAAGTGCTTCCGTTGCTGTATTATGTCCGCTACTGTGTCTATAAATTGCGGTATTTTCCTTCTAAATTAACTATTCCTTTAGTATATTCAATGTAAATCCTGGGTGCCTGTCTGTCCTAAAGCTGTCTGATTTTGCAGGCTTTTGTAATGTCGTTCGCCAAATTCTGGCATTTCTGCTTTGACGATATGATTTTAAAAGTTTATTTCAAATATTTTATATTTGTTACTCCTACAGGTCACGTGGGCAATAGCTTATGAGTGGCTCATCTTTTTGACGTCAGGCAGTGAAAAGCTGGCCTTTTTGGATAAAGATTGATGTTACTTCTACTTTTATCGGCATTTCGGGAAGTTGCAATTCCGTTTTTAACGGACCTCCGCCATTTCGGGTGGTTATGCGACAGAATTAGATGTACCCGGTGTCATCAACGCTTTTTAAAGCAATGTACAATATTGAACTTATGTTGGAAACTGATTTTTGCTTTTAACTGCAATAAAGAAATGTAGCCTGTACACTGAATCGAATTCATCTCTTTTCATGGACTTTAGTGTTTCTCTTATGGATTAAGTACCACTTTACCATCGTGTACCGGATAACTACTAAATTCCTGTTCTACTACCGACAACACCATCACATAAGTAACACAGATTTTAAGCGCGCCAGCGCCTGTTAAAGTTCACAGTCTTTCAGCTACCCAGTCAAAAGTCAATCCACCAAGAACATCGCTGCTTCACTTTCGATACTGTAACGGGAACCCAGATTCAACTTACTGGGCCACTGCGGCACCGCATACGGTTTAAACTGCAGCCTTGCTATTAGAGTCTGAATCTTCGACAACTCTAACTGTTCGGGAAGTTTTTAACCAACATTTTAACCTCGTGCATTTAAAATATGGTTATATTTTTACAAAAACAATGGCACACATAATTCAAATATTCCATTTTTACAGAAAGGCCAGTCAAATGAATCAATAACATACAGGGTGGTCAATTATTAACCGAAAATTTGAAACAGCAATAACTATTTATTGGAACGTCAAGCTGAAGTAACATTTGGTGAAGCAACACTACGCGGTTTACAATTTACGAAACGAGTTTGAATTTTTACGTGTTTTCATTTTGTGCTGTGACGGAGCACTAGACAGACACGAAGTTGCAAGCAGTTTTCAGTAAAAGTTCGCTTCATTGCAAGCAGTTCGCAGTAGTGAAATGCCTAATTTAACCATCGAACAGAGGATTTTCATTTTCTGCTGAAATTTCGTCCATTTCTGCTGAAATTTCGTCCATCACACTGCGAACTAGTCATTCAGTTTTGGATAACTTTGATCTTATAGGATTCGCCATATTGTTGCAAGTAATTGGAAGCACTTCGAAACCGGAAAACTCATGACTCATGTGCATTAAATTGGAATAAGTGTACTTATACGTGAAGTAAATATTTTTCTTTTATCTCTTCTCAAACTCAACAATTCAGATTTTTGGTTGATTGCTGGTGACCCTGTATATTATACATTTCATTTTTCACATTTCAACAAACACCATTTAAACCAAAATCATTACAGGAAGCGAACAAAATAAACGCAAAATTATTTCCTAATAAAAGAAGTATATTATTATTATCTAAATCAATTAACTATATCAACATGGTACACCTCTAAATAAAGAATTAGAGGAAAATTTTTACCGCTTACAACAAAACATTTTGCTTTTTTGCAATTGAAGTAATGATTTTGTACTTGAATATTGAAGCAGCATTGTGAATTTATTTTACTGTAAATGTAGGCCTATTTTGATTTAACATTATTTATCTAAAATATTAAACAAACATTACATATTATTTGACATTTATTAGGAATAAGTAAAACAACGGGGAAAAATTTTAAAAAAAATAATGTAAACGAATTTATTCAGTGCAAATAAACTTTGATAAAAGTTTACTAAATATTTCATTTAGATACAAAACGCAAACAGTAATTTTAAATGCTATATCTATTTGTAATTTCGTAGTAATTTAAATACATTTATATGTATGTACATATATTAATAGACTGGAATGTCGGTTTCTATTTTTTTCAAATTTTAATACGATGACATATCTAAAATTTATAAATTGGTTTAATTTAAATTAAATGAATATTGTAACTATTTCCAAATAACATTAAATATTAAAAATAATGACATACTCCTCAGTGCATTTAAAAGTTCTTAGACATTTGTTTAGAATTTGTTTAAGCATTTTTGACACATCTAGAAATGCACTTGCATTTATTTTACAAATTATGCTTATATACTTTAATAAAAATATGAAGTATTAATCCTACTACAAACATCATATTGTGAAAGTAAAGTACGATACATTTAAAACTTCAGTGGCAACTGTGTATTTGAGCTAGAAAATTGTACTTTTTTAAGAATACTTAGAAAAGGATTTTCCACTTTATTCAAATATTTCGTCGTCTGATCGGTATATTGCCCTAAATCAGTACCATAGAATATAATAAAAACATTTTTTTAAAATATAGAGCTGCGAAAGGATTTAAATATCAATTCGCATACATTTGCTTCCTTCTTTTTTCATTTTCAACGCTTATTCAGCACATTTTATTCTTTTTATAAGATGAAAAGTGCACTTTATTTGCACTTTAAAGTATGTACTATTTATAGTTATGTTAATCGTTAGATATTTCAACGACTGTGGACAAAGAATGCTTTCCTGGTATATTTTGCGATAAAGCTTGAGTGATTGGCATTTATTGGCTACACAGACGTTCTTCTAATAAACAAGAATATGAACTATATTAAGATCTCCTGTTTAATTTGCTCCGTAAGCCAAAGCTGGCAAATATCGTCCTGGAATGACCACGGATTAGGTCTCAAACTCACTTACGTTATCCACCGGAGAAGGTTGGTCAACATGGTTTGAACTTACATTTTTTTTAATCATTTTTTTCTTTAATAAATGAACATGGAACGAAGAAACCCAGTTGAACTTTTAATTACATTTGTTTCTTTTTAGAGTCTTGCTCAGCAAGAATTACGCAATGCTGCTATCTGACTTCTGCAGGAAAAGACTGATGCTGTAACCTGCAGCTTAGTACCTACTGATCAAGTGTCGTACTAGGTTAATTCACTAATCAGTAGGAATTGCCGAAAGTGCACTTTTGCATCGATATTCGAAATCAGTGACAGTCTTGGTCGGAAAAGTTGTCCCTAGGGTTGGTAAATAATCATGCAGTTTCTTTTTTAAATCTTCAAATATTTTCAGGTGATTTCGGGCGCTTTTGAAATTGGTAATTTGGGCCAAAATATACTTCTTTTACCCATCGAAAGCACAATTTTTTGCGATTTATTGAAATGGATAACAGTAGAGTGCGAGAACATTCTTTATATGATGCACTCTAGAGATAAGAAACAACTTTACATCACGGCTGTTTAGGGTTTCCAAAATCCAGTAAGCTTTTATTTTCGGGTAAAAATGCCTGTTTGGGCAAAAATACCCGATTTTAAAGATGCCGGGGCCATCTAAATATACTGTCCGATACAAAAAAAACAACAAAAAAAAAAAAACCCCGGTTACGGGTTGGTTACAATCCAAGGGGCAGCTTTTTCGCAATTGGCTCCAATCACTTTTGAAAATCGGTGCAAAATTGCATTTTATGCCCGCCAATGCAAATAAAAAGACCATCGTGTAGTATACAAGGGTAAGTGGGGCAGAGGAAAATTTTTATCTGGTCCTTAATAACTCCTAGACGTCATCATGACGTCCACTGATGGTCAAATGTCTTTTGAGAGGAGCCGTGGTAGCGCAGTGATTAAGGCGTCGCACTCGTAACCGCAACGTTGCAAGTCCGATACCGACGTACCACCAAAGACCACCGTGTACGTGAGCGTTAATTCCTTGCTTCCGAAAGTCCTTTCGGCGATTGCTAGTAGTTTCCGAGTGGTGCCAATATTGAGAAGTCAACCACCTTCTGATGAGGTTTCAAATTGTGGCGGGAAAATTCCGGGAAGGGCGTATATGTAGCTCTAGGAGACACATTCAGTGACGCGAGCTGTCCTCTCCTGGCAAATAAATGCTATTCGGAGAGCTTCTCGGCGTCCTGAAGTTAAAATATAAATTACTGAAAGTTGAGCAGTGATTTTCTGATAACATGTTGCAAATATGCTATCACAGACCATCTGTAGCGATAACATCACGGAATGCAGGTAGGTGCAAAGCAAATTTATAAACATATAGTTGCTCTGTAAAGTGATCTCATGACATAGTGCATATTTCATGAATAACATTAACCACTGCTTTTACCAATTAATTAATCTGCTGCTTAAGTGATTGGAGAAAAAATTTTAAAAAATCACAGCATTCGATATTCAGAAAGTGAATCATGACAAGTTATGACACCAAGATGTTAAACTAAAACTTTGCGACTTGAGCCTGGAAACATTTTTTTTTTTTTTTAACTTCTATGCGAGAAGTAAAGAGAGATATCTATCATGAGGAATTCGGGTATTCGGATTTTGACGGAAAAATCAATTTTGATTATTCTTAAATTTATTTTCGCCTGATATTTAAGCTGACGTATTTGTGTATAAACGTACGCATGATTAACCGATAATTTGGATATCGTCCAGTGCAGCACGTGTTTCGAACGAAAAAAGTTTCGTCCTTCTTCAGCAGTTGTCTCCATACACAGACTGAGGCTGAAAAAAATAAACAGAAAGAAAAAGCGATGAGAGAGTGTTGCCACTCAGAAAAAAAAATAAAGGCAAGGGAAGGGAGCAGAGAGAAGAAAGGAAGGGGAGTGGTAAGGGGGTAAATAAATATAAAATATAAGAAAAATAATAATAAAATGAAGTGAAATAAAATTAAGAAAAAATAAAGAAAGAAAAAAGCACAAAATAGAAACACGTAAGAACAATAGAAAATAGAACAACAAAAGAACACCATCAACAGGAATAAAACATTTTTTTCCCTTTCTAAATATATAAACAGGGCAACATTTTTTTTTTTTTACCTGTCTCTTTTGAGTGTTTGTTTGTTTTGTTTGTATCGGCGTGAAGTTAGTACATACGTACGTATGTAAGTCATATTATCCAAAAATCCTTAACCGTAAAATGTTGAAAGTTTGTATGTAGGACTGCTGTAACATCTAGTTGTGCAATTCATTCTTAAATTGAAATCAACAGGTTCACCCAAAAGAATTTCAATTCATTAAACATTATTATTTAGGACACACCTAAAATCTTGCCAGCTGCCGCCAATCTTGGTGAATTTCGTAGAAATATACCCAAATTTGGCGCCAAAATAAGTTTCTAAAACTTCCCAGCTTGTTATAACTCTTTCATTCTTGGCAAGAAACGGTCAAACTTTAAAATTATTGAAATGCCATACCTGAATTTGAAATAAAATAAATTTAATTGAAGTGTTTCAAAAATTTGCATCTTTTAATAATTGTACAAGGAAATTATGTGGTTTCCACAATAGGTTTTTGCTTTGCTGCTGACAGGTATAGTCGGAATGTTTGCTTGCTATTAATGAGCCAAATTGATTTTTTGTTTTTCAAAGGAAAAGACTTACATCTCAAGTTTTGTAAGTACAATGGATTTCTTATAAGTTGAGAATTCTGAGTACAATTCCGGTGCAATAATCAAAAATGGTTTTCCCGAGAGAATACATTTTCCCTTTCTACTTCAAATGCTGGTAAATGGAGGTCATTTCTCTAGCGATATTCTCGAGATTTTAGTCTTCGCTAAGTATAATCCTCTTATAATCTGTACTGCAAGGAATTTGCAAGAAAGGAGAACAATGCTATGTACTTAATCGTGCCGATATCTGGAGATATTCAATGTCCGCAAGATGCATGTGATTGGTCAGAACCTTTTGCACGCACATATATATTTACAAAATGCATTTAGTCTACTTCAAAAGAAAAAAATCAAATATTTTCGTCCAAAAAACCAAATACTGGTTTTTGGCTAAATTAAACATAGTGATTTGTTCTAATTGAAGATCAGCTTGTAAAAATCAAGAAGATTCTGTTAATATTTAATAAATATATTTTCAATTATTTCATTTGAACTTAATTACCATAAATGCTAAAAAAGCTCTTTTTCAATTTTTAAAAGGTTTAATTGTCCAAGTTTATAGTTGGTCACGTGATAAGAATCATTAGCAAAGCGAAAAACGTATGTAATACAACTGAAAATATTTTAACTCCGTTACGAAAAATTTTAGTTCCATTTTCTAGAACAAAATTAATATACATACATACATACATACATATATTTTCATAACTGAAAATAGAAATAGGAAAAAAATAGGAAATCAAACGGGTATCTACATAAATACCTCCAATTTTGAAAAATAAATAAACACTCTTTTACATGCGTAGGTTTCATTTTTATAAAGGAATAAAAAAACTTTTCAGATGGTTTAAGTATTCATGATGTCTGTTGTTAGACATAAGATGAAATTAGTCGTGGTACATACTAATTTCATCAAACTGCATAATTACACATACATCATCAACTTGCGTTTTAAAAGTGTCTGATCAGTGTTTGTATGGCCTTATTTAAAGTACAAAATTAATTTGTGTAATTACACAGTTTTATGCTTCTCCGAGTTTTTATTCGATTTCACAATGTGCATGACAAATCCTAAGTTTTTCAAGATTTATTTGGAACACACAGTAATTGTATAGTTCTCTGATGAAAGAGTAAATGAGTATTTCTAAAATATTACCAAAACAATTTATATTTTTTTTACAGTAACTGTTTGAATTTAAAAAAAATCTATTACGGTAAAAAATGTTCCCCTATTTAAATTTTCAGTCAGGCGAATGCAGCTTGTAATCGTTTGATTTCGTGAATAATTTGAAACGCACGTTTTTAGTCTTTTGAATTCTATCTTGGAATATAAAATGGAGTAGTAAAATGGTAACATTATTTATAATTTTGCATATATTTTCAATACTCTTTCATGGTTTGATACTAAATTTCACCAAAACTTAAGCAAAGTGTATAAAATTTTTTATAATGCATAATCAAATTTCTAATTCCCTTCATTTCGAAAAGTTTTTGATATTATACCATTAAATATCGCATGTAATATTATCCAGTTTTCAATTAAATTTGTTGAAGTTTTATTTTAGATTTTTTCCTTGTAATGGACTTTATTGAAAAACTACACATTTCATTTTTAAAAACTGTAAGCATATGCACAGAAAATTAATTTTACTGCATAAAAATATAAAGCGAAGCTTTATCTCTTAGACAGCAGGAAATGTCGTCTTCAATTATTTCTATAAATATTAAAGAGACAGCGTAAAAATTGCACTATAATGTATATATAGTAAAATGGCTAAACTTACGAATCAAGGAATTATTCACACATAATTTACGGTATTCTAATAAATTCAATGTATGTAAAATCATAAATAAAAAAAAAGATGTAAGTAGATATATCCATTAAATAGAATATCCGAACAGTAGTATAGTTGAAAAATGAACTGGAATGTAAGTAGTTAAACAATGGGTAGTAAGCATCGGCTATACTCATCAGGCCCAACGAACCGAACACTTACTACAAAAATAAAAATAAAATAGAACGATTTCAATGTATTTATTTACCACAAAGAAAGCTAAATATGTAACTACGGGGGAAAATCGTGTTATTAAAAAATTGAGGTAATATGGCCGAAAGCATGAAGCATGGAGATATGACTTGAAGACAGTGAAGAATGTTCATACTGTTGCCAAGAGAAGAGGGAAAATTACCAGTTGCCAGATTTTGAAAGTTAAAAAATGACAAAAATTAAATAATTTAAAAAAGTGGTAAAAATAGTATTAATTGTTTGATATATTAGGTGCATGATACTTAAATAGGTATAGGTATACACCTAACTACGCCTATCCACATCATTTTAGTAACTAACAGTATGTCTTATATTGCTAAAAAAGAAAAAGAGATAATTGAAAGAACACCAGTAATCAGCCATTCCTTTTTTTTAGAATTTTTTTTAGAAATCAACAAAAAAGTAGCATTTAAAACCTATAATTTATTGATTTTTTAAAATTTATTTTTTTATGTAAGCCAGCGACCAAACCCCAACCTCTCCAACCAAGAATTCCCAAGAGGGCACATGTTTATAGTATTTCCAAATGCAACTGGGATATAAAATAGGTTTTAGAAATCTGCCCCGGTAATTATATCTAATGCAGAATTATGCAAAGATCTATTATCTGACTTATAATTACTGGTACAAAGAGACATTGCTCTATATAGGTGACTAGCTATAATATTTCTAAATACAGATATATGCATACAAGATGTAAAATCAGTGAAACTAATTACATTAAAAGTAAATTCATCTCTCTTATTATGGATGTATATTAAAGTTAAGATGTCTATCATCTCTTATTAATACTTGTAAATCAAGAAAATTTATATTGTTATTTAGTAGAGGATTTTTAAGTAGTTCTAAATGATCAGAATAGGCAATGAGCAATTTATCTGTGTCATGATAATTATCAGTAGCTATAATTATACTATCATCTGTATACCTATATACATCTATATATTTATATTATCATCTGTATAACAGCTGGCTCAAGCAAGACATGATATTAAAAACAGGAATGACCATGGCACCTTGTTGTTGTTGTTGTTGTTGTTGCTAATGCCCTTTGGCAACCGCGTTGCGGTGACAGATCCCCCTATATAGGCAGGCGATTGGCCGAAGGAGCGGCTTCCATTTCAATGAGCCCCAGTGGGAGGAAGTCCGTCTTAGCGCGGGGTCCCGTAATTTTGAACCAATTCCAGAGGAGAGACCAACCTCCTGAAATCGGCACCCCCAGACCACTGCGGGACATGGCACCTTGTGAGTCTCCTTATTCGACTAACGCCGACTTCGGCGATGTATTGCAAACAAAAAAATTACATTTCTCCTGATCTAGAATACCAATAAGCTTTATTGTAGGCTCATTCTAAAGCTTGTGTAACGGACCAGTTTTTGGGGCATTCAACTGCTTGTAGCTTCAAAGGTATTTGCGGAATCACCGGTCACAGTTTTTAGCTACAATTCGATTTTTAACTTCGCTAACGTTTCAGTGCTTGTATCTCCCCATAAAATAGCGATATCCTGATGTGAATGGCGTCATCCTATAGGACTGTTTTCTGCTTTTTCTAAATATTTGCTTATTTTGCACGTAGGTCTTTCAGGAACCTCAAAAATTTGGGTTTTTCAGACGGTATAACGAAAAGCTGAACTTCCTTCTATCCACTATAACTCGGAAGCGGTTAGAAATAGGACAGGGTTTCTATGGTATTTTATGCTCCACATGGGCTGTACTTTCATACCGGATTTCCCAAAAATGACTGATAAATTTGGAAAATCAATAAAAAAAAGACGGAATACGATTGATATGTATCGTTTGCGGCCTTTTGCTCAGGAAATCAGAGAATTTTATCCCACCAAATTTCAAATTTAGTTAACATTTTCACCCACTGGTGGCACTGAAAACTATGAAAAAAAAAACGGTATGAAAATTTTGCGAGGACTGTTGCAAAAAACTAAACAATGACATTTTCAATGTAGCCCCCATTTGCTGCAACATCGTGGCGCAGTCTGAAGCAAAAATTTCCAGACATCCCTTCAAACATGTCACTTGGAATTGTCTCACATGGAGCACAGATGTGCTGCTTCAGTTCCGCAATTGCTAGTGGAGTTTGGCGGTATACCAAATCTTTCAGGTATCCCCAAAGAAAAAAGTCGCCCGGTGTCAAGTCTGTCGAATAAGGAGGCCATACCATGCCACTTCCTGTATGCATGTCGTAATCCAAGGCAATTACCCGCTCACTGAAATGTTCGTTCAAGAAATCAAGTACTGCAGACGTTCGATGTGGGGGAGCACTATCTTGCATGAACCAGATAGCATTCGAACAGTCCTCCAAAGCAGTATGAATCCCCACAAATTCTTCCCGAATCGAAAGATATCGTATAGCCTTTATCGGTTGCTCTCGAAAAAATGGTCCTATTATTCATTTGGAGGAAACCTCAGCCCATACCATTAATTTGGGTGAATGCAGGGATGAAGGTTCAGCAATATGAGGATATTCGCTTCCCAAAACTCGCGAGTTCTGCTTGTTGACATAGCCATCGATGTGAAAATACGCTTCGTTTGAGAACCATATGTTGCCAACATCGAGTTCACTGTCATCCCCAAGTTACAGCATGGCGTTCGCGAAATTATAGCTTGCATTAATGGCACAGAAAATTGCTAAGGGTTGCTAAGTCTGGACTTTGTACGGGAACATGTAAACGCTGTGGCGCATGAGACGGCGAGTGCTCATTCTTCGGAGTCCAATACAAGGTGCAACACGGCTTAAGGAAGTCCGTGGCCGCTGTTGGATAACCTGCTGTACGGCTTCAGCATTCGATTCTGTAACTGAAAGGCGTGGCCCGCCGACATTTCCAATACGGTCATCATTCACGCTCCCCATTCGTACGAATTTATGGAATAGAGTCCTTATCGCATTATCTGACGGTCCGTTTCTCACATGAAATTTTCTTTGGAAACTGCGCCTCGTTTGAACAAAACAAACACAATAAATACCCGCTCTTCAACGGAAAAAAACCATTTTGTTAGAGCGGACTTGCAATCTCAATAGCACACGCTATCAGCTTGACGACGAACTACCGAATGGCGAGCTGAAATACTTCGTTTTAACTGTACCTATTACAGATCGCTTGCAGCGCCATTTCTTGGTAGAAATGTTAAATAAATTTGAAATTTGGTGGGATAAAGTTCCCTGATTTCCTTAGCATAAGTCTACAAGCGAAATATATCTATCGCATTCCTTCTTTCTTTATTGACTTTCAAAATCCATCAGTCACTTTTGGGACACCCGGTATATATATATAAACTTTCTCACTTTCTCTATCTAAAAGTACATTCTTTTCTCACTCACTGCAGAAATACAAAACAATTTAATTAAAAAATTTCTTTAGTCAAACTTTACAACCAAAATCGATAGGAGTCTTTTCAATATGAAATACATACCTTGATCAATTATACAGCCAGTGCAAAATTCATAATGTGACGAATGAAAATTCGATATAAATTCAATTTAGATTATATGTTTCCGATAACTTACGTTGCTTTTTATTTCGCGAAATTACCTTTCAACCAAAATATCGCATGATATGGAATGCAAGTGGCAGTACAATAAGATTATTGAAAGCTTAAAAATAAATCATACAAATTTCAATAAAAAAGGATCTAAATGACCAAGATCTTAAATATTGCAAATATATTGCTTATTGTTCGGTTGCTCACATTTTATTCCCAGTCTGAGGAAATAAGGAATAGGATAATATGTTTAAAATGGGGGAAAGAAAATACTGAGTAAGAAACCTTCCTAGGTAACTGTATTAGTAAAAGAATTTTTGATAATATGAGATATAAATTTTAGATTCGAAAAATATTTCACAGCTTGAATTATCCTTATAATGTAAGCAAACAAAAATATAGCTACTTTTCTTGCAACAAAAATCGTAACTGCGCAAACGTTTGATTTTTAAATAAAATGTCATAGCGAATTTTGCGCCATTTACAAGATCAAAAGTGTACAAGTAGCGGGAAATAGTAAGCTTTTAGTATATTAAAACTGTTTACAAAAATAATTTTCACTAGAGCTCTTTCGGAATATTTTTCTGAAATATCGTCACAAAGCATCTGTAGAAGCGGTGTCTTGATTATCAGTCTGTGGCGAGGTGTGTAAAGAAGTTATTTGGTTGGGCTGATTTAAATTTAAAGACTGCGTTGTGATACATGATAATCCAGGTTCGAATACACTTATAGTTGCAATAAAATAAAAAGACGTTAAATACTTGAAACTGTTTTATTAAACATATACTATTGAAACATTATTATAACGGGCGGTGGTGGCTCAGCGAAAATAAAAAATACGTCCTATATGGACAGTGAAATTAAGGTGGAATGATTTAAAAATTACGCCAGCACAGAATTACACATTGGCGAGAACAAACAGTTGGCTGATATAAATAACGCCAATTCCCGAGCAACCCTAACAGTTAATCCAATAAAATTACAATGACGTAATCGCGAGCAAATAATTTTAAAGTCGTCGCAGGGGAACAACTAAAAAACTTACGGCAGCAGGATGCCAAGAGGAAAATCAAAAAGGCCGTTGATTTTGCAAACGGACGCAATATAATCTATTTTTATCACACCGGTCTGAAGAGACGAAAAATTAAGAACAAAAACAATAGTGCATACAGGAAAAAGTAAATATACAGATTTAAAAGCCGAAATGACAGGAAAATGAAAACAGAAGTGATTTAGAATTCTTGAATTTTGGATAGATTACATTAAAGAAAGCCAAAGTAAATGATTATTAAATTAGATATGTGATCTTCATCACATATATACTCCCCTCAACCAGGAAAAAATTTTGAAGAATTTTTTTTTTATTAGTTACAATTAATGTCTTTAAAATTTTAAATTAAATGCTCTGTTTGGCTGGCTTAAACAATTAAGAACAATCATAAACATATACAGACAAAATTATACAATTACAAAATTACTGATGACCACCACCTAAAAATGTTCACAGAAAGAAAAAATTGTCATGAGAAAAATAAAAATAATAAGTGCTAGCAATAAAAAGAAATGTCGACACAATAAAAAGGGAGTATTTAGCTCACAATACAAAGGGACATTTTAGATCATCCTTTTTTTTTCAAATAAGGGGCATTTTAGCACACCCTTTTTTTAAATTGAGCATCTCAAGCTCATGTGCACATCAAAGATATACTGCTCAAAATTGCAGTGTCTGAGTACTCTAAATATACTTAAAAAAAAAAAATTAACATGATCATGATGAAACAGCGCTGCTCAGTAATTACAACAATAAGGCCTTTTAAACATAAGAATGCATGCATGAAAAAAATCAATCAATAAAATTTGTGGATATGTAAATTTACCATAATATGCCATTCAAAAATTGCTTTGATGGCTATTTCTCACAAGTTTTGTACCATGGTAACAACAAGTGGTAGAAACAATTTAAATTATCTGGCAGCATATAAACATGTATACTACATAAGAGGAGAAAAGTAAACACATATATTCAATACATAATATACCCACACAAAATAACTATAAGACATTTTTGTTTTGGGGAAAAAATGAATCTATGTACAATACAGTCTATGAACATCAATTTAATTACAATAAAATAATGTGTAAAAATGACCTTCGAAACGGTGTAAGTTCTGTTGAATTGTAACTATTGTTTATGTAATTTATTTTAATACAATGTCAATCTATATTTTATTATCAATTACTATTTTATTAAATTTTAGTTGTTATTATTTACTTTAGAAGTCCTAATTTATCAAGTGTTGATCATAAAAGACATTAACTTAACGAAGACAAAACGATATATTGACAGATACGCAGCCGAATTCCAAACACACCTGTGATACCTGTTCGTCCAGCCAGACAGCACACAAAACATGCATACATTCCAATCAAGCGGGATCCCTCGATAATTAAACAGACATACATCAATATATCAGTGTCTAACAAGAAAATTAATAATTATGTGAAGGTAGGAGAAAAATTTTAAGTAGCAAAAACATGATGATATTTAACTTTGAAAGTACTGAAATGTAGGTTTAAACTTGGAATGAAATTTAAATAAACTGTAAATATGATCGTAAAAATGCAGTCACGAAAATGAAAAAAGAGACGTTTGTGGACATCTTCTAGAAAATATTGACTAAAGTAATTATTTAAGAAATTCAAGAAAAGAATTGTTGCGTTACTTAACCCATTCGTGCCTGGATATTTTTGCGACTTTCTTCGATTTTTGCTAACACCAGCAGTAATTGATAAATTTCTGATGTCAACTTTTTGAACAAGGGATGATTTCATTTAAAATCATTATGTATAAAAATTGAAATGCCAACATCCTACTTGGCCATATTAAAATATTTTGTGGAATTGAGGTTCAATACTCGCGAATAAAGGCTAGGAAAAATAAATAACATTTTCGAATGATAGCGAAAATGCCGTCCCAAAAAAGGGACGCTAGGCATAAATGGGTTAAGCCACCACATTAATTTTCAAAAGTGACAAAAATGTGAAAGAAAAAAAAACATACAAGTACAAGTAAAAAAACATCAAAATGCAATTATAAAACAATACAATATACCCTAAAATTTCACTTATTAAATGTCTTAAGTGTTAATCTGATCAATACATAAGCATTTTATTAATAAAATATATGAAGAAACAACAGTTCACAAAAATCACCACAAATAAGCATATAACTAAGTAATCAGATAAATGTAAATACTCTGTAAATATATTTCAACTAAAGTGGTATTTTATAACACTGTGAGTGTTTGACAAAATAATATTGTATTAATTTACAAAAAGGCACATAAGAGTTTTAAATATATCATATTGTAGAAAAAGAAAAATAATGAGATATTTCAAAGTATGATGTTATGTTTGTGTGTGTAAACAAAAGAGTGATAATAGACAAATACAATGTGTTCAAAAAAATTGTAATGTATTACAGTACATCATAGTGAAAATGTTTGAGAAAAATGCAACAAATATTCAAAAATTTTGTGCGTACAAAATGCGGAAGGACAAGCACAATGAACTCAAAATGAGCATAACATCAGTGTGAACATGTTGTGTGTGTAACATATAAGACATAAACACAAGTGTGATAAAAAAATGAAGTGTGTGAAAAGGTTGAGAGTCAGCAATTGTAAGCAATGTAAACAAAACAAAAAAAAAACAACATGAAAAATGCAAGTAAAGTGAAAAAAGTGTAATTGTGGACAAACACAAGCTTCAAAGATCAGTGACTATTCAAATATGAATCTTATTTGAAGTACAACAAACAATGTGTGATATAGTGTAATTGTGAAAAGGGAAAAAAAAAGGTAATCAAATGAATACCACTATACTCTTCCAAAGAATGCATGTATTAAACAGAGGCATATCAATGGCAGGAAAAATAAAACAGTGTATTTAAAAAATGTAAAAATGTGTGAACTGTACAACCTATGGTAAGCATGTAGCACTATATTAAAAAGGCCAAAAAAGGAGTGGGACACAAAAATATAAAGTACTCTTTAAAAAGTATTTAAAACAAATAATGTGTAAAACAGTCAACATGGGGACTGTAAATAATAGCATATTCAAAGAGAAAAAAAATGTGTAAAAATATATGATAAAAATAGAAACAGTATATTGTGAGGTAAGAAAAAAAAGCTGAAAGCATATGTATGTTGTGCCATGGACTTTAATATGCAAAAATGCAGTGTGTCAGTGTATGAAAAAAGTGTGTGCCTTGGAAAGGCCTTGCCATGGACTTAAGTAATGGAAGAGGGTGAAAAGATATGTAATTGAAGACTGTCATGATTATCAAAATAAAGAGTAAGGAAAAAATAATGATGTATGTGTACCTCATAAAGGCTGAAAAAAAGAACACAAAAATGTAAAATACAATGTGAGCAAAAGCGAAAACATAATTTAAAATGACAAGAATGAATATGTAAGCAAATAGAAAATTAAACACACAAAAAGGTCTGTACACAAAAGTAAACATATAAAGCAATGAGTAATAATGATATTTATCGTGAGTGAACGAAACCCAGTGCATAAAGAAGAAAAAAATTAAGAAGTGTATTAAAATAATTAAATGTGTGTGAATTGCAATCCAACAATTGTATTAAACAGTAAAATATTAATGTCATATATACTATATAAAAGGAGTAATTTAGATTTAAACTAATTTATAAACATGGTTGAAAAACAATAATAATTATTTTTTTATAACTCCTTAGAAGCAGTAAAATAATAAAAGAAAAAAATTCAGCATATTAAATATTTTCTTTGACACGTTATGTCTAAAAAACTATTCTTAGCATGTGCTATTTGCATACTAAAAAAAAAGGATGCCAAGACAATATGAACATGATTATTATTATTATCATACTAGTTTTTTTAAAAAACTGCATTTATAAATGACTTACCAAATTTCTCAAGAATAAAACTTCAGTCATTCAGTAAATAAAAATTTTAGCAAGAACTTTTCATTAGTCATACTTAAAACATAATGTCCATTAAATTATCAGTTCAAACGGCATTGCATAGTATGAGCTGTCGGTGTATCAGGAGCGCGCACATTTAAAAAAAAAACAAAAAAAACAAATTGCCGATCACAGGAGGGGGAAAAAAACAGTTTTCGCCAAGTTCAGTGAATGGCACACCTAGAGACGCACGAAAAAAAAAAAAACTACTGTAGACTGCAGACATCCGGAAACAAAATCCCAAATTTGCGGTGATCGGACGGCTTTTCGCACAGTTCAGCATTAGTTGTAAGTTTCACGGGCAGGAAAACATAACATACTCCATAGACCGCGCTGCAGGAAGCGGACACAAAAGTCTTCAAATAGTCATAGGAACGTGTAGAACTCACATAAGATTCGTCGGAGGATGATGTGTTGTAAGATCATCGATAATACATATATGAAATGAGGAGACGATTGGAAACTCATCATTAATGAATAGCCAGTCCATCAAGGAGCTCCGTGTTCCGTAAAAACGAAAGTCACATCACTAGAGTAATACATCACACATGTTCCATAAAACGAAAGTCACATCACAAGAATAAATAGCATTGCCGGGCCGGAATGTGCATCCACAATGCAAGCAGACGGACTGGAGTGAAGAAGTGTCTTGATCGGGCTAGTTGATTCCGCCATTTTGCTAAGCCACCACCAGAATAAATGCAACTTAAGTGCCTGGGTAGGCACCAATTTATGTAAAGAAGTTATTTGGTTGGGCTGATTTAAATTTAAAGACTGCGTTGTGATACATGATAATCCAGGTTCGAATACACTTATAGTTGCAATAAAATAAAAAGACGTTAAATACTTGAAACTATTTTATTAAACATATACTATTGAAACATTATTATAACGGGCGGTGGTGGCTCAGCGATTTTTTTTTTTTTTTGATATTGCATATCACGGCACATGGACATCGAAGATGTTCTGCTTCTATATTAATTAATATTTAGTGTACTGAAATTAGTTAAGAAACAGCTGTGAATTCTGAACGTTATAAAACGTTTTGGGAAATTTAATGTAACAAACTTTCTGAGCTTTCTATTCGAAAAGACAGAAAGAAAAAAATCAATATCTAGTCCATTAATAGTTGAAGTAAGCTGAAGTTTGTTATAAATTTATACACTTTTAACTACACGGCCATTAAAAGGGACAGAAATCTTGATATATATAAACATCAGTATATATAGTCACAACATATGGTTTCACAATAAATGACTTCTTTTGAAAGAATTCTAAAATGGTAACTTAAGGGTTAATTTTTGCAAGTAATGTGGCTCAAAAACTAATTTTTAAATTTACTAGAGCTCTGGTTCCGTCGGTAGGTTTAATTGTAATACGTCAGATTCTGTAATAGAAACGGAAAGATAAACTTAAATTTTACAGTTTTAAGCATATCTGAATCTTAAACAAAATTGCGGAAGAACCCAGTAAAATATATTTCCCTTTGGGCATTCTATGTGTTGCTTTATTCCATAATTTTCTGTGTATACATAAATTTTTACTGTCTTATATAAGAGTGTACGAAGAGTACGTAATAGTAAATAAAAATATATTGTGTGAAAAACAGTTTAGTTGAATGGAATTATAGAAACACAAACAGTAAATTTAATAAAAATACAGTCACGCTCTTTTGTCATAAATCGTCCCCGAAATTTTGAAAATAACATGAACCACTTAATAATTTGTTATACTTTTACTAATATTATTTAAGTTATTATTTAATTCACAATTCATTTTAGAGTGGTTTGAGTTCCAGTTCAAGTTAGAGACTATTCATTCCAACACAGCAACTACTTCTGCACTTTTTTTATTTTCAAGTTAAATTTATCATGCGTATAACCTTATTGGATGATGAATACAGGTATCGGATACAGTAAGTAGAACCAGATAACTTACTCATTTTGTAAAATTAGAATAGCATACGTTATTAGAGTCGATAAAACAGATAAATATACAGCATTTTGAATAACAAAAATACTTCCAGCTTTCACATGCAAATCAGCTGATCGCAATTCAGTTGCCACAAAAGAATACTGCGCAGTTTCTCTGTCGTCAATGCTGTAACTCATCATGAATTTTGAGCAATATAAAATTTTCTCCTTTAACTGTTCATGCTTCTGTCTTACCCTATTGCCAGTATAAGTGAGACTTATGAAACAATACAGTAACAGTAGAAGGACTGGCAGTGAGTATATCTGTAGTCTGAGAGATTGCCCTTTATACGAATGAACTGAGGCAAGCACAAGGAGAAATGTGCTCATCGCTGCACCGTAAGTACACAATACACAAGCAGAGAAAGCATCGTTTATGGTACTGTTTAATTTTACTATTTTATGGAATATGTTTAAGTTTTCGGATAGAACGCAACGGTTGATCTTTGAGGGTTTAATTTTTTTTATAAGTGTCTCGCCGTAGTTGGAAATAATATCACTCAGATGAAAGTAAACAGCCGATGACAACTGAACGCATGTGCTGCATGCATTGGCGTTTCCTGAATGCGTCAAGATAGTCATTATGATAAACATTCGGATAAATCCCCTTCTGTGTTCATCCCTGATTTCAAACCCAAAGACGAATAAACTTTGGTAATTAAATCTATCGAAAAACATCGGGATTATCATTGCTACGGTTGTAAAAATCACGATGCAAGCGATTCCGTTGAAAAACACCAATCGATGGATTTTCCAATTGCTTCGGGATTTTCGCTTGGTCACTTGGTTAGTGATCGTAATAATCCCTTTGATGCCCCGAAGAATAAGACGACGCTTTACGAACACACTCCAAACAGCGGCCGTAGAAAATATGGTACAAAAGTTCAGAGTCAGCAACACAAATGTACTTTCAGCAAATACATGCGAATGAGCCATTATACAGACGTTCATTGCAGTTCTTAACACGAGAAACAGCACAGTCAAAACTTGGAGAAATGGATGATATTTGCTGCTTTCATTTTCAAGAAGACTGAAAGGCGTGTACGGAAGGGCCGACAGAAAGTTTATGAGCAACAGAGTTCGATACTCTTTTATCAGATAGTCACACTTTTTTCTGATTTTATCACCCGTACTTTTAGGAAAAGCTTTCCGAGAATAGTTTGCATTTAGTATCGTCGAATGCATACTTATTACACGTGTCCTATCTGGACAGCTTTTGTATACCACAGATACGATTTTAACTCCTTGTGGTTTGTATGAATACGCACCACTGAGATCTAAATAACCTTTCATGAGGATATTGTAAATTTGAACCTGGTAGTGCTATGTAAGATGAGATGACATTATATTTATAGACTATTTAGAACAGCTTTATTCATTTATTCATCAGATCCTTTAGAACAGCTTTAGCAGGTAAACCACTTCGAGCTGTGCATAAACATACTTCATTTTGCGTCATTAGCTTTTAGAATGAAAGTATTATTCATATTGGTTAATAAAATATTAGTACGGAATGCATGTTCTGTGAGTGTTGAATACCCAGACCTAAAGAAACAACATAATATTATGGGAACACGCACATTTCGTCATGTATAATTAAATGAACTTCAATACATATAACTCCTTTACTTTGAATGGAGCTTGGAAAAAAAAGTCATTGGAAGCAATAATTCTTTTGAAAACAACTACATATAAAATCGAAAATGTTAATTATTTTCTTTTAAAAATTATGCTTTATTATTGCATAAATGTTATTTTTACATTTGAAAGAGTTTCTGTGATTACTACAAGCTTTTAAGTAGTTTGTTCGTTATTTTAATTTGATGAACAGTAAGCCTTCAGCTATCGTATCCAAGTACCCAAGGGCGTATCCAAGGGCACTCGTAACAGCGGCCGTAGAAAACATCCTACGAAAGTTTAGTGAGGCATGTCCATAAATACTCTTTTAGCATTTTCGATGAGGGGGAAACATGCATAGCATCTATAGATTTTTTTTTTCTATGAAGCTGTTAAAAAAAATATTTTTCACTTCTCTGTTACAGTAAAAAATCCTTTGTCCTTTAAATAACCTTGGCTGTCGGAGACTGGTTTGCCGCAGAAATTGGTACGAGTAAACTAACTCTTTGAAGAGTGAAAATTGGCCTCTTTGCTGTTTAATGCACGAAAACAAGAGGGGTAACCTTAAAATGGGGACAATTTTATAGCCTATTTTCAGCTTGTGCAATTTCATTGTATTGTGATATGAAGCAACATTGCTGAACGACAGATAAACAGTCCCAGCTCTTCTGATGTATTTGCTTAGCAGTTTGTGGTTCGGGAAATTTATCTTTTGTTGGTGGACACCTCAAGTTATTAAAAACTCTTAAAACTAACGCGGGCAGTATCCAGAAAAAAAATTTCGGGGGGGGACCAACAGATGAAAAAGGCTAAATTTTTCACAAAAAAGCTTTATTATTATTGTTTTGTTAACAAACCTCCTGGTTCCCCCCTGTGTACGGTCCACCCCTGGGCACCTTTTTTACGTTTGCAAGAGGACGCCACGTATTATAGTGCCACCCCTGCTTACGACATCCAAAGTTTGGTTGCAACTCCCTCGCAATTGTGTCTCACAAGTCGACCACGAGTTTTGTCATTTAGTGACCTGATGGCTGTTGTTGTTGTTTCTGATACCCCCTGTCAAGTACAAACGGCGGTGCCAGATTCCCCTCCTCCCGGAGGGAGGTGATGGGCAGAGGGGGTGCGCCTTCCATTTTGAGGGCCCCAGTGGGAGGAAGTACGATTTAGCCCGTGATCCCCTAATTTTGAACCAATTCCAGAGGAGAGACCAACCGCCTGAAATGGGCACACCCCAGACATGACGTTTAACAACTTTGAGGACATTGGAGCCACGGCAGATTTTATGTGCACCAGCTCCCATTAGCGTACACGGTCCCACAGTAGTCGAGCGAGAGGAAGTTGACCCTCCCAAGCACTGGCCAAGCCGGATGCTGTTTCACTTTCCATTTTCTAATGGGAACGGAGTTTAGCACTTCAGACCACTGCGTACACTATTGAAAATAAAGAATATTAACTGATTCAGAAATTAACTGACCCAGTTGACCAATGGGAATAAAAGTATTCAGTAGTTGACCTGTTCACCAGAAGTGCCACTAAGGTAAGTTATGATTTTAAAACTCCTACTTTATTGCTAATCCAACACTAACTAAAGTAATTATATACAAAAATTTCTGGAATTTACTTTGGAAACCGTTTAATCGTTCCTCTGCCCACGCATCTCATCTTAATGAAACATGCAACGAAATTTAGCTTATACGGATACCTACGTACAACTTCCACGAGGAAAATATCTATCATTGCTAACCCATAATACACTGCAACTAGGGAACTTCGCAATTTGCTATTCATCTATACTGAGATATGTTTTTAACGGACTATGATTGTCTGAATTCTTAATTTAACGTTTTCACACTGGAAAGGTCGACTACTGGTGCTCTTACCTTATACTTAAATTTACGATGACGTTGAATTTTCTATTAGTTACATCGGACCTCTTGGAACGGAAGACATGGTTAAAAAAATGTAAAACAAGTTCAGAAAAAAGTGCTTGATGTTTTATTAAAGCAATGAGTTGCGATCATAAATTCTTCAGGACATTCAAAAGATGCTCCACATCACTCGTTTTAATGTAATCTGTAGAACGTAATCAACGGAGCTTAATTAGCAGATAATTATGATAAAGTGGATTTAATGCATGACAAGAGGAACTTTACAGAGTCTACTTTTTTCAAACATTTTATTTAATGATAATTGAATAATTTGTGCAGATATATTAAACATGACATGTTCAAGACGCTTTCTTATATTTGGATATTTGGATCCTGCATTTGGATACTTAGAGATATATCCTTTATACTTTTATAAATAATTGAATAAAAGAAAAAGAAAAACATGTACTCTAACCGGTAAATGACCCCCAGTGGCCGAGTGCTTAGCGTTCTGAATTGGGAGAAGGAAGGTGCCCGGTTGAAAACCGGTTCGCATCTGCCTATCTAACCGTTCGGAGTTTTTCGAGGTTTCCTCCGAAACTTAGAGTAAATACGGGTTACGATCCCTTACAAAGACCCCGGAGTGTACACACCGCCCTTTGGCCTAGAGCAGAGGTTCCCAAACTGGGTGCCGCGGCACCCTGGGGTGCCACGAGCTTATGTCAGGGGTGCCGTGGAGATAATCAAGAGAAGTGTTTTGGTGGAGTATAGTCAAATAATTTCCTCTGAACCGGTATCCCACAAAAAAGTTGGCCCAGCCGATGACCAAGTGGGCTCAAACAAAAATATTTCAGTCAAGTTCAAGACTATCCTGTAGCCTCTCTTTTATAGGAACTCCCCGAAATGAGGGTATTGTCAAAATTCTATATCCCTTTCCCAAGAGAGTACTTTCTTGATAGTTAGCCCTATAAACAAAGAAACAAAAAATAACGTAAAATGCATCCAAACTGCTTCATTCTAACTTTCATATTCATATTGCTTTAAAGGAAATCTGCCGCGAAAGTTTTTAGCCTGAAAAGGGTGCCGCGGGGGAAAAAAGTTTGGGAACCTCTGGCCTAGAGCCCATGTGTAGCTAATTGGCCTTAATCTTACAACAACAAGAACTACAGCAACTAGCCAGTAAATGAAGAACAGTAAAATCCAGGTTACATTTTGCGGAGTGTCAGTTTTATACTTTTTGAGAATCGAAAACTGAGGGTATTTAAAATTTTACGTTAGTCTCGTAGATGTCTCGTGAAAGTTTAGAACTCTACGTGCTTTTGAAAATGTAATTAAAATTTTAGATTCATTCTTAATTATTCCGCACGACAGCAGGTAAATCTGTCTTGATTAGCATATATCTGTTGGGTGTTGTTAAAACTCAAACTCTCATCCCAATTTCATGCATATGAAAATACAATGCATCGACAACAGTCTCATCGCATATTAATGAAATAGGCGCAAAATTTCGACTAGGTGTCATTTAAATAATTAAGAGATAATGAGTATTTTTTGTAATCTAAAAATTTCAGATCCAGTTATTAAAATCATTGATGAAATTAAATGTGAATTAATCTAACATTTCAACTATCCGATTTTTCTAAAATAAAGTAAAATGAAACATTTTATTTAGATTAAGCATGGTAAATGATAAATAATAATTTACAACAATTTCTTATATTATATTACTATGCGATCTGTATCAACAATTTTTGAATGTTCACCTAATCTGAATGCTTTCATACTGAAAAATCTTGAATTGCATTATGCCAGAAGCAGATTTAAATAGTTACTCTTATTACAATTATATATTATTGTAGCTATTTTACATATTCTTGTCATCTTACTACTGGTTTCTGTAGTGTTTTCACATCTGTTCATTAAAAAAAAATTCTTATTTGAAATCCTTGCGGAAACATTCAAGTAAAGGAAACACTGTGAAAGGAAACACACAAATAAAGTGAAAGTGCAATAATATTATTCCTTAAAACAACAGTTATTCTTAGTAAATACTTTTGTTTACTAATTCATTTTAAGGTGAAAACCATCGTCAAAAGTACTCTGCATGGTTATAATAAAGGAACACACACATGAAAAATACCTTGTTTAGTATTTACACATAAATGATCCTTAACACAACCGCGTACTGAATGGTGCATCACTGTGACGTCACCCTGGCGGTTGAAAATCCTACCACTTCAGCGTCAATATGTGATGTCTTCTGAAGTCAAAATGTGAGTTGTAAAGGCGAGATTTTCCGTCGACATTGTAATCAAAGCGTCACAAAAGATTCTTTATGGTGACGTCGTAATGACGTCACAAGAAATTAGTCACAGACGAAACATACTAGCCACAATGTGACTTTCAATTGTCACATTTTGGTTATTAGTGCAACATGTCTATGTGGACGTCTTTGCGGACGTCGACTTACGATTTCGCTTATCTTAAGCATTTGTTCATAATCGATTCTCGGGATAACTTGAAGGTTTTTGCAATATATTACTTTTAAGAACTTAAGAATTTCAAGACGAGTGCACATATCTATGTGGCGGTTACATTTTGAAACACTCGAGTTTTGATCAACAAATGTTTTGCATAAATTTAAAATTTCGGAATCCTAATAATCGACAAGACTAAATGTCAAAGCTATTCCCTCACATAAAATAAAGAAAAAAAAAATTTTGTGCTTGGGTTGTAAAAAACATAAAATAAGATACATTTTTAAAAGTTTGTCAGTTCTAAAATATTATCAGTAAGATCTCTATCCTGGTTCTTGTTAAAGAAATAGTACCAAATTACACGCACTTGAGTTAAATTATATTATTAACGGACATAATGATTCTAAGAAAAAGGAAATTAGTTAGAAGATTCCGGCATTTCAATATAATTCACAGTAGATAAAATACACATTGGTAGAGGAACATAGACAAAGTACAGACAATCTTAAAGTATCAATGAAAATGTTGTTTTAAGTTTAAATGGTCAGGCAAATAAAATATCAGGTAAATAAATGTTAGAAAATGATTAATTATTAAAATTTGCACCTATTTAATATTTCTTTAAGCATTATTTCCGTAAAATGCCATTTCAGATGTTACATTTTTGAACTTCTTTTTATAATGCATCAATATTTCTCTTGATAAACTTCAAAGTGAATTTTTATGCATGCACTCTAGGTTTAGATATTTTAATAATGTGTAATTAATAGTACCTTTGAAAAATGCACATGCTCCGTGAGGTAAATTTGAATGAAAAATAAATCAAATAATAATTTACAATTCGTATACAAATATAAAAAATGTGTCTACATAAAAGAAGACGTAGCTTAAAAATCATTGATATTTTTAAAATGCAGTTAAGCAAACAATGAGTTTAGAACAAACAAAATAATTCAGTCTTATTTTGAGACTAGAATAATTAGATAAAAGTTAACAAATTATCAAACGGCATTTTTTAACCTCTCTAATTTGGTAATTGTTCAAAGAATTCTTAACAAAGCTAACAAAGAAAATGCGGTGCAAAATGCAGTCGTTTTCACTAATGATCAATTAAAAGGAACTTATCATTTTTTTAAAGAATGTATAAGAATGTGCAGATAACTACTTAGAAATTGTAATTGCATAGTTGCTTTTGATAAAATTTACATACATTATTTTCCCTCAACAATCAAAGATTTTAGATTTTTTGGAATAAACCAGAAAGGAAAATTTTATATTATATTTTTTAAGACATGCGTTTTCGGGAAGTACTGTATTCTTGAGCGTAAATTTAAAAAGAAAGGTATTATAAAATTGTAATAACCTCTATATCGGCGTCATATCTTGCTTATCTAATTAGAAAGAGGCAAGGTGAATAGAATAGACTGCTTAGTAAGAGCATCTATAACACATACGCATCTATAATATATACGCATCTACAAACAGATTCTTTAAGGAAACTATCTGAGCATTCGCGTGCTCTCGCCGATCAATGAGTAACCAGAATATAGCCTGTCTCTATCCTCCTTGGTTTTTACACATACGATTGCCATTTCACAAGAATCTTTTTGACACTGTATAAGCGTGCGTGTTTTCTGGACTCTAGTTTACACATAGTTCGCTGGACGAATTATTTACAATAATAGCCTATCTCTAAACGTGGATGGCGGCAGGATTTTGCCACTGAATTTTTGCCACACTATATCTTAATATTATCTTGTACTTCTTACTTATTATTTCAAGTAAGTGGTAAGTAAGCTGTCTTTAGATGAATCGTATAATGCGCGTAATATTGGTTATTTAGGGCACTTTTCGTATTCATTTATGGAAACGAAGGGAATCAACCTCTAATCCGAAAACAAAATGTGCCTCATGTAGCTGATAATTGAAGCTCATACAGCTCATTTATTATTTGAGGTAGGTCTCATGGAGTTACGGCGGTAAGTATATTTGTCAACAAATGGGTCATACGGTCATCCATTCTTGTGAAATATAGTTTAATCAGATTTAAAATCTTTTCTGGAACCGACGAGCTTAAGGTTCTATAATTCAAACTATTGATAACATGTTAATCATTATTTATTAAATAACTGATAATCAAGAGCAATTTCGAAGCGGACGGTGGAAGGTTGATGTTTAAAACTAAACGATAGAACAGTGAAAATGTTTTGAGTTGCTAAAAAATGTATAAAGTAAACATTTGAAATCTTTATCCCTGGCAACTACGTTTGAAAGCAGTGTTCTGTAACAGCTCCATTCTTTCATAAAGCATATAGTAATCAAATAAATACAAAAATAATATGCCTAAAGTTTTATGTAGCTTAAAGGAAGAATTTTAGAGGTAATAACCTTTTTTCATCCATGAAAGATGGACACCTTCCCCTTTTGTTTCCCGCCTATCCTCCTTCGAGGACGATAATCAAAATGTACTGAAATTAATATTTAGGTATTCGTGAGTTCTGTAATTTGCAGGAAGTATTTCACGGATATCGATTTTTTTCTTTGAGATCACGCGCCTGATATGTGACCCCCAAGGTTACGAATTTCGGAAAATGCTCTCTAATCTAGCGCTAACGGTAAAGAAATGACGTATTTGCAATTTTTTGTATTATTAGTTTGAGTAGTTGTGGCCAGGCGAAATATTGACATACAGAAAAACGTAATTACCCTGTACACAACCCAATACCACAGAATACATTCTTAAAAATTATTTCTTTAATTCACCAAAATTTTTCTGGCAGTAGTGCTGCCGGAATATCTCCGTTATTTGACTAATACGAGTTTCTTTTTTTTATTGTCAACTGAAGAAACTTCATAAGGTTCATAGAATTTTTTTCCTCTTCTTCAGATTCCTGGAAGAAGAAATTAAGGAAATATTAAGTTTCTATAGAGTAAGGAAAATATTCGTTGAAAAATGACGGAAAAATTAGTGTATAAACACGAGTTCCTCTGAGAGTGCGCTCTTCAGGCTTTCACTGATGTTTCTTCAATAAATAAAACATTTATCCCTTAAATTCGTGTTTTAAAATGACACAATCACTAATTAATTGTTATGACATAATTAGTTTGTCATTACAATCAAAATAGTATTTTTTTAATTCAATGTGCAAAAGGCCTTACCTTAGGATAAAATCAGTAGCAAAACGCTGTGCATAGATCTGAGTAAAGGAAAAATAAGAAAACTGACTTAGCGTGCTTACATTTCGTGACTACATCTAACGGATCAAATCCACACTATTCTCCCTCCAGTCTACGGTCTTGAGCGAGATATTCATTTAATCCTTAGTATATTAAGCTGGCTCGATTTTATTAATACTTATAAAATTGCTCTATAAGGGAGGGTGTTCTAAAATTCGTAACCTCTGAGAGTAAGAGGGAAGAACGTCAGTTTTACATGCCCCATTTTACCTCAATGGAAGAAATCTGGAATGACTCCACTAGACTTCTCGATCTGTTGATCTTATCAAGCACATCAATAAATGTAATTCATCTCAATCGAACGCAGATTTCAGGCGTTAGTGCACCTACAAAAAGTTGCGACTATAGGGCACAATGTATAAGAATTTTTTTTGTAGCCCTGTACAGAAAATATAAGCCTTCCACAAACTAAAATTTATGCATAGTATGTTAGGCAGTGACCTATAATATATGTATCTAATTTAAGTTCCATCGAATGCACCATTTAAACGCTAGCTCACTTTAAATAATGCGGCCATAGACCGTAATGTATAAGAATTATTTTTTGCAACCCTCTGAACAAGCTATCCGCTCTATATACACTAAACCTATGCAAAGTTATAGGTAACCGTAACCTATAGTATACATATCAATAGTGTATATAGATCAATAGTCAATTTGCGTTTAATTGAATGCATCGTTTAGATGCTACAGCTTTTTCAAGAATTTCCGCCCATACGCCATACTCTAAAAGATTTCACCTTCTGTTGCCCTGTAAAAAAAACTATGTCTTGTATATACCAAAAGCTATAGAGGTTGTGCGACCGTAAGCTATATTATACATACCCAATTTACATTCATTCCAATGCACCGTTTAGACGCCAGCGCACTTTCAAGAATTTCCGTCCATAATGTAAAAGAAATATTTTTTGCGGACCTGTAAAAAAACTGTAAGTCCTTTACATACCAAAATCAATACAGGTCGTCGACGGTGGTCTATAAAAAATACACGAAATTTGAACTCAATCGAATGCCCCGTTAGGAGCTATCGTGTTCACTCACATACATACATCTCGTAAAAACAGCATCAATCAGTTCAGAAGACCTCAAAACGTGTAAATCCACCAAAATCTCGAAGACGAATTTTTTCGTGATTGCAATACTTTCCTTGCATGGTAAATTTTTGGAAAATAAAAATGTATTCACATCATCAACGGAAGGAAAAGTAGATTTGCAAAAACATTTTCAAAATATGCACGATAATGATAATGAATTCAAAACATACCTGAAATATAAAGGATACAATACAATATTTATGGAAAAGGTAAAAAAAAATTTAAAATATGCAAAAGGTTTTAGAGTTCAAAAGGGAAAAAAGCAATACAGTTTATTAATGTTCATCAGTTTGTAATTTCTAAAGGATATAAATGTTGAACAGTTCTTTTTAGGATACCGTTCGCAGTCTTTATTTCATACGATCGCACATTATTGTCTCTTCCTGGAATAGCTTTTTGGATTTTGCCCAATTTCCAAAGGAACTTGTTTTTGTTGTCACCTTCAATTAAGACGACATCACCTTCTTTTTGATTTGTGCGAGATGTAGGATTTTTCGAGAGGTTTTCAAATCGAGTAAATACAGTTCTTTCCACTTGGACCAAACTTGTTTCAAAAGAAGAGATTCGCATCTTTTCTCTTCAAGAGTGAAGATCTTTTAGAACCATCTGCAATAACATCGAAAAAATTAACAGGAAGACAAATTTCTTTTCCGAAGTTTAGAAAATGCATAGGAGTTAAAGCTTCGGGTTCTTCTTTCTCATTATAGACGTATGTCAAAGGACGCAAATTAAGGACGGTTTCTACTTCAACCAGTAGTGTTGACATTTCTTCATAGTTCAATAGGGCTTTACCAATAATTTTTCTTAAGCATTCTTTTACAGACTTTACCAGGCGCTCGTAGAACCCTCCCCACCATGCAGCTCTTTCAATGATATTTTTCCATAGAATTCTTTCTTTTGCAAGAAATTTTAACACGTGATCGCTTGAAAGAATGTCGTACAGATTTTCTATTTCCTTCTTAGCCTTCTTAAAGGTTTTCGCATTATCGGAGTAAATAACTTTACAATTCAATCTTCGAGACAGAAATCGTCTAAAGGCAAGAAGAAATGAGTCGGTGGTCATGTCTGACACAAGTTCTAGATGTAATGATCTAGTGACTCCGCAGGTGATCAAAAGGATGTAAGATTTTTGAGACTTGTCTAAATTTTTAACATATATTGGACCCGCGAAGTCCAAGCCACATACTGAAAATGGAGGTGATTCCGTTATTCGGTCCTTTGGTAAAGGTGCTGTGATTTGATCGGCTGGTCTAGAAAGATATTTCTTGCAAATAAGACATCTTTTAATGATGCTTTTTACCAACTGTCTGCCCTTGGGGATCCAATATCTAGAACGAACTTTCGATAACGTCATTGCAGTTCCTGCATGCATCACTTTTTCATGATCTCTTTGTACAAGGAGTGTCGTTAACCGTGAATGTTTTGGTAAGATTATTGGGTGCTTATTGGTGCTTCTCCAAAGAAAGATTGCTGAATTCCAATCTGCCACCTAAGCGAAGAATTTCATTTTCATCGATATATGGAACATAATTGAAAAGGGGTGAACATTTATCAACAGGATTTCCATTTATTAGGTTTTGAAACTCATTTTTGTTCGCTCCTTATTAGAAAATTTTCAGCTTCTGTCAACTCTTCTGCAGTTAGTGGACCATGAGCTTTGCTAGATTTCTTTAACTTCGTCACAAACCTTTTAACTAAGGCAGCGATTCTTACCAGTTTTTCAAAACTACTAAATTTTTCTATATCAAATGGATTTTTAAGTTCTTCAATTACACATGCACATTGTAATATATCAGGATTCTTTCGATATTCTAACGCGCTAGCGCTATGCCACTGATGGGTCAGGCGTGATAGAACTGTTCTTTAGCCACTACACCCTCCTGGACGGCAGTAACTTAGAACTAACTGATTTTCTCTAAGTTGTCTGCCTGTCTGTCTGTCTTTTTTTCATGGATTATGGGGGATGAAGCACTCCTGCTTTTAGAGCCATTTGGGACATCCTCAAATCCAGATGAGATCGATAGCGGCAGTATCTGTCAAGGGTGTTAATTTCTACCAGTAACTCCGGAATAGTTTTTTTCTACCTCATTCGGGAGCCGATAGATGGCAGCACTACTGATCGTTAGCGGGGCTTCTTAATTTTCAAGCAAATACCCAGCAGAAGACCCTGATACTTAGTTTTACCACCCTCAGAGGTATCGTTTTGTATGTGAAGTCTGAGGACATATCGATCAAAACGTATTCAACGTGCCCCAGTCACCCTTACCGAGCACGGCGGACTTTGGTTGGTCCCAGTATCGAACCCACAACCTTTCGTGTACGAGATGGATGCCCCTTCCAACTGGGCTACAGCGGCCGTTCTCGAAGTTGCTCCAACAGTAGATTCAATCGGAATCAACGAAACAATTGTTATACTCTTCAACAATGGAATCCTTATGTAGAACAAGTAGGTGGTTACTACTGGTCCCATGTGGTCTGAAAGGAAGACAGCTCTCAGTCGAGAGCGAGCTGTACTGGATCTGGTTCCGGTCTCGACCAGGCAACCCGTTCCTTGATTGGGACTAATATTCGGCTGGAGACATTCGTTTATCGGGAAACCGGACCCCGTTCGCTTGCCGCTGCGAAAGACTTCTGCCAAAGAACCGCGTGGATTGCGTCTGGGTTTGGTTGGTTAAGGCTAAGGCTCGCTTGCCGCTGCGAAAGATTTCTGCCAAAGAACCGTGTGGATTTGTCTGGGTTTGGTAGGTTAAGGGATGCTACAGCTTTAGTAAGCAGCGGACCGGCTTCTTGGCTGCGATGAATCTGATCTGATTAAGATCTCGGCTGCGGGCTTAGCCCACTGGGACCACGACCCCCCAATTTTTTTTTCTCTCTCAATCTCTCGCTCTCTTTTTTACCGATAATCCCACTATTGGGTTTGGCAACAAAGTAATTGCTTTTTCTAATGTAAAATGCAAACAAATAAATTTTCAACAAGTTTTTATTTACAAACAAATTTTGCCTGTAAACGTAACGAAGGATACGTAACGAGCCTGTAAGCGTAACGAGCCTGTAAACGAGCCTGTATACGAGCCTGTAAACGTAACGAACGATAAAAATGTAGCGATTCATATTTATTACATTTTAAAAAGCTCATATTCACACTACTCAGAGAATTACTACCACTCAACTATTATTTGAGCTGTAACTGAAAAAATAAACTTCTTTATTTAATTCAATTTAAACTTTGTTCTACTAATTTAGAGAAAGATCTTATGAAGAAATTTCTTAATGTTTACGTTATTCATATCAAAATTTATTTCATAAGTCTATAAATTATGTACATTGATGTTTCTCAAGATACCAAACACTATTCTCTCAGTACGAATAAAAATGTTTAATTTTGAAAGCTTAAACGAATGGCATAATATAATATTTACGATTATTTTACATGAATTAAAAGTTTAAGCTTAACTAGCAATGTATTTTTTATAGGTTATACTTTTGTTCCGTTTCTATATGAATTCTGTGCATTACGTATTCAAAAGGCGAATCGCATGGTGCTAAATAAGAAAATATCCAATCATCATCTACGTTCATTAATGATGTTTCAATAAAGCCATTTTACGACATTTCTATCGGTATGTACATTTACTCATACCGAAAAGTTAGGCATTTGCTGTTTTACTTTGAATACACTCGAAATCTGTGATTGCAGTCATTTATAAATTCGTCTAGACAGCAAGGAAAATCAATGAATATTACTTTTAATATAAACTACATAAATTGCTCTCTTCCATGAAGGAATAGTTATAATAGAGATACATCATATTTAATGTATAGCCATACAATATTAATTTGAAAAAGCGTATTTGGCCAAGTTTATGAATATTTCTTTAGAACGCAATCAAATTTATTTAAACTAGTAATAAGAACAAAAGATTGTTTCTACATAAATTAATTGGGTTTTATATTTTATCATTATTAAATTCATTGAAAATAATTTGTGAATAATGTATTAAGTTGAAAAAACACTCAAAATACTGGTGTTAAACGATAAAGTAATTAAAAAACTTTGTAAAAAACACACATAAGAAGTAAAAGGAAAAAGGACCTTTTTCCTTTTACTTCTTATGTGTGTTTTTTACAAAGTTTTTTAATTACTTTAATGTATTAAGTTATTACTAATATCTTTTTACAGCAAATCTAAATTACACGTGCATATTCTACATTTGTGGTTTTTAAACTTACAGATTTAAAGAGACGTCAGCGTAGAACCATAACAGCGCCCATAATAAACCAAGCAAGTTTCTACTGTTTGGTACACTAAATATCTTATAAGCAAATACAGTGGATTGCCAAATCATTTGGGACAGTTACATATTTTTGGAACTAGATGCCAATAATCCAAATATTAAATTTTTGACTAAATTTTAGGGCAGTTTTTGTGTTTTAAAATAAATGAGTAACAAAAGACCTGCACAATGGTCAAGAAAGCGCGACATCGTAATCTGGTGTATGTGTCAAGAACTACTTACAATACTTAAGTACTTTACAAATATATTAATTGAATCGTTTTAAGTTTAAAATAATTCCTCCGCTGACAAAAATAAAGTACTGAGAAATATGTCCAGGCGTTAAAGGAAATGTCAGCAGATCTTGTAAGAAATTTGATTTTAGAAGCTCTGGTGTAGATGGTAGCACCAAACAGACTGAACTCTTTTTAAAGTTTATTCTGTTAGACCGGGGCCATCGTGATTCTACCGGGCCTGCTTGTGCACCATGAAAGAGGCCTACTGACGTTTCCCCATTCGTTAGATTCAGCAATTCGATGGCGTATCCAAGTGCTGGAACCAGTAAGTGAGCATCCATAGGCCTCTTTGGATGACACATCGGAGTGCACAAGCAGGCCCGGTAGAATCACGATGGCCCCGGTTTGACTATGGTGAGCAGTACTTTAATTTTCCAGGTAGACTGTTTACGAGATTATGTTTATTGTTCGGAGCGAGGTGTAACGTTTTTATTCGCTGCATTCGTATTCTATATATGCGTTCTCTGAGCCTTATTATTTAACTTTTGAAAGTCAACAGAATGTACACAATTCAAGCCTTAAATTTAAACCAGTTCATTCGGAATCCGGAAACGTGTGTCTGTTATTACAGATTATGTCAAAGTACACAGAATGTACACTATTCAAGGCTTGAATTTAAACCAGCTCATTTTGAATCTATTAACTTGTGCTTGTTACTATAGTCTAAGAGCCATTGACCGCCAGACCTTCGTCATAGTATAAAAGATGTTCTCTGCGCATACCCCCCAACAGAGGTAGGAACAATCGGCTTGGATGACCGTGGCTTTGGCAGGTAACAGGTGGCAAAGGTGTATAAAATTGCAGAATATTTTCGTCATTTCATAAAGCTTAATTTTTTTATATGTTCTTCTTCGCAATACTAGAAATCACTTTATCACCCTTGCCAGACACTTTTCCATCGTGACAAACCCCCGCCAGATAATCTCAAAGTCATGGAAAACTGTTGTGTTCGTAAACTCCCACGACGAAGTACGTCAAGCTGTCAAAAAGTGCCAAGCACATTTTATACTGCTACTTCTAAACTTTCTTACGATGCTGCAGCGCACTCGTAATAGAATTACGTTTTTCATGACTTTGAGGTTGTCTGGCGGTGGTTTGCCACGATGAAAAAGTGTCTGGCAAGGGATAAAGTGATTTCTAGTACTTCAAAGAAGAACATATAAAAAAATGAAGCTTTATTAAATGACGAAAATTTTCTGCAATTTTATACACCTTTGCCACCTGTTACCTGCCAAAGCCACGGTCATCCAAACTTTATAGAAGCCGATTGTTCCTACCTCTGTTGGGGGGTACGCGCAGAGAAAGTTTCAGCTTTTATACTATGACGAAGGTCTGGCGGCAGCGGGCTCTTGCTCTACTAGGGATTATGTTCTGTTGTGTAGACTATATTCGCCTTTTTGCAGTCCGGAAGCCGAAAGTTGGTGAATATTTATTCTGAATACATTACTCCTTAATTCAAGTTTGTAGTGTCTAGTCGTAAAGGAAGTTAATTCGTTTTAGTCGCAACTCGAGTTATGCTAACACTATTTGTTAACACCAAATACAGAATGACATTGTTTTACTCCCTGTTTTTCATGTTAAGCACTTTAATTAACCCTTCAAAAAAGTATTCGATTAAGACATAAATTTCCTACATTGGTTTCATATATTAAAAATTATTTAGCATAGAATATGAATTAGGCTAGGTATAAATATGACTTTCCATATTTCTGTCAAGTTGTGTGCTTTTCAAAAACTCAATCATTATTCTCAAATCTCAAATGGGAAATTTATCTCTTACTCGAATAGTTATTTTGAAGGGTGTACATATGTTTTTGAGTTGAAAATAATGAAGGTGTATGTCATGAATAAAAAAATAAAATTATTTGTTTTCGTATTGAGCCAGAAATTTTCTAATTATTTCTCACTACTGAATAACAGAAATATCGTTTGTGACTGTTTTAATAGAGCAAGAGCCAGCGACTGCCAGACCTTCGTCATAGTATAAAAGCTGAAACTTTCTCTGCGCATACCCCCCAACAGAGGTAGGAAGAATCGGCCACTATAAAGTTTGGATGACCGTGACTTTGGCAGGTAACAGGTTGCGAAGGTGTATAACATTGCAGAATATTTTCGCCATTTCATAAAGCTTAATTTTTTTTTATGTTCTTCTTCGCAGTACTAGAAATCACTTTATCCCTTGTCAGACACTTTTCCATCGTGGTAAACCCCAGCCAGACAATCTCAAAGTCTTCAAAAAACGTAATTCTATTACGAGCGTGCTGCAACAAAGTTCGCACGTAAGAAAGTTCAGAAGTAGCAGTATAAAATGTTTCTTCAGTCGATGGATTATTTTAAACGGCCATATGGCTGTCCACTTTAGGTCATATTACTGGAACATAACAAACTAAAAAAGTGTAATTCACATCTAAAAACGTACTCAATTCAGTAAACCAAGTCATATTTCTGTACATTAAAGACTGTATTTCTAAATAAATAGAAAAGTTAGTGCTTACATTATGGGAGATATGATAAAACCCGGTTTTCAGGAAGAATTCTACAGAGACTACAGATCGCTTAAACATCACCATTGCTTCTTCTTGACTTGGCAGAACTAGTTTATGTTTATCTAGTAGATAGCGCTGCCTGTTTCTAAGAAAACATGTGTGGATCGTTTTTCACGCTAGGATCATTTTGGACCATCTTCCACTAGATATATATATATATTTTATACCAAAAGGAAAGGTTTCTCTTTTATGAAAAGACAGAGTCTATTCAATTTAAATGAGTGGATTCCTAATTTTTGAACCAGTTTGAATCTCGTAAGAGAAAATTAGTAGTTCTGGATGTCATGAAGATTTAGCTGATACATGTTACATGACAACCCTGCAGCTAACAAACATTCTCCTTTTAGAAGTAGATTTGGAAGAGGAAGTTCAAAAAAAAGATTAGAGCACAAAATCTAAATCATTTATCTATAGGAGTGCATTATTAATGCTTCCACGTATTTCCAAATAAATTGCATTTATTTAGAAACTAGCTGCAGTACCCGTTCTTCGCACGGGAATGAATGGACTTTTTGATATTACGATTTGTGGTGATTAGTATTCATTGTAATAAACAGATATAGCAAAGTGGATATCGCGTTATATTGTGTCCAATAATCATGCATACCGAATTGCAAGGCAATCGTTTGTACGGTGCAGAAGGCCATGCGGCGTAGCGCAATCTAGTGGCGAGTTTTAGCAAAACGGATACGGCGAAAATATTTTTCGCATTCAGATATCGATGTATACGAATTTTCATGACTATCGGCTGGACAGTCCTGAAGTTCATGTGTTGACGCGACATCTAGTGGCAAGTTATAGGAAAATGGATAGCGCCAAACTCTTCCCTGTGTTCAAATATCTATGTATACCTATTTTCATAGCGATTATTTGCACAGTCAAGAAGTGATACACTGCAGGGCCATCTAGTGGTTCAATAAAGTAATGATTTGCTACAGCGCCGTCAAGTGGCGAGTTATAGCAAAATTGATAACGCCAAAATATTCTCATTGTTCAAATAGCTATGTATACTGATTTTCATAGCGACCGTGTTCAAATATCTATGTATACCTATTTTCATAGCGATCATTTGCACAGTCAAGAAGTGATACACTGCAGGGCCATCCAGTGGTTCAATAAAGTAATGATTTGCTACAGCGCCGTCAAGTGGCGAGTTATAGCAAAATGGATAACGCCAAAATATTCCCATTGTTCAAATAGCTATGCATACTGATTTTCATAGCGACCGTTTGAATGGTCAAGAATTTGGCCTGCTGCAGCGTCATCTAGTGGCGAGTTAAAATAATAATGCATTGCAGTGTCATCTAGTGGTGAGTAACATCAAAAGGAATGCAGTTAGAATATATTCTTCGTGCTCAAATGTGTAAGTATAAAAAATTTTATGCCGATCGGTCGAACGGTATAGAAGTTGATGCTTTTCAGCGCCATTTAGCGGCAAGTTACAGCAAAATGGATAATGAAAAATATTCTCCGTGTTCTAATATCTGCGTGTACCAAATTTCATCAAAATCGGTTGGACGATATTCGCATAGCAAACGGCTAAACGGAATAGAATTCAACGTTGTGCTGCGGCACCAAGTGGCAAGTTAAGGAAAACGGATAGCATAAAAACCTTCTCCATCATAAAAGACTTAGGTGAACCAAATTTCATCGTGCAACGGTGCTCAACGGTGCTGGAGTTTTTCAACCTCATAAACACATACCAACATTAATTTTTATCTATAACCAGTGTTATTATATACTCCAGTCTCAAATAAAATCCAGTTTCAAATCTAAGCCTCGCCAAAGTGCCTACATACGCCATTTTGCAAGAGATTTTTCAGGGAATCATTCGAAGCATTGACTTAGCAGCAATCAATATGGGAAATGGTTCGACCGCCAAAGAGTAGCACGCATTTATTTGAAAATTGGAATCCCTTAATACAGCCGATTTTTAAAAAATTATCAACTATAATGTGTTTTATTCATTGTTACTCCGATGTACTAAATGACAAGATGTCAATTTTCTGAAATTTGGCAGAATTCCCCCAACTTAAATCAATGTACTCAATTGGCGAGAATTCTGAAGTTAGATCGCTTGAAATCCCTTAATAACTGCATTATTTCTTCACGGATCATTAAAATTTAACGCTGTATTCTAATAAAACCTTTGCACTTGTTTTCAAAAAGCTATTTCCTTAAGCGCTCAATAAATTGCTCCAAGCCGAAAACTCTGCAAACCTATAGAACTCACTTATTCAAAATCCATATTTCAGCCATTTTATTTTTTCGCCAAACTAAAAAAATTTACACATTAGCCTCGGAAATCTTCAATTCTTATTGTTTTGCGTGTAAAGCATTACATTCCTGCTCTGATTTCCCATGCACACGATATTATAATTTAAAAAAAAATAACCTTACGAATATAAACTAACAAAAAAAATCACTATTATTCTTTTATTTTTACTTTGAGAATTTAAAACATTTTATTCGGCAAAATCGCCACACATGGCAACCAAGATCCTTATTTCACTTTTTTCACTACAGGGGTTACAATTACGGAAAGCTTTTTGCGTGAAGAGCATAAAAAATCTCTTTAATTCCGGGAACGGGTGGTCTTTCAAAGTTTTAAAGTGGACTACGATTTATTCTATATTATTTTACATATCTGTGCTCAATTTCAGGCCGATAGGTTAATTTTTGTGGATTTGTATACGAACGACATTTTATTCGGCAAAATCGCCAAACATGGCAACCACGATCCTTATTTCACACTTTTTTCACTACAGGGGTTACAATTACGGAAAGATTTTTGCGTGAAGAGCATAAAAAATCTCTTAAATTCCGGGAACGGGCGGACTTTCAAAGTTTTAAAGTGGACTACGATTTATTCTATATTATTTTACATATGTGTGCTAAATTTCAGGCCGATAGGTCCATTTTTGTGGATTTGTATGCGAACGACATTTTATTCGGCAAAATCGCCACACATGGCAACCACGATCCTTATTTCACACTTTTTTCACTACAGGGGTTACAATTACGGAAATATTTTTGCGTGAAGAGCATAAAAAATCTCTTAAATTCCGGGAACGGGTGGACTTTCAAAGTTTTAAAGTGGACTATGATTTATTCTATATTATTTTACATATCTGTGCTAAATTTCAGGCCGATAGGTCCATTTTTGTGGATTTGTATACGAATCAATCCACAAACAAACAAACAAACAGAATTTCATTTTTATTTATAAGATTAAACAGGGAATTCATTATTGCTCTTAGAAATAGTACATTTTCACAAATTTTCGTTGTAGATTGCTTTATGTAACAAAGTCTCATCATGTTATGCTTTGTTATACCTATGTTAATTTACATTTTATCTTGCTCATGTTGGAGCACGGGTGTGAAATCATTTTCTAATGTTATGTATGCAATTTCATTATGAGTCACCGAACATATCTTCATAATAATAACAATAATCATAAGACATAATCACAGACAGCAGTGAAATTAAGCGAGTAAGACTCATATTATTGGAATAGTAAAACATATATTAACAATTTAAGAAATATTTCTTTAATTTATTTATTCAAAAAAGTACAATTTTATGAGATGAAGTTATATCAAGAAAAATTAACTGGCTTTCTAATTTTGTTTATTTACCAATATATTAGCATATACGCAATTATGTAATTACAAGTCGGAAGTTAACTGCCATTTAAAAAAATAATTATAGGTCTAGTAATTTATTTTATGTATCTATTATACACACACTTCATGATTTCTGGCGAATTTCGAAACTACGCAAGTAGTTTTTAACATTTTCCAGAAAAGATTAAATTGTTTATAATTTCAGTTTTTATGAATATATGTAAGTTTTTTTTTGTTCTTATATATTTTTTCCCAGGGAGGTAATATAAAATAACATTAGAATGGGCGTTGTGATGTGCTGAGTGTGTAATAAGACAAGAACGCGTCTAAGAGTTTTATAACATTTCTAGCTGAAGTACCAGTCATTCACGGGTCAATATGTAACGCAAAATTCCAAAAAAGGCAGTGAGTTTCCCTCAATTGTAGTAATACAAGGAATGTAATTTGCACATTGGCAATGGCATAGAAAGCAAAGTAATATCTCCAGGAAATTGTTAAACGATTACAGGTTAGAGAGTAACAAATTGCTGAATAAAGTACTATTGGAAATTTTTTTCAATTTGCAGTATTAAAGTTTTATTCTGTTTGAACGAGCTTTTCAATTCAAGGGATCATTCCTAATATGTAATTGAATTTTGTCTGATTCTCCTTAGATATTTAAATATCATGCCTCAAGATATTTCTGCACAATTTTCACAAAGTCTGAAAAAGGTCATAAAAATTATAAAACAGTTTTAAAATTTATTCAAATATTTGTTGTTTCATTTGCTGATGATCATGTTGCTGAATTTCATTCTATTCTCTTCAGCCCTTTTTAAGGGATGTAAGAACAAACATTTATACCATTTTCACAAAGTCTCACCCAATGAAATATTTTAAACAATTTTGTCATGAATAGTTTAAATTAACTTTGCCATCTAACATTATTCCAAAATTCATTCTATTTAATTGCCAATTTTCTGGAATGAAACAAGACTATACTCAATTTTTACAAAATCTCAAAATCTATACAAAATTGTAAAGTACTCCGACTGTGTAGTTAAGTGACTACCTGTGACGATACAAAAATTATTTCATTATCTTCGGTTTCTTTTTTACGTGATGAACAGATATTTTCAGTAAATAAATTTAATTTCATTGCTTTAGTCGTTAATGCGTAATGCGTAACAAATTACTTGCACATTTTAAAAAGATTTTTGCGAAATATCAAGATTATTATTCAATTTTTTTTTAAATTTCGACACCTGCAGTTTAGGTTGAGTGACAGAGTATTATGTCACCAAACTTCATTTCATTCGTTTTAGTCGTTATCACGTGATGCGCGAACAAAAGTTTACGCATTTTGAAACAATTTTTGAAAAATCACAAAATTTAAAAGAAAAAAAAAATGATATCTGTAGTTTAAGTTTTATGACCAGCTATCGTGTCACCAAATTTCATTTCATTCGCTTTTTTCGTTACTGCGTGATACGCGACAAAAAATTTACGTACTTTGAAACATTTTTCGCAAAAAATCAAGATCTAATAATTTTTTTTCTTTTTTAAAAAATCCGATACCAGCAGTTTAAGTTGAGTACCCACCTATTATGTCGCCAAGTTTCAGTTCTTTCACTTTAGTCGCTATTGTCGTAATTCGGGAACAAAAAAAGCGTCACGAACAGAATGACAGAATTGTAGAACGACAGACAAACTTTTTTTGACGGTCGTGCTGGGTTCACAGGTGTTTGAAACAGATAAAAATCATACAGTAGTTGAATTTCATGTAATGTACAGAGAGAAGTCTTATTTTATTTATATTGATAGCTATGTTCAAAAATTCTTAAGATGAGATTTAGTGTTTGACATTATTTCATTCAGAAATGTGTAAATTTGATACGTAATATTTAAGTTCATCAGACATTCATCATTTGGAAAACCCTGATTCATAACGTAGATACCATGTTAACAGTAACACGTAGAACAAATCCAATCTACAGATTAGTGTCAAAGGATTGTGTTTATTAATTGAAATTTAAGAAAATTTTAAGAAAACTATCGAGAAACCCTGACTGTTTAGAAATAATTTCTGACCCTACAAATCTTTATTTTTTGAGCTTAACCCCAATCTTAAAATATAACCCTTATATAGAATTTTGTAAAAATTTTGCATTAGACCTGAAAAGATACAGTAGAATGGAAATACAGGCTGCAGTGAAAATTTCCTGCTGTTTTACTGCAAATAAATAATGAAAAAATATCATACAGTGTGAACAACTCCATTAAAAAAATGCTCTGGCTTAGGATACTTTTTTTTGATTGAATGTATTTCAAATCACTTTGAAACGTAAGTTTTTGCAAAATGCCAATGGGCTAAAATGATACTGAATCTATGAGTTTGGGCTTCATACAACGCAACAGAATAAGCTTTTGTAGCATAACATTTTGTTTAAAGTTCTATGGAATGAAATCAAAAGGGATCATATCTATTGAACGTGATCTTCATTTTATTTGTTAGCTTCATCTTCCCAAACTTTTGTCAAGAAAAAGACATTTGTTCCTTCAAACAGTGGCCTTGTAGCTAGACATTCACTAAGCATGCAGAAAGCTCATCAAAGGTTATGTTTATGAAACATACATCTCAGCTTTTGTGGTTCTGCGGAAAGACATTGTGACGAAGATTATGCGTGCTTTAATTCAGGGGCTGTGGAAAGGGTAAACAAGGATTACAAGATGATGAAATATTCCCTTTTAGGCGTCGTGTTAATAGCAATAACTTGGATCCCACTCTGTCCAAAAGTGTAACTTGAATTTTTATTGAAAAACTGTAAATTCTTACAAAGTCGTTGGAGGGCAAGCGTCCAGGATGGACTGCGAATTTTGCAGCCTAACAGTTGCTAAAACCGGAGCTAAAGTAAAGTTCTCTAGGAGCGAAGCAAGCAATCAGACCTAGCCCACAAGATCGCAGCGCTAACAAAACGCAACAGACAAAAAAAAAAAGCACGCACACATCTGGGGCGGTAAGAATAAAAAAATGTATTAAATTTATAAAAAAAACAATTAGGTGCAGAAATTTAAAAAGTTTAGCAAAACATGTCAATGAAGAAAATCGCCAACATGACATCTGTTAGACAGTGCTGAACAAATCAAAAGTTAACAGCCTCGCCCAAAGTTAACAGCTGCAATAATAAAATGAATTCTGACGTGTTGAATAAGAATTAGCAAATCTGCGGTCATAAACTGACGCAATGGTTTGATCAACCGAAATGCTTTGAGCGGTAGTGGGGGACTGTATACAACATTCATAGGGTAAATTACATGACGGGGGTTATATACTAGTGCCAAAAAGAAATATGTGATGTCAGCATCACAGGCATTAAAAGGGGTCCTATCTTTGGAAGGAGATCTTCATTTTATTTGTTAGCTTCTTCATTCCTAAAATCTTGTTCAAAACGTGACATTTCTTCCATCGAACAACTTCATACAGTGATCTTTTAGGTAAACATTTACTAAATATGTAGAAAGTTCATCGAAGGTTAAGCTTATTGAAACACACATGTGAGCTTCAGTTTTGTGCAAACAAATGACAATTAGATTCATATAACTAAGAAAAACACGCGTCTTTACTCGAAAAATGTATTTTAGCTGTTTCGAGTTCGCCATCGAGTGTTTTTTGTCCCAAACTTTAGTCCAGTTATTTTATATAAATGAAGAAGTGTCATAAACAATTATACAGTTGTCTCAATTTTACAATGAAGGAGGATTACTACAATCTGTTACAAGTGAAATTTTAAATCTCGACACCATAAAGAACAAAAACCTGTCTAGAAAAGGAAAATTGGCAGAATTCAGTCAAATTTTCCCAAAGTATTTTATAATTTATGGATAAAGTATCTTTTAATACATTTCAATAGATCTTCTGATAAAAACTTCATAAACACACTGTTGCTTTAAATAGAAAAACCAAATTACCTTACTTTAACAGCAAAGCGTCTATTTTAGACACTATATATTTTTTTTACCTACGTCTTTCGAAAACTTTTCAATAATAGAGATCTTACCTGCATATCGTGTAGAAGAAGTTCTCACAAAAGATTCAAATTTACAAAAATAAACCCCCGAATGTGAGAAAAACTTGCTCATAAAGGAACACAAAAGTAAAAATTCACTCCCTTTTACGAAACTAGAAACTCAAACTTTAGCTGTTAAGATGACAGTTGGGGAAAAAAATAACAGTTATTGTTACTTCAATTACGACAGTTACTTCAGTTACTTCAATTTTGACTTCTGCTAACTGTCTGGAATTCTCAACAAAATGCTTGTTTCCTTTTTTTAAAGTAGAATTCTTACAAAGGAAAAAGTGCTTTAGTTTTCGTATAATTTTCAAATTGTGAAATGCTAATTTTAAGCATTATCTATAAATTTTTGCTGGAGAATTTTCAAATCTATTTTATTTTTAGACTTCATTATTTAATTACTAGACGCATAAAGAATTTCACAGCTATATCTTTAGTTTTCTTTTGTCTACAGATATTAACAATCATCTACGAAATTGTGGCTCTGAATTACCCTTATGAAAGTATTTACATTTCCTGGGGGTTATATTAATTTTTAGACTTCTAAACTCAATTTCTCAAACTATCAACTTTTGAATAATTATTAAAGTATAAATATAACGAAATAAACAATTATTTATACGGTATAACAATCATCTCAAATATAAGACAGCTAATTTTAAACGGATATAAACATTTTTGAAATTTCTTTTATCATCTCATTTTTACGTCGCCTTATAATGGTGTGTTATTTTAAGGACAATTGTACACAGCTCATTAAAAAATACAATTTCCTCTTCGAACACGTGTTAATTTCTTTTCAGAATATTTTATAATTAGAGACAAGGAAACTATTTCATTTAGTAAAATAAAAGAGAATGTTTTCGCTCCTAAGATTCTGAATGACGAAATTAAATTCTTTTGAAAAAATAATGACAACTGTTTATTCTGTAAACTAGGCTTTATATTAATATATAAATTAAAAATTAAATTGAAGGTAAAATAAACGTTCCAGTGTTTATACATATTATTCGGCAGGTAGCAAGTCCCATTATTATCATACAAAACTTTAAAAAAATACGATTTCTCAATAGATTAAATGACAAGTACATGTCCACTATGCTAAATATTCAGAACATTTTTTCTAGATGAAAAATTTGTTAAAACATTAGTGCATTAATTGTAAATAGGTTTTATAGATGTTTTTAAATGTATCACTGACAAAAGAAAAAAATATGAATGTCATTTAAACACTAAGAACAAGTTTTGAAACATTTTTCAACCCTCACTCCAGATATATAGGGTGTCCGAAAAGTCCTCGACGCATTTAAAAAATTCATAGAAAAAAAAAATTATCCCATGAATATGCAGTTTGCACAACAATACTTCACAGATGACATCGCAAAAAAAATTATACTTTCAAATTGCGTTCATAGGTGGCGCTGTAGCGTCACACTAAGCTTCTTGAATGTCTTGAACAGTCTCATCCAACCTTCGTAGCCGACCACTTCTTTTCCTGTCTAAAACGCTTCCAGTCCCTAAAAACTTTTCATGCCAGGTCAAAATGCTGTTTCGACTCGGAAGGTTTTTCTTAAACATGCTACGAAACTTTCTCTGAAATGTAGTCATGGATTTTGATTCGAAATAAAAACCTACGCAATGCGCTTTCTCAGTTGCAGTCGCCTTAGCTAGAATAAATATTCACGCACGCCCCGTCAGTGCTATTTGAAACTTACGCAAAATCCCTATTGGCTCTCATTGCTGAAAACGGTAGATGCAGCGCTATCTATGAACAAATTTTGGAAGCAATGTGCTTTAAGATGAAAAAATAAATTCTTGATTTTGAGAATCATTATTGCACGAACCGCATATCCATACAACAATTTGTTGCTTTTCAGTGAATTTTTGAAATATGTGAAGGCTTTTTCGGGCACCTTGTACATATAACAGGCAGGAGATTTGAGATGGAGGTCTACCTGGTAAAACAGCACCACATTCGTATTACATTCAAATAAATCATATGCAAAATATCTATTTCCGATGCTCTTTACAGATTCAAACAGCTCTCAAAAGCAATGCTTTAGTAAAGATACTGAAAGACAGTCCAACACTGTCGGAACTTCATCGCCCAAAAAGTGCTTTTTATGTAAGAAGGGTGAAATCGCATGTAATATTGAATCGGTTGAACTTAAAAGGAGATTTCTGTACTCTTGGTAACTTCTTTATATTTAATCTTACAATTTAATAGAGTCATCGTGTTTGGTTTTAAAACGAGGTTTCTACTATTTAAAACTACGCTGCAATAAAACAGCAAAGATAATGTAGGGGAAGGTGGTCCAAAATGATCCCCTTAAGGGGAACCATTTTGGGATTCCATTAAGGGGATCATTTTACCCTCACCCAAGGGCAAAATCATCCTTCATTTGAAAATAATTGTAAGTTCTTTTTTATCGGCAAAATAACAGATGTAAAAGTAATTATGACTATACCTAATGAAATAAATTAAGTTTTACAATCATACAGTATGCATCATTTATTTTTATGAAAATTTTGAAATAAAAAATGTCACAAACAATAAAATGGAACAGTTCAAAATTATAATTCAAAATTTATGGCTCAAAATTAACTCAGAAATAAATTAATGTAACGGTTAATCACGCATTTTGAGAACGTCTGAAGGGCTGCCATGATGACTAGGACCAGGCACTGGAGTTTCTTCAGTCGATGCATCATTTTACTTGACAATATGACTGTTCACTTTAGGTCATATTACCGGAACATGCTGAAAAACATAAATTAAAAAAGTGAAATTCACATCTAAAAACGTATTATATTCAGTAAACCAAGTCATATTTCTGTACATTACATACTGTATTTCAAAATAAATAGGAATTTTAGTACTTATCTTATAAGAGATATGATAAAATTCAGTTTAAAAAAAAAGAATTTCTTACAGACGCAATTTACCGATTGCTTAAATATCGCCACTGCTTCTTCTTGACTTCGCACAGCTAGTTTATGTGTTATCTAGATAATAGCACTGCCTGTCTGGAATAAAACATATGTGAATCGTTTCGTTCGTTAGAATGATTTTGGGCAACATTCCCCTAATATGTCAGAAGGATTCATTTCCGATTTAAGATACTTCCTTCCTAAAATTTAGTGAGCGTTAAAAGTTTCTTTTTAAAATGAATAGATTCATCCAATCCTCAGTTTTTTTAACACTTTCCATCAAAGTTCAAAAGTATTTATGATTTTGGTTTGTCTGTCTGTGTGCCACAAATATGCATCAATTACTATGAGAAATTTATATTTAGTCCTACTTAATTTATTTTTAGTTTATTCCTATGTATAGTGGGCTGAGCGTAAAAAAAATATTCGATTTTGTTTTTGACCTAGTGCTGAAAAGTTGTGTATTGGTGGGTAGGTAGTTCACACGTGCAACATTTTAAGGAAAACAAACTATATCTTCCAGTTCCAAAATGACCATGTTTTTAACAGATTTTTACTATAAATGCTTTTTATTGTTTTGTACGCAGCTCGTCATTTTGTTTATAAATAAAACTCAGAAATATAAAAAAAAGAAATTTACCACAGAGAGATTGTAGTTAGGGAAATGCTTGCGCACACGTAGATGTGCTGATTTATTTCACTATCCAATCACAATCAAGGTCCCTCTACATTTAGAAGGGGGATTCCCTTTCAAATTTTAAGTTATTGAATCATTTTCTTTCGATGGAGTACATAAGATTTTGCTAATTATCTCTATTTATTAGAGAGTTTCTCTTTACTTTTGTTCTCGAGTTAGTGATTATTTTATAATCATGCATTCTAAATTAGTTAAACTTAGTTAAATATTAATAACACTGTATGATTTAGCAATTATTTGAAAAAAAATGCAGAATAGAAGCAGTGTTTGGAGTTCCAACAGAGTTAAGTTCTCATATTTTGCCAACATATAGGGATGTTGTTGTTGTTATTGCTGCCGTGTCCATGAATAGACGACACTATCCATGGAAAGAGGGGTGCCAATGTCTCCGAGGCGGTTGAGTTCTACTTGTTGGTCCCTAATTTTGAACCGATTCCAGATGAGGGACCAACCACCACCTGAAATCGGCACCCCCAGAGGTATCGTTTCACAACTTGGAGGACATTGGAGCCACGGCGGATTTTACGTGCACCAGCTCCCATTAGCGCACGCGGTTCCACAGCGGACGAGACGAGAGGAAGATGACCCTCGCAAGCTCTGGCCAAGCTGGCTGCTGCTTCACTTGCCGTGTTCTTATGGGAACGGAGTTTAGCGTCCAAACCACTGCGGGACAACATATAGGGATGTAATGAAATATTATTTGTTGGTACGAATTGATTTTAAAGAAAAATTGAATAAAGTCGATCCAAGTACTTCAGAAATCGCAGATAAAGTTGCAGAGAAAATTGAAGAAATTTGGCGCACAGCATCTCTAGTATACTGCAGGTGATTCGAGCATATATTGAAAAATACAAGAACATAAAGAAATATTTTGGTATGGAAAAACTGATAACATCAACTTTAGAAACGAAGCTTATAAACTTTCAGAAAAACTCTGAGAAACTGTTCGACATTTCTTCCTGTAAATGTGTTTCATTTCATAAATGTTCTTGCTCAAATTCTAAAAAGGTTCCTAAACTTGAAAGATCTTTTCTTATAGACCAAAGAACACTTAGGCAAATGTTCATCGGTGCAGTTGATTTAAAAGAAACTGAAAAAATGAGAAACCGAGCTGATAGAAAGCATAAAAGACAGAATGAATGATTCTTAAAAGAAATGTTTCTTCATCTACTACTACACAGTCTAGGATCGCTTCCGCTGATAAAGATTCTGATGAGGATTATCGTAATTCTGATAATGACACGGATTATTCAATTTCCTAAAATAGATATCAAAGATCTTAGCACAGACCACCAATGCCTATGGGATATCTTTCAGGCTGCCTTAAATGGAAGCTGCTCATCAAGTTCGTCACAAAAGCATAATTAAATTGTCTCATGTACGCTGGCTAACAACTGCAAATTGCATTATGCGTTTGTACATTAGCTGTTTAAAGCCTTCAAACTCTGGCAGAATTCTGTATGAAAGGGAACTCTCCTACATGGTTTATAATCAAACTAAACCCATTTTGCACGAATGGTCCCACAAATTTGTGGAAAGCAATCCGTACCTCACGTTTTCTTAAAAATGAATACAAAGAAACGGCTATTTCGGTCATCCAGAAGCGATGGTACTGTCAATGATCATAGACGATAGAAAGCCCATTCGAGAACTTGGCCTACGTAGGATTTTACAGTCAAGAAGAGAAAAATGGAAGGAATATGACCCTACATCATTCCGTCACTTAACATTGAAGCAGTTTTATACAGAAATCTTATTGATTGGCATAAATGTTTGTTGACGGAACTCCCAGTAACAACATTTTAACAGAAGACGATTTGAAAGTTTTGATTTTGAGTGGAGAGACAGTAGATAAACACGGAAAGTCTAAAATTTCCATACTATACCCAAAATGTTGAACGTTTTCTGAAACTCGTAACTGCGGCTGTGTGTGGAGAATACATGGGAGACGGGTTAATTAGAACGCGAATAGTCCAGAAAAGTTAAGTCCTCATTTCAAACCAAATGTGAGTATCGCGTGAAACAGCAATAACTGCAAGACAAGATACTTAAATGCCTATATGGTTGGGTGGACATGGGTGGAACTTGCAATGCAGCCACTTCCTCGTGGTGAGTTCTGGATTTTTTCTGATTTTTAATTCAGAGAAAAGCGAAGACCTGCAAAGAGAGAGAAGAGAGAGAATGAATATTTATAACAATGATTAAAATCTGGCAAACTTCACAGGCATTTTGGAACTCGAGATAGTTTTTGTTTCCTTAAAATTTAGCACACATGACCTACACACCAGTACACAACTTTTCAGCAATAGAGCAAAAACAAAATCCATTTTTTTTTTAACGCTCCGCCCTAATGTATAGTGGCATGCATTCCATTGAAAACGGTGTATGTAGTAATTGTTCTTTTAAGGAAGCAGGAAGAGGGAAAAAGTGGGAATTAAAAAAATAGCAGATTTATTCATTTAGAATATTGGAATAAAATATCAGCTAATTAAAAATATGGGATGGATTGCACCATAACTTAAATTAACAAAGTGAAATGTACAATGAAATGTCTGTTAAAGTTATAAATATTTTTTATGCCATTAAAAAATAAATATTTTTTTATAGTTAACGCGATGGTTACAGATCGGCATGGTTAACGAAATTTGATATGACTTTGAAAATCATTTTTTTCCTTGAAGGAAAATGACACTTGTACATATCGTAAAAAATGAAATCAAATATTCTCCTAAAAATCTTGAAATGTTTTCATTCATGATTTCCAACCATAAAACTTCAAAGTCCACTTTTACATGACTTTAAATTATTAAAAAGTGGCAACATTTATGTGCAGTTTAAAATTCGAAGAAGAAATGCGGAAACTGCTAAAACACCACATGTATATTTATATATTTACCAGACGAAACCAGAAGAAAGAAAGAATATAACAAGCTCCATTTAGAGTCATGTCTCGTAATTTTTATGGTACAATAATCGCCGCGTATCGTGAAAGTATAAAACGGTAACAAGTGAAAATGTTTTTATCCCGGGCAAGCACGTTTACTATAAAAATCGGTATTTATGCTGATGCTGTTGAAGGAACGTGCTTTTAAAGCTGAACGTAACCTGCAAAGATAAATAAGGAAAAAAAGAAAACGAATGCTAAATATTTATTTTATTGAAATGCCTTATGTGATAAGTGACGTTTTATGAGTTTTAGAATAAAAATAATGACGAAGAGATATATTATGCAAAAGAATAAGAAAAAGCAAAGAACGACAAGAAGAAAATTTGACGTTATTTTAAGACTGAAATTCGAAAGGAATATTTACGTAAAATATATTTAAGTGCAAAGAGAAATAGTAAAATAAAATAATAGTTTGGATTTCATGCACACAGTCATCTTGAAATTATGTAATTAAAAGTAAAGTTTTTACTTTTTTGTTGTAGAGGCTAGCTCTGTACGTCATATTCATACATTTTTACTTCCTTGCTTGTACGGAGTATACGTACGTGCGTCTGTGCGAACGTATGTATGTAACTCGCATATTTCAAAAACTATTGGTCGTAGAATGTTGAAACTTTATATTTAGGATTGCTGTAACATCTAGTTTTGAACCTCCCCTTTTGGTCCCAATCAAATGGATTCATTACATTATTTCACTAATCGTACATTATTAAAGCAATGCAGAGTTTTAAAATCACCTTCACAAAGTAATGAGCAGTGGGCTGCATGTGTATTGAAAATAAAAACTTATGCAACAAAATAATAAAAGGGATTGAAGAACTACAAATTAATCAACCCAGTATATTCATCCGATTGATATAAGACCTCATGCAAGAGAAAGAGATTCAGATTAAATAAATACAAGAATTTCAGTTGATAAAAACCACGTAAAAACTCTAAATAGTATATTTTTTTTTAAATTATGAATTTATTAGCATTATTTCCTGACATAGAAGTTCTGTTGCTGCTCTTATTTCGTTAGATAAAAAAAATACACTTCTCATATCCAAGCCTAAATTTATTTTTCAGCATATTATAATATGTATATGAATGCTTTAAAAAAAAAAACCTTTTTTCTAAAGCACATTTTTGAATTTTGAATATTAGTTGTATTTATTTATGTTTAAATTTTTCAAATTACTTTAAAACTTTATCATTCTCAAGCCTATTGTTTACTTTTAGATATTTATTTACTTTTTACTTTCCGAACATGTACCATGTAAGGAAAGTATTGTAATCATGAAAAAATTCGACTTCGAGATTTTGGTGTATTTACACGTTTTGAGGTCTTCTGAATCCATTTATGCTATTTTTACGAGATGTATGTATGTATGTGTGAATGTGTGTGTGTGTGTGTATGTGTGTGTGTGTGTGTGTGTATGTGTGTGTGCTTGTGTGTATGTGAGTGAACACGATAGCTCCTGAACGGAATATTCGATTGAGCTCAAATTGGGTATATATGTCATAAACCACCGTCGCAAGACCGGTATTGATTTTGGTGTGTATAGGACTTATAGTTTTTCTACAGGGCTACGACAAAGATTTCTTTTACATTATGGCCTATAGGGGGAAATTCTTGAAAGTGCGCTAGCGTTTAAACGGTACATTCGATTGAGCTCAAATTGGGTATATATGTTATAAACCACCGTTGCAAGACCGGTATTGATTTTGGTGTGTATAGATCCTATAGTTTTTATACAGGGCTACGACAAAGATTTCTCTTACATTATGGCCTATGGGGGGAAATTCTTGAAAGTGCGCTAGCGTTTAAACGGTGCATTCGATTGAGCTCAAATTTCGTATATATGTTATAAACCACCATCCTAAGACTGGTATTGATTTTGATGTGTATATAACTTATAGTTTTCCTACAGGGCTACGACAAGAGATTTCTTTTACATTATGGCATATGGGGAGAAATTCTTGAAAGTGCGCTAGCGTTTAAACGGTACCTTCGATTGAGCTCAAAGTGGGTATATATGTTATAAATGATCATCTTAAGACCGGTATTGATTTTGGTGTGTCTAGGACTTATAGTTTTTATACAAGGATACGACAAAGATTTCTTTTATATCATGGCATATGGGAGAAATTCTTGAAAGTGCGCAAGCGTTTAAACGGTGCATTCGATTGAGTTTCAATTTGGTATATATGTTTGAATTATTCATCGATTCAAATTTATTTAAATGCATGTTAATGATCTTAATCGTAAGAGTTCGGAAAGTCGAGTGGAGTCACTCCAGATTTTTTTAACTTTCAAAATTGTAAAAAAAGAAAGAAAAAGAACGTGTAAAATATATGTATCTATGGTCAAATGTTACTAAGAACAATATTGTGAGCAATTGTAAAACATTGTAAACTAACTGCTTTTATATTATATAACACTGATGTATTTTACCAAATGTAATCCAAAAATTGTGCTGTAAAAAAAAAAATAAATAAAGTAAAAATGAGGGAAACCGCTGCTTGCTGGACCTGAGACTGGAGCTAGGGTTCAGCAGGACAGTCCCAGCAAACACACACCTGCTGGCCGAGTACCTTGCCAGTGCCTTTCTGCCTTTAAGTCCAGCACCGGCCCGGCACTGCAAAAAGTAACTGAATCGTACCAAAAGTGGTCGCCCGAGAAGTACCTTGCCAGAAGCCCGGGAAGGCAACGGCACTCTGCTGGCATGCTGCATGGGCCGGCCGTTACTCACAATAAAGGCACTGGCCCATTAAGTTTATAATGCGCAAAATGAAACGGCCGGGTGCCGGCTATTATTAAAAATAAAGGCACTGGCCTGGTATCTTAACAGTGACTACAATATAAAGACACGGTACAGGATTAGTGCCTATTTACAGTACTGCTGCCATAATTAAAATACGAGCCTTTGGCGGATTCGGTGTAGGGGGCTTATTCATCAACACCTACCCCCACCCCGAAAAAAAAAAACATTCCTTAAGTGTAATATTTTGAAAGATAAAAAACACAAATGAAAAATAAAAAAAGCAAAATCCGTTGGTCAATCGTTTGCAAATTATGTGCGCCTATCATTAGTGAATTGTGTGCAGTTTTCATAAACTGCAATTATCTTACAAATTTGCAGTCGCAAAAGATTTGTTATGAGAGAGGCGGTAACACATTTCAGTAAAATCATTTAGAGGCGGTAACGCATTTCAGTTAAATCATTTAGAAACAGTTTAATTTCAATATTTCAGAGTTAGAGATTTTATAAATGAGCTATAGTACTTTACGGTTAATATATATATGTATTAATGACTGTCATTTTATCTCTCCCCCCCTCCTTTATTGAAAATTGTCCGAAAAATGTGCCCCCCAAAAAGCGCCATAATTTTACATATATTTAGTTCGCAAAAGCTCTATTAGTTCACACAAGCTTTAATATATTGTTACAATATTCCGTAAGCTGTCAATAGGCATCCCATATATTTTTCTATAAATAGGTTACATCAATATAAATAGGTCAATCAAGGACGTACCCAGGGGAGTGGTGCGGACTCTCCCCGAAATTTCAGTTTTGGCAAACAATATAATAATGATGAAGTCTTTTTGTGGAAAATCCTACCTTCTTCACCGTTTGGACCCTCCCCGAAATTTTTTTCTGGGTACGTCCCTGGTTACAATCACAAAAATTTCAACATAGGGTGACCAGGCGAAATACACGAAAAATGAGATAAAATGACATACTCGATTAATATCTAATATGGCAATAATGAAATTAAAAAATTAGGGGGTTCAGGGGGGGTCTCCTCCTGACAAGTCTCGAACAGCCGAGTTTTATATATATACATATACATACATATATATATATATATATATATATATATAAATCTTACAGAAAGTAATAATAAATAAAGTTGCACTATTGATACTCATTAACATTAGGATAACATTTGTTTATTGTGCATTTTCTTGAGATCAAAATATTTTTTGTTAGCTATTGTGAAAAGAAATTCCTATATCTATCTGCTGTATATTACATGACTTAAATTTTACGGAGGAAAACACTTTTATACACTAAAACATACTATGAGAGTATATATATTAAAAACAGTGAAACTTAAAATTTACCTGTTATTTTCCCAACTTTTTAACATAAAATCGAAAGGCTTCGAAATGTATTATGAACCAAGAAGATATCATCATTGAAACAGCGTTGTTTTATATAAATAACTGTTCCAAATGATGAAATGTTACTGGTCTTATGAAACTGTTTAAAAATACCAATTTAACTTTTTCGAAAGCTATATACAACAATGAGGAATCTGAAAAATTTTGTATCCTAAAAAGTATAGTTCATGCGTAATTCATCAAATAACAAATAAAATTTGGCCGTTGTTTAACGTAATGGAATGGGAAGCGCACTCAATAGAATCGGTTGCCAAAATTTATAAACTCAAAATCGCCACTTCCGTTTTAATGAAATTCGCCAACTTTTCAAAACATCTCACTGAAGCCGCCTATAAACCTTCTGTGCCCCTCCCATAAACACACACTATAACTCCCTTTGTTTTGGAGGTTCGAATACATTCGCTGAAAACGACTAAAAAATAATCTCAATAAATATAGCCAGATCTGCAAAAACAATTCGAATATTTCAACCTAATATCACCAAATTAGACTAGCAGTTCTTACGCTGGGAAGGAGGTCTGATATATATGTCTCTCTTCTTTTATTTATTTATTTATTTATTTTTTTGCACCTGCCAGAAGTTTCGTAAGGTAAGCAGTAAATGCTGGGAATAATTGAAGAACAATCTAAATAGGGTTTTTAAATAAATGAGTGAACAAAATATCTGCGTAGTTTCTAATTTTCACTATTACATGAAAATACTGTCCCATTTTTTCTAAGAAAATAAGTACAGGAGCCCTATAGCTTTCCTTAGGGGGAGGCCAGAGACGTCCCCCACCAAAAATAAAAAATCGGGGAATGTCCAAAAATTTTGAAAGAGTCCAAATGGTAAAAAAGGCAAAATATTTCACACAAAGACTTTATTCTTCATCATTATTGTTTTGCAAACAAGAAACGAAATTTCGGATGGGGGGGTTGGACTCCCTGGACCCCCCCCCCTTGTATACGTCCTTCGGTTTGGCAAACTGGGCAACCGCCCAGGGTAGCTACAAAAAACTGTTGAAACTGTCGATCGATATCAAGTAACCAAATAAACTTCCTAACCTAGAACTGAAAACTGCACATCAGTAAGCCGAGAAAAAACACGGATTTTTTAATTTAGTGTGTAGCTTTCTCTTTCAAATTTACAGCATGGCTAGCCCGACTGTAGCTTTTACATTATGAGGGAAAGCAGTAGCGTAGCCAGAATTTTATTTCGTAGAGGGACTGGGTATCAAATTGTAAGCCAACGTCCAATTATAAGCTAAATCTCAAATTGCAAGCTAAGTAAAGTGTCCCATTTCGCGGGGGAGGAGGCTGCAGTCCCCTCAGCCCCCTAATAATAATAATAATAATATGAACGCCTATCAGAGTTTGATTATTTAAATGAAATAACGAAATTTTATGCTAACACTACGAAATATTTACTGGCCCATTACCTCTAAAAGTGCTTGCCCGGTTCATTTTAAAAAGTACCACGCCGCTAACTATGCTGTGCATGTTTTAGACACATGGGCGCGACAGGCATTTCACCATTATTGGCAATGTACTGGCGCATATGCATTTTTCAGGCATTGGTATTCCAGTGACTTTATACTGACGGCAATGTACTGTGCTCCCGGCATATGTATATTTGCATATTCAAAAACATGGGCTAGATATTTATAGCTATTATAACACATTATTAAATTGCGTAAGCAAGTGATTGTTCCACTACTTTTTCCCTTATAATACCCAAGGTTTTATTTTACAGATGAAAGATTTCCCTCATGAAATTATCTGCTCAATCCTTATTTCTTGGAACAGAGATTCTTTCATTGAAGGCACTTGCCAGCACGGCGGGTACCCTGCCGTCATTTTCCGGGCAGTAGTGTGTTTGCTGAGGTAGGACACTTCAGGAACTAAAACAGGCTTTAAACCAAATAGGTAGGCCGTTCCTGAAGTCAGTATCCTATAGTATCCTAATCAAATGGATAGTTTATCTACAGGGCCGCTCAAAAGACTTTAAATAGATTAAGCTCTATGGGTAGAAATTCGTTTGAGCGTATTTTAGAGATATTAAGCTATTACAAATGACTCAGAAGTGATATATGTTATTAAGGCTGATGAAAATATGAATTCCTCCATCCAAAATACTGTCTTTATCATCTATCGTTCTGCTACTGGTGCAATCAAAAGATTTGCAACACATTACGGTCAATGGCAGTTTTAGGGACATTGATCCATTTCAAACACAATATGGCCCTACCATACAGTTAGGTGTTGGTCCGACCACGGTCACGTGCATCCCTCAAAAGTTACGCCAAAGTCGCCAAGTCGGCGACTTCTGGTGTACGTGTGAATGTATTTAACTCTCATGTCTCAAAAACTATTAGGCGTAGAATGTTAAAATTTCATATAGAAGATTGTTGTAACATGTAGTTGTGCATATCCATTTTTTGGTTCCTATCTACTGGAGTGTTTATTTACAGGATCACCTAAAAGAGTTTCAATACATTAATATCTGTGGACTTCTTCAATATATTAAGTCTGTAGTCAGTTATTGTTTGGTCCATGCCAAAATCTCGCCATTTTTCGTTGACCTTGATGAGTTTTTCAGAAATATCGCCAAATTTGGCAGCGAAAATAACTACGTATTTCGTATAACTCTAAAACTGTTTACCATAGAATGTTGAGACTTCGATTTTAGATTGTATTGTAACATACAATTGTGCAACTCTTTTTTGATGCAATCAACGGGGCAATTTATTTACAGGATAAACCAAAAGACCAGATGCATTAAGATCTGTGGATACTTTTAATTCATTAAAAGGCTGTGGTCAATCACTATTAGAACTATGGCTAAAATCATGAAAACTATCGCAACCACGGCAGCTTTTGGCGAAATATCGTCCAACTAAGTCCCAAATATAAATCTTTCAAATTGAACCCATCCTGGCGATATCTCAAATATTTGGCTAGAAATTGCTAAACCTTAGTATTATTGCAGTATTGCATCTCTTTCAAACAAAATAAGTTTAGATGAAGCGTGCTGAAAATATTTTTGATTTAAATAGACGTGCAAAGAAATCATGTGTTGTCCACATCAGATTTCTTTAGGTTGAAAATCGTAACTGACCTCACCCAATCAATTTGTTTGATTGCTTCAATGAAAGAATCTCTGTTCCAAGAAATAAGGATTGAGCAGATAATTTCATGAGGGAAATCTTTCATCTGTAAAATAAAACCTTGGGTATTATAAGGGAAAAAGTAGTGGAACAATCACTTGCTTACGCAATTTAATAATGTGTTATAATAGCTATAAATATCTAGCCCATGTTTTTGAATATGCAAATATAGATAATGTTTTAGGTTTGAAGACATGTTAGGAAAACATCTAAAGCGTGGAATACGTTATACGTTTCCACGCCATTATATAATCGGGCATAGAATTACGTTGTCGTTACAGCAGATGTTCTATCCAGTGTCAAATTGGTAATGACATCTTTTGAACATGATTTTAACACGATGACTGAAATTAAATTTTATATATAATTCGATTTTCACCCACATGCAGTCTTACTTTCAGACTCACTTTCATCAACTTGATATGTGTATACATACAGTTTTTGTATGTATAAGTTAACTGACCTTTATTTCACAGAATTTGGTCCTATATGCATGCTTCTAATTACAAAATTTATCGAAATTCCATGCATAGTGGAGATATTAAAACTTTGAAGTGAAAAGCAGATTTAGTGAAAAAATACACAACCCAAATTTGTATACAGGCCCCAGGCTCATATATAGGGAAATCTTGCCCATAAAAGGACATAGAAATACAAAAAACTCGATGATGGTATGACGAGCATTCATTGAGAAATTTTAATTCAAAGTTTCAGTGCATACTTCAGGGACTCCAAACAAACAGAAATGGGAAAATATCGCCTTATCAAAGGATGTACGAGATTTTAGAGTAGGTACGATCATGAAATATATTACGCAGTAATGTATTGTGTTGTTCAAGTAGAAAATAAAGTACAATATTTGTATAATCACTGCTATTGTAAGAAAATGCATTAAGTATAACACTTATAAATATCATATAAAAGCTCATACAATTTTAAAGAGTTATTTCAAATAAGAATATAATAAGTAGTGATTTTTTACAGATGAACTGAAACAGAAACAAATATGATGCAATTAAACAAACTCTAACAGTTAGCTATCCTGCTTTTTATTTTCACATCGCATGATTGATTGAATTTCCTTATGAACTTTTCTCAGTATTATAAGCGGGATGCATCTGGCAACAGATAAAATACAATTCTGCAAATTTATTCCTTTCACTGATTTGATTTCGTATTAATTTTTGAAGTAGAATTGTCATTTATTCTGTACTTTATTTTGCATAACGATCCTACTACAAGTGTGAAACAGTTTAAGTAACTAAATGTCATATTTTATATTTTGTTTAATATTGATCGTATGAATGCGGAAATTTTTGTGTTTACAATGACTTTGCTCGTTGAAAATTTCCTTAAATATGAATGTAAGGACCTGAGGACTGTATACAGATTTAGATTGTGTAATGTTTCACTAAAATTGTATTACTGAATTTTAATATCTTCAGACTGCACCTAATTTTGATCATTTTTGTACCCGGAAGTATATATCTAGGATCGGCAGTTGCGAAAACAAAGCTTAACTCATACGTGGATACGCAGTGTAAAGAATCGGCTACATTTGAACAGCATTGGGCAAATATATTGGGCAAAAGACAGACAATATTGGGCAAAAGACAGACAATATTGGGCAAAAGACAGAATTAGATCGTGTTCTTTAAAATCCAACGTTGATATTCTTCTATTATACTAGACTTACTTGAAATTTTTAACATGGATTGCTAAAAATTGTTCGCTTACTTATACGGCTATATGTTGACAAAAACAATCAAACACACAATAAAATATTTTACTTATAAAGAAACAGTGTTAAATGAGAGATCACGAAATACTTTTATATAATTTCTAAATCAAATTTCAACATGCATCAAATAAACTAGAACTACTTTATCAATCGAGCAAAATAAACACTAATTTACTTCTAATAAAAGTAAGACAGCTCTTTTATTAACTCCATTGACAAACGGGAAAATGTCACATTTTAAAATAAATGATTTGAGGAAAATGATAATTGCTTACCATAAACATTTTACTTAAACTTTCTTTCAATTAAACTGACACACGTTGCATAAGAAAGCTAAAAGAGAATAACACATTTCTTTAACTATAAAAAAATATATATTTTGGTCTGACATTTATCTAAAATGTAAAACAAACATTATTCAAATTCATTTATTATCCAATGACACTAAGTAAAAGCTATGGGTCAAAAAATAAAAATCTAACATAAATGATTTTTTTCAGTACTATGAAATTTGAATAAGATATTAAAAATCATATTTTCTGTCTGTACAAAACTTCGTCAGTAATTTTAATGCTATTTCCATGACTAGTTTTGTTGCAATTTAAAAACAAATATGTATATATGCACACTCACAAACAGAAAAATTTCGGTTTGTATTTCATTCAAATGTTAATACAATGTACATAATTTTTCTAAAATTAAAAAAAACAGTTTGATGAAAATTTAAGGAATTTTACAAGCATTTCGAAGAAACATAAAATGCATATAATAAACATATAAGTCTTAATTTTTTAAAATTGTAAAATTTTTGCAAAAATGCATTTAAAATTCTAAGAAATTTCTATAGAATTTGTTTCATCACTTTCAAGAAATGCAGAGTTACAGTTAAATTTAATTTAAAAATAATGCTTATTTCAGTAAAAATATCAAATATTTGCTTCACTAAATACCTCACGTTATGAAAGTACAATATGATAAATTTTAAGACGCAGTTTATTTGAACGAAGAAATATTACTTTGTAAATAAATCTCAATATGATTCTCCACTATTTAAATATTTATATTTGATCGTAATTTTGGTTACTTAGCCAGTTTCATCGAACATATTAAAAACTTCTTAAATTATCAAGCTACGAATAGGTTTAAATATCTATTCGAAAGAATTTTCATTTATTCATTTATTAATTCTTTTCATGTTTTTTGGTTCTTGTGCAGATATTACTAGTTCAGTTGGTATGGTTATTCATTTTATAAGATGAAACGTGCGCTTTATTTGTTCTTTGAAGTACTTAACTATTCCACGAATGAAGCCTATTTTAATCAAAATAAAATTTTATAACAATAGTTTTAGCTTTATTACTAAATGAATTAATTAAAATAATATTTAAAAAAATCTTCCTACCTCACAAATCTTAGTTGTAAATTTGATTCTTCGAGCGTTTATTACGATTCCATACCCTTATTTCTTCTCAAGAGAGGTTTTTTTTTATAACAATTACTTCACCTTTCACCCTTATAACAACTGTAGTTCTAGATTACGACATAAATGCACAGCCTTTGTATTTTGTTGATAAGCCAGAATTTGAATTTAATAATTTAATATGGTAATTGAAAAATGCTAAATTTTTCAAGTTTTATTTTAAACATGCTACCAATGAATTTACAATTGATGAAATAGTAAAAGAGTATTTATTAAATGTGCTCAAAACAATTTATAAAAATATTTTTTCACAATAACTGTTGGATTAAAAAAAAAGTTATGATAATAAAGGTTGCTGCAATATAAACTTTCAAATTGGCAAATTAAACTTTCGCGAATAATTTTAAATGCAAATGCTTAATCTTGCATTTTATTTTAAAATTTAAAAAAGCAGTTTTAATATATGCATATATTAAAACTACTATATAGTTTAAATTATATGCATATATAAAACTATGCATATATTTTAAATACTTCTTCATAGTTTAATATTAAATTTTACCAAGACTTAACCAAGGTGTATAAAAAAAGGCATTCCAAAGGAACTGGTGTTTAAAAGATAAAATAGTTTCAACTTTGTAAGATAACATACATAAAGGCACTTAGCAAGTTGCACGGGCGTTTTACCAGAAACGCGAAAATTTATACATGTATCATTCGTTTACAAATAATGTATACTTTAAACAGCTGTTCTTAAAATTTGCATTAGGGAACATATTTATATTTATGTCTGCAGCAATTTTTTTGTTTGTTTGTTTTGTGTTGCAGCAAGCATATATGAGAAACATCTGTCTGCCGGGGTGGGGGAGGCTTTTTTTGTCTACATGGCAGAATCTGTTTATTTTAAACAGTAACACACTATTTTGAATTTATTAAACAAAAAGTAACCTTCATATTATCCTGTATATTAATTTTCACGCATTTTCAACAACAATTTCTGGACATATTGCTAATCCTTTATTGCGCGACTGTAAGGGTTTTCGTCAAATCGAGACTCGCATATGTAGATCCGATTTTCTCACCCAAACACATTTTGCTCATGGGATATAAAATGCATATAATTTACCCCGAAAATAATGTTTTTAGTCTCCAAACTTTCTGGAACCGAGAATATGAACAATAATATTATTTATCTTTCCGTCTAATTTCAATACGACAATTTAATACTTGAATTTGCAATTCACTGCCACAAGGTCGGAAAAAAAAAGATTACGATACGAAAAACTCCTCGCGTTAATTTAAAAAAAAATACATTTTTTTTACATGTGTATATGACCTCCGTACAAAAAACTACCAACTAGTAAAATATACCCCATACACCAATGAAGTGGCGTACAAGATTTGAGAATTGTATCCTAAAAAGTGTCGGAGATATGAAGATAAATATAACGATGACTTAAATCACTTTTCAATGGCTCTCGAAAGGAAAAAGTCATGTCAGATGGCCGCATTTCACCGGTCGCACAGAAATTATGAAAGAAACGATTCTTCTACTCTACCAATAAACGTTTACATTCAAAATAACGTTTAGCCCCCGACCCTCTTTCTATAAAAATATCTCTGAGACGATATATGATAAAAAACTGAAATCCGGTACATCACTTCATTAGTGTATGAAGTACGTTTTGCTAACTGGGATTTTTTTTACGCGGGTTGTATACAAATTTAAAAGTTTAAATTTTGTAAATTAAGGAGATGCATTTTTTCTTAAAAGCGGCTTATTTCCGATCTTATTTTCAACATTTTTTTTCAATTCACATTTCGCACTTATCTCTAATAGATACAGAATTAAAGGCCGTTTTCAGCTTTTTGGGACACCCTGTATAAAAAGAGAGTTTGGTATTAATTAGTTTGCTATCAGTAAAGATACGACAATAAATGGCACTAAAATACGTTTGTACAATATTTAAAGTTCCACAAAAGTTCAAAAATGTTCAAAATCTAAAAAAATAAATTGCACTAAAATGTTTTATGCGCGGATAATGTACACTGACCTCCAAAAGTTAAGGAACAACATGTTTTTTGAAGCTCACCACAAAAAAATGACACTAACTATAAAATTTGTGTAGCTTATATAAATAATAAACATGAACTTTATCCAATTTTTTTGCAAAAACGATAGATGTCACTTTTTTTTAATAGAAAAGAAGAGGCATACATGAGTGAGAGATTAATATGCAAATATCAGGGTTTCGTAATTACTCGTTGTAACTTTTGTTAATTTACAACTTTTGTTAGCAGATTCGTTGACAATGGGCAGCAAGGTTCAGCAATGTCTAAGAGAAGTTGTTTGTTCGATTCGTTTAAGTGGAGGTCGGTCGGATGGGTTGTCATAGGCTGATGCTGCTAGGCATCTTAATTTGTCTCGCAGTGTGGTACGCCGCCTCTGGAATGAATATCACTGAAGCTTCTGTGTCCAGAAGACATGTTCCAGATCGACCACGAGCACCTGCAGAAGATCGTTTTGTAGCTCTTTCGGCCCGAAGGAGAAGGAACATTTCTGTGCGGCAATTTGTTGCAGAGCACTCTGTAGTCAGGGAGAAGACTGTCAGTTAGTACGTTGCGAAGGCGTGTTCACAATACAGGTCTCGATGGCAGGCGACCAGTTATGTGTCTCTCCCTCAAAGGACGACAGAGAAGGGCTCGCTTATCTTCTGCAAGAGCACACGTTTCCTGGACCAGAAAGCGATGGGCTTGTGTACACTTTCCAGACGAGTCCAGATTTACACTGGAGAGCGATTCAGGGAATCTGCTGATCTGGAAGGAACAAAGCACCAGATACCATCAATCCAGCACTGTTGAAAGACACAGTTACCGAGATAGTGGAATGATGGTTTGGGCAGGAATCTCACTCGGTGGCCACACTGACCTGCATTTGTTCCAGAGAGATATCTGACTGGTGATATCGGGATGAGATTCTTGATCCATACTATGTCCGCTCATATGCCGGTTGAATGAAATCATTGCAAGTGACAATGGTTTCATTCTGATGGATGATAATGCACGACCTCACCGAGCTGTAGTTGTTGAGGAATTTCTAGAGCGTCTTGGTTTAGAGCGAATGAAATGGCCAGATCAATCTCCAGACCTGAATCCAATAGAGCATCTTTGGGACTATCTTGGTAGACAGGTTTTTGCTTTATGTCCACCTAAAAGGTTTTTAGGAGAGCTGGAACAAAGCTTACTCCGTATCTGGTCTTCGCTTCCCATTTCGGTAACAGGAAACTTAATTGACAGCATAGAAATTCGATGCCGCCAATGTATTCAAGCTAGGGATAGGCATATCACTTATTAAAACTCATTTTTGTTATATTTCTCTGACATTTTACCAAATAAACTGTGGTATATTATTTTTTCCAAGAATGGACTTTTCCAGCGAGATGGCTTTTTTTTTCTGTAAATCTTTTTGCGTTTTTCTTATGTAAACGTCTATGTTGCAGTCAATTCAATCCTGTTTTGTGCACATGTCATCCAAATTTGGTGTTTCTACGTTCATTCATTTGCAAATTAGGCGCAAAAAAACGGTTGTTCCTTAACTTTTGGAGGGCAGTGCATTGTTAAAGTAATCTAAAATAATGACAGGAAGTAAATTCATTTTGAAATGGGATGAAGGGCAGCAAAGATTTGCAAATAGTTTATCATGCATTTAAAACTTTCAGTTACACTACCCAGGTAGCACGGAACGGTTTTTAAACGTCGCGGTTTGGTTGCAATGGTTGCATATTCGTTAAGTTGCAGATATTCCTATTTCTGACGTTGCAGAAACGTTGATTTTTTGTTTCAAAGGTTGTATATTGGTTACGTTGGAAATATGCCAAACATGTGACGTGGCAGAAACGTTGCGTTTTGGTATTCATTTTACCCTGCTCTTTCTGTTGTTAAAATTTCGTTTTTAAAACCATTTTGCAACCGTTTCACATTAGTTCGTTTTTGTGTGTTTAGGACGTTTCAAAAACGTTGCATAATCGTTGCAATTTGGGATATTTAAGAGCAGCATGCGAACTCCATGTTATCTGCTGCAAGGTCAAGTCACTATCCAGCGAAGTTGCTTGTTTACATCCGCCATTACAAAACGGTGTGCTGTTCTACTGATTCAAATATGGATTTGAAAAGTAAGTAAATAATAATATTATTGTAATGATGGTATTTCAGCTAATGATATGTGTTTACTTGAAGAAAGATACGCTTAATGGATAATCTTTTCACATGAAGGAAATCTTTAAAATAGTTGTCCGCGTATATTCTTATGCGTAATCCATGTCAGAATGCCATGTTGAGCAAGGCGAAGTATATTTTTTAATTCGCCTTAGTGCCAAGTATTTAGCCTGCTCCTAAGAAACGTAAAACAAGTTTTTAAAGTAAACTAGGTTCTCTATTGTTGGTTATTTCCTACATCAGCCTCAACAATTTGTCCATTGCTCTCAAGTCCGAGCAGTTTGTTCTGTATTATCTGTTGGCCGATATTCATCCAGTGTTTCCAAACGCTGTGTAGCTTGTTCTGTAGTATTTGCGGCCAAACGTTTTCTTTCTGAATTCTGTTTTTGAGCAGCATTACCCCTGATGCCTTATCACGTTTAATAATTCCTTCAACAATGTTATTATTGCTAAATTGCTTTTAATGCAAAGCTAAAATGAATTAAAAAAAAAAGAAGCAAGATAAATCTCTTTTAGAGGCGGTTATTAGTAGAATAACGCAAAGCGCATAAAGAAATGGAGTGATCGTCTGCTGCGTTTAAAACTGCAAATATGAGATTGTGATCCAGAATTCTTATCTTGATTAGAGTGTACTGGAATTTTTTTTTTAATAATAATAATGTCTGTTATTCGGAACCGTGTTGGAACGGAAGAAATGAAATCATCCTCTGCAGTTTTAACATCTGTCGTTTTCAATTGTTGTTATGAAAACATTTGAAATAATTACCAGTACTGTTTTTGTATTTTAGCTTTCATATTGTACGCATCTGATCTAGTTACTGCTTTGCCGTGATTAAAAAAAATGTTTTTTTTTTTTTTTAATGTGGTTGGGATATTTAGATTCATTATATGTGGTAAATTTATATAATCTTTGAATACATTTTATAAACATTTCTTGATATCCTCAACGATCAGTGTTCCTTTGATATTTAAACAAAAAATAATGCTAAAATAATGCTAAATTTAAATCATACTTAGCGCATCGATTAGAAAACTTTCTTACACAACGTAGCCTTTTATGCAATGATCATTAAATTTTGGCAGCATTTCCCGAGTAACCTTAAAAAAGCCGTATATTACTATTAATGCAATTGTGTGATACCTCGTAAAAAAGTCATATGATATTTACAATTTTTTAATGAAGAGTAAGCCATCATAGACTTTCATTGTGTCCAGCCAGCAACAAACTTAGTTGACTCTCCAATTTTATTATATAAGATCATTCACACAATATTCCATGTTGGAAATGATACTTAATGTTTATCTTCCTCATTAACAATAGGGCTTAGTAAAGGTAATTCACTTTGCTAAGTGCGATCGATGTCGAAATTAATTTTACTATTATTGATGAAAATAAAACAATAATTCAACAACTTAGAAAATGTTTTGTAAAATCTTATTAATTTAAATTGATACCAGAGTTCGAACACTGTATTATGTTGTTAAGGAGTAGTACATATTGAGTATAAATTAAATTTTAAAGAGAAACAAATAAATTTTGTTAATTTATGCCATCCGCATGTAGACAGTCCGTGTCCAAATATCAAGGTTGTTATCCTTGATGTTTGAACACGGGGTATAAAAGGTTGGGTTAGGGGGTCTGGACCCCCTTTTAGTTTATGCAGAAACGCTAATTACGGACAATTAGTCACATTTTGAATACATCACTCAATATAACATATGGTAAAAAAAATTAATTCTATATAACATTTGGAAACTTTATATTGAAATTTTACAAGATTATATTAATTTTGCAAATTTTATAATTTAGTCTTAACAAACACAACTTACTCTTTTAAGAATTTAAAAATTTTTAGTGCTATTGAATATTTTCACCAGATATTTATTGTAATATTTACTGCCAATCAAATTTTATAGGAATAATGGACCCCCACCCATAGCTGGAGCCCTTGACTGGAGAAACTGAAAAATTTCCGTGTACTAATTCTCTTAAGATAACCATAAACACATAGGTCTTTCTATATCTGGCAATTTATGTGGCAATGAAATACGGATCTTACCCAGTACGAGTAATCCAGCTGAGGAATTATAAATTGTGTATAATATAGCAAATCTCTGCACGAGGGTATCTACCTAAGATGAGGGGTGCCTTGGTCGGAGGATTATCTAAGGGATTCTAAAGCTTGTTTACATTATAACTGAAGAAAACTGACCAAAACCCTTAGCCACTTAGATCGACAGTCGTGTGATGGGTCCTGAACCAGGGACATTCACACTTTTGTTGTCTACCATTTTGAATGCCTTATCCACTCAGCCATGATGGGATTGAAAATTCTTTATTTCACGAAGTGAAATAAAGAATTTTAGACTACAGTTTGAAACATGTGCAGGATCCACTACAACAATGTGCTGAAAAATAATTTCTTTATTAGTATTAGTGCAGGAATAATATGAAGTAGTCTAGGAAGATGTTTTGGCATAGGGTAGGTTATTCGTGCCCGTTGTAGTCCTTCAGTCTACTGCCCTATTCTTTCTAAGTTTAGGAGTGTTTTCTCCGCCCCCATTTCTGTCTCTCCTTTTGCTTCCCTATTCTTTCTAAGTTTAGGTGTTCTGCCAGTCCATTTTTGTTTTTACTTTGTTGCCTGGGATAGACTGCCCCTTTGCCCACTGGGATGATGATGGCTAACCTCAATTCAATTTATTGTGATGAAAACATGTTAAATTGATTTCGGAATAAAAGAACTAAAAGCGGTTAACTAGGAGCAAGAAACATGAAAATTTGCATAACTATAGGAAGAAATGTAAATTCTATTAGCAATAAATAATAGGAAAGGGTTGTGTAAAAGCAATTACTAAACCCCGCCACCCCCACCGAAAAAACTTATCTGTATTTCTAATTAATGCTCCCGTATTTCTTTCAGGTTTTGTGGAAAAAAGTTAAAACTTTGGAGGTGCTGGTGAAAAGTTATGAAAGAAGGCATAAAATGTATTCTGAATTTTGACCTTGTACCTGACGAATGTGAAACAAACAGGAAAACATTGAATGATTATATGTTACAATAAAAAGATTTCAAGGTTTTTTTGTATGGAAGTTACTTATTACAGAAAAAATATAGTAAGGATCTAATGACATGAGCAATTGATTGCAGTCACTAATTTTATTATTGATATTTTTTATTTGTATTTTTTAGAGATGATCTTAGATAACTGATTTTTATACATTAAGATAGCATTACTTGTTTTTAAGATTCCGATGACTAAGAGTGATCATAACTTAGTATGTTAAGTGAACACTAAGTGATTATAGGTCGCAAAGCATGCTGATTGTAAAGTGAAATTGTACAAAAGTTGGCATATATACTGGTAATACCTTTACTGGGTTCCACGGTATCTTCTGAAACAATATGGCAGTTATGGGTAACCTTTGAAAAGTTGAGGGCTAAACTATAGGATGTTAGTGCTGTCACGGGCAGTATAATTGGGATTTATATGGGATTTTGATTGGTTTATATGGGTTTTGATATGTTCTAAGGCCGGCATAAAAGCCGTGGCGGGCCACATCCGACCAGCGGCCGGAGGTCGCCCATATGTGCAAAACAGACTAAAAGTTTTTATAAATTCCTCTGCGCGTGTATAAACACGTGTTGAAATAATGTAACACTTGTCGAAAATATGTTAATACAGAATAAGAAGAACTGAATACTACAGATTTTTAACTGACATATATTTGTAAATCCAAACGATTCTAGAAACATTTTCTCTACATTTAAGTCACATTAACAAGTTGCAATTTTCAGTCTAAAAATGATTGCGAATACACTTAATAAGTATAGCACTTTTCGGCGCATTATATAGGTTGCAATAACGAAAAAATTTCGGCCATGCTTTCATATTAGCAATTAATTTACTACATTTTAGATATTATGCATAAACAGTTTTATTGTGAAATTTGTAACAAATCATCAACGATTTTTATAAACTTAAGTCGCCTAATAAATTAGAATTTTGAGAAATACTTTTTCTTGATCAAAACTTTCCTTAATTTTTCAATTCCCTCCCTCCCTCTCCTCTATAACCACTCTGGTTTATTGCTTTGATATCTAAATATTCCAAATATGAAGGGCAGGGTATTTATATAAATACATAATTACTAGTCTATACTATATATTTATATAAATGCCCCCACACCCATATTTTTAATATTGGAATATAAAGAAAGTTTTCATATAGAAGAAATGTTTCTGAAAATTCTAATTTGTTATGGCGACTTAAGTTTATGAAAAAGAGTTCATGATTCGTTAGAAAATTTCAAAATAAAACTGTCATTGCATACTATCTGAAATGTCGTAAAATAGTTATAAATAAGCATCACACCGATTTCTTTTCGTTATTGCAACCTATATAAAGAGCCGAAAAATGGTGGTGAATTGTCTTATTTAAATCGTTGAAAAATGGTCGATAAATAGGCGTATTATCATTTCTGCATCGGTTTAAAAATGTTGGGAAATGGTTGCTATACAGACACACTATCGTTTCTGCAACGGTTTTCAAACGCTGTAAAATGCTAGCTTGGTACGTCCGTTTTAACGATTTTAAAACGTTTGAAAAGGATGGCAAAATAGGTGCATTATCGATTTTTTTTTGTTTCGGCAAACGTTTATAAAACGTGGGAAAGAATGGGTGTTAAATCGGTGGAAAGCGATGACACATTTGCGAATTCATTGCGTTACAGCTTGACGTTTTTGCAACGGAAGGCGATTCCGTGTTAGCAACGTTTTAAAAACGGAACCGTGCTACTTGGGTAACAGAAACTCAGCAATTAACCTTATTAGTCAAAAAAATTCTTCATTCTAAAAACCTGAAATTTGTAAAATATATCCATTTCGCATTCAGAACTGAAGGGTGCGGAGGTAGAATATTAATTGATTTTGACTGGAAAAAAGGGTACATGCTGTGATTGCATTTGCAGGAATGGAATATTAAAAGGTTGAAGTGATTACAAAATACTAAAATGCTGTACATCGCTCATAGAAGCGAAAAAACTGATAGCTTCTTTCCTTACTTTACAGTGGATTTACTAATTTACTTGTTGTAATAATAATTTCCATCCATACGGCAAAAAAAATACCATTTTCAGTCGAACACCAAAAACAATTTTTCAGGAATATTTTTAACTAAATTAGCCGAGAAAATTTTCATACATAAAAGTGCTGGAAATATGCAAATTTTCTGCAACAGTTTATTCGATCTTGGTTAGCATTTTTTATCAGTACAATTCACTGTCATCGGGACATTTTTTGGTTAATAAATCATTTTTTTATCTTATTTAAATAGCTTCTTGGCTCAAGTATTTTAGAAATGAGAGCCAGTTTACGAAAAAACAACATCAGAGTATTCCTTTTGAATTATCGTTATATTGGAAAATCATTTATCATACAATGAAGACACATGTGGGGTCTAATACACAATGAATCAGTAGAGATTAGTTAACATATTCTTTATTTTGGAGTATGATTGATGCCATATTAATGCAATTTTTTAAAGAAGTCTAAATATCTTTGTTAGTGTTTCTGAATAAAACAACAGCGAGCCTTTTTTAAAGTATGGATAATTAAAAAGATCCTTAAATACTAGTGAATATTAAGAACTTTTTGCGGAGATTCTTTTATGTATTCTTGCAAACGTATGTTAATTTAATTTTTCAACCATTTCTTGACAAGGTGATTGTTGAGGTGTGTTAAGTGAGTTTTTAGGATTTGGGAAACAAAGAACTTCTCCCATGCAAAACTACATGCCTTCAGAGAGCTCTAAATATTCTAAGTTTACAAGTAGCATTGAAATGTTGATAAATAAACTATCAATTGTTTGAATCTTATACTTCATTATTAACTAAAGTTTTCAGTAATTGCAATGAGAATAACTTGCACACAGATATTTTCAATATCTGTGTGCAAGTATTGCCAATCTGTCTGTATTGCCAATATATTATATTGGCAATTTATCACAGATAAAAGCCCACAGATATTTTCATTTGCCTACATTTCTATTATTTACAATTATAATTAATATTTTCTGTTTCTTATAATCGTTAGGATTAGAAGATTATTTATCACTAATTACTTATAAAAACTTATTAAGTTAATCTAGGATTATACAGGGTGTCCCAAAAACACTGAACCAGGATTTTATTCCTTGAATACTAATCATAGACATGTACATAACTTACGAAGTTATGTTAAAAATGTAGAGTATTTTAAGGTTTCGATTAAACTTTTCAGGAAATTAAATCTAAGTAAATACAAAATTTGACTTTTTTAAAGAACCCGTGCAAAAATATTCCCATTGAATAAAATGTGACCTATACACCTATGTGACGTATAAACTTTGCAGATTAAAGATATCGAAAACATCCGCGAGCATCATTGTTGCGGTTGTAAAAATCAGGACGCAAGCGATCCCGTTGAAAAGCTACAATCGATGGATTTTATAATTGCTTCAGGATTTTCGCTAGGTCACTTGGTTGGTTATCATAAGAATCCCTTTGATGCCCTGAAGAATAAGACGACGCTTTACGAACACACTCCAAACAGCGGCCTTAGAAAATATCCCACAAAACTTCAGAGTCAGAAACAAAAATGTACTAGAAACAAATACGTGAGAATGAGTCATTATAAAGACATTCATTGCAGTTCTTAGCACGAGGTACAGGACAGTCAAAACTTCTAGAAATAGATGATATTTCCTTCTCCTTTTTCAAGAAGACGGAAAGGTATATGCGGAAGGGCCGACAAATGTTTATGAGCAACACACACACACACACACACACACAGAGTTCGATGGTCTTTTATCAAATAATCACACTTGTTACTGATTTTATGACCCGTACTTTTAGAAAAGCTTTCTGAGAGTATTTTAAATTTAGTGTTGTAAAATGCAAATTTATTACACCTGTCCTATCTGGCCAGCTTTTGTAGACCATAGATATGATTTTAACTTCTCCTGGTTGGTTCGAATATGCACCAATGAAATCTAAATATGGAAAGCGTACGTTTTAACCTGTTGGTGCTGTTTAAGATGAGATGACATTTACAAATCGATCATTTAAAACAGCCTTAACAAGTCAATCACTTTAAGCTGAGCAGAAACATAGTTCATTTTGCGTCATTAATTTCAAGACTAAAAGTATTAGTCAGATTGGTTAATAAAATATTTCTACGGAGTAGGCATTTTGCACGTTGCTGAGTGCCCAAATATTACCATAATATCATAGTAACACGCACTTTGATTTATACATAATTAAACATACTTCAGTGAAACAAACCCTCGAGCATGTAAAATGCAACTAGGTAAACAAAGGCTATTGAAAGGAGTAACGCTTTTAAAAATGACGACATTTAAAATCGAAAATGTAAATTTTCTTTTAAAAAATTATGATACGATTGTAAAGACTTTTAGTTCTTACTGAAAGCTTTTTATTTTTGGAAAAGTAGATTCTTTATTTGAATTTGTAACCATTTTTTTAACATTTTCAAAAATCCGAATTTTGCTTGATGTAAGGATATTTTGAATGAAATAGAAGATCATATGATTCCCTTGCATGTTATCTTGTCATACACATACACACAAAAGCGCATTATTCTTCAACAACTTTATAAGCAGATGCATTGATAGAAGCCTTTGCATTACAAATTTGCTGATTTTTATACGGCTTCTATATTAGACTTTGCGCCATTCGTTTTTGCATAAAAAATGAGCCGAAGTCCTCCAAACCAAACGATTTTTGTACTTCTTCGATATTTTTGAGGTTAGACAAACAAAGATAGTACCTCATCAAGTCTGTTGTTTGACCAAAATTTTTACTCATTAGTTGATATTTTATCATATATCTACAGTATATTTAGGTTAGTCTTTCTAGAAAGTAGCTGAAAGGTTTTGAAGTAACTGAAAAAAAAAAAAAAAAAAAAGCTTTAAGTGTAAATTTCCCCCCCCCGAACAGCCGTCAGACCGCCGACTAGCGGTGGGAAATAATGTATCAATACATAAGAATTTATATGAGGATTAAATGCTACTTTTTCAAAAAGCCTCTTTCAAAAGCCTCTAGAAAAGAAAAAGGAATAGTACCTCGCTTAAACTTCCAGTAGCTATAATGTGGCAACGAATAGTCAGATTTAAAGTGATTGAAACTGAGAACAGCTGAGTAAGTTTATAGCACTACATTTTTCGAACAAGTTAAACGCTCTGCCATATTTTAACTTAGGTTTTGGTTAATAAATCATTCTTCTCATCTTTTTTAAGAACAACTTCCAGCTTCACACTTTTTATTTGAAGGAGAGAAAATTCACAAAAACAAAATGATTATTTCTCTAAAGAGATAGATCACTTTATTGGAAAAACATAAATCACTGTATGAGTATACGATTTAAAGGTGACGTACTAAGATTGTTGAATAGTTAGGTTAACTCTTTCTTTATTTCGGATTATGATCGATCGTATATTAATATAGGTTTCTATTTTTTTAAAGTTGCCATTTGTTTTTCTTTTATATTTTGAAAGAAATATGACAATGGAACATATTTTAAAGTGCAAAGTTTATAAAGTACCGCTGAAAGAAACATCATGCTACATTTTACATTTGTAAATTTTACTTTGAAATGCATGTTAATTCGATCATATTTCTATTTTGAGACGATGCATACACGTTTACTGATTAAAACAGGATTTTTACGGAAATTACATGCTTTCAATTAAAAAATAAAATTTCAATTCAACACTGTAGTCGCAAAGTGATATTCTTTTTTGTTTGAAACATACTTATACATTCTTGTCAGAAGGCAATTTGTTATCTTTTAAAATTTCAAGATTTTTCAAATTGCTTAAACGGAAGCTTGTAGGTGTCAGTATATTTGGCGTAACATATTATTTGATATTTTGTAAAAAAATCTAAAAACATTTATACATTTCTTCGAGTGTCAAGAAATTGCATATGGACCACTTGCATCTCACTAAGTGTGGACAAGATTCACTCTTTGCGGGGCACAATAGGACAGGGATTGTGATAAAGTGGGACAATGAGTAAATAACAGTTAAAATCAGCTATACTATGGCAAAATATTATTATTATTATCATTGAATATACGTTTAGGTATCCAACACAGAAGATATGAAAGCAGTTTTCAAATGACAAGATTTAAAAATAGTTATAATGATGAAAACTTGCAAAATTGATATTTACTTTATTATTTTCAAAACTAAACAGTGAAGGATAACAAAATGTTGTCATAAGTTTCAGCCATAATATTTAACGGAAATACGGGTTAGGACCTCTTAGAAAGACCCCATCCCTCGGCTTAAAACCCACTTGTAGCTAATGGCCATAATCCAGTAAAAACAACAACTTCATCGGTAGTATCATGTAATTTTTTTGCACTGCATTAGGATATTTAGGACAGTTGATGTCAAATGAAGAACAAACACGTCTCGAAATGTAGTATTTAGAATTCGTGCAGCGTTTATGTTAATTTTTTGTTCTACAACTGAAATACTTTTGAAAAATATATGTAATATCTAACAAGTTTCAGGCACTCCTAACGAGCACTAAGAGAACTTAATTAACCATTGATTTATAAAACCAGTTTTTTAAATATACTTAGTGGTCTTTTGGAGTTGAGAATCGAACTTAAAACTTTCCGAACACTGATCGAAATAGCTAACTTGTAGACGATACGATCCCTATTTTGCAATTTGTTCTCTTTCTTAAATGATTAGTTTGGACGGATATTGTGTAATTTACATCTCAAAATATACCCAACTTTTATATGATTAATTGACAATCAGTGGAAAGAGAATTTCGCTCTTGTAAACTAAGGTGCATATACTTTTAAACCTTGCACTGTTTTCTTACTTATTATTATTAATTACATTTATTTCTTACACTGTATTATTAATGTTATTACTGTTTTATGCTTTATTAATATTATTATTACTATTATTTGAAATATAAATTAATTAATCGTTTACTGATAAGGATAATTAAAGATGTGCTAATCCGTATTTACATAAGTAGTGAAGACCACAAATCATTCTACACATGTCGGGATTTGTCTTGTTTGATTTCATTACATGGCCATTTTACTGAAATTACTTATATAAATAATATTAATAATGATTAAATAGTTATCACTGTTGATATATTTTTTTAACTACGATATATATGCACGTAATCATCCCTAGTTAAATTATGAGACTTTTCAACGTCGTGAATTTTGCATTTGGCATGAACATTAGTATTGTATAGCCCTTAGATTTAAAGACCATTAAGATTTGCACATTCGGCAGTCATCATAAATAATATTCTTATGAAAAGGAGCTCATAATTACTTCAATTTATGATCCCCATGGCGTGCACTAATAAAGTGAAATTATTTTTAAATGAATGCCGGGTATTTCAGATGGATGGTTATTTTATATGACAGCTGAATGCAAGCTATACGGTTTCTGACTTTCAATTCAGAAGAGCAATATATATCATATCATGCATTGAAAAATCAGGTTTTAATGATGCAAAAGGAAAAAGCATATTGATTTTTTTCTTTTTTTGAAATTTCACTGAATATAATATGAAAAGCCTCTAAAAGTATTTTTTCTTACAATTTTTTCATAAATTCTCGGAAGTAAAAAGACAGTAGGTAGATTTTCTTTTTCTTAAAACCATTATTATTATTATTATATTAATGTAAAATTATAAAACATGCCTATTACTGTATAATTTTACGCACTGATGAAATTTGTCGCAAGGGTAAATAAATTATATTCTGTTAAATAAAAGCTTTTTTGTTAAAGTATTTTTTATACAGGTATTTTAGTATTCGTTTCATATATTAGCAACTGGCGGTGCTTTACAATGTAACTAAATAAAGAATGCTCTGACTGCTGAAGGACTGAAGTGACACTGTTTCATTCCGTCACATTCGTCACATCACGACCATGATGTAAATGCACACCTTCTTTGATGTCCTTCGTGCCAACCATGTGACGTTGCAGAGTGACGTCGCAGTGTAGTTGATAATCTGTCACAATATGAAGTCACTGTGCCGGAAACATGTAACATTGTAGAGTGACTTCACAGTATAATTTAGACGTCCTTTAGGTCACTCTGTGATGCCCATGATGGTCACCATGAGACGTCGCAAAAATTATCCTATGCTGCCATTTGTACCTCGTTACAACTTCTCTGCGAGGAATATATCACATTAAGTCGCAAAATCATAGTGTGACTATGTTCATACATGTTGCGATCTCACAATGCTATGAGGGCAGTCACTCCTTCGGTCAGATAATAGTTCCCCTCTTGGAGCATGAAAGGAGGTTGAAGCAACAATTAAAAAATCTAGAATTCAGTGTACTTTCTCTTTATACGGACTCTGTAATGAGGTTATGGGGCAGAGCATCGCCAGCTGGCCATATATGAAATTGTCACAATAATTGGCAGAATTTTTGTTGATCTTTACTTTTGAGTTATTTAATTTCTAAATGTGAAAGATCTGCGATGAACGGCTTGCATATCAATATATATTTATTTTTACACATAATTATCTAAGTAAATACATCTTTCTTACTTCTCTTTCAACACTATGTTAAAACAATGAAAAGAAGAATTACGTTTCTTAAAAAATAGTTTTACAGTAAAATGCAATTTTGAAGTTAAATGTAATCGGGATTCAATTTATTTTCATTTTGTTGCTTCGCATTGCTTCCTTACATTTTACTTTATGGATTTTACAAATGACATTTCCGCTAAAAATACTCGCAAAACGCTATAATTACCTGATATGCATGCATAGCGTTTCTTTTGATTTTTAAAAAGTCTTCATTCTATACTTTACTGCGATTTAGGGATTCTGAGCTCATGATACAAGTACCTGCTCTTTCCCAAATTCTCATGGTTTGCTCATAATTTCGCTTTTGATGAAGTTTGAATGCTGTATTTCTCGAATCGTTGGGAGAAATATATTTTACTTTTATGTGAGTTTACGTAGGAATATATCTGATGAGAACAAACCTGGTTCGTGGTTTAGTGGTGTTTTTGTGTTACGGCAAGCCTATACGAGGGACATCTGCTTACGGGATGGTGCCTTGGTTGGATGACTTTCTAAAAGGTTCTAACGTGTATTCACGTTACATCTGCAGAAAACAGACCGTTAGATCGACAGCCACACGGTAGGTAAGCATATGGGATTTTCACTCTTCAGCTGCCTACCATGTTCAGGATATTATCCACTCTATCATGGTGAGGCCTCGTGGTCCAGTGGTATCTATCGAGTTTTTTCGCCGATACCACTCATGTTCGGCTGTCCTCTAGGTATGCTAGGTACTGTTAATGCCGAGTACACTGTCAATAAAAATAACTAACATTTCACCATAAAATGGTGCTGAATTAGCTGCAAATTTAATTCGGAGGATTTTTGAATCATGATCTGGTGTTTGAACTGATCAGTTTAAACAAATCATGTTGAAACATTTCTCGGTAGAAAGGATGCAGGGAATTTAATTCCATTGTCTGGTGAAACGTTGAACTACTTCTGTTAACAGTGTAAATTGGTGATTGTGAAAGCTCATATTTTTTAACGTTTCTCGGACACCTTAATGAATGTTTTGCGGGTTTTCAGACGTTTGATATACAAAAACAGAAAAGATTTTTTGTGAAAAAAACCCAGGGCGCACTCGTTCCCTCTTTTCACGGAAAAGCGTACTAAAGCTGAAAACAACCTAAGGATCAAGAACTGCCCTTAATCGTGTTATTTACACGGTTTGAACGAGTGTCCTGAATGTTCTCTAAAGTGCTAAACTGCTAAATGAATAATCTATGGAGCTCTTTATTCTTATTGTTATACAGGGACTATTATTTTATCTTTCCTATTATTAATTTTTAATTAAATCTTGGAATATTCATACTTTACACATACTCGTTTTAGCAGGAAAAAGAGAGTTTTATTTCAATTTTGATTGAGTAAGATTATTTATATATATATATTTTTCAGAATCTTAGAATCTTCTTTTTTAAAACAGCAACGAAGCAAACTTCAGAAGCAGTTTGTTTCACAGAAGTTTGTTAAAATTAATTCCTTTGTTCTTTACAAGTTTCGTCAAAATGAGAATTTCGTTAAAAGTTTTTCGAAACTGAACTAAGAACTTTCTTTTAATGAAGTGGTGTTTCGACAGCGTAAAATAAATTTTCTGGTTTTGGATTCTGGGAATTCATTCTTCAGAATATATAGTGAAACTATATTTTTCTTTTGTTTAATTTAAGAATAAAACTACGTTTTTATTCCTTACATTAAACGGTTTTTGAAGTTTTTGGGAGATAAATTGTGTGATACATAAAAGCATTTTTCTGTGATTGTAGAAATTTTTATATAATTAGATATAGCAGTTGTCTCTACTCCTACACGAATAGCCAATAAGTTTTATGAAAGTAGTGATTTTATTAGTTATTTTCATAATGAAAACTTTTTAAATTTGCGTTCTTCAATAGTGAACAAGCAAATCAAAATAACGTAGCAGGTAAGGATTGAGGTATTGGTAGTAATGGTTTCTCGATACTTCATTCTGCTCTCCTACATAGGCTAATAGATAAATATATTTTTATGGCTCTGATAATATTCGGTAAAATAGATACTAAACACTTTATGTGCTTTACAGACCCTTCAAAATTAGCTATGTTCACTAAAGTCCCTTGCCTCCCTCCTAACTTCGGAACGGCTGATGCTGTATTCCTAAAAGTGGTGTCTAGGTATAGTAAAAAAGCCATGCGCTACTGAACGAAACCGTCTACGCCGTTATCTGGTGGAAAACTGTGGAATTAGGGATAGAATTTCTATCTCGAAAACAAAATGAAATAGGAAAAAAAGAGATTTATAAAGTTTTAGAGCATCATTGATTTAGTACCAATGGAAATTAATCCAAATAAAATAATCGTTAAAACGCACATTTAGTTTTTTCGTGATTTCCTGCTCTGTGACGTGACAAAAGTATCTTATATATTCAAAAACAACTACTTACAACAACACTATCTATAACTTTATTGATTGAGAATCACAATTAATGCCTCTGTTCACATTGCGGTGCCGTGTTTTCCCCGAAAGATAATTATTTCTCCTTCATACAAGTTTCGTGACTGCCTGGACTCTGTTTTCAAGATTTTTTTTCTACTGTGGGTGACGGACATGAACTGGTACCTTGTAGGGTTAGAATGGATTCTGTATTTCTTGTCAAGGATTTGGGCTGACTGAAACTGATCTAGACTCTGCCGACTTGAATTAATCTGTCTTCTTAAAGACTCTTCGTTTCCAACTGCGAATGACTGATTCTGGACTAGAAGAGTTTGTCTTGTAATTTGATAGCTCTTACGTTCTACTCATATGAAACGGCTGTGCTACCTACTCTTTACTTTGACTTGTCCTTTGACACAATACCTGAATAATCTTGACTTTTCCACTCTGTATTAATTTTTTTTTCAATATCATGTATTTTGTACAGTAATTGAGGATACTGGCTATTAAAATTCCTGCGAAAAGAAGACGACAGACTACACGTGAAATTTTCACGACAGGAAGGAGATGCTGTGATATGCGAATGATTAACTAACTATTCTACGCATTCATGCACAGCAGGCGCGAATAGCGACACCTTCAATAATTATGAATGCAGATATTGTACATTAAGTTTCTCATACACTTTGTTGCCTGGCGATAAGTTGTTGTCATGCCAAGAGTAAGAAGAAGAAATGCTTACCAGCACGTGTATGACTTCAATAGATGCCAAATTGGGATTGTGGTTTATCATATCGATATATTACTTCTCACATCAGTCGAGATCCCGTGACTGCCTGCAAATATTGAATAGATGGGTTCAGAACTATTATACGGACCGTTGTTCTGTATTTCAACGGTCCGGTATCACTAACGGTTGAGAAGAAAGGAATGTTACCCTCATGCCTTAATGGATCGGACAGCAACGTTACGAGCCCTGAGTCCAGGAATGTGGTCGTTTGCTAGTAAACATATGTCTGCAAGATCAGTTGTTTTGACCATGACTTCGGCTACCCTTGACATCACATATAGTAGTGCTTCATCCACATGATCAATGACAAACCTTACCGCAGAATTCACAAAATGTCTTGAATTGTGGTTTTAACATTTTTAGCCTTCGATAGTCCTTTTTAAATAAGCATTGTTTTTGCAGGGATGCAGCAGAACCTGTGGTAATTCACAACGCCTTTTCATCGTAAATTTAAAACTGCAAGTAATTTCTTTGTTATAATATTACAAATCCAGGTCCTGTCTATATAATCATGATGGTCGCATCCATGTTTGTTGGCATCGTTGCCAGCGTGCATTCAACATCGTCATGTTGGCTCAACACCTGAAGTGTGAGTATGGGATTCCATTGGATACACGTCTCGTTCTTTCCTTATTCGCATTGAAGGTCTTTTTAGCAATGATCATTACATTTCTGGTGTATTGAAGTCCGCTGTTCTACCCCCTATTTGAATGCTCGGCTGCTGTCCTGGACATTACGTTCTCCACACCTCAAACCAAAAAAAAGTTTGTTGAGTGGTTGCTGAGTAACTAGCTCGATGCCATACACCAGCAACTATGGCTAATGAACTGTTGCATCTTTTTGAAGCTGCATGGCAGTTGCATTTGTACATGCCATGCAATCCCTGTTTGATAAATTCCCAGGCGTATACGAGGTGTTATTGCTGCCAGAGGTGGTTGCTCTGACAGCAATAAATACTGATTTACCAGGATCTTTGCTTCCAAATTTCTTGAAAAATTAACCAGTTGTGTTTTTATCTGCATCATATATTTCTTCAATAAGTATCAGTTTTTTATATACATTTTTTTCCTGGTGTAGCAATTTTAATCTCCAGCAGTGTATAATTTAACCCGACAAGCATGGGGACTCAAGACAAGATTAAAAAATACACGAAGATCTGCACCTATTGGAATTATAGGCATAGGGTCCAGGGCATTACTATAAAACAAAATTCCATCAGTAAGCTAGTCACAAATGTTCGTTCAATTTTCTTTACTGAATTTTTTATCAGTTAGCATTTTTAAATACATATTTTCATTTCTTCACCTGAAGAATTTAGCACTTGTTGCTAAACAACAGCATTAATTCACAACAGCCATTTTCTAAAAAAATCGAGGTATTCAATACATGGTCTATAAACCTATAAAATACCGCACATAGCCGATAACATATCCACCAAAAAAAGGAAAGCCCGACATAAAAATAATCACTCTTCGAACTGTCAAAAAATAAAATATTGCTTCCCCCTTATGCGGTGTGTTGAAATAAAGTGATTTAAAGCTTTGCAAGAAAAGGTATTTTTCTGAGTAATTTTTATCGTGTCAGTTTAACCATAAAATTCCTTTCTTTTCAAATATCACTCGTGATAAAATGGAATACACCAGACAATGTGCTTAAAACTTTAGATGCCTTATTTTAAAATACACTGTGAGCTTATGGAAAATGAAATATTTATAAGACTTTTATCACATTTAAGTACTCTGGTGACATTTTTTCCTAAGGGGACTTGGAAAATTAGTCTATTATGCGGATAGGTATAAAATAAAGGTTTAAATCCCAGTTTATATCGGATTTGCTTTAAATACCAATTCAACATGTTTTCATCGAAGAACGACAAATTGAATAAATTGTATTAAAATTCAAATTCATGCACTAAATAAAGTACGTTCTATTACTTAATTTTAATAATGATATTTTGCGAAACTTACACAATAAATAAAACGCTGATGTTGATTTTACGAGTTACATTGTCAGAATTTACATAGTGATAAAAAATTTTATCTTGTTTGAGTTGTATAGCTTTATGTTTCAGCATACCGATATTTATATGTTCTTTCTACAGAACATAATGTTTTACAGTGTAGATTTATTTTTTTCGACAGTTTAGTAATTTAGTCGTAGACTGAGGAACAGCCTTATGTGGTTCGCTGAGTAAAACAACTATGGGGGATGATTTATTTAAAACGGCATGATTTATTTAAAACGGCTGCTAGCAGAAAACGCTTATAGTTAGATTAATCAGGCAGAGCGTCATCAATATCGGTGGAGAGCATGTAATATACATTCTATAAAACAAAATCAAAAATATACTACTGTCACTATAATAAAAAATGTAACGATAGTAACCTAAAACAATGGAACCATAGAAAATATTAATCCAATAACTATAAAACCTGATAAAGTAATGTGAAGTGCACGATATGGATAAACTGGGGCATACTGAAAAGTGCACTTTCTTGATTTCCCATTATTTTTTTGTACTCAGGATTTCTTATTAATTTTGTACTGAGAATTTCTCAGGAAAGAAAGATTGGACTTCCTATGTAAGCTTGGATTTGCAATATGTCTTAATATTCTATAACGCAATTTCTCAACAGCCACAAGAGAGCTGTATTTTCCTCTAAAGGTGGCTAATGGAACTAAGCATTTTTTAATGAAATATCTTTCGAAATACAGTCGTTAGTTCCTAACAGATAAAATTGCAGATAGCTTCGCGCAGTATAATTAAATTCTCCTGCACGTCCTCCTTCGTTTACATAGAACACATTGGTTAATTATGTAGTATTTACATGGCCTTCTCCATTTAATTTCCTGTGAGATAATAACATTCTGAATGAAACTATGCATTCTCTAACACCCCCTTTTTTATTGACCTGGAAATGCATGTTTTAGCTACTTATTTGGCTGTTATAGAAGACGTGTAAGTTCAGTAAACTGGAAATATCAGCATAAATTCATAACTTAGTATCAAAATGTGTGTCCGCTAAACAGAATGCGGCTTATAATATCTTTCGTATAGTATTGTTTTCAATGCTATTTTTCTATTCTTTCTCTATTCATAAAACCATGCAGACAAAGTAGATTTTATGTGCACACATTTTTGCAAATAGCATTTTTTTTTCTTTCTCAATTTCGTTAACTACTAGTTAAGAGTGTAGAGAGTCCCGAGACAAAAAGTTTTAAACAAAACGAAAAGTGTTAGAAAATGTTTAACTGGAATAATTTATCTCTTTGTTCTTTGAAACTATTTTTGAACTCGATAGCACTGTAGAGTAAATGAGATGAGGATGCAAAAAAAAAAAGGTACAATTTTGTTTCTGTTCTACCATTTGTTTCCTTTCTAATTATTGTCCTTTTGTATTCTGCAAATATAATTGTCGGAAATTTTTACAACTGGATTTTATTGTATACCTATAGTAATTAATAATAATCTCATTTCTCTCTCTCGAATTCCTCAGTTAGGAACTTATGAATAAAAATTTCTACTCTCGATTTTATGAAAAAGTGAATTATCTTTTAATCAGTATGGTTTTTCTTATTCTTTTGTTTTGTATCAAATAAAATGAGCAGATTCAATTTATAAAACGTGTTTTACAAAATTCTATAATGCCCTGTTTCCCTCAGAAGTTTAATTTTTTTCTGTGTTACTCTACTGACAAGTTAAGTTATTTTGAAATTAAAGATCATAGAATATTTTTGTTGATCATGTTACTCCTTTACGTTAAAATTTTTTTTTTCCAAATTAAGAACTAATACAATAATCGATTTTGTTAAGTTACACCTTTTAGAAAATACTTTATGCGAAGTAATTAGAAAAGATAAACGAAGGAAAAATGCTTCCTTTAAAATTATTATTTAATAAATTGAATAGAACCATTTAATATGTTTCAAGATGCATGACATTTTATTAACACAATTCTTCAAACATTTTACAGTAATATTATGTTTGAAGTTACATCAATATTTTAATTCATTATTACACATTTTACGTAATATTTCAGAAATTCATAATGCAACAATGACCGTTGTAAAAAGTTTAGTTCTTGCGAAACTTGTAGAGGAGTGGTTAAAAGAACATAATTTTCAAATTTTGAAAATAATTCAAGGAAGAACGTGAAAAATGAAAATAATGCATTGCATTTTCTCTTTCTGCTTTTGAAACGATAGCGGCAAGTAATGTAGTAAAAAGAATATTTTCCAATAATTCTACTGCATTTCTTTTATGAATAAATAATTTCGAAAATTTCAAAATACATTTCTGATAAGTTTGAATTGCGTCATAATTTGTAATTGTCAAAATAATGAAATCTGACAGTAGAGGAAAAAGAACAGACACTCGAGACTAAAATCAATGAATATCGACTCCAATAAGTTTTAAGTAAAAAGTAGCAAATAGATAATATTTTCTATTTTATGTTTCAGCTGATACTGAATTTATGACAGCTAGTGAATTCAGAAAAATGTAGAATAAAACTACATTTTATAGTCATTTTTAAATTAGAATTCTTCATAAGAGTCGGTAAATTTTGTTTATTGATACGTTTTATGTTTCCTTTTCATACCTGAAATAAATAATTAGAAAAACATGTTTCATCAACAAAATGGGTTCTAGTAAACAATGCGAATTATTTTATTTACATCTATATCACACACACACACACGCACACACATATATATATATATACATTTCAAAAATTTATACGAAATGTCCAAAATCATATAAATCATATTTTAAGAATAGCACTAATAACTCATTCACGGGTATATAGTTTCATTTTCAATTTTGATTCAAAAAATTATCAAACAAAATCATAATTTTGTTAAAAAAATCTAATTTTCTTAATAAAAACTCACGCAAATAAGGAGGTGGTAAACTGCTTAGGTACAATTGCAGGCAGTTCCTTCAAATTTCAAAGAATTATCTTGATTTTAAATATTACAATACGCATGCATCTATTAGCATAAAAATCTAGATATATTCTTATAAAATCTGACACATTTTTTATACATAAATCTTGAAACTATTCTGTGATTAAGCTAGTAAACACTTGTAAAAATTCATGAAGAGTTCACCTTGAATATTTAAGCCAGCCCGTACAAAGAGTTTTTGCCTGTGTTTAGTTATCTTTCGACCGGTTTAACCGAGCTTATCTTAGATGAACAAATTACTAAAGATCATTTTATTGGTGAGACCCCAAATTGAGGTAGCGGCAGAATGCTCTTGAAAATATATAGTCAGCCAGTGTGCGGGAAGAATTGCGAAAAAGAAAGAGAATGGAAAAACACGCGAAAACAAAAATATGGAAAAGAAAATGCGCAAATACAAGAGAATGAAAATGAAATATATCGAAAGTACCCATGTAAGAGTATGTAGGGCTATATTCTTCATTAGATTCAGTGGGCTTTATCCTCCGTACCTAACTATTTCAGTGGTCTATCTTCTAAACAAGATTGTTAATTCTGTTGTACAAATATTTTGTCTTCAGTAACGTATAATCCGCACGACATTTTACTAACAACTTCTATGTTTAGTGCGTCTACAACTAAAGTTTAAAGGAAACTAGAAAATGCTACGCATTCATTTATAAGGTATAACAAGTATATTCCGACATTCCTTTTCTGTTCCGTAATTTTAGGGAATACGACACAAGTAGATATAGCAATTCTAGTGTAATCGTTGGGAAAACCTTTAAGAAGTGGCAATGGCTTCCAATCAAGGTCATGCAGATTTGTTTGCGGCTTCTTCTTCTTTGCAAGGTTATGTTTGCATTATCGATATAAAATAAAAACTGAATATACTATCTAAATGGCCTCAACGCTGTAAAAGCTCACTGCTGCCATCGTTTTATTTAACTACCAGCAACAGGACGGTGAATCGAATCGTCAATCGCGTGAAACGGAAGCAGGTGAGACAAAGATAGTTTTTGGCTTTGTGTTTAAGCAATTGGCGATTCGATCGACCGCCACGTTTTAAGTAGTTTAATCAAGTGGATGCAACGACCGCACTTTTATAGTGTTGGATAGTTTATCCCGTTGTTATTCTATATCATTGACTTTCATTCATCGCGTTCTTTTTTCTCCCGATGAATCAAAACTGAAATGTCATTGGACTGTTAGTCATTTGGAAGCATCTATTTTAGCCCTTTAACGCGCAGTGTTATCGCTCTGGAAACTCCAAACTCTGAGGTTTTGACAGTTGCCAGTCACGAAGAATAGATTTGATTTCTATAAAAATAGTTTCGGGTGACATAGCTCCACGTTAATCCTTTACTTTTTAGCACGTCATTTCCCGTAAAAAAATTGTCACGATTATTTTTAACAGCACTGACATCTTCTGAAAAATGGAAGAAAGCGAGAACAGCTGGATAGATTGCCCAATGCTGAAAAAAGGGCAGCCCTTGCCATCGACTTGACTTAACTACCAGCAAGATGGCGGATGATCAAAACGTTTATCGCGTGCCACAGATCTAGAGATATCAATCAATATATCCTTATTTAATGAAAAATTAAATTCGTTATCTGTCTTATGCATTCTAAAATACATGGTGCATATTTATTATTAAACATTTTAGTAAAGAATTGAATTTTTAGGTAACGGTTTGCTAAAATTAATTATTTTCAAAATATCTTCATTTGTAATTCATTATTAATGATTGTCTTTTTTAATGAATCTTTCTTGAAAGTATGGACATCTGATTATAAAATCATATAGTGAATAGGGACAAGCATATGAAGATATTAAAATGTGATTAGATAGTGGCACATGAAAACTGTAAACGAATTTACATTCATGTGTGATCTCATGTCGAATAGATGATTTTTAACCTTCTTAATTGCAAAAACACTTTTCTGACAGAGATTGATAAAATGTTGTGTTTAGAAAAAAATTAAAATAAAAACTGATGTTAAAATAGGTTTGAATAACTTTGAATAAAACACTAAAATTGCTGTGTGTTTCATATGTTTTGTAATGTTTTCACGTGTTTATTCAATGGCAGTTTCCTTCTACCTCATCACATGTGACGACACAATGAGAGATTATAGAAACTGGGCAAACCTATAAATAACCACTAATCATCCGCTCTAGGTTACATTAAATAAGTTCTGTCAGTTACTTTAAATTATGGGTTATCTCAAATTAATAAGAGGAAATCACAATGTTAATGAAGCCACAAAATTAATTCTTTGGTGACATATTAAACGAAAGCTCTTCCTCTTCATCACAGGAAAACTTTAATAATGGAGCGCGTGAGTTTAATGCTCTGTAATTACAGTCCATTTGTGAAATTATTAATCAACGTCTGTTTCGAAATTATTAATGATTTCTTGATACCTGATACTTTGGCCATTAGTTTCCGTGCTCACAGGTTATATTTATCTAATATTACATTCTTTGTTAAAAGTATCGATAGTAATTAAGATATTTATTAGTCTTTACGTGATGAAATATAGCAATTTTAACAGTTACTTTTTATTAGAGATTTATTTAATTTCAGGCAAAGGGTGACATTTAATAATGATAGATAATACAGAAGCACACACAATGATGACTTTATTATATTTTATGATAATTCAATTAAAAATAGAATATTTGAAATGGTTGATAACAGTGTTTTTAAAATTCAATTAGAAATTACAATTTTTATCTTTAATTGTAATTTGTATCATATCTGCCGCCTACTAGAAACGACATTTTCAGTCACTAGCGGAAGCTAAGTGGAATACTGACGAAATACTGTTGGAACTGAAGTTGTCTTAAAAAATTAAATTTTTATGAAATTTTTTTTCTTAAACCTTTTAAATACAGACACTGCAGGGTCAACAGTGGCGGCAGTGTTTCGTATGTTTCAGAATGTGGAATATTGAAGTAAATTGCTTCAAGAGAATGGATTTTTGTGATCACTGCAATCAAGCATGCAATGTCTCACCAAAACCGCTAAAATTTTGCACAACCTGACTTGTCGCTTGGAATACATGAAAAACACCTGATAATTGTACGTATACAACTCATGGTAGTTACTAAAAATTTGAAAGAAAAACGTGAAGGCCTCTTGATGAGCTTAGCACCGAGAAAACAACCTGATTCTGCAGGATAAGTAGATAGTTTTGGTAATGTATTTTAGTGGGAGAAACTTCGTAATGTATTTTAATGGACTAAATTTGCTAAGAAAGCACTCGATTTGGATTTTACAGCGGCATATTGCAATTTGAAACATTTAAAAATAATTCAGAAAAACAAGTTTAACACCCTTAATTCAATAGAAAAGCAATGAGTAACATCTGCGCAGTCTTTTGCCACTCAAACGATGTGAGCAGTATTTGGATATGCACGATGAACAGTTTCAATATTTTCTTATGTAAACATGTACAAATACTTGTGTTCATGTTTGCATATTTTTATTTTTCATACACTTGATATGACTTCGTAATATTTTCTTCGAGAACTGTTGGTCATGGAGATACGGTAACCGTGTGAATTTTTTGCGTACTTCAAGAGAGTAATCTTTATGTGGAGCGATTGAGCGGTCTTGTCGGACACATTTTATATTGAAATAGAAAAGTTTCTGTGCATTGTCAAAGCCGTAATATACCACAATGATAGAAATATCTTTCAATCCAATTTCCAACGAACCATGATGAATACGGAAAGACACCAATCTTCAAAGATGTTTGGTAATATTTCGTCAACATAACACCCTTTTCTTTACCAGATTCTTTATTTTTCAATTAAAAAAATTAGTTATGTTTACTGTGAAATGGTAAATATTTGGATATGCAGAAATTTAACAGTCTAATCTCTAATCGAAAAAGTTAAAAATGCTCGATCGTTTACACGATGCTTATATATCAATTAGCTGAAATATATTTCAGGAGAAATTTTATATTTTGGTAACAAAAAACAATAATTTTTCTCCTTTTACAACAAATTAATTAGTTAAAATAAAACTTATCCCATTTATTAAGATGAATTAAAAATGTAATCTGTGGTGACATTATTTAACATTGCATAAATGTGAAAAGAAATAAATAAAATACTTTTACTCATATGAATTTATAAATCAGTAAGTGAGTTTTTAAATGTAAAAGAATTAAGGTATACGTAGTAAGTATGAATAAATACAAAAAAAAAAGCATTTTAAAATTTCTACACTTCATACTAAAATAATTTTTGAGAAAAGAAAAACACACGTATTTGAAATAGAATCTCTATTGTTCGAGCATATGAATATAAAGAGTTTTATTTGAAGGAAAGAAGATCGAACATATTTAAAGTAGATATTTCCTTTGCAATAAGAAGAAAAGACAGTGAAAAACCCCTTTTAACAAAAGCCGGCTTATGTGAAAAATAAATTTTTGAATAAAGTTTTCAAAAAATAAAGTTTTAAATTTTCAGGAATATTTAGAAAAACATAAAGACATACTTATAATAAAAGTACTATAATACTGAAAATGGCACTATCTAAAGTATGTTAAATCGCTCCCAAATTTTACCGTTATATAATATATCCCTGAAGTAAAAATCATTCTTTATCTACTTTTACTTAATTAAGCGTGTTTAACATTACTTAGATATAAGACAAAAAGAAATGGTAAAGATTGCTACTGAAAATCCCCTACTAAAAGCTCGGTGACCAGACAGTTACGACAATTATGCTGTTAAGTAAATAAAAAGTTCTCCTTTCATGTTGTTTCGGAGCGAGAAATAAGATAATTACACTTTCGCAATTGTAATGCAACAGTTTATGGTCAGTTAAGTGTTGTAAATTTGCCGCCGAATGGGTATTAGTAATCACAATACCCAGAACTAAAATTCTGTTTAGAACTTCAAAACAATAACGTTTATTTTAATGTTTAAACAATATTTATGTCATTGCAATTTACATAGAGTTTAAGGATATAAAGTAAAAAAATAAATAAAATAAATAAAATAAATAAAAGTCATGCATCTTGTAAGCAATTTCCAAAGGAAGTAAGTATGTAAGTAAGTAATCTACTCGAAAAATTCAATTTTTCTTTCAATTTTTATTAAAATTTACTAGAAATAAATTCTCTTTATTATTTTTAAAAAATGACAGCTATTTTTTCCTTAAACACACAATATTTGATAGGATATGTCGTGCTTCCACAACTTAGCAATGCAATTTTCAGATATTTTTCAATGGACAATTTTATAAGTTGAAAAGATTTATCACACATTGTAAACATTTATTTAGTAATTTTCATAAACCATAGTTACGATAGTAAACTTTTTAAGAGGATAAGGTTATCAAATAACACATAAATGTGTGTATTCTGTTAAGGCAGAACCAACAAGAGGGGTATCTGACAAGGGAAGCAGGTGCCCTAGGCTTAGGACTTTTTAAAGGTAATAACAGCTATTCTATCTATAGAAAAACATAAAAAACTAAAAAGAAAAATTGCTGTTGTTTACTTAGAATAGAATGTAAACTTCTACATTACTAACGTAGTATTCTTTACAGTGTAATTTTTTTTGTAGTTTGTAAGTAGCTTTATAAAGAGTTGTTGCTGCTTACCCATGTATCAGAATCAATATTTATTGTAAATGAGGTAAAACTTTAGAGGAGCAAATTCAAAATAATTCGGTTGACAGTATTTTCTATTGGGCAGTTAAAATAAATCTTTAAAACCTTGAAAATTAAGATAAATAGAAATTGCAATATTAAAGTGTAGATAAGAAAATTGTTTATGCTTATTTTATTTAAAAAGGTTAATTGGAATCGACTTTAAAATAATTTCGTTGACGGTATTTTCTATTTGGCAGTTATAATAGAACAAATGCAACTAATTTTATATAAAGAAAAGAATAAAAGTTCAAATTTTAGAATTCAAAGTTTCACGTTTAATTTGAAATTATCGCTGCAATAAATAATAAAGTTTCAAAGCACTTACGGTTTCTTTCTTTTTAAGTTTGTGAAAATTGCTTTCTGCATTGCAGTACGATATATATAGCTTAATATTAAAATATCTCAAAATAGATATTTCATCGTGAAGCTTTTATTTATAGATAACTTATTACTCAAGTCTAAGCAAAGTCTTATACAGTTTTGAGGGAAAAAATAAAATAACGTATGTAAGCAACCACTTATCTAGAGCTTTTAATGGATAAAGCAGTGGTGACAGAAGATGGAGTGTTTGAAGACAAAATGTATTCGGAGTGTTGGGGTTTAACAGCAGACACATTTAACCTGAGAAGATGAATGGAGGAAGCATATGTTTAGTGCAGTAATATGGCCAAGCCCATTATTTGTTGTAGATAGTGAATATGAAGTACTTTATTATCACTGATTAATTTGTTACCATTATTTATATTACATTTTTGTTACTATTATGCTGTAGGGATAAGATTAAATGTATAATTACAAGCTGTAAATTTTAGATAAAATTTTAAAATCATTGTTCGCTAGAGATCTTCTTTGGTTGAATTTGGTTATCATACGAATACAGAAAGTAAAGTAGTACCGAAGTGGTCATCGCTTGGGAAGGTAAAAATCTCTCTCGACAGGACGGCTGTGCTGCCGTACGTTCTATACGGAGCTGATGCACGTAAAATCTGGCACGGCTTAAATGCCTTCCATATCCAAACGATACCTCAGAAGGTACTAGTCCAAAGGTACTAGGTATCTAATCTGGAAGTAGTTCATAATTAGAAGGCCACTCATTTGGGAAGTGTAGAGCTGCTCACGATTATTCCTGAAAATAAAATGACCAACATCCCTGATCCACATAATTGTCAAGTCTGTAGTCAGCTGACCAGGCCATTAGAAGGAAAAAGTTATTTTTATTTATGTATTATTAAACTTGCTAATTATGGTTGTTTGAAGTTAAGAGTATGAAAATTAATTTTTAGAAAAGTCACGGAAATCACCATCACGGAAATCAAATCACGAATCAAGCATCTCCGCAAGACGAGCTGTATGCGGTCTGGAATTATGCTGGAAAACAAAGGAATCTATCTCCAATGGCTGCAGTGTAGGGCATGACATGAGGTCTCAGTATCTCGTCTGCATACCTTTGGCCGTCAAAGTACCATTCCGAATGTATAATTACAAGCTATAAATTTTAAATAAAGTTTTAATATCAGGGTCAGCCAGAGACATTCTTTGGTTTAACTTGGTTATCATACGAACGTCGTACGTCCCCCTATGCTGATTCCATCCCATACCATCTAACCAGCTCGTCTGTATTGTGACCTTTCATGAGCGAACGAGGGGCTCTTTCGAGTGACCCTTTCCCTCCATACGAAAGGGGTCTGGGTGTCACACTCCAGACTGAATCGGGACTCGTCTGTAAACAGCACTTGGCTCCAGTCATGCTGCTTCCAATCTCGATGTTCAGCAGCCCATCTTCTTCGGGCCGCACAGCGGCGTGAAGACAACGGAATGCACCACTGGCCTACGTGCGTAGAGACCTCCCTGATGAATTCCTATTACGTACTGTTTGGCTGGACATCCTTCGTCCTGTCGCCAAGAGCAACTGTTTTTACAGCTGAGTAGCATTGTTTGTTCTGTTTCGACGAGCTGTTAACAGTATATACCGGTCGTCAGTTGGTGCAGTGGCGTGTGACAGACCTTGCCCTGGTCGACGTGTAACATTTCCTGTTTCTTGGAATCGATTCCACAGCCTTGCAACGACACTTGTGGCGACTCCAACAGCGTCCGCACGTTGTGTTTGCCCGGATTCCAGTCTGCATATAATATGCCATGCCATGGATTCCGGTAAATCACGTTTTGTTGGGACATTTTCAAGTCTCCTTTTCTAAAAAAAAAAAAAAATACTGAACAATCGAATTTCACAGTTAAGGCAGTGAAACAGACGTTTCTGCAACATCCCGATTTCCGATCTTATATTCTTTTTCTGGTTTTTGACGTCATGAACTCTGATTTGCATATGAAGTTTTCATCTTCTGTTTCGTGCTAGACTTTAAATTATGGATAATTTATTTTATGCTACTTATCGGTGTAAGTATTTGCGTGATTTCGTTAAAACCATGTGCTCCCCTAATTGTTTTGAGCAGTGTAGTTTCTTTTAAAATAAATGGTAGCACTACTGAAATATGTATATCTGTGATATGCATTTTGCAACGTTGGATCACTGTTTCATTTAGGTTCAAAGATGAGTTTACTAATATTTATTCATGTTCTGAAGAAAGTTTAATAATATTCTCGTTTAATGTTTAAAATACATATTATGAATTTCCCCCTGGTTACTGGAAAACACTCATTCAGTCACAAGCAGCCAAAATTTAGGGTTTCCTAAAAGTTTACTTTTCTAAAAAAATTAACTTTTTATAAATTCCATAACAAAAAAATGCCCAAAACTTTAAAATGAATACATATATTATACATTCACCTATTTTTGAACAATTTTCTTCAATAATGAAATAAGCATGTTTATAACCGATTTCATGAAAATAATGCAACCTGCAAGGGTTAAAGGAGCAGATGACAGCAGTGTCAAGCTCTGAGAAATACAGGGAGCTTTAAGATGTGTAGATGTAAGAAAAACTAGGGACAACATAAAATATTAGGATTAGAAAATTGGAAATCATTCATAGTAGAATTGTAGAAGAGAGAACGCAAATAGAATATAAGTGCATGCTTAACAATATAACAAACAGGAATCTTAAGAGAACATACCTTAAGTTTATTGAAATAACTGAATGTTTATGCTTCGGTTGTTTAGATATTTTGCACAGCTATATTAACTTTTGTGCTACATATTTTTAAATTTCTTAAGCGAATTTTAACAAAAAAAAAACTATTTAGAATAAATATCCTGAAATGTTAAAACGTGTTCATTTATTTGAAACAGAACTTCTATAATAATAAATTTACCCCGCGTATGTTTTTGCTTATTATATTGCCCTATAGAGCTTCTCATGAATTATCAATGAATAAATATTAACAATAAGTCTGTATGTGACAACAAAGTCTGTATGTGAATAAAATAACAAATTATCCACATTTAAACAACCATTCAACTTCGGCTTTTAAGAGATGAATCACCGCTGACAGAAGATGGAGTATGTCAAGACAAGATCTATTCAGTGTTTAGGATTAGATACCGGGCCCATTGAACTTACATGATAAATGAAGGAGGCAGATAAGGAATAAATTGAAGAGGGTAATTGTGTTTCTAGATACTGTGTACCGAGTACATAAAATGTCTTAATCAAGTTGGTAGTACGATTTCATGAGAAAAATGTTGGATTTTTTTTTTATATTATAGTAAATTCACGAAAAACAAAATAGGTATATATTTTAGCAGTTAGTTTTTTAAAATATATTTTTAAAATAAAATGAAACACCATGATAAGATCCGTGATGCATTTTCTCTGAGATTAAGTGTGAGTTTGTAATTCTGACATTTCTTAATTTATTCTTGTTATATTTTGGCATCCACTAGAGATCAAGTATCCGAAAGAAAAATGATGAGCATACATAAATATTTTCTTTTTTTACAATGAGTACAGGATCATTTTCTTCGGAACAAGATCTAGGAATTTACTGGGAAAATTAATTTTGTTAGTTAGGGATATTTTAATGTTTGTTTAGATTTTGCAGCACAGTTAAATAGCGTTTGCAATTTTGCCTCATCATCCTTATGTTTATTTCCAGTAAGTACTGTATGTGCTGTTTTGTAACGAATCCTTTTACACAAATTTTTTTAGCTCCTGTTTTTATAAACTCATTGTTTCGTTCAGTTTATTAACACTAAGCAGCAACTCCCTGAGAGCATTTTATGAATGTTCAATCTCTTTTTTAACACTTTCCAACAAAGTTGAAAAGTATTTATGATTTCGGTTTGCTTGTCTGTCCGTACTTCCGTACTCTAACTCTCGTAAATATGCATCAATTTCAACGAAATCTATCTATGTTGTTCCTCGGTACTATACCATGTGCCCTATTGAAAATGGTATATGCAGCTTTTACAGTTTTTCTACAGGACATATCAAAAGATTTCCAATACACTACGCTCTACGGGCAGTCATTCTTTAAAGTTTATTTTAGGAATATTTGGCTATTTCAAATGAAACAAAATTGATATATGCTATTAAGGATTACAAGATAAATCTCTCCATCGAAAATAGTGTCTGCATCATTCAACGCATTACGTTCAGCGGCACTTTATAGATAGGCATCTATTTAAAGCACAGTAGTATCCTGCTATTTATAATTAAATAATGATCTAATGACGATTGCATGCTCCCTCAAAAGTTGCGGCTAAAGTAGCCAAAATTGGCGACTTCTGCGATAAATCGGCCCTAGCTTAGCGATATTTTCATTTTTTGGCTGGAAATCAAAAATATACCTGATGTGATAATATTAAGCTATGACCATTTAATGAGTATTTTGAAAATTCTTTACTCGCGCGCTCACGAATCAACTGATTTAGTGTGTTGTGCTGCGTTAAGACAAAGCTACGCAAGGGCTATCTGCTTAGGATGGGGATTGCGAAGGTCGGAGGAATTTTAACGGGTTTCTAACGCATTACCCAATTTCAGGCAACAAAATTGCAAAATCTAATATTTAGCCTGTAGAACATTAATTTTAGACTGCTAACTCTGAAAAGAATAAATTTCTCGATCTCCGTGTTTGTACGATACCGTTATTTTGTACAAGAGGAATACCTATTCATATTTTCATATTTCCGACAAGATTGAGAGGTGTGTATGATATCGATTTTTTTGTCTATTGTTGTATACACCGGACCGCGCTCTAACTGTCGTAAATATACACAGATTATAGCGAAAATTACATGTTTTTTCTATGTACAGGGTCGTGCACCCTATTATAAATGATGTATGTAGTATTTATAATTCTTTTACAGGAGCCAAAAGAAAAAAAAATTCAAATACATCGCGCTCTATGGTTAGTCATTCTTAAAAGTATATTTTAGAGATATTTGGTTTTTTCAACGACAGCAACGTTGACTTATATGTTATTAAGGCTCATAAAATAACGTTATCCATTGAAGATAGTCTTTGTGTTATTAATAGTTCTATATGGACTCTCAAATGAATTCCAATGCATTGTGATATATAGCAGTTGAGAGACATTAATCTATTTCAAGCGCAGTACAATAGATATAAAAATTTTTATAACAGCATCTCCGAACTATTGCCAGATTTAAGGACCACAAATCGCCAAATTTGGCGCAAAAATACTGTTGTCTTAGAAAGTGTTTTATAATCAATGCGTTTGACATGATTTATATTTCTTGTTTACTTAGATTACAGTGAAATGAGAAATATACATTTGGAACTTTTAGGGTTTTTTATTATTGAAGTATGTTTTAAAAATAGTAGACTCAGTTTATTATAATGCAACTACATTAATTGAAGGAATAGCCATTGCCGTATTGTTCAACCATTCTGTTGCTGGTAGAGAAACCAAACAGTGGCGACGGCTGCAGTTTTGAGGCGTTTTTGCCATTAGAACAGTCTATTCATCTAATCTCTTTTATTGATGGAATCTCTCTATTCTAAAAAAAAAGTAAAGGCCGCTGGCGCCGCTGCTGGCGCTGTCAAAGCTTGTTGACCTGTTTCCTCCTAAACCGTAGGGATTCTAGTTTCGACTAAGGTGCCCACCGATTCAAAAAATTCCGAGGAACCTGCTAAGCTGACTTAAATTTTGAAAATCGAATTATATTTGAAGATAAATAAAAAACAGAAAAAAACATAATGGTTGCCAGATTTGGCATAAAATCATTCATTCCTTTGCAACAAAGCGTTTCCAAGTACGTAGAATCGCGTGAAATTTACAAACATGAGTTAGAATTACACCCGTTCTACGCCAAATTAAAAAGTATATGAAATAAATAACTCAAAGTGTGTTAAACAAAGTTGAGAATTTTCAAATAGTAAGTTAGCTTAGACAACAGGAGTTTAGAATTAGCGACTATTTGTTTTTCCAAAACAGAATAACTAATTGTAACTGATTTTGAAAGCTGATGATCTTGGCATTAGGAATGATCTGGCAAAATAGTATCTTTCCAAGCAGGGTGAATAAGCTTAGAGTTCCAGAATGCTGGAACCCAGTATCTTGAAAATGAAAAATGAATAAAAGCGATTCGGTCCAACTGGAGTATTTCCTACCAGTAGACATATTTGGTGGTGTTAACTATGCCTATTTGCCAGCGCGGCGAGATGATATAATTCATGGTGCTAAATACGCCAATCTGCAAAGGATTATGTATATGAAAATATGGATAACGGTTTCCCGGGAACCTTGTATGAGCAGTAATTATAGGTCGTGAGCGTGTGTCAATCGCCAAATAATGAAATGTCGACATTGGTGGCAAGCTATCCTAGCTGTTCTGTAGTTTTTATCAAAGAAAACACGTGAAGTACTGTTTTCTTAGAGCTCATTATTAACTATACATATACGCAAGTCGCCAAATAATGAAAAATCCCCATGGGTGGCAAATACGCAAGGTCTCCAATAGGTTTTTCATAATTAGAAATACAGCTCAAACAGATGTTCTGATTTTATTACGCTTTAACTCCTAATTAATATAACTTTTGAATGGCAACATTAAATATCATTGCGTTTCTGAGGAGTGCAAATAATTTTTCCAGCGATTATACGCGGAGTTCGCACTCCAGGTGGAGTATAGCTCAGCACCCGTAGAACAGGGATTCCTAATAACAAATTATCTACCGTGATACGGGGGAGTGGTCTACTGTAGTGTGAAGTTTAAATTTTTTTGTACCAATGAACATGCAAGAACCAAGCGACGTGTAGCTCAGTAACATTCTATCTGATCCAATCTTTGGGATTTGCCTGTTGAAAGTCTCTTTTACGAATAAGCCTTATTAGGGGCCGAATGCCTCATACGAAAAGCGAGCGTAGCGAGTCTAGGGGCCTTGGCCCCTAGTAATATACAACAAACTATCGAAACCTGAATCAACTAGCCTCTTTTCTCAGTTGATTTAGTTAGTTATTCAATAGACTAACTACATTCTGCTCATTTTCAGAACGGTGATCATCCATTATAGATTTAACATGCTCCGTAGTCGGTCCTATTTTTTTTTTTAAATTCCTACCTCTATAAATAATAGAGTAAAATGTTCTTCTGCTTCAATAGTTGCCAAATGTTCTTTTAGATGTTAAGGTTCCGTCTCTCAAACCATTAAAACACTAGGCTATATGAATAAAACCTTGATGAAGGTAGGAATTTAAACAAAAAAATAGGACTGGCGATGAGGCTTGATTTAACATGTTCACCCTCCAAAAGAAGTATTCGAGGAAGAGAGAAATTTCCTATTTTAGATTTGCGAATAATAATTGTGTTTTTGAAAAACGCACAACTTGATAGAAATATAGAAAGTCATATTTATACATAGCCTAATTCATATTCTATGATAAATAATCTTTAATATACGAAACCAACGTAGGAACTTTCTCTCTTGCTTGAATACTTTTTTTGGTGGGTGTTCACTATCGGACCAAAAAGTATTAGGATACAATCCACATTTACTATGTCAAATTCCAATTTCAAATATCGATTTAAGGATAAATTATTCGTGTCGTGAGTAATAAAGATTTTACTTCCTAACTAATATCATAAATGCGAAAGTGAGTTTGTTTGTTTGTTTATGACGCTTCACGCCTAAACCGCTGAATCGATTAGGATGCATTTCGGTTTAGATATAGATGGGACCCTGGAGTTGGTTATAGGCTACTTAGAATTTTAGGTTTTTAATTACTTTTTTAATTATTAATTAAAAACCGTTTTTACGTTGCCATGCTTGGCGAGTTTCGCCCGTATCATATGATTCATGTTTTGAGCTAACAAGAATGCTATTACTTCAATAAAGAAGCACGTGCATCTGAAAAACATTAAATAATACCGAAATTATGCCAGTTTTATGCCAAATATATCTATCTCTAATAATAAAAATGAATGTTCTCCAGACAAATCTACAGAAAGCAGAGCTTTGAAAATTTGAGCATGCCTGGACCCATGACTTCGGTAAAGTGTACCTGAGGCTCGGAAATTTTAATTGCAGAATAAAGCAGAAATTCTACTTGCAAAATCACATGCATTTGAAAAACATCAATAAGTATGGAAATTTTGTTGATTTTACGCCACATTAAAAAGCATAAATAAAGAAAAGTGTACTTACGTATTATCCCGGCGGTCCGCCAAGACGAGCGATTTTTTTGCCGAGATAAATGCCGGGCACATGAAATTATTAATGGTTTTGAATACGATTGGCAACAGTTTGGAAACTCATTTGACGAAAAAAACAGTTAGCGGGAATGACCGCCGGGATAATAGGTAAGTACCAAGAAAAGTCCAGATGTGTTTCTTAAAGTTCCTAAATTTCCAAATCCTACAAATAATATAAATGTGTACGTTTATGTGTTTGGATGTTTTTGATTGAATCACACAAAAATGGTAGGAAAAATTTGTAATGAAGATATCTTATGTCCTGGATTAACATACAGGCAACCTTTCAAGCATATAGCATAAATAATTCTTTTACAAAGACACTCAAAATAATGCTAATGCATTGCGCTCTATGGAAATTTTGTAGCAACTAAACCGATTTTAAAAATTTCTTCACTGATTGAAAGTCCTAGGCCTATGTGGTCCTAGGCCTATAGGATCCTAGGCGTATATGGAGTATTCCTCTTTGTGGAATTTTCTAAGGGATCCTAGCCCGTATTTTCGCGAGGTTTTTGAAAAAAACACGGGAAACTGCGAGCGGATAGGTCGACAGGGGCGACCGGTGTTTGAACCTGGCACCTCCCGCCTTCCAGGTTTGAGAGCAGACCCTCTTAGACACTGGGGGGGAACCTGAGTGTTATAGGCTACTTTTTATGCATATATCACAAATAGTTCTTTTACAGGGATACTCATAAAAATTACATTACGCTCTATGTGTATCTCTGTAAGTACTGAACCGATTCCAAAACTCTTTTCACTGATAGTAAGCTACACTATTATTGAGTATTATAGGCTAAAATTAATGCATGTAGCGCAAATAATTCCTCTACAGGAACACTCAAAATAATTCTAATACATTACGTTCTATGGGTATCTCTGTAACTATAGAACCGATTCTAAAACTTTTTCGCTAATAGAAAGCTGCATTATTCCTGATTAACATAGGCTAAAATTCATGCATATAGCATAAATATTTCTTTTACAAGAACACTCAAAACAGCTCTCAAATACTGTCGTAACTGTCTCTATTCGCCAAATGCCTGAAAAAAATCTAAATTTAGTAATTTTACATACTCTGTTATTTTAAATGAAGTATACTACCATGCAACATACTTCATTTAAAATAAGTAAAAAGCAAATAATATTTAAATGCAGTTTCTTTAGTCGCAAACATATTTGTTATTCACACATGCTTCGTTTCTCTCGGGACCTAATTCTAAAGCCGACGTGGATGAAGTCGCGGGTAGCCGCTAGTATTTCTATAAAACTGCATGTTTTGCAAAAAGGTAATTAAGTACTTACAAAAACGATATAGGAAATTTAGCTTATATTCGTAGCTATCACAAGCTTGCGCATCATCGCGCAAATGCGTTAAATATATCAGAGTTTAGGAATGCCTAAACAAAAAAATTTTGGCACGAGTGTCACTGATTTAGCGTTTACGAATGCGACCACATTTTCCAGTCTAAGATGTTGCCTGAACTGTTAGATAAATGTCCAAAGTTAGTGCTGTAAGAAGAATTATTTCTTCTCATCTGAAGAATATGAATAAATCGATTTAAGATTTACATTTCACTTTGCTATCTTTAAGCGTTTTGCGGAAATCAAATAAATTATTCACAAATGTAAAATGTGAAAATGAATTACTGCTTATGTATTTTTTCAAAAGAGATCATATTTGAACTTCGTTAACACCGAGCGATCCATTTTTAGACGGTTGCAAAAAGTGAAAAGTCGCAATAATATTTTAGAATTCATCTTTTCTTTATTTTCATTTCTCGAAAAAATCTGGTTTCCAGAAAGTATATTCAGCAATAACGAAGTAAAATGTTAATCATTCATTGTTTTATTAATGTTTTTAGAAAAAGAAATACATTTTTCATACTCCGCAAATGTCGGAAATTTATTTGTCACTTCTGGCATCAACATAAATCGGAAAATGCGATGAAAAAAGTCGGGCGCTAATGTTAAAAAGGGTTAAAAAGGGCGCTGGCCATTAATGAGGTTTATGGATGAAAAGGTGCGTTTTTTTTAAATCTACTTGTGTATGTCTTGAACAACGTCTCTGTGTCTGTAATTCTTATGGTTGTGGTCACTGACATTGTTGGCGGGCGACAGTGGCCGTTTTCGTAAACGCTAAACGAGTTACACTGCAGCAACGAGTTTCCATCTAAGGTGTTCGTAAAAGAAACTGAGTGCATTCAGTTTATGAACTACAGCGTTCATATACAAAACTGAGTGCGGTTAGTTTCAATCTAAGTAAACTGAGCACGTAGCAGTTTCTTCCGGTTGTTGAGAGGACACATTTGCTGCACGTTGTTGCTATTAAATAGCCTCCGTAGTTACGAAAAGTATATTGTTATGAAAAGTATTTTACGTTAGCTGAAGCGGCTAGAAACTGCAACGAAGATACAGAATTTTTCAAAGGAAATCATTTTCTTGTATTTTTCATTTTAGTAAATTCAAAAATGCATATTTTTAGCGTTGAGATTGAAGTTGATTTAAACTATTATTAGCGAAATTTGGACTTCTCATGCTAAATACTTTAGAAAAATGCCAGTTTAAGTTGAAATTTGAAAATTTTGATCTGTGCACTTCAATTATGGCCACTCTTCCTTTTAAAAATGCTGTTGATTTTATATTGAGTATGTACTAAAAACTCTCCTCAGCAAAAATAACAGACGTGAAATGTAAACAAACACGAGTCCTGGTTGGTTGGTTTGGTTTCGTGTCCATGGGGAGATCTATAGAAAACACGCCTCCTAATTGACTAAACTAAATAAGCTGAAGTTGTTCGTAAAGCCAAAAGAAACTGATAGCCACTGATAGCACTCCACACACGCATTCCAGTTTTCTTACGAAAACTCGCGCAACGAGTTTCTCGTTTACGAATGCATCCAGTGTTTCAAGGAGACTATCTGGTTACGTAAGGTCTCACCTTTAGCTTCCAATCGCTTGCGAGAAGTGAGGTCTCGGGTTCGAATCACTTTATCTCATGATTGTCAATCCTCTTGGCTTTCCACTCCTGTTGTGTTATTCTGTAGCTGTTCATGTATGCCTTTGGAATTGAAATGAACTTATTTGAAAGGAATGGAAGGCCTATCACATAGCAGCCATTTATCATGATCACGGACTTCTAAATCGACGATCATCGACGCATTCTAAAAGAAGTATACTTCCCCATCTTACAAGTAAATTTTCTTGTAAGATGGGGCTATGAGGTCTAATCATTAGGTTTATGTTGTGCGCATGCTTCCGTTAGCAATAGATTGGATTATAATTCTTCGCTATGCTTCGATACACGGCGCTTAAATAGCTAACCATTAAAATGAGGTTGAGTATTTTTCTTTTAGAGGCTGACGCTATTTCTCATGTCTGACAGTAGTCGATGATCATCCTATGTCCAAATCCGTGATCTTGATAAACTCACAAAGAAACAGTGTTTCAGGAACTCGTGACTTTGAGATGGATATGTAAATTTTTGTGGAAGTTTGATGAATAGCTTTTGACCGTATCCGTAAAATAATAAAGCTTAATCATAATTCATCCATTAGTAGATATTCGAGTCTTAGTATTATACAACTTCAACGTTTTCCAACTATATTTCAAAATGAATGAAATAGAATTAAAAAAAAGACAAGGTTCTCACTCTTGTTGAAATGTTGATGAAATATGTGGTAAAATATTACAGATATTCTGTAAAAGAACAAGAACTTTCACATCGTACTGAAGAAAAATATTCCCTTCCAAGTGCCTTGAAGGGCATTGTAAAACGTGTTGTGGTTCAAATGAAGGATTCTAATGTTGTGAAAGCGTACCGTCGGCTCTACACTGAAAGTGACAATTGTAGTTGCAGACAGTCATACATGCTTGAACTGTATGTTAAAGATCGCACGGATTCAGAGTTCGTTGTAGAGGTAATTAAGGCCTGCACAATAACTGCAGCTTTGTTCAAGATAGGATATGGTTATTCTCCGGACTCAGTTGTAGATACAATACGCGCAATCTGCTACATAAATGATGGGTATGAAGGCTTCCGAACTTTGGGTTGTGAGAACGACAGCTCTTTTCATTTCCTGGACAATCTGATGAAATGCATAGTTAAATATTACGACGACTGTGTAGAAGGAAGGGAGTTGTCGCATGACGTTGAAAAAAAATTTCCGCTGCCAAACACGCTGTCGGACGTCGTTAAACGCGTTGTGGTTCAAATGAAAGATTCCCCTCTCCTGGACAAATATATTGAAAATCGCGTTTGTAGATGTGAGGCGAAGGATCCCTACCTGCATGAGTTCTTTGTTGAAGATGAAGATTTCACGGACTTGGAATTCGTTGTAGAAGTCATAAAGTTTTGTGTTGTAGCAGCTGCGCTGTTCGAGGAAGGCTACGACGATGCTCCGAACTTCGTAGTGAAAGTTATACTTAAAGTATGCTTTGATGATGATCAATACAAAGCTTTCAGAGTGGTAGGATGTCACGTGTAAATTCCTGTGAAAATCCGTAACATTCACCAAGGTAGTTTTTAGAAATATATTGAAATGATTTTGTTGTTTACTGCTGAGTGGCTTTTCCAACAAAGTTTCCAACATAATTATTTATGACTTGTTTAGATGATAAATGTAAGATTGCTATAACTTACTACAGCATGATCAGAGATCTTGTGTTTTAAGGCTTTAGCTGAATAGTAGCGTATTTGTAATGATACTTGTGAAGATTATTTTTGTTGATAAAATCACGAAATGAAAACTGGTGATATTTTACGGATAAAAATATTGGCTATTTATTGTAATAAATCATATTTCTGAAAAACTTGTTTAAATGTCTAGAAAAATTCCATATTGTAGTCAAACAAAAAAAACCCTTTTACTCTTCAGAAGCATATTAAAGAATGCATTATTTAACATACTTCTTGATATGTTTAATCAATTATAATGGTCTAAAACTACATGTACAAATTCATATTTATAGATTTCACGTTTGTCTTTGGTGTCATATAAAATATCATACGGAGCTGTTCAGTTTAGAAACATCCATGTCGTAATCATTTTAAAAATACCTAACCTTAATAGATGTGAAATTTTGTGTATAATAAAAATTTAACACCAAATAAGTATATAACTATTTGTTTTCTAAATTTTCTTTTTTATATTCTCGTAATTTTTAAAAGAACCAATAGACTACTTGGAACTAGGTCTGTAAAGGAAAACGTAGACATGCTTCTTTACTGCATTACATCCCATCCTTGTGATTAATAATTTTAATTTCTTTTATTATAACACATTTCATAATTTGTTAAAAAAAGAATGAAAAGTCTTAAACTGTGCTAAATTAAAGAATTTGAATAAACAATCACTTGGCAGTTTCTGAATAGAAGTATGTGCTTTTCTAAATATACGAAACACAGCCTTAGACAATGAGACATGTTTATTTCTAGAAATACACATTTGTTCAAATTCGGAATATTTTTTTACAAATAAAAATGTTCGGAAATTTAAAATACCTCGGGCAGTTATTTCTATAAAAGCACTGGAAATTGCTTTGAAAATTGAATACCTGAAAAGTTTTTCCCACGGATAATTTTCAGTTAAACGTAAAGCAAACACTAACCAATTTCCAAAGATATTCAAAAATCTTATTTTGAATTGAATTTTCAGGGGTAAAATTAGTTTTCCAAAATTGAGATAAACGCATATATTATTGTAATACGCGTAAAAAATTCTGCAAAATTAAGCAATTTAATGCTTTTGTAAAACTCTTGTATACATTTGAATAAATTATTTGGAAAATCAGTCGCAACATTTCAGTTAACTAAATATAAGACATACAAATCCATACATTTTAAAGGACGTGTTCGGCTTTGCTTTTAATGAGTAGGATTCAAACGATGTAATTATTTGATTTTGAAAAAAAAATGATAAGGAAATATTTAAAACTGCATTTGATTGTCTAGAATTTTTTTTTTCCTAATGGCCGGTCTCAGCCTTGAAGGCTTTGGCCACAACAGGCCGGAATTGTTGGTCACTTTATTATGGGGGCACCTAGTAGGTGGACCAACGTCACCCCCTACGAAGGGACGGACACAATGGCAACCACGCTCAGTCGGGAATCGAACCCCGACCGCTCGGAGTTGAACCCGAAACCGGAGTACAGTGCTTTACCCACAATACAACTCGGCGGGCATATCTGGAAAAATCATTATGCAATTTTTTAAATGAGGGATTCGTAAGTGATCAGCTATTGAACAACTACTTTTATCACATTTTCCAGATTTGCAACTACCTACAGTAATGAACAGGATTCGTACGGGTGCTGGATTTGCTGAAATTCCGAACTTTTGCGATATCGGGTGTGTTTGTTCACCTAGCCAATTTTGAGTAACTCGAGTTACTCATCTAGTGAACCTTAGTAGATATGGAGGCGGGGCAGACACTATTGGCCGTCATTATAAACTGAATTTGTGGACCGATTCCTGTTTTGCTTACCGACGAATCTTAAAACGCTAATGTAGGCTCACTGACCGTGACGGTAAATAAACTGACTGGTGATAAAATTTTATTTACCAATCCAGAGCAGTCAATAGCTGTTTTCTTGGTCTTTATACCAGGATGTTGGCGAGTTCGGTTAGTTCATTTTAGCTGTTTTTGGAACAAGGAAGACAGATGTGGTACATTCATGGATTATGATGTACATTCCGAACAGTATTTAAAATTCGAAATAGAATATATTCGGTGAAGATTTTAAAAACAGTTTTAGTACTTTTTACATTTGCAGTATACCCAACATCACGGGCACGCTGCAAATAAAACAAGGTTCTAAAATAGCTCATTAACCACGAATAAAAATTATATGAAATTATACTATTTCCTTTTTTTAATTTCTAAATTTAACATTTGTTTTAAATGAATCTAACTGGATTTGACCTGATCTTTTAAATAATTTTGATCAGTTTAGTTTAAGAATCAAACAATTTCACTGACTCCAAAAATTTGGAATGTTTCTTCACAAGCTGTACAAATGGTTAACCTTCGAGAGTTATTTAGGAACAAGTTCTTTAATATGCTTATGCAATATTTTGCTGAATATGTCATGCTGCAAGAAATTTTGAAATGTTTTTCTTTGTTTAAAAACGTTCAAATCCTAGAAAAATTTGAAAACAACCTCAGGTTTATTGTTTGTACAAGTGCGTAAATCAGACTGCACAGAAACATTCTGAATTTCTTTTAAAGCTTTGGTAAATTTTTATGCTTTATAAAATGTCCAGAAGCAATGTAACATGCATTGTTTAAATAATAAAGTAAAATAATAATCCTAATTTGTCACGTCAAATCCATGAACAAAATTTAGACTACATTGTCTAACTGTACGGGTTATAATACAATAGATTGATATAAGTGTCAAAAAGAAATATTTGTATAACTCTTTAAAAAAATAATTTTTGAGTAAGTATATAATTAAAAAAAAATAAAAATAAATGATTATTTTATTTGAAAGCAAATACATTTATTTTAGTTCTATCTTTTATTCCGTGCATTATTCAGTAATTAAAATTTTAAAAAATGACTTTTTAAAGTTAAGGAGAAAGTTCATGAAATCAAAAAATATATAATATTACTAATTCTCTTAAATAATGGTTAAAATTAAGCATGTAAATTTCCGATATACTTTTATTTTACTGAATTCATTAGTAAAATGAGTTTAGACGAACAAATAAAGTTTTCAATCTCCTCTGGAAAAGAAATTAAAAAAAAAAAATCCGCACTCGCCATTTCAGTGGCCTAGTGGTTAGTAAAGGTACACGTACGAAGTGCAAAATCGTGTAACTCCAGATCTAACCGTTCTAATTGGTCCATTTTTTGATATAGTTGGTATAACATCCAAGGCGAAGTTATATTTGTTTTGGTACGTAGCCACTGGTGAATAGTGAAAATGACCGTTATAAAAGTGAATCTGAATCCCTATTTAATGACGGGGTCATCTATTTTATTTTATAAACTCTTCCATAAGAATTTTAAAAGATCGGTGTGTCTGCATCCCAGCCCTAGTTACCTTATTGATTCCTCAACTACTGAGCATTAACCTTTTAGATTCCTTTGCAAGCGCAATTCTGGATCTCTTCAGGCATTGATAGACAAACACAAGATAACAACCCTGGTCCTTTAATGAAGTATTCACCACTGTTAATTTGCAAATTTTGATGTGGATAATTTTCCTCCACATAAAAAAATGATGTCTTAAAGTATGGCGACTCCCAAACTCTTGTGATCAAAGCGAAAAGGGTAAACCCAAGTTCAGTAAATCGGTATAAGCTAGATATTCTATTATGTACATAACTACTTGAAACTGAGGATTGAAAGAAACTTTGTACGAGATTCTCAGAAGATTATGGGCCTTATTCAACCAACACTTGACTCGCGGATTAAACTAAACACAAGTGCTGAAGTCATCTGTAATCCCAGCAAACACACACAGATTCTCTGAACGTCTATTAACGTTTAGAAGACGTTTTCTGAACGTTAATGGACGTTCAGAGAACCTGTGTGTGTTTGCTGGGAATATATCTTACCAATGGCTTTAACACACTTTTCGGAGTGTAAGGCCGGCCCCGGAGTCCGCAGCCATAATCTCCCAAATATGCCCTTTCTTGGGGGCCATTAACAAAAACAACAACAACACACATCTTTGGATTAATTCATCTGTCAAGTGTTTGGTGAATTAGGCCGTTAATCACGTGAGACTCGTACATTCGGAAAACTTACATCCCTTCACTTAAGAAACACTGCCAGATTTTCATCAATTGCTTCCTACTATCTTCAAGGTTTTTTTTATAGAATTAAGAATTATCACATAAGAAAATTGTAAATTTGACAACTCTCAAGTAACGCAGAAAAGCCTGAAAATAGCTGGTATATTTTATACTAGAAGATTAATATGGGGGGGGGCAGTTACTTAAATTCTATTGCACATTTCTTGAGTTCTCTCCCTGCTGTCTAATATTTGACATCAAAGCTTAGATATTTGATTTATAAAAATATGAAACTAGATGTCACCATTCTCGAAATGTTATAGCGCGTTAGTTATTGGCAAACAATTTTAATTGTCGGGTCACCGTCGAATTCCGACACAATAAGAAAAAAGGCACCCAATAAGGGAACATTATAAAATACATATCAACAATTTATTATATTGCAAATTTATCTATGCACTCTGGAGAAATTAAATGGGATGTGGCAGATACAGAATTAGTGTTGATAAAATAAAAAATAATTTTACATAAAATAAATTTCTCTCTCAGAACAAAGTATACCTTGATTAATCAAAAACTTCAGCAGTTTAATATTGAAATATTGGTGTTAATTTACATATTTACATCTATTTCTGCAATTTGTATTATTTATTAAAATAATCTACATGTTGTTTGTGCTCCTAGAAATGTAGAGCTATCAAACTATTAAAAAACCCTCATTAATTATTAATTATTAAACTGTAGAATGTAATAAACTACATTACTTATTAAACTGTAGGATGTAATAAACTAAGTAGCATAAATTATTAAAAAGAAGAACGAATTGAACAACAAATATTCGCGGTTTTAATGCAATATTCTCGCACGATTAAAAAATACATCCAAGCGCCAATTTATACTCTACAAATTCCTTAACATTTTTACATGTAAATCTAGTTTAGCAGTAACCATATTTCCCTACCTAAAGATCCTTCGAATTTCTTAATTTTTATCCATGATTCTTAGATATAAGGCTATAAGTTTAAAGAACTATTTCAGTACTACTCACATATAACTCTGTTTAGGGAAATGAAGTTACGGAAAGCTTCTGACAATTTTAGACTGTAGGAAAAATTGATCAAAAGATTTCACTGCAAGATAGATAATGGAAACTGAAACGGGCTAAATAATTTGCAATTTGAATGCATATTAAATGTTTCTAGAAAATTCCTTAATTTTGTAGATTCAAATTTCTCTGGTGTGCACTAAAAATAGTTTTACACATTTTCAGAAACGTACGTCGTTAGTTTTAGAGTGTAATTGAAAATGACTAGTATATTTTGTGTAGGAATCAAATATAAGTAAGATTAATAACAGTGTAGAAATATATTACATGCCATGACACAAATGCATAGTATGACATTTTCAATGATAGCTGAAACATTTTACATTTAAGTAAGAAAGATAATGTACATTGTTAATTCATTTGCCTGAGAAATAAATTAAAATGATATGAGAGAGAAAACCAATGAAAGAGAGTAATTAATAAACTATGAGCTTTACATGATGGACATACTTTTTAAATTAACTGCAAATTCACCTCGAGTTGTTTTTTTTAATTTTTGATTCATTAAGAATTTAAAATGCATAAAAAATAATTCTAGATGTATAAAAAATTCCGCATTCGTAGTAATATTATTTTAAATAAAGCACCAAACTTTTATTTATAAAAATCTATTTTAATAAATAAGAAAATTTAATCTGTAGTAATTTTATTTAAAAAAAATCATTTGCTATTAAGTATGATAAATTTCAGGGAATATTTTTCACGACAGAACAGCCTTTTGTAATTTTTCAAATTTTTCAGCTTAAGGATTCATGTCAAAGCGAACTACTTTCCCTTAATAGAATTTCATGTAAAACTGCTTTCAAATACTTAATTGTTCATCACGAAATATTATTAATTTAAAATTACTAATGTAATATTAATAAATCGGGGGGTATAAAGATATTTAATAAAATATCAGGTTGTAACGAAAGTTTTCCGCCAAATCTGCCTGAAATACTCACTTCTAACTCCTTAGATAACTGTTTTTGTACTTTCGGTACCAAACCTGCACAGTGTCATATGATACAACAATAGTATTTAAAGCTGTACTGTACTCATAATTCATTGATATTGTGTAGCTGACTTTTTGCAACACAACTGGAAGTAAATTATGGTTCTAATCCTCTAGAGTGATAGTGTCATTTGAGACACCTTGTACTTAATGATAACTATATTTTTTACAGATTCCACACCATAATGTTATAAAGTAAGTCTCTTTCTTCCAAATGCCAAAAATCGTTTGACAAAATATGAGCAAATACGCCAACGCGAACTGTGTGCTGACGATGTTTGAGGTGGCGGGAAACTTTCGTTACAACCTAATATATATATTAAAGTCTCAATTAAAAGTTTTATTTTATATTCTTATCCACACAAGGTTCGATTTTTTTTGCGCCTGAAATAATGATATGTGATGGTATTAGTGATTAGAAGTTGGGAAAAGAAATAATAAACAAATATTTTCCAATAAATAACGTTTTTATTTCGGTTCGATATGTGTTACACTGAGACAAAACTGTATTTTTTTTACATTTATTTCGAAATTTTAGTATTTAGATTATTTGCTATTATGACGAACTCTCACGCGCAGTATTTTTTTGGGTCTAAACTCTTTGCTAACAAATTTTTGTTAATTTTCTAAAATAAACAAACGACATAAGCAAAGATTAATTTTCAATCAATTTTGACAGTAGTGGGAAGAATAATGACATCTACACGCAATGGCCTGAATTATATCTTTTCTATCTATGTAAAATTACTTTTAAAAACCAATAGATGTCTATGCTTGTATTTTATAGACGTGGAGGAATAATTAAAGTGCTTGTTCCACAAATGGTACCAGGTACCTTGTAGAGTTAATTTAGTTGATTGCTCTAGAATTTCAGGTCATGAAGGTTATAAATTAATCTTAACTGTTATCAAATACCGTTTAACAGGACAAGTGCATACTGAACTACAGTCCATAATGATTTATTTTCTGACTATGCAGTTAATTTACATCATGTGTTTGGCCGTTTAGGTTTTACCAGGAATTAAGTGCTCAGCAAAAGCTAATTATCTATGGTAAAAAGGTCAAATTAAGAAAAATCTTAAAAGTTAAAAATACTACTAATAATAATTTTTGCAGTAAATTTATGTTAGTGAGTATTTTTTAATAACAAAAAAGTGGTTCAAAAAGTTACCGATAGATGGTGCTGACTTACATAATATTAAGCAAGTTTCCAATCTCAGAAGATCTGTTTTATTGGTAATTCTATTTAAGCAAACAGTAATTTTTTATCATTATTGTTATCTTTTTAAATTCATTTTTAAGCTTTGAAGCACTCAGGGTGTGTGAATACTGCATGAAAAACTTCAAAAGACTTCTCAAGATTTTTCTTAATATGATAAAATGGTCAAATAAAGAAAAATCTTGAAAGTTAAAAATACTACTAATAATAATTTTTGCCGTAAATTTATGATAGGGAGTATTTTTTAATAACAAAAAAGTAGTTCAAAAAGTTACCGATAGATAGCGCTAACTTACATAATATTAAGCAAGTTCCCAATCCCAAAAGATATGTTTTATTGCTAATTCTATTTATGAAAACATCAATTTTTTATCATTATTTTATCTTTTTAAATTCATTTTGAAGCTTTGAAGCACCCAGCGTGTGTGAACACTGCATGGAAAACTTCAAAATGAAGAGAGAACAGATTTTTTTTTTTTCTTTCTTTTTTTTTTTTGGGGGGGGGGGATCGGAAACTTGCTTCGTACTATGTATATGCCCAACAATCAGTAACTTTATGTTTGGTTTCCTTAAAATGTTGTGACCTGCCAAATGAATTTGGTGCAGTAATTGATTTTTTTTAATACTGGCCGATTCCCAAGACTGGTGGGAAACGCTGTAAGGTCCACTTTGTCGACCGAATAGGCAGTTCTTGGTCTTGAGTTTAATCGGTTTCCTGTAAAATATTTTCATAACCGTTCTTCGTATTTAGGACACTCGGTACGTTACATAAAAAAGGCTATATTTTAATTAACTTCCTATGGTGCTTTATACATTTTTTCATCAAAAAAGTCCAATTAACAATTTTAGTGGATAAAATAATAAAATACTTTATATGTATAAATATTGAATTCATTTATTGAACATTCTTTATTAAATGCTTCCATTGTTTCTTTTTAATGTACGCTTTAGTCACTCAGTGTAAAATGTCAATTCCTCTTATTTTATATAACAATAGTAATAATATCATGTGCATAATACAAAAAATAAATACTTATGAAAAATTCTTGTGAGCTATCTTGGGAGCCCATTTTGCCACGTTTTAAAAACTCACAAAATGGAAGTTCTGATCCATGACACATATATACACGCCCAACCGATACGACTTAAAAAAATCACACACATCCCGCTTTTTGGTTCGTCTTGTTAAGCCTCAGGTATCAGACTTAATTTCATACTTCGCTTAATACGTCTAGACAGATGTTTTTTCGGAAGACGTTACCATGAAAACAGATCCACTTTCGAGTTAAAAAAATGCCATCGTAAACTTTTATGTTTTTCTTGCTAAATTTAGAATAAGATTTAGCTAAGTAAGATTCAGGATCAAATTTCCATTAAATAATGAAGAGCCATGATAGCTTCGTTTCAATACAATGGAGAGTCACGCCATTATGTCTCTTGAAGATAGAAATTTTTATACAGTTTTGCTGCATAAAACAGATAGAAATTTTCATACAGCAAAAATTTAAAGAGCCTCACACTGTTAAAATATTGCAAGTTAGAAGTACATTTCGATTAGTATTAGTATGACCAATGACTCAGATGATAAGATATTGAAAATTGGGGGATGGCTGAAGTGTGCAGGCTCGGGGTTCAGGCCTCTTGCTCAGCTGTCTTGAGGTCTGGTGTTTTGACTTCAGGTGTAACGTGGAATGCAAGTTAGATAACCTTAAAAAGTCCTCCTCTCAACGAACCTCTATTCTTAGATAGATAACTGCCATGTAGCTTTGCCTTTACAAAAAAAAAGCTCGCTATTAAAATGGTCTAAAATATTTTATTTTCTAATAAAAGACTTTTTTAAATTATTGGCTAGTGAAAATGAAACAAAACGCAAATGTTTCTATCGTCTTTTACAGGAATATGTCACAAATGAATAAATAAAAATATATTAAGTTTAATTTTTTTTCTACGTGTGAAGTCAGTGTTCACAAAAATTTAAAATCAGTCAGTCTGATGGTTTTGTTAGAAGATTTGACGTGCAGAAGGTTACAAATGGAATATTATATATAGTGATTGGCTGCCAGACTTGCAGGGGGTACAGATACGGTTTAGAATCCCATAGAGGTGCGGGGTCGGAAACGTCGTCTTCACGTACCTGTTAATAATCCTGGGAAAAAGTGTTGATATGTGCGTTTAATTTCTTAACTAAGTTTCATAAACGATGGACTTTCCTCAGATAACTCCATCAATGTTAGGAAAGAAACAATTCTCATGTAATAATTTTTATCAAGTGCAATCGGTGAAAGAAGGATTAGTTTTTAAAAAACCATGGTCGGAAAATTTACTATCACTTGAATACTTCTTCTAAATCAGGCGTCACAGACGGTCCTATTTTTTTTTTAAATTCCTACCTCTATAAATAATAGAGTAAAATGTTCTGCTGCTTCAACAGTTGTTAAATGTTCTTTTAGATGTTAAGGTTTCGTCTATCAAACCATTAAAATATTAGGCTATATAAATAAAACTTTGATGAAAGTAGGAATTAAAAAAAATCCGATCGGCATACACACACAGATATATATATATATATATATATATATATATATATATATATATATATATATATATATATATATATATATATATATATATATATATATATATATATATATATAGCTATATATATATATATATATATATATATATATATATATATATATATATATATATATATATATATATATATAGCTGCAGTTGCTGCGCTCATAATTTTCGTGATAATCTTTACTACTTTACTTCTTTCTATAAATATATATATATATATATATATATATATATATATATATATATATATATATATATTTATAGAAAGAAGTAAAGTAGTAAAGATTATCACGAAAATTATGAGCGCAGCAACTGCAGCTCTAATATAACTTCTCGCGCCTATAGTGACATTGTATTATAAAACCCGAAAAACCCCAGTCTTTGTCAAAAAACATACAAAAACAAGACAATAAACATAAAAATGCTATAACCAGCTAATTCATCAGAGAGAGACTGGTGTGCTTGTTAGTTACAGGTTTCTGGACTGGTGTCAGGAGATTGTGAACTATTGTATTAACAGAATTATAGACTATTGTATTAACAGAATTATTGAAGCTTAAATATCTTGAAATATTGCCTGTTTAATATAATTTTAGTTTAATCAACGGACACCAGTTCTCCCTGACCTGTAAAAAAGATTTTCAAACATTGTTAAAATAGAAAATGAAAAAAACATACTTAAAATGTGGCTGCACCTAACTTCCAGCCGTAACTACAGAAAATTGAAGAAAATTAATCTTGCCTATATATTTTTGCGTCCGCAGCGGTTTGCGAATGATATCTGCACGCTAAAGCCTAGTTTTCGGACGCGCACAGATGGATGTGGCAACGAGACTGTCGGACGCTGACTGGAATGGAATATGGCCAAGATTGCAGGATACACGGATTAATTTTCTTCAATTTTCTTGAGTTACGGCTGGAAGTTAGGTGCAGCCACATTTTAAGTATGTTTTTTTCATTTTCTATTTTAACAATGTTTGAAAATCTTTTTTACAGGTCAGGGAGAACTGGTGTCCGTTGATTAAACTAAAATTATATTAAACAGGCAATATTTCAAGATATTTAAGCTTCAATAATTCTGTTAATACAATAGTCTATAATTCTGTTAATACAATAGTTCACAATCTCCTTACACCAGTCCAGAAACCTGTAACTAACAAGCACACCAGTCTCCCTCTGATGAATTAGCTGGTTATAGCATTTGTATGTTTATTGTCTTGTTTTTGTATGTTTTTTGACAAAGACTGGGGTTTTTCGGGTTTCATAATACAATGTCACTATATATATATATATATATATATATATATATATATATATATATACAGAGAGTGCCCCCAAAAAGTAGTAACGCGCTTCAATTCTTTATCTATTAACCTTTTGAGCGTCAACCGCTGCCATCGCTCGACTTAACTAGAAGCAAGTGATTTGTGATTTGTGTGTGATTGAAGCAAACCTGTGCGAGGGGTATCTGCCTAAGATGAGGGATGCCTTGGTAGGAGGACTAACTACCAGCAAGATAGCGGACGATTGAAACGTTCATCGCGTGCCACAGATCTAGAGACCTTTTTTTGACGACAGCTGGCTGTGCGCAACGGCTGCCTTTTTTTCAGCATTGGGCAATCTATCCAGCTGTTCTCTCGCATTCTTCCATTTTTCAGCAGATGCCAGTGCTGTTAAAAATAATCGTGGCATTTTTTTTACGGGAAATGACGTGCTAAAAAGTAAAGGATTTTCGTGGAGCTATGTCACCAACTATTTTTATAGAAATCAAATCTATTCTCCGTGACAGGCAACAGTCAAAACGTCAGAGTTCGGTGTTCCCAGCGCAGGAACACGGCGCGTTGAAGATTTATAGATAAATGGTTAATGTAAATTGAAAAATATCCAAAATAAGGTTATAAGAACGGCTACGTTAAGAAAATGTTTCTCTGGTAACTTTTTAAAAGTTGCACTTTTTAAATTTGTATAGGACGCCCGTAGAAAAAATTTCCAGTCAGAAAAATGTGCCATACACATTGATAAGATGACGTACAAGATTTGATTAATCCACAGCAGTCGAGTGGGAAAAAATCAGTCGGATGATTGCAATATTTCTCAATATGCACATAATTTTAAGCATATTTGAAAAGTTTCTCACACTAATAAAATGCAATTTTAAAAGAAATTATCACCATTTATGTTTTAACTAAGCACTGAGGAATAATTACGTACTCCAATTTAATAGGAAACTACAAAAAGTGAATACGATAATTGGTATTATGAATTTGGACCCTTTCTGTTTCCATAAAAGTTATCTACTATGCATAATTAATGTATTTAGGCGAGTGACCATTTATAATATCTGACGATTTTTTTATACATATAAAAAATCCTTCAGTAAGATTTGAAAGAGACAGCTGATGCGGTAAAAAATTCTGGAGAGATATATTCATTAATTAAAAGTTTTAAATTGAAAAATATGTGTTTCAAGTACTGGAATCAGTAAGATGAAATATTACATAAAGTTCATTTATCAAATATTAAATTATCGTCTATGACTTTTTATATGAAAAAACACTCAATACTGAGCATCTAAAAATTTTGGAAAAGAGAGCTCATTTTTCATTACTTTATTTTAATGATCTATTTTACTGCATAAGCAAATTATATTTTAATACTGAATATTGCTTATGATTCAGTATTTTTTCATGCGTAGTTTAACAGAAGCCTTAGAGTTGCTTTTGTAAAATAAATAAATAATAAAAATTAAGATGTGAATATATCATTTGCAGAAGATGTCTATTACATATAGAAATGAGCTATTTTGATTAATTTGTAAATACTTTTGAATAAAATGTACAAACACTGCTAATTATAACCTATATTTCATAAATTTTTCCTAATAATTTTTAATAGATACAATAAAACAATTATATAGGGTGGTCCTAAACTATATGTCTAAAATGTAAAGGGAAACAGAGGAGGCCAAGACAATTCAGAATCACATAGCAATGTGGGGTCGTGAATGTTGTTTCATGTACCCGTTAATAAACACTTTGGAAATAGTGTTGAAGTGATAGTGAACTTTCCGACCATCATTTGTCAAAAATAAACAAATATTTTTACAGTAAGCATTTAAATAAAACTGATATTTTACAAATTACATTTCGTTTCATTCATGAAAGCCTCGGAGAAAAGAATATTGTTTATGAAAATTGATTAAGAATTTAGACCAACAGTTCTTCCAAAGTCGTTATTAACCCATTTATGCCTACTGTCCCTTTTTTGGGATGGCATTTTCGCTATTAGTCGAAAACGTTATTTATTTTTCCTAGCCTTTATTCATGAGTGCTGAGCCTCAACTCTACAAAATATTTTAACATGACCCAGTAGGATGTTGATATTTCGATTTTTATGCATAATGATTTTAAAAGAAATCATCCCTTGTTCAAGAAGTTGACATCAGAAATATATCTATTATTTCTGTTATGAGTAAAAATCGAAGAAAGTCGCAAAAATATCCAGGCACAAATGGGTTAACAGGTGCATGAAGACAGCATTTCCGACACCACGTTTCTGTGTGATTCTGAACGGTCTTGGTCTCCTCTACCTGCCTTTACATTTTTGACATATAGTTTAGGACCACCCTGTATGCTAAATAGATTATTTATTCTTAGCAAAAAAATGTGTGTTGTTGATTTTTTGAAAAATGATCTTGTAAAGAGCTGAGTGAAAAAATGAATTTAAAGTATTGGGTGTGTCACAATTCCCTCCTGGGTTTGGAAGGCTTATAAAAAAATATACTGTATATTACCAATACAGCAACAAAGTTGACTTTATTGGAGAAAGAAATGGTACAAGTTTTATTTCAGAAAAGTCCAATATGTGAACCTTCTGTGACTGCAACGGATGAATGCAATTTTGTCGGGGGTAGGGAGGGGGGAGATAGTTAGTTTTTACAGAAAATTTATTGTTGTATTCTTAATATATATATTTTTTTACCTTCCAACCTTTTTTACCTTCCAACTTCTTAGCCTTCCATTCCGGGAGGGAATCGTAACATATCCTGTATTTAGAGCAGTTTAACTAATGTAACATAAAAAACATGTAACTTCGAGATAAGTCTCTTAGTTTCTCATCTCTCGATAGCGATAAATCAAACTTCATGACGGCCCCCAGTTCATATTTAGCAAACTCTACTTTGCTACTGCAAAAACTTATAAATTCTGTTTGATCTGTCAAAAGAATGTTGTCCTTTATAACAATTTTAAAGTTATTTTCCTGATAATATACAGCGTGATTACGAATTGATGTACCAACTTTGAAAGGGTATCGCCTAAGCAATACAACGTAATGTCCCCTTTCACGCATCATTTTAAGGGAGAAGTTATTAAGTTCCATAATCCTCAATCAATTTTAAGTACCGTTTGATCGCAAAACAGATTTCGACTGTATTATTCATCAGAGATCCGCAAGAAGCCCCGACTCAACTGCCTGCGAGTATTTTCTTTTTGTTATTCATAAAACATGTTTTTAAGGCTAAAAAGCTAGAGTGATTTATTTTCACTTATAACAGCCGACATCGTTGAAATGTAAATGGGGGTAACAGCAGCTATCGAAGCTGCTACATTAGAAATGCTGAAAACAGTTTATGACGATTTCTACTAAAGAATGAATATCGTTTTTTTTTCTAATGATGGTCTCATTGAACATTTATAGCTTTACGCTGTTACTCTTTACAAGGCTTTTTGTTTCAGTGTTTGGACGCATTCGCAAACGACAAACCAGTAACATTCGTGGTACGAGTTTCCATCTGAGGTGTTTGTAAACGAAACTGAGTGCATTCAGTTTAGAAATCTAGAGCGTTCGTATACAAAACTGACTGCGGTTGGTTTGAAACTAAGTAAACGGAGCAGGTTCATCTAGTTTTTTGAGAAGATTTACTTGGTGCACGTTGTTGTTGTTAAGAAATGACGTCTGAGTTTCAAGTATTTCACGATTGCTGAAGCTGAAAATATTATTTTTCCTAGCAGGAAATTCATGCACACGATAGAAACTGCAACTAAGGTACAGAATTTTTCATAGGTAATCATTCACTTGTATTTTTCATTTTAGTAAATTCCAAAAAGCATATTTTTAGTGTTCAGATTGAAGTAATTTAAACCGTTATTATCGAAATTTCAACTTCTCATGTTATACTTTTGAAAAAAATGCAAGTTCAAGTTGAAATTTTTAAATTTTGTCCTAAAAATACCATATTTATATTGAGTATGTACTAAAGACTCACCGACCAAAATAACAACAGACGCGAATTATAAACAAACACATCTCCTACGCGACGAAACTAAATAAACTGGAGTTGTTTCTAAAGACAAAAGAAACTGATAGCCCTGAGCAAACGCATTTCAGTTTTCCAACGAAAACTCGTGCAACGAGTTTGCCGTTTACGAATGCAGCCATTTTTGCTGAAACGCCTACATCTTCTTCAGTATTGTAATCACAGCCCTTCAAAGTGGGGACATTCATTTGTACTCATCCTCCGCTTCAGGAGGAAGAGAGATGAAGGCGTACAAGTGTGTAGCTAAAATATTACAATAAAAAAGAGCTGATCTTAAATGCATAGTGTAACTTTAAGTACTTAAATGCAATAAAACGGTTTACCTAAATACATTGAAATGCGTGCACTGCAGGATAATCGAAGATTTTATAAAACTATTGCAAAGAAACAAATAATGTTCACACAGAAAGATTTCTCCTTTCTTGTATAACCTTTCAGTATGGAATGTAATCAGCTTATTTGCTTCTAATACACAAGTATATGAATTAAAAGCAATTGAATTTTTTTAATTGATCCGTAAGGTGTATGAATGACTAATTTGATTGCTATACAGAAAGTATACGAATAAAAAAATGTTCTGATTGATTTGTAAAGAATGTGAATGAATTATTTGCTTGGTATACACATATATATAAGCACAAAGAAAATGCATAATGCTCAGTAATCAATCCTTAAGGAAAAATTCATCTCATCAAGGTTATCTGATGACTTACGGTTCTTTATCAGTGTTTTGCCTATGCTTTACTTTTTCGCAATAAAACGGTTTTCTTTTCGGAATATTCAGTGATAATTTTGTTAATTTCATTCAAATTTTTATAGCAAATTTTAATTTTAAAACCTAAAATGAATTTTTTTTAAATAAAAGCACAAGTAAATACACTGGCAGGACGTTTCAACAAAATTATCTCTAATATTTCACTGTTGATACATACATAAGTCCTCTAGTAAATATTCAAAAAAATATTTCCATATTTTTTTCTTTGAAAGATACGTAGTTTCACCGCCTAAATTTTAAATAAAATTGGTTTTCTATAACTTATTACTACACAGGAATTTTAAGATGATAGATTAGAATTGACTAACATATGTTAAGCTGTCAAGAAAGAAAAAAAAACATCTTTCTCTCCTTTATTTAGTAAAATAAAACATTCGTTTTGCAAATTGCTTTTTAACAGGTCATATCATTTATTTTAACAAATGTGTGTAAGATTTAATTAAAGGGCTGTCAAGAGAAACCAGCTATTTTATGTGTTTCATGAGCCTTAACAAATAGAGAAAAACAATTATTGTTATTGTTTCATTTACTTACTGTTTTTCCTAACTGCGTGTGTATTTCACGTAGTAATGTTGTCTGCTGTTCAAAAATAAATTGTCTGTTCTTCAATTATGCAGTTTAATATATTCTGTGCTGTTGAGTAAAATAAACGAAGTTTATCTTAATTTGAAATTCATAATTACTGGAATAACTGTTAATTAATCATGATAAACAGCTCTTACTCAACAGAAAACTTCGTTTAATTAAAGCATAAATATACAGACCAAACATAGATTATCCTACTGTAAAATTTTTAATCTAAGCTATAATTTTCCCTTCTTCGTAAAGGGTATTGGTAGAACAATATTTTTGAATAAATTGTTTTTTTCTACATATCGTATTAATTTAAAAGAAACGCTTTATGTAGTATTATCAACCCTTAAATGCAAAGCAATAAATATCTGCATCGTATGTTTAAAACGAGTTCATAGACAGATTAGAGTACAAGCAAATTCCTTATGTCATATTAACATATTATATATAGTTCTTAATAATAAACACTATTCATGTCGTAAATAATAAAAATTTCATCTCTTTAAAACTGTGTGTGTTTTTTTAATTAAATAATTATTCACAAAACCAATATAGGAAATTTTGCTTACATACGTGGCTATCGCGTGATCGGCAGTTAACGTGTTTACAATTCTTGCATTTAAGGGTTAAGCACAATTTTATTAAAATAATTGTTTGAAGGAATTTAGTACGAAACATAAAGTGCTATTTTTATGAGAGCATTAATAATAAGAACAATTATTATTTATATTGTGTTTTTCAAATTTTAAAAATTAAGCACAGAAAATTAATTTTTCTTTTTAATCTTAAAAAAAAGTGTATTTTTTTCACTTTAGTAGCTTAATACAACTGATTATTATTTTTGTGCTTTCCAAGGGCCAAACAATGACAATAATCCTCAATTGATGACAATAGGCTTGATCAATACGAAAGCCGGAAATGCTGGTAAATTCATCTTGGGACGCCTGGGAGGCTGGCTTATGTTGCTGTCTATGATCGGTGTGCTAACTTTGAACTGCATCCGGATGTTAGACCTAGCACCTGATTAGACACTAGGGTGGATCGAAAAAAAAAATTATTTTAATGACGGCTGACATGGCAAAAGTTGCCAAATGGTCAGATGAGAAATTTTCAAAAAAAAAATTTTTTTTAAACATCCCCTTCAGGTGCCCCACTCACCCCAAAAAAATCAATTTTTTTAAAAAAATACATATATGTGTAATGGTTTGGATGTCATAACTTTTCGAATGGCCAAAAATTTCTTTTTTCACAACAAATATTTCTGAGCATTTCCTTTGGGTGCTCCAAACCTAAAAATTTGAATAGAAAACAAAAAAATCGGCTGTTTCCCTAGCCAGCCTCGACACGAAACAAGAATTAGCTTCCGTCCATGCTTCTGATATGACGTCACTATATTTTCCCCGCCAAAAGAATGAGACGTCTCGCTGGTACGCAGACGATTCCATGTAGCATATGTTAAAAGACAGCTTTTGTTGAGACTGATTATGAATGTTTGAAATTAAAAATTACTCTGAGTATTTCATCAACCACATTCTGGCAAGTATGTGGCTCGACACTACATTGCTTGTTTATAATCTGAAGTAAGTTATTTCATAATTTTCTCCAGTATATACTGTGATATATTGTTTTTCTTTCATTTTACTTCTAGTGTTCTTCTGTTAGCTATGTTTCTTTTTTTTACTTCCTTACATTTATTTCAACTATTTATTTTATTTTATTTTACTTTTTTGTTAGAGATATAAAGACAGAATGAGTTCAGGCAAAATTCCCACAAGGAAATCTTCTATTTGCCCTTTGTTTGGCAACCCCACCGAGATGTCTCTAATAAAACTTCCTACAAATGCAGATATAATTCGAAAGTTTTTGCTTGTCAGAAACCAGACAAAAAGCCTTATGAAAAACAAAGACCCACCTGCTCCTTTGATATCAAAAAAAGTCGCGGAGTCGTTGGAAATTATATGGAACAAGTCTTCTATTCCAATAATTTCAAACAAAGGAATCGTTGAAAAGATAACAAAGCTCAACAACGAATACAGGAAGATTTTGAAACCATACAATGGTAGAAAAGAATCAGAGGGCTACATAAAGAAACTGGACGATCTGAAGGGCAAGTGGGAGCGAACCCTCTTTGACATTGCTTGCTGCAAATGCGACGATTTTGCATCATGTTGCTGTTCAAAAGAAAGAAAGGTTCCTGTAGATGAAAGAACATTTTTGAACGATCAGCGAAGTACTAGAACTATGATAATCGGGCCAGTTGATAAAAAAACTACAAAACAGCTTCAAAAAAGACAAGAAAGAAAAATAAAACGAGCTAAAAACTCGAAAACTGATTCTTATCCTTCTAGCTTCAAAGAAATTAGTGATTGTAAAGAGTTTGAAAGCAGTTATTCTTCGGAAAACGAAGAGAAAGAGGATGATACAAATAAAGAGGAAGAAAAAGAAGTCAGCAGAAAATCAAATTCATTTAGACCCTCCTACAGCTTGCAACACAACTTCGATCTGCAACCCTCTTGCTCTTCTGCTTCTGGTGATTGTTCAAATGTTCAAAAAATAAAACTTTCCACTTTTTCCAGAGAATGTGATCGTCGTGGAATCTCAGACAGAGCAGCTGCATCTCTTTCTTCCGCTCTTCTGCAGGATCTTGGCCTAGTCAGCGAAACGGATACTACTAAAGTTATTGATCGAAATAAAGTTCGCAGAGAGCGCGAAAGACACAGAAAAGAATTACAACAAGGTAATTTATCTTCGGAAGTGCAAGGCCTCTATTTCGATGGGCGAAAAGATAAAACTAGACCACAAGTTAAAAAGGGTAATAAGTAATACGGCTGTATAACCAAAGAAGAACACATTTCTTTAATACAAGAACCAAGCTCCATTTACCTTGGGCATCTAACTGTTTCGGCTGTATCTGCAATTAACATTAAGAATGGAATATTAACCTTCTTTAACGACAAAGGTATATCAACCGATTCCCTTATAGCAATTATAGAAGCTGAACTAAATCGTTCACTTCAGTGGTTCATTTGCATGCTGCATCTAAACGAACTTCCTCTACGACATCTTCTGGTTCAGCTTGATGGCGTAACTCATGGCCCCAAAGCATTTTCTGGTGCAATTGGGAAGTTATTGCAAACTTGCCATACACTTCCTTTAACGAAATTTTGTAAGATCGAGGGAAATCTGTTTCCAGATGTCGATCGGAATATTTTGAGTACAGACCAACGATATTTGTTGGACATGTTAAAAGCGGTGTCTTCAGGAGAATGCAGTCAAGATTTAGTTGCTATTTGACCAGGGCCGGTAGTGCATTCCAGGTGGTTGACTAGCGCAAATCGAATTCTTCGTCTTTATGTGACAACAGAAGAGCCTTCCGAGACTTTATTACATTTAGTTACATATATTATGAAGGTATATGGTCCAATGTGGTTCCACATAAAAGGAAAGCCACTGTGCACTGAAGGTTCTAGACACCTGTGGAAGCTAATTATGTACTCAAGATACATGCCGGATCACCTAAGAAAAACTGTTGACGCTGTCATCCAAAGAAACGGATTTTTTGCACATGCAGAGAATTTGCTTTTAGCTATGTTATATGATGATAGAGATACCATTCGAAAATTAGCTTACCACAAGGTTATATCTATCAGAAAAGAGAATCATAATACTTCATCTGTGAGAAATTTTCGTGTACCGGTAATAAGCATGCGATCAACAGATTATAGGGATTTAATTTTTCGGAGTGACAATAACGAGTGTTTAGAGCCTGCAGTCTTAAAAGACATCTCCGATGAAGACTTAAAATCATTCCTGTCAAAGGATATTGCTTCAGTTAAATTTCCTCATTTATCTAACTTCCCATGTCACACACAAGGAACTGAACGCTGTGTGAAACTGGTAACAGAGGCTGCATCTCTTGTTTGTGGAGAAGAAAGAAGGGACGGATTTATAAGATCTAGGCTCGAATCAAGGAACATAATGAAGTTTTTTAACTCAAAATCAGAGTTTAGATTAAAATAGTTTTTTCTCACGCTAATTATATCATATATCTATAATTTATTAGTTATATTCTTTCAGTTTATTTTATGTTAGCACATCGACTTAATCAAATATGCAAAAAATCCAAATAGTTTCATTTTTCGGAGCATCAACAAAAATACTCCTAACGCCTCTAGTTTTCGTATAGCAGCTTTTAAGACGGCAGAAACGTTTATACTTTATTAGCTGGGTACCCTTCCAAATTTATAAAAAAAAATATTTACTTTACAATTTTTATTGCATTTTCATGAAATTGTCAATTTCAACTATTTTTCGGGGGCTTGGGGCACAGGAAGATATGAATGGAATTAAATAAAAATATTTGTATGAACTATTGTACCCAAGTCTAAGCTTTATGACACTCCGGCTAAAAAAATTTCGTATATTATTATTTTTTTTTAATTTTCGTAAAATTTCAATTTTAAACTACATTTAAGGCAGTTGGGGCACCTCAAGATATTGAAGGATTTCAATAAAAATTAATATGCAAACTAAAATACTAAAGACGCAACTTTTCCACCCTACGCCAAAATTGATTTCGAAAAAAAAAATTTTTCCTATTCTTTTCGATCCACCCTATTAGACACCCCTAGCCAAATGATGTTTGGAGATAGGAGGCATTGATGCCAAGACATATTTCACAAGGTATTTTAGCATAGATGGTCACAGCAGCTGTAATCGAGATAATTACTTTTTGTTCACCCTCTCAAGCACTGGACAAAGAGGGTGTTGCTTCACTTTCAGTTTTCTTATGGGAAACGTATTTAATCGACGGACACACGACCAGTCTTATTACTATAAATTGACTGAATACGTAGGAAGAGTTTCAAAAGAAAAATACAAATATTTTGAAATATCTCAATGAAACATGGCATTTAAATGATGCTCTAACATGTATTTATCAATATTGCAAACAATTCGAAATACTTACTAAACTTCTGTTTAACGAATAGCAATACGGATACACTATAAGCTTCGTATGTATTTTTGGTCACATAAAGTGATTTCAGTTCCGTAAAGAACACAAATAATAAATACATTTAATGCTTTAATAATGTCTTATATGTTATTTTACGAATTAATCTTGAATTTAGAACGTAAAGCAGGATAAGTAGTTACTATTAGAAATAACTTGTGTTAATTGTCTTCACCAAAAAACCAAAACTATTTCGCATATACTGGAATTTGATAGTTCTATGTATTAATAACATCGCTATTTTAGAGTCACACGTGTTAAGAATTTCTTGAAAAATATTTTGATCACATATACATTGCTTTACTTTATTAAGTAGATTCATACTCATAGAAACTGAAAAGAAAAGACAACTTTCTGGGTCACAAATTTTAAAACTTCTTTGCAACTAGAAAGCTATGCTGACTTTCTTTTCGTTTTCCTAAGAAGTTTTACAATCGATTTTAACAGACTGGGGTAATTTATTTTACCGTCTAAAGGCCCAATGTTTATACTCAGCGATTTTTTCTTTCTGATTAGTAGAGGTCGATAGCGAACGTTAGTCCTTGCATACTTATTTCTTTGTTCAAATACTTCGCAAACGAAAAATAATTACAAATTTGACTGATTATTAAATCAATTAACTTTATTTATATTAATTACATTAGAAAGATAATTTTGATTAAAATAAGACTCGATGTACATTGCTCTTATTAAGAGTAAGTATTCAGAATTAAAATTTTACTATCGAGACAGTTTTATTTTGAATAAAAATACAAAATTAAATAAATATTAAAAAATGTAAAATAACACATATAAAGGATATTGTTGCAGAAACTCTCCTTTGTTCTCGAGATCGTAGCTTAAAATTCCAGGGTATATGAAAAGTTCTAGTAATCAGCCTACTTGCCAGAGCTAAGCACAAATTTTACTGGTCCTAGACATTCAACGAACCGTCTTTTATATACGCGATTCGCAGAAATTAACAAACAATACCTCTTTTTTCAACAGTCAGCTGAACACATTTTCTTCGAATTTTTATTTAGCATGCAATAAAACCCTTCCACAGTAGGGTGGATCGAAATTTTTTTTTGCGAAATCTTTATCTCCTGAGCTCTCAAAAGTTGTATATTGATATAAATAAGACGTGTGTAAAATTTGAATGTTCTACGACAACGTCTTGGGGTTGCGCATCGAGCTTGAAATTTAAAAATTCTTGAAAAATATGACTTTTTTAAAAAATTCACCAAAAACTTATTTTCCGAATTATTAGGCTCCCGAAGTTTTAGAAGTTGTATATTATTATGAATAAGACGTATGCAAAATCTGAAGGGGCTGTGACAGTTTCTAGGAGTTGCACATCGAGCTTGAAATCTATAAATATCTAAAAAATAAGCGTTTTTGACAAAAATATGTAGAAAGCAAAAATTGTATTTTTATTGAATTAGTCCCGTTGAAAAATAGCCAGTAACGTTCACAGCTCTTCTCTAGTACAACCACAATTGTAACTACATTACCCAGGACCTACCTCGTTTATTTGCCTGCAATCCGAGTCCTGCCTGTGCCAGCCCAAGCATCCAATTATTGGAGCATACGTTTTTCTCTACTTATTATAAAAGAAGGTGTCTGTGTGTCTGTCGGCAGCGTTACGGACAAACGGCTACACCTAGAAACACCAAATTTGGTACTCGGGAAGATGTAAATATGTAGTTGTGCACCTCGAAGCGATTTTTTCAAAATTCGACCTAGATTTTTTTTTTATTTTATGTTTTATGCGATTTTTGGCATTTTTTCTCACCTAATTCGTAATGACGGCGGAAATTACGCTCGCAGCAAAACGGCATTTGTATCATCGGATAGAGGAGAAAATTTTCTTTTAAAAACAGTTTGTTCTGAATACGTAACATGATTTACCGATTTTTAGGAATTTTTTTACTAAGCATCTGCTTTACGATTGTTTTTCGTAAAATAATTTTAAAACTGTCGCATCTTGAATTCTATCCGTCATAACTTTTTGATATCTTGACAAATCGTGAAACATTCTTTTCTCCCTCTTTTAAAATAAAAACGAAAAAATTATGTAAATTAGATGATTTTTTACGAATTTTAATGCATCCTAATGTTTAGAATTTAATAGCATCAACGCGATCTTACGCCATTCATTACATTGCGATCACGGCACGAGAATTTATCTTCGGTTGTTGCCACACAAAGGATTAGAAAAAAGGGTTTTCTCAACCAATCGAGTTTTTAAATGGGATATCAGAATTTCAATTCGCAAGTGAGAATCTATGACGTCAAATGCTTTAAGATACGTAAAAATTACTCCATAATTTTAACTCATTTATTCCAGCTCTATTTTCAACACAGGGAGACGATATTTTGATTAAAATTTACTGTAGAAATAAACTAAGAAATTCACGATTATTATTATTAGAAGTGGTATTTTAATCCGGTGCTTATTTAAAAATTGAAATGTTTTCACGGCGCTGAAAATGTTCATTTTAAAAGTTACAAAGTTCGTTTCAAAGCGCGATATATTAATTTCTTTCTATTTACTATTTTTATTTTTGGCATTTAATTTAGCGCAGGCGTTGTCTAACATACGCATGCAGGTTTTTAGTATAATTTTATTTTAACGTTGAATTGCGCTCCTCCATAAAGGTTACATAACGCAAAGTTTTAATGATACCGTTTGAAAACAATTATGCGAAATATCGAAAATAACTCCCTCAACCTAGCGGGGTATCCTTTACGGCAGTCAAACAGTGACGTCATAAATTAAAAAATGCGTGAAATTTATAAACTCTGCAACTCTAACGCCCTGTCACAATTAAAGTGGGAATAAGTAGCTCCTCGAGATTACACAGTTTGATGTTTTTCAGGAGACAGGACTATGGAGGATATAAAAGATATCGGTATATTAGATACATGGATATTTAAAATGGCACCCCTTAGATAGTTTCTCCCCACAGTATGATGAAATGGTTTGCGGCGCTAATTACGCCCATCTTATAAAACTATGTATAAATTAAATATATATGGAGAGTTTGCTTAATGGCAACCATTATGTGAAATGATTATTATTTATGCTAATGCGTAAATTGCAAAGAATCGCCACAGAATCAAAAGATCCCATTGAGGCCAAATAATCTAAGCTGTTTCTTTTAAGGGAGCCTTGAAGAGGGAGAAGCGAATATAGATAGTATTAATGTACGTAATAGGTAGTATTATTAGATTTGTAAAGATAATATGAATAAATCGCAAAGTGTACCACGTTAATAAATATTTCATGAAATTAAAAGTGTCCTGTTTCAACGGTTGTCTTACAACCAACTAAACGAAAAGTAGTTCTAATTTGCGTTAATATATCCCGCAGTAATTTCAACAGAGGAGATTACTTGAACGTTTTTAAAAATGAAATTCTGTTTTGTCACATGCAGATATGATTTTAGCAGTAAATTATTCCCTTCTTCCAGTATGAAGAGCGGGTGCGCAGCTATTTTAAAAACATCTCTTGAAAATAGCATAAATGAATTCAGAAGACCTCAAAACGTGTCAATACACCAAAATCTCGAAGTTGAATTTTTTCATGATTACAATACTTTCCTTATATGGTACATGTTCGGAAACAGATAAATGGTGCTCCATTTCATGTAGTGTCTTAGGTATTTAATGCTACAACTTGAGCCTAAAAAACAGTATGATGTAGAAATAAGACATTTTGAAAGCCAGGAGTACTCTGCAAACCATTAAGCTTTCCACTTTTTTGATAGTGAATGACACTGACGTAGTTTTTTCAGTCATTATACTGCAATGATCAGGTTAGTACTCATGACACAAACTTTACATTAAGAGTCAAATAATTTTGCTCTTTTTTTTTTAATTCCACATCACGAATAATTTCGAATTACACATGTAAGGAAAATTTTCGTTTCCTACCGTGCGAAGAACGGGCACGCAGCTAGTAATGAATAATGTAAAGCCCGACTTCAAATCAAACTGTAGCATTTTATGTCAAGTTTAATAATCTAGATCGTAAGAAACCATCATCTGATAGATCGATAGACAGCAAATTTCGGAGTGGCTGTTTGCTAGGGTGTGAAGTTGGCAAATGCAACATTGCAGAGATTTAGTTAGATTAAAGAACTGCGTTTCTAAATTTCGGATGACACCTTTGTTCTTTCCAGAATTCGATGATTCGCCTCCACCGCCAATGCATATGAAAATCTCAAGATCAATGGATTTCGTGTCAAACTCTCCAAAATTTCCAGTGAAATTCTCAAAATTAGATCGTAAGATATGGCCAAAGTATGTTGAACCAGGTTCCATTATCAGCGAGATATGTTCTTTGTGACAAACACTGGGTGTAATTTTACCGTCAACAAAATTTTCTATGTATCTGGTTTTGTTCTTCCTATTATCAAAACACAATAGAAAGAAAATTTTAAAGCCTTCTTCCGTTTCTTTCACTGCACAGATTTCCTCTAACTTTATATGGGTCGAGAATCCGTTGAGAAGGTTTCTCTCTATCTGCATTCCTTCCGCTTTCTAGATTGTGAAATAAAGTTGATACCAGAGTTGCTGCTGCTCAGTCCGTAATAACTTTGCGTCGCAGACTTGTGAAAACACTGAGATTTTTATTCGAACTTGGTCATTTGCGAACGCATCTCCCAAAGTGGCGGTAGATAGGCATTCAGCGTTTTCTTCAGTCTTTCGTACTTCTCTTTCGTTATTTTCAATTTCCAAATCATTGATTAAAGTTGGAGACTGGATATTGGAACTTTCACCTATTTCTCCACTAATCTCGAAATTTCTCTTTCCAACCTTTCAACTTTTCTCTCGTTCTCCATAAACTTTTCTTCTTTACAATTCCATCGATTGTCACATATCTAACTCTGAGCTACACCTGCTCCGGGAAAAGTCAGGGCATGTGCAAGTGCGATATTCAATAGCTCGGTAGAGTTTTCCATCTTTCTTTATAAGCAATTCCTTATGTCCGTTTTTAACGTATGATTTATTTAGCTGCTGATTTTGCTCATGACCTTTGCTAACTATCTCTTGAATTCCTTGGATTGGCACAGTAGGCATACTGGCCTTGATTCACATTTGCTGTACTTTGATCCCCACAACTAAGGTTACTGCTCCGTCCGGTGAATCCTGCCCTTTATGCAGAAATTTTTCTTCTTATGTACAAAATAGTAATATAGAAGTACGAGTATGTCTTCTCGGAATTGTAACTTGGTACAAGGTAATTCTTTCGATATTCCCAGCTCTTCTAAGAACACCGATTTTGTTCCATGTCCTGTTGCAGACAGTTTCACTCTACTCAGAATCGTAGCAGTGCAAGGCAGCCACCTTTTAGCTTTTTTGAGAGTAAACTGAAAGAACCATCTATCTGAAACGTTAAACTAAATGCCTGTTTAAATGAAATATCTCGTGCCTGGTTTAACCGAACGCCATGTTCATCGTCATCACTCGTCAGTCAAACCGGCACTAGTTGTCTAGAGCACAGCTTGCGTACTGCGCCCCAGACAAATCGACAGCATAACGTGTGCATTGAATCAAACTATTCGTAAAGCCATTTTTTTGTGATTTACTAAGCTTCTCTGAACATTTCTTAACATTTAAAAGGACCAAATTATTTTTAACAACTAAAGCTTGCTTTCTACATAATTTTTTCAAAAAACACATAATTTTCAGATATTTATAGATTTCAAGCTCGATGTGCAATTCCTAGAAATTGTCGTAGCCCCTCCAGATTTTGCATACGAGTTATTCATAACAATATACAACTCCTGAAACCTCGGGAGCCCAATAATTTGGAAAAGAATTTTATTGGTCTATTTTTAAAAAAAGTCATATTTTTCAAAAATTTCTAAATTTCAAGCTCGATGCGCAACCCCAAGACGTTGTCGTAGAACATTCAAATTTTTCACACGTCTTATTTATATAAATATACAACTTTTGAGACCTCAGGAGATAAAGATTTCGAAAAAATTTTTTTTTCGATCCACCCTATTCCACAGTCTACAAACCCAGTGGGAATTCTCGAGAAAAACTCTCACCTGCTTCACAGCATACAACAATGAATTCACAAATAGCTTCCAAAATAGGCTTCTCAAAAGAAGAGAGAAAGCGTTGCTTTCCACAATACATAGATTCAGAGCACTCTCACAGCTAATGTATGCACAGCCAGGAAGACTCGCATCTGAATGAGGTCTGGAGCGACCTGCTCTTTTTTAGATGACTTTTCGCGAACTTTCTACGATTATCGACTAATAGCACTTTCCAGAAAAGTCTCCATTTGATTCTATTGCGTTATTGCCTAGTATCTATGCAACAAAGCAAACATTACAGACCCATTGATAAAACCATTCCAAAAGTCGCTTATCTTTTGGCAAAATATCACCGAATTTCGCGTTAGAATAAGTTCCTCAAAAGGAAGTTAGCTGAGCGATATCGCCAATATTTGGCAAGAAATCTCCAAACCCGATGCTAAAAAATAGGGAAACTCCAAACCTCTTATTTTCATGCAACAAAATGCAAATTTTAAGTATTTGACACGAAGAATACGAATTTTATACTACATTTAACACCTGAAGAGTAGGTAACCCCGGAAATCGGAACATTACTTATCAATCAAATAAAGTCCAATCAACTGAAATTAAGTTCTACTATATTTGAATAGGCAACCATAGAACTTGGGGTGCATATTACTAGCATTTGTAATGGCACACCGTTATGGCAATCGGACGAGAAAAAAAAAGATAACTTCTGCTGAGAAACCAGAGTATGAAACACGAATTTCGGCCGCTGAAAGCAGTATTTTTTGAGTCTCAAGGAAAGCAATTGACTTTTTGTTGTCTTTGCACGGAATACTCAATGTTTCTAAGTGTTTTTACTCTCTGTTAAGTTTATTTTGCATGCAACGTTTCGCAATGCCTTTCTATGTTTAGAAACGGAAGGTTCTTTTTAAAAAGTTTTAATTATTTTATGCTAAATTTAACACACAAAGAAAATGGAGCTATAAAGTACAAATAACTGTACGAACTTCATAAAAAAACGTTAAAATAATTAGTATTTCAATGAGATATTCCTTGTCAAGCATGACACTAATTATATCTAAACATGTAGACACACACACACGTTGAAAATTAAAATAACCAAAACAAAAGCAGTCCTACGTGTGACTGATTTACCTGTATAATCTAGAAAACAGGAATACCGAAAAAGGATTGAAAATTATGCTGGGATTTCATATGAAAGGCATTTGCGTGGTTAAAAAGTACCTGTTCAAAACTGCAGAAGCTAAACAAACGAAATTTTTCTTGAATTTGAGATCTACAGCCTAAGTGCTCAGTTATAAAAGCATCTATGAAAATTTTTGCTGTAAAATGTAACACACACAAATACCCAAAACTCAATTTCAATACATTTTGAATAGTACAGAAAAATAACAGTGTGCGGCCACCCTCCCCTTTTCTTATTTTTTCGTTACTTCAGAAAATTATTAATCTACTTGAAATTATTGATTTAAAATGTTACAAGTACGAACCCTTTGTTTAAGCAGAACTTGTTTCTTAAACGTTTATTTGTTTGAATTGTAAAAAACTACATTATACGCCGATAAACGTAATAAAGGGTGTCCCAAAATTTACTCAAGTTTTGAATTTAATAGAAAGTTAAGTAATTTAGCATTAGCAACATAAAAATTGAAACAGTTTGACGGTTTAGGATCAATAAAAATGCGCTATTATACGAAAGAACAATATGTTTTCATTGTGGAACATTTCAAAATAATGAAAATTTGATTCAGGATGATTTTGATGATGAATGATTAGAAAGATCGTGTGGTTTAACACCACAAGTTTTTTTTTCTTTGAAGTCAATATCTATGTCAACAAGCCCACATCCACCTGTGCAGTGTGCATTGAAGGAGACTGTGCGCAGGACTCAAAGCTGCATCCACGAAATTCACCCAATTGCATTCGAAATGGTCCTAGAAAATTCCGACGAAAGAATACGTTAGTGCCAGCAAACCCGTGGTTTTCATTTGCTCGAAATGTTAGTCAATAAATAAGCCTATGCTATGTACTTTATATTGCAATAAAAAAATGCAATTGAAAAATCTGTGTCTTCTATTTACTTCAAATCTTGTGACACTCTTTATTAAACGTTCTTTCAATTTTTGATATTTACAAGTTTTAATGCATCCTTCTGAGTGTAAGAATTAGAGCAGTGTCACTGTTATGACTGTATTATAGATGCAATAACACTTTATGGTTACAGTGTGATTTTATCGCAAGCTGAAGTCGAGAAGTCTGTTTTTTTTAAATAAAAAAATCGTCTTTGATAAAATAATTAAACAGTTTTTAAATACCACATTAAACATTTTTAAATACCACATGAAAAAGGAATTTATCAATCTGGGGACGTGTTTCTAAAAAAATTTCGATCTTTGCCAGCAGAAGCAGAAGACCATAGAGAGACTGAGACAGGGACTGAAAAAAGTAAACAGAAAACAAAAGCGAAGAACGTGTTGCCAACTGAAGTAGCTAATGCCGAAGATCGAAATTGTTTCGATTTGAAATGTGTATAAATTAATAAGTTACTTTTATGCGTGTTATTTTACAAAGTTTGTTACTTTATCTTTTAAATACAAAATTTTGTTTAGAGTTTTTTGTTAGGATCATATTTGACTCGTAATTTTATAATGTACCTTAAGAGGAACGTACTTTATTCCTATAGATGGTGGAGGGAAATAACTCCGCAAAATGTTTTTATTTATATTTAAATTTTCGAAACGACGTGAGATAGAAAACATTGAGTTACTTTTTGTATTGGTTGCAAAAAATCTTTCAAAAGCATGTGCTTCAAGAAAATTTCATACAGGAAGAAAATCAGTCATTTAAAATAAAAAGTGGAGAACACCATCAATCGAACGTTTTATAAAGCGTTAATTTACTACTCAGAAAATGAAATTGAAAACCATTGTACACCGAATATATGAGGATGGTATGTACAATAAAACTGACACAATATATATTACGTGAGCACTTCAGTTTATTTAAAGCATAGATATGCAACTTATTAATCGATACTGTAAAGGGGATACGACAATCGATACGACAATTGATACAAGGTAAAGTAGGGGGTCTAGACCTCTCTCCCCCCCCCACAAAAAAGATAATTTTAGCCGAAAACCCACCTTTTGTATCTGTGCCTCATAATAATAAAGAATAAAAAATCCAGTTTGAAAATCCTTAAACTTTTAAATTATGAAATTTTTATCTTTAAAAGATTCAAACTAATTTTATAAACTCTATAATTTAATGAGTAATAAAAGAAATTTGCTATTTTTACACAATATTTATAGTAAAAAACATAATTAAATTTTATAGTAAGAATGACAGTCCTCATAGTTGAATCCTTTCCATATGAAAGCTAGATAGCTAAGCTCGTGCGATATAATAATATAATCTTATATATAGAGCGATATAATAATATTATATACAAAGATAGAAATAAATTAAAAAAATCACAGTTGCAGACGCATGATTTCATGCTCATTTCTTCTAAATACCATTCTTTCTAAGTGTCTTGTTGAGCTACTGAACTACTTTCACCAGTTCTTTTAGAAAACTCTTTAAAACAAAAGAACATACTCCCAAAAAGAGAAATATAATATTCTTATCATCGAAATATGGTGCTAAAATTCTTTCTCTCTTATATGCCATTAGATCAGATTTTCTGAGAAAGTCTCAATTTCTTTTGTGCGTGACTCAAATATTTTCTTCCGAAAGTTTAATGAGAAAAATATTGATCTGCTTAGTCAAATATGATCCAGTATACTCAGAATCGGTGAATATCCAAGAAAAATTTAGAATTATATTATGTAATAATTATTCTTGATAATCTGAAAAATTGTATTTTTTATCGTCGAAGAGATTTCGAAGAGACTAATAATTGTGCAATGCATTTTTTCATCTTTTATGTAAGGACTATACATAAAAAATACTTCAAGCAACTAAAACGGAATAGAATATTAATTATTTTTCACCTAAGAAACTGGGAAAATAAATGTATAAATGTTAGACTGGGTGAGAATTTTGAGACGATTGCGTAAATTATTATTATTGCTATATTTATATATATATACATATAGTATGAAATTATATTACCAAATATTGGCGATATTTTTAGCATTTATGCATAGAACAGTGCAAAAATAGAAATATATTACGTAAGTTATATATACGTATAAAATATACGTAAGTTAAGCTATTTTATATTATATACATATATATATATATATACTCAGACAGCACATAAGCTTAAATGGAGCTTGACATTTCTTTGAATTTGACGTATTAATACAAGCTTGACAGTTCAATTCATTTTAAGCTTGCAGCAAGCTTGGAGAAGTTATTTGCACTGTCAAGCTTGAATACAACTTGATTACTGCTTGATTTGGAAAGCCACATCCACATAACAAATAATTTATCATCAGTCATAAATGTATTTGACCATAGAATTATAAAAAAAAAGATTCTATATTTTCAAATATCGAACTTCTTCAAAATAAAATACAATTAAACTACAAGATTGATTTCAAAATGAGTCGTTTGTTTCGATTTTGGCCAGTATTGCCCAACATGAGTGTCGCGATATTGAAAATTTTAAAACGTGTGCTGCTTTTAAGTTTATATTATGCCTATTTCCCTATTAGCAGAGTCTCTAAATCACACGTAACATTATTTTAATTTTGATTCATTCCATGGAAAAATAAAAGAAACAGTTCAACAAATCGGCCACTGATCTATCTCTCCAGAAAACTGCGTGATAACGATAACAGTCACTTCCAACTCACTTCAAACTTTAGTCATTTGAGCGCAAGTCAGGTTTGCCGAGTGGCTAGGATGCTGGCTTCCTAACTCATAGATACCAAGTTCGATCCCAGCCGCGGACGCTTGATGGAAACAGATTAAAATAACTTAATTTCAGCGTAGAGGGGAAAAATATAATATGGTTCGCCGACGGGCGCCCCGTGTATTTAGGAAATACTTTTTAAGAAAAAATTTTAAGCTTGAAATTAAGCTTGCTATGCCAAGCTTAATGCAAACTGGGCAAGTGTAAACTAGAACACTTGATTCAAGCTTGCATTAAGCTTACACGCTTGAAATTTTCAAGCTTAATTCAAGTTTATTGACGTTATATATCAAGCTTGCTGCAAGTTTGATGCAAGTTTGCTGTGCTGTCTGGGTATATATATAGGGAATTTTTCAGAACGTTTCGTTAAAAAAAATATATCACTAGATGGCACTTTGCATGGTCAAATCAGCTCAAATTAGTGTCAAATTAGGGTCAAATTAGGGTCAAATTAGTGAATAAATGCCCGAAAACTATCGAATAAATGTTAAAATTGTTTGTATATTTCGAATTAGCCATTTTCATCATTAAATTTGCCGTTTATTATGCAAAACGCCATCTAGTTAGCAATATTTTAATTATTTTTTTCTTTCGAAATTACTTGCACGCATATCATGTATAGCCACTATACCACTTTTGGTTACAATCCGTTCGCCCGGTTTACCTATAGACCACTGTTCATAGGAGAAGTTTAATTATATCCACCCTGTATATTTGACACAAGTCTTATCCGCATATCTGTGGTTGAATGATAAGTCAATCATGTACTTACGAATTCACATCGAACCCACCATAAGATAACTATATTATCTATTACGCAACATATGTATTCCCCTGATGTGTTAGAGTCACACCCCAAATCTTATATCAGTCTTAAATAATGTATCTTCTACAGACAAACATTAAGCGTTTACAACTTCATTACAACCACGACTTTGATAATAAAGAAAAACCAAAAAATACACACACACACACACACACACATATATATATATATATGTACTACAATTTTTAACTTTGGCAACACGCTGTACTCGCCTTCCATGTGCTTTCCACCACTTCAGTTTGGTATGCCGATTTTTCAGTGCTATTTCTATTATTTTGATATCTTTTTGTTTTCTTTTTTTCCTTCTTTATAGTAGGGTAGAGGCCAGAACGTGTGGAGTGAATATCTCTTTTGATATGCCACACAACCGAAACCCTACTATTTTGTTTGCTTTAAATTATAATCTTGTTTTTAATTATATATATATATATATATATATATATATATATATCACAAATGTAGAGAAGCGGTTCAAATGTTAGAAACGGGTATCACATAGTGCGTTGGGATGAAATCTGAAACTCCATAGATTGAACCAAGTGTTAACATTTAAAACCGTTTTCCACAGTATCTACTAGTGAGTGTTCCTTTCGAAATTTTCACTTGAAACTCAGTTTTTTTTTTCAAGAGAAGTGAGAATGAGAAATTAAAATAGAATGAGGGTTTCAAGTTTGTGTGATAATTGATAAATATGATACTTTTAAAGAAATTTCCTCTATAACAAATTTTACTTCTGTACAAATTTCTCCTAGTTCTTGTTGTTCCCCTCACAGTCTAAAAACCTCACAATGCACGCTATGTCAATCCTTATATGTATGGGTTATGCAAAATAAATCATAAATTTATTTTAATCTCTTGGGAAAATCCAAACTAAGTAATCTGAAGGAAATTCTATGGTTTTCATCGAATTAGAATAGCAAAAATTTCGATAATATTTTAAATATGACTTAATATTTGTGGCAGAATATAATAAAGGACAGAAATTTTAAAATCGTGACGTGAAATTACTGTTGAAAAAAAGTCTCACTTTCCCCCTTAAACGACTCAGAGCAAGTTTCTGGTCTTAAAATTAAGAAAATTTGCTAACATTCGTGGAATTACTTCAAAATTTATTATCTTTTTAAAAATTTTTTCACCTTTTCAAGTCTATCAGTCATACGAATTGGATTTGTGTATGATATAAACAAACATATAAACATATATGAATTTCACTTATTAAGATTAACTCAAAAAGGTAATTTAAATACTTGAATCTAGGTACTTATGTATATGGATAAGAGATACATATCAGTAAAAATAAAAAAAAATATTATGTATACTAAGAAAGTTAGATAAAAACTTTTAAAAATGTAAAATTCCGATTGATTATTAGCAAATAATATTAAATACTAAATACGTTTTGCTTCGCCTTGTTAAGCTTAATCTTTTAATACAATTCTCAAAATTAATTTTCAAATGATAATTTGTGTAAATGCTAGCTTGTTACGCTCCTTGCGAATACAAGGCAAAATAACAATTTAGTTTTGTTAAAATGGTGTTAAAATAAACGAGAACAATTATGAAAACTAAAAAGGAAAGTAAAGACGAGCTTGACAATGATACTTCTCGTAGCGCAAAACATTACAATCTAAAAATTAATTAAATGCTGCTTTCCCCCTAAAAGATTCTACAGTTTTGAGACAATTAGGTTAATGCAGGTGATCTTTATAAGTACACCTGACCATAAACAAAAAAATTTAATTAAAACCATGTTATGAAATGTCACACAACATGCTTCTTCCACTTCTATGTGTTTTATGATAAATTAAACTTGAAAAATATATAATTTCTCGTGTTTACCGAACTGTAAAAGATGTTAGTTTCAACGATGTGAGCATTTTATCAAATTTCATAATTAAGTCATGGTTATTTTTTTCTTTTCTAGATTTTTATCTCTGCCTAAGCAACATTTCTTATCTTGTATTTTAGACTCATAGTTTCAGTTACTAGAAATGAAATTATTTATTGCTGTATATTCCAAAAGTTTATTAAAAAGTTCCAGAGTAGAATAGTCGCTAAACTCCGTTCACGGAAAATGAACCAGCACCAGCTTGGGCAGTTCTTTGGAGGGTAAACTTCTCTTGCTTGGATTGCTGTGGGATCGTATTTGCTAATGGGAGCTGGTGCACGTAAAATCTGTCGTGGCTCCAATGTTCTCTATATTCAAAGGATACCTCTGGGATCGCTGATTTCAAGTGCTGGGTCTCTCATTTGGAATTTGTTCAAAATTATGAGACCACTCATAGGGAAAAGCGTTGGTCTGCCTAATGTTCGCCTCTAGAATGACATGACGAAAATCTGCGGTCTTCGCTGTGGTCAAGCCTCAAGTAAGCCGGTTTGACCACATTAAAAAGGCCATTAAAAAGAAAGGAAAAAAAAATTTCAGTAAAAAGAGCCAAAGAGAAGAAAGCATCCAATGAAAGAAATACATTTTAGTTGCATGTCCATATTTTATAAGCGCCTTTTCAAATTCATTTAATTTTTCATAAAAAGGAACTTGCGTTGTAATCATGGAGAAAAAGAATTATTCACAGACATACCTGCTTTAAATTAATATTTTGTGTACCTCAATCTTCTATCTGAAATCTGGTGTAAAAGAATGCTCAAGCAAATTCATCTCATACTGGAACTACTTGAAGTGTTTATGCAGGGTGATAGTTTCAAAATTATAAATATATTTTTTAAAGTTTCTAACGATTTATAGATGGCATTTGTGTAAAGTACGTAAAAAATAATATAAGAAAAAACATTAAAAAGAAACTGGTATTTAAAATATAAAATAATCAAAACACATATAAACAGTACTTATGGAAATGTGTACATGTTTCGATCGAACAATCTTCTATCTTCTTCAGATATACGCAGAGTCCCCAATTCCAAATTGTGTATGAACATCTGCTGCTGCTTAAGAAGATAATTTTTTTTTAAATCGAAGCACGTGTAAAGTTTGATAAATACTTTTATGTGTGCTATTTAAAAAAAAAAAATGTTAATCATTTTAACAAACAGCTTAAACCATTTATACATGGGATTCAGGATTACACTTATAATTTCATTTATAAACTGAAATTTAAATGCAAATTTTTAGCTCTAAAGGGCTGATGACGAATTCAGAGAGTTTTTAATTTATCTTAAATTTTTTTCAAGACACAATGATCATTGCAAACGTTCACTGCGAACTTGAAAAGTTCCAGACACATCTTGCGAAACTGAAGAAAACGGACATGCAGTAACGCACAGTGTTGAATCAGTGAAATGAATTTACCGCTTAAAATAAATTATTTTTCTCCAGGGTATTCAAAATGTTTGTGTCTGTATAAATTAAAATAAAAGAATAAAATATAAAACATGCTTTGAAGAAAAAAGTGTCAAACTTCTTTTTCGGAATGTTATGGATAAATTTGCTAATATATGGTTTTAATTTTGAGCATAAAAATTACGATAATGACAAGACTTAACCAGTAATTCTAGTTTATTGTTTTTTTAAATTTCCCCAATGTATTTAGGAAAATCAATTAAATATTTTCTCACAGTTTTTCAATACAAAATAAACTAGAATTGTGCATTATTAATCATAATTTACGCATATTATATGGCATCGCAAATTCTTTTCGCAAAGAAACGTAAGTAATTATTCTAGCATTGCTTAATGTCCTTCAAATATTGAGAATTACCTCTATTTTCTAGCTTAAAAAAATTGTTTACATTTCCGTATTTCCTAAGCAAATTATGGTTTATAAAAGTGATTTAAAAATATTGAATGTTGGATTAAAAAAAATATTTGTATATGTTAGAAAAGTAAAAGATGATCAAACTTCTTGAAGCTTAAAATTACACAAAATTAACAACACATAATTGCAAGAAAAAGTTAATATTACAGAACTGTTTCATTGTAATAAGAAAAAATCTAAAAATAGTCTTATACACAAAAGATTGTATCAATCGCACAATGGTTCACAGAAAAAATTCGTAGTATTTCGTTAATAATTCCATTAATATATTCAGATATATCGTGGGTGTAGTGCTTTGTACAGATTTTTTTACAAAAAGAAGGTGCTTTTGAAAATGGAATGTAATTATCTGCCAATTATATTACAAACTTAGAACTACAAAAAAGGATTTTTTTTTAAGATTGCTCTTTTACAAATAGAAGCTCCAACAACAATGAAAATAATTTTCCCATTTAATACGTTAACATGCCATATAAAAACGTTTCATCATTATTTTTATGATAGTTTAAAAAATTTGAGCCGAATACACAGCTAAAAATATTCGGCATGTATGTCTGAAACTTTAAGTTTTACGACTGATTTAAAAAAATCTCTTTTGTCCGTTATTTACGATATCCTTATAGTCATAACCACATTAATCACTATTGATATTATTGTATGCAGTCTTGTAGTAATATCAGTTTTATAAGATAATCCCTTAAAGACTAACAATTGTGATGGATTTTTGAAAGCAGCTTACTTTTAAACTTGCCACGAAATGTCGTGTTAGATAGGTCCTTTGTAATATGAAATGAGATGGAATGATATTTGGTATTCGGTCACTTTATTCAATTAATAATGTCGACTTTCAAACAAATATACCTTCCCTTTAATATATTGTCCTGATATTCCGCACCATATAATCTGCTGCTAACCTCACCAAAGATAGATTTTACAGTAATCAAATGCAATTAGTAAAATATGTCAGCTGCGTCTCAGCGTTAAGCTGCCAAAATCAAATTCTGATGGTCTTTCAAAATTACTTCCAGCCTCTAATCAGGCGTTTTAAAATTAAAATGACAACTGTTCTCGCGTATCTACACAAATGTAAGAGAAGTGGGGAGTTTCTAAGGGCGAATCATTAGCAGTGAGAACTGTGACAAGGATTAATTGAATTTCTGCCCCATCAGAGAAGTTCTGTGAAGCACTCGACATTGCTCATGAATTATTGTACTTTTCTCAATTACTGGTTAATTTGTTGGGGATTAGAGGAGGAATTTGTCCACTGATCACGGGAACTATGTCTCTTGCTTATAGGTAAGGGAAGTTTGTTAAAAATAGCCGGAAATCTTAAGTCTCCTTGCTTACATTCGAAATAAAATTTAACCCTTTAAGGCGCAACCCTTTCCCAATACTGAAAAAAGGGCAGCCGTTGCCATCGCTCGACTTAACCACCAGCAATATGACGGACGATCGAAACGTTCATCGCGTGCCACAGATCTAGAGACCCTTTTATGACGACAGCTGGCTGTGCCGCACAGCCAGATGCGTCAAAAAAGGGTCTCTAGATCTGTGTCACGTGATGAACGTTTCGATGGTTGGCCATCTTGCTGGTAGTTGAGTCGACCGATGGCGACGGCTGTCCTTTTTTCAGCATTGGGCAATCGATCCAGCTGTTCTCGCATTATTCCATTTTTCAGCAGATGTCAGTGCTGTTAAAAATAATCGTGACAATTTTTAACGGGAGATGAAGTGCTAAAAAGTAAAGGATTCTCGTGGTGCTATGTCACTCGCAACTATTTTTATAGAAATCAAATCTATTCTTCGTGACTGGCAACGGTCAAAACGTCAGAGTTTGGTGTTCCCAGAGCGGGAACACTGCGTGTTAAAGGGTTAAATATGGAATTTTCGGCTTGCAAAAGGGAAACTTATATGTTATCATTTCACAAAGGTTATTAAGATGGGTTACCGAAATCTGATAGTATTCAGTATTACTTTTTATTATTTATCATAACTGTCATTTATGCTTAATGCAGATTAAAAACTAAGATAGAAATTGGATTTAATAGAAAGAAAATCGTGTTTCTGACTATAGTATTAATATGATTTCGAATCGAATGTCCTTTGTTCGGTCCCTTGAGAGAAAGTATGTATGCCTGATATGTTTCAAGTATACGACCAAATGGAGTATCTCATATTCAAATACCGATGTCTAAAATGAAAGAAATACTTAAAAAAGAGAAGGAAATCTGAAGAACATCCATCATTTAAATATTCATAATAGTGCTGTATGTAAAAACGTATCATATCCTATGCGTTAGCGATATTTGTTTACTTGCTTCATTCCTCTTAAAAAGTTCTCCATTTCAGGCACCCACGCTAGACAGATGATCCTCGCATAGGCTTGCCATAACGCACAAATACACATAATTATTTCATCACGTATGAAAAAGTATCATAATCCACGTGCCTGATGAATTTGTCCTGCTTATGAAAATGATAGTGAGAAGTGCATTATAATCCATGAGTGGACTGTATTTGTCTTGTTATGTCATCCTGTTTGAAAGTATAACATATTCCATGTGTTGCCACTATTCGTCCTCCTAGCTTCAGTTTGTTGGAAATTGTACTATAATCCACGTGTCGTCCATATTTGTCGTTAAAAATATTGAATATCAATAAATATATAATTAATAATATTAAAATAATCTGTATTGTTCGAGAAAACTCTATTAGTTTTAGGGTTCGTTGCTTGAAAGTCCAGAGTAAAATGAAAGTTTTAATAAGCAATCCACTTGACTGGACAAAACGCTAATTCTACTGATTCTAGAACTTTGACGAACAAACTTCAGTACACAATTCACAGAAATCAGCAAGCAATAACTCGTTTTTCAACAGTAAGCTGAATACAGATCCTTTCTCAGATACAGTCGCATACAATAAAATCTTGTGAAAGTTCTCGAGCGGAACTCGCAACTGCTTCTCAGCATACAACCACGAAAAATTCCCAAGCAGCTTTCAAATTACCTTGGAGAAACAAACGTAGAAAGACCACTTCAACACAGCTCTCAGTGCAGCTTGCTCCACAGGCAATGACTCAAAATCGAAATGCACTTCTTATACAGTCTCTCGAACGTTCAATCAAATTCCACGAGATTACATTTCTGCAATGACTCACACCAGTCGCACAAATTAATCCTATTGCGTACTACCTGTACGGAAAAGCAAACATTACGCCCGATTACATTCCCAATAATATAATCGGGCAAAATTTCACCAAGCTTGGCGATTCATTGGCAAAAACTATGCCAAATTTCGCACGAAAATAAGTCCCCAAAACTGAAATCCGATTTAACGATAGTGCCAAGGGTCGAGGTATCCCATTGATCAAGGCTTTGGAGTCATAATCGGAAGGCTGCGGGTTCGATTCCAGCGTACCACTAAAGATCACCGTGTGAATGCGGTGTACGTGCACGTTAAATCCGTATTTTCAAAAGTCCAATCGACGGTCGCAAGAAGTTTCCGAGGGCTGCCAATATTCAGAAGTCCTTATCTTCTGATGAGGATCCAAATTGGGGCGAGAAACTCCGGAAAGGACGTATGTAGCTCTTAACAACACATTAATTGACATGAGCTGTCCTTTCCTGGCAAACAAGCGACATTGCCAATATTTGGGGTAGAAACCACCAAATCTCATGTTTTTCTATGGTAAACACAAAGCTCCTAATTTCACGCTCTATTAGTTAACTTAGTTTCATACAACAAAATACAAATACGAATTTTAGCGAATCAAGAGCAGATCACGGCAAAAACTCGTAACAGTATAATCTATTACTATTAAAAGAAAGTTTAGATTCAGAGCAAGAAAATAAATTTTCAGTTATCTGTTAAAAGAAGCAATTTTTATTCATCATACCTTACTGAAAAAATAACCAAAAGTAATTCAATATTTACAGTTTATGCAATATTTTAATTAATGCTAAATCCCAATGGCAAATATTTTAATAAATTAAAATTAAAACTTAATTAATACTAATTAGGCAAATATAATAATAAATACAATTATGCAATTTGTAATATACATATTTGCAGTAAATTAAGTGCAGTTGTCGTTTATTTTAAAATAACACACTTTGAATTTTAATTCTTTAACCGGCCTTTAAATAAATATATTTATCATATTACATATAAACTAATCCGTATAAAATAATACCACTTCTTTCGTAAAATCATGTTGTAAATTGAGCTAGAGAAAATTCGGCGGAAAATTTTTATTATCTATTATTTAATTTACAAATGAAATTTAGGAAGGATTTTAAAATTAAAAGTCGTGCAATATTGTATTTTTCAATCCTAAGAAATATTACTGAAACCCCGTGGGAACGGGGAGAAAATAATTGAATCGGACAGACAAAATTCTGCAATGTATTTAGCAGGCGCCTTCTGTCTGTCCGATTCATTTATTTACATCGCGTTGCTACGGGGTTTCAATAATATTTCTTAGGTTACAGGTTCTCCTTATCATTCCTTCCCTTGGCGGCACACATTTAAATTTTGGTAAACGCTTAACGATCTTTTAATATTTGCCAATCTGGCAATTTATCTGGCGACCGTTTCTTCTTGCTCTCAGTTATGTCGCCAGGTTGGCTTTCTGTGTTCTCATACCATTTTCACTCTCTCCGCATTTTGTTTCTGCACAAGAAGTTCTCGATTTTTTGCGCTATTCTACCAGCCACCGCTAAAATAATTCTTTATTATGTTTAAATAAAACTAAATTTAAAATACTTACTGATTTCTCTCTCGTTTTAAAGTTCGACGAGCTCAAGTTTTTGCGTACGTTTTGAACGCCACCAATACGATGTTTTATGCTCTATAAAAAACTTCATCGCTCAACTACTACACCGAGAGCATTTGAGCCACAGCGGAGTTGCGCATGCTCCAGCTCTCTTTACCACAGTCCAGGCGAGAAAGATTGGCACCCTCCCACGTGCTGACCAAGGTCGACGTCGCTTCACATGGGGGGCTCTTATGGGAAGAGAGCTTTGACCGAATGAGTCACTCCGGGATTTTCAGTTTCGTAATTCAGTGAAGCAGATACAGACGGGGAACCGAAGTTTAGTATCGTTGTAATAAAAATTTACATTAGTCTAACTTAATCCGTTAATAGTTAGCATTTATTGCTCTGGGACGCATCCAGCAAAAGATGTAGGTGTGTATTCTTTGTACAAAATTAAGTTTCTACATCATGATAATTTCTTTTTTTTCTCTTACACTTTAAAAGCATGTTCTCAATATAAATGGGACCCATATTTACAAGAGAAACAATCATTCTTGTCTCTGTAAATAAAATATTATGTAACATCGCATAAACATTTTTAACATATACAGTTAATGTCTTTTTTTTCTTACATTAATTTGATTTATCGTGCAATGCTAATTGATTCATTTTTCATTTAAATGACAATAAAGCAAATAAGTGTTTCAAAAACTTTCAACGACAGTAGAGTCTTTTATTAATTTTCTTAACGCTTAGTGCCCATTCTGCCCCAAAAAGTTATGCTTTAATAATAATGAAAAATAGTTATGCTTTCCTTGTTTAGGCCCTATCATGGTCCAGTGGATAAAGGCACTGAACATGGTAGATGGCTGAAGTGCGAAAGTCCCGAGTTCGGGCTCATCGCGCGACCATATATCTGGAGTTTTGGGCGGTTTTCTCCAGACGTAACGTGAATACGCTTTAGGACCCCTTTCAGTAGTCCTCTGCCCAAGACACTTTCTCCTTAGGCAGATACCACTCGAGTAGCTTTGCCTTAATACACAATACGATGCTTTCCTTTCTTAGTACACGAACATAATACTATTTAACGAAAAACAAAATATAAAGAAAAGTTATATTATAAAGAACAGTTTTATTCATTTTAAAGTAAAAGAAGGACGTAATTGTTTATGTTGAAACAATAGACTGTCGTTATTGGTTCCCTGTTTGTAAATTTCAATATGAAATGTGGTTCTAAAGACAAAGGTTTTCATTCACGTTTAAAAATATCGATCTAAATTAGCTCGATATAAGTTTTTTTTAATTATTTAAAAAACATAAATACTTATACCTTGCACTAGGACGCGTGCAAACCCCCACAAAACTTTTTTCTGTACCCCAGAGGGTTTGCGTACCACACTTTGTGAAACACTGATGTAAAATGATATTCCAAGAAAAATAAAAATAAAAAAAAGTCGTAAAAAGCAAACTTGTTCATGTCAGCTCGAATCAAACTGCGGGGAAGACAGAAGCTCTAATACAAGATGCATAAATCTGCATATTCCATCCGATTCGAGGTATTTCAAAAATCACGGAGCTCCCAATTTTTGGCTCATCTTCCCAAAGCCTCAGGCATCAGACTTAATTTCATACTCCGCTTAATCTGTCTTGGCAAATGTCTCTCGAAAGACATTGCCATGAAAATAGATACCACTTCCCTATTACAGCAAAAAAAAATAACATTACATCGTAAACTTTTATGCATATCTTGCTACATTTAGAATGAGCTTCGACTGAATAAGATGCGGGATAGAATTTCCATTAAATAAGGGAGAGCCGTCGTAGCTACCTTGTTACGCAATGACACGTGACTCCGTTATATCTCTGGAAGTTTTGGACAACTCCTTTTGAAAAGTAATCACTGCTTTCGTGTACAATCGTGTACAATCCAATACCAGAATACTATTGAAATGTAAAACTTATATTCAAATTTTATTAATACTGTAGATATTGAAATTATACTTCCTGGAGTTATGGACAGTGGAATTTGGAAAGTATTTCCTCCTTTCGTAATTGAGGCATGCTTAGTTTATATTGATTTGATAGAACGTTTTGCACAAATAAGTACAAAAACCCTGTTGAAAAGAAAAATTTGGATTAAAATGTACTATAATATTAAGATTCTTGGTCAGACATTCTACAGAATTAAAAATATGTACATTAAAAAGATAGTGTGAAGATACTTACGTAAATAATGTATTTTGCTTTTCCCGTACAACACTAACAGCGATTGAAATATTAATCAAGTTCTGTTTAGACTTGGGGCATATTTTGTTTTTTTGGGGATGAAGTAAAAGTTTTTTTTTTATTTACACAACATGAATGAAACAGTCGTTCTGTTCATGTTGAATTAACTTCATTAGTATTCGGCACAACACAGGATAGTTCAGTTAGTAATGTCACATACAAATACAATTTAAAGATTCTCAAACTTTAAACTATTATAAGAAAATATATTTTAAATACTATTAAAAAGAATATAAAAAATTCTTTAATATAAAAGATTTAAAAACAAGTTAATGCTTCGTGAAGATAAAAAGATGATCTAATGCTTCACTTGTGATTCTTTTACCATAATATAGTTAGGGATACGATTTAAGTTAATTATATTCCTTACCAAGAATAAACAGTTTAATTGCGATTATGAAAACGGAAAAAGTTCATCCGTTTAATTTTTGTTTAAAAAAAGTCATAACAGTGTAAATTTCATCTTATCATGTTTTACAGTATTGTGCTAAAAAAAAAAGAAAATTAAATCCATAGACATTTAATTTTTATAAGGATGGAAACTGTTTTTATACAATTTAAAATGCATTTGATAGTTCTTTTTTGCGATAATTTATATATATAAATATAAAATATACAATAATCTGTGCAATGAAGAATATTTTTAATTCCTAATTTGCATTTCTCTCGCAACACACCCAACTTTTTATAAAATATTGTTTTCCTTTTGTGATGAAATATTTATCTATTTCTGATTACTTAAAAGAAAAAGGATTACGTAAGTGACTGGAAAAACTTATTTTTATAAACTAATATAATAAAGCATGCGAGAGAAATATTTTTCTGTTTATATAAGAAATAATTCAAACTGAATATTATATAAAAGCAGTTTTAATGAATTTTTCGTACTTTACATTCAAAGTTACAAAAGTAAAAATAGAATCATATTTCGCATGTTTTGGTTCTTTTAAGAGCTTAACAAATATTTTTTAGTCTATAAGGTGTATCTCTCAATTAGATTTTAAAAATATGAATCAAAGTCCTTTTTTTTGAATGAATGAATTTCCGATTACATATGGCGTGTTCATCACTACCAATTACATATCTTCTGTGCATATGTAAATACCCTAAGAAAAAGATCATTGTGCCATTTTTGCAGCATATTGCGCGAACGGAGGAGTGTGAAATTCGGTATAGTTAAAGTTCGTATGGAGGTGGTTGTGCGAATGATAAAATTTTTGTGTAATATGTTCATGTACTGTAAAAAAATTAGAGACGTAAATTGGGGAGCAATATTTTCCGCCAAGTCCAATGGTTTCAGTGTTGTGTCCATTTTGAAATTACAGATTTAAGTTGCAACGATCCCACAGGGTTATAATATTCCAACGAAATTTGCAAAAAATGAAATTATTCACACACCAGTTTAGTGAAAATATTATTGAAATACATCAGCAATCATTAGGAGATGAAAATATTACATTGTTAATGTGATGTATGGAAATATTTCTGACAAAACATACTCTCGGATAACATATTGAAGTCAGTTATTCAACCCTTATAAATGATTATTGTACTTTTGTTAATCCAGATATACACTTAAGCGAATACATGGCGAAGTGAGAATTATTAGAGTTACTCTAAAGCACTGTACACCAAAAACTGCTTGTCAGAATGCTGCCAAATTTCCAGGAGACCTCAGTGAGGCTATGTGAGAAATACCGGGTGTGCCAAAAGTTCGTTACAACTTTAAAAATTCATAAAAAGGAAGAAATGAAGATAAAAATGTGCGGTTTGTACGTAAAGGCTTAACAGGAAGTCGGATTTTTTTAGGAAACAACAAAAATTTTAGTTAAAGAAGTCACCGGTAGAGGGCGGTTACGACCCGAAACACAATGAGTAGGACAACAGTACGCTTCATTCATTTATTTTGGCAATAACGAATGTTCAACATGACCTCCAGAACATTCTACGACACAAGTAAGGCGACTCACAATTCGGCCGATGTTGAAGGGTATGAACGGTAATAGAATGTATAACACTGTGTTGTGAATAAATCAGATGCGAAAAATACAAGAAAATTAAAAAATCAATGCTTAAAAATAGATCATTCTATCTGTTGTAAAGGGGGATTAATAGATTAATCTTCAACAACAATAGGAAAATACTTTAATTATGGAGCATCATAAAAACGTTCACTTATATTTTTACTATTTGAAGTATAGTCTTCCGTAATCCATTTTCATTTAGGTTGTTGTATTTATTCATAATTTTTCATTGCTAATTATAATTATTATACTTCGCTCATAAAATTCATTTCTAAATTTGAATTTCTGTGGATTTGCAAATTAATTCGATCGACTTTACAAGAATACAACAATTTTTAGTTGTAATTTTTATGTTTTATTCGTGAACTGGCATGAGTTCGTTGAAGTATATATTAAAAAACCCATACAATTTTCTAAAAAAATTCAACACATGCTCGACGAATTACACCCTACAAAGTAATAATCATATTAGAAAAGTTATCCAAATAATAACGATAATGTATAATTCCTGATATATACATAGAGAGAAAAGGGCAATTTTTATTAGGTCATAACTATTGAATATAAATACAAGCAGCATGTTTTTCAATCCTATCTGTGTAAAACTATAGATGTAACATAAATGATAAACTGACATATATATTGCACTAAAAGTACTTTATGTGTGTTCTGAAACATGCTTGGCTGAGTAATATTGTAAAAAAATTGACTTACATTAATAGAAGCTATAAAAAAGTTATTGGATTTCTTTTGTAAGTTCAATATGTTCACAGGGAGTTCCTAAAACATCTTTTTAAATATTTCTAGAGGACTATCTGATCAGCCAATAATCATAAAGGAATTTCATTAATTGTTGTGTGAAGGCCTAGATTGTGAATTTTTACAACAGGGCTCTCGCGATTTTGTTAGCAATAACACCTATATTTTTTTCCACACAAAAGTATCAATTTAACACAAGGGAGGACAGGATAAACAATTCCGTTACATTATTTTCACTTCCCCACATTTACAGAACAGCGTGCTTTATAGATCTTAATATGTGGTTTGCAATAGCATTCACCGCAAATGTTTGCGTGGCCAAGTTTTTGTCACAGTTACATCGTTCTAATGCCATTTATGTTTCTTTATTTTTTTTTCTTTTTAATGTTCTGATCAATTGGTGAAGGAAAAAAGTGGATGTCGCAGTTAGAAATTTGGTAAGTTTAGTTTTATGACCAAGGCCGTGACAGTTGCATTGTAAAAAGAAAAAAAAAAACTAGCACATATAAAAAAGATCTACGCATATTTAAAAAAATATATATCATAATTTCTTTCTTTCGAGTTGGTTAGCAAATAATTTGCTAGAATTTCAGATATGGAAGTTTTAATTTTTTTTCATTAATTTTTTTAATTATTTATTTTTTATGACAGTCTGTATTTTAAAGCAACATAATAAAAATATTGTGTGATGTATTAACGCTATGCCAGTCATTTAAAGTCTTAGAAATAACTAAAATCTGCTTATTGTGTTCAAAGGACAAATAAATATCCTCCTACAATATTTTTCTTTTTAATGAAATTTGAAAAGTTTATAAAACAGAGTCTAATAAAACGTAATTTTTTTCGAAACTCCAATTTATGTTTTAACTGAGCAATGAAATTCTATACTTTTTAACACATTTCTTCATAGTATGGGATAATTAAATCATAGATGTGTTATCGAAAAATTTAAAACTTCATGATATTGTAGCTCTATTTTGAAATGAAAATGAATTAAATTATTGAGAAGGATGTAATTTATTTTATAGAACTGCTTGGTTTCACTTCATATTTTTTCCTATGTTTACTACGCGTTATTTTATGATGTTTCAGACACCAGCATGAATTTAGATCATTCTTAAAAAGTAAAACTTAGATATTGTACTTAAAAAAGAAGAATTATGATATTTTTGCACGTATGAAAGATTTTTATAAAAATACGGGTGCATTATAAAAAAAATAAATCTTTAAATGTTTTGAGAAGTTCGCTTTATGCATGGAACTGACATTTCTTTATTTCGTCATACAAAAGAAATTTGTGTTATTTATTTTTCCCGTTTTGTATGGATTAAAAAAATAACATTTTAATTATCAAATAAAAAGGAGAAAAACGTTTAGTTGCGGAGATTTAGAAATTTCTGTTTAAACATAAATCTTAACAAACGTTTTTAAATGACAACTATATATATATATATATATATATATATATATATATATATATATATATATATATATATATATCTTAGAAAAATATGTATTCTTATATTTTTCTATGAAGAAACTTTTAGATCTCGACATACACGTAAAGAGAACGTTGAGTGTTGAGAGAAAATTTTTATTATTTAAAATCTAAAAGTATTTCTGGTTAAAACAGCTTAATCTTTGAAATAGAGTCTTAAAGGAGAAATATGTATTATATAACTATCTAGAATCATCTTAAAATGCTTTTTAGATGATTGTATGTGATGTAATATGCAATCACATGCAACTAGGTTTAGGTATAAATAAAACAAATAAATAATCTAACACTAATATGAACTATTTCATTAAAAAGAAAGTGCCATTATGACAAAAATTTGATTACATGTTTTCTGTTATAACTAAGATGATTGTAAATATTTGCAAATAAATATTACTTTTTTAATGTAACTTAATAATTATATTGTTATTAGAAATAATTTTCTAATTTCCGTTAACGTTTGTTTATTTCTTCAGCTAAGCATGCATCTAAGCATGCTAAATATTCTTAATTAAGATTGTTGTTATTTTTTCAGCTATGTATCCATAGGCTAAATGTACCTGATTGGAATATTTTTCTTAATTGTTTTCAATTCTTTAATTTATCTGGATAATATCTGGAATGATTTTAACTAGTAAATAGTTTTAGTGTAGTATTTTTTTTTTCAAAAGTCTTAAAATCACTGGTTACATATTTTTCACAAACTTGCAAACAGTTAATATTAAAGCTTATTTTTCTTTTTTATAAAGTATTGTAAGCTTACATATCAAGAACACTACCAGTGTTTATCAAATAACATAGTAATGTAACATAATAGTGTAAAATATAGTTTGTGTTGAAAGAATATATTTTAAATATTTTTCTAGTATTATGAAGAAAACTGCGTTGTACGTTTCCAGCTACAAGGAATAAAAGTATAAATATCTTACAAATAAATATTAATGTTCCAGATACAGAAAATTTATATCAATATTACTACCAAAAATATTTTTTATTATTATATTACTACAATTCCCATTACTAGTTATTTACACCTAAAAACCATAACATAAAACTACAGCATTTTTTGTTTTGAGATTAAAATTTATTCTTACGGCTTATCTAAAATTATTATGGCATGACAATAATTTTATAAGGTCAACCTGTTTTTATTCAATAGTTATAATAGCCTCATATTATTGTATGCTTATATATTTTCAGAATACCTATTATTAATTTGTAATGCCGAACTGACGAAAAAACGTGTATGGAACTTCGACTGCTCTAGAACCTGTGGACAACTAACTATGCAACATCTAATAACTTTGTATGCGAAAATTTCTTTATTATTTGCTAACGTTATCGTGGTATTCGTTTACTGAAAGCGACTTTCACAGTTTCCACAGGAAATAGAATTTAGCAGCATAAAAGTAGGATTTACCCAGATCTCTGACAAGCGCGTCAAATTTTCGAGGTCATTTTATATATTATGTAATATGTCATAGAACATCTGGTGTTTGTTACTAGTTCATATTATACACTGCGTTACTCATATAAAAATACAGTCTTCGTGGGATAGGGTTCCGTCAATTGGATGAACAACATAAGATTCTTTCAATCTCGCGTCAGAGCAATTAACTTTCTGTTGTTTCTCTTTCACTTAAAACCCAATATTTATAAGCGTTTTAATCAACATTTATAAAATAGCTTTCTTGTCTGTTTGCTTGGTATAGTCAACTAAACCATTCGTCGAATCTGGACAAAATTTGGTACACTGACTTCAAGGAAAATCTACCGCTGAAAAAATTATCCCATTTTTTTGTTTTTTAGTTATTTAGTGTTATAACCAGTTTTCTGCTATTTTTCAAGCATTTTGATTTAAGTCGAACTAAATCTCAGCCCGGAAGTTTCATTTTTTTATATCATGTCAAAGTCCAGAGAACGCTTTTTCAAGTGAGCTATTCTCTAACATCTTACACATATTAGATTTTTTAACGAATTTTTAAAAAAGGCACGGCCAAATTAAGGCCTATACAGCCCCTTTTGACTTCAGATCTCAGCTTAGAATTTATTTCGGAAATGTTCTATAAAAACATGATAACAATTCGGAGCCAAAATATTTCTCGCTGTTAAGAAAAATAATATATTTATTTCTAATTTTATAAATAGCATCTCCTGAAATATATAAAGGTATTTTTCCATTCAGTATTTCTTTCACACTGAACTTATGGAAGCACTCCCATCTCATAGCCTCGCCTTCGTAGAATGTTATTGGCCTATGGCTCATCCTCAGGTGCGTTTGAAAGGGCTCTCTGAAACTATTTTAAATACTTAAGGATGGAAGTATATCGTACACGTAATTATATATAAATAAAAAAACTGCAGAGTACTAATCTGTAAGTTGTAGTAGGAGAGGTTTTGGCTGGTTGATTATGATTGGCTACAATGATTAATATCTGTGAAAGACGCGATGTGATTAAACCTGGTACTTCCTTGGTGACAGTTATTGTGAAACTGCGACATACAATATGCAGAGTAATTTTTTAAAAATTCATACTCACCTTATGAAAATTAACGAAGGAACTAGATTAGCGAACACCGTCAAACACTTTTTTGGACAAGTTATGACTTAATTTTGTTGAACTAGCTCAAAGCAGCAACCGAGGATTGTGAAAAATTAAATAATAATAAAAGAAAAGGAACACAACGATCAACCAAAATCTTACGTGTGGCCGATTGCATGTTCTAGAGGATAATAATAACCAAAAAGAAATAAGTTGTCGCCGACGACATAATACGAGCATTTTCTTTTACAAGGTTAGACATAAAATAACACATATTAATGATGGTAATATATAATTTCATGCTCATTCCAACTAAATACCGTCTTTTCTTAATGCCTTGCTGAGCTGCTGAAATACTTTCATCAGCACTTCTAGAAAGTTGTTTAAAAGCAAAAGAAAACACTCCGAAAAAAGAAAAACATAATATACTTATCAACGAAAAATGGCGCTAAAATTCTTTCTCTCTTACATGCCATTAGATCAGATTTTCTGAGAAAGTCTCGATTTCTTTTGTGCGTGAGTCAAATACTTTCTTTCGAAAGTTTAATGAGAAAAATACAGATCTGCTTAGTCAAATGTAATCCAGTGTACTTAGATTACCCTCCCCCCCAAAAAATAGAAATATGCTACTTTTATTAAAAAAATATTCTTGAACATGTAAAAAGAAATCACACCTTTTTAAGTAAAAAAAAAACAGTTTCATGTAATTATCAGTTGGGAAATGTGATATTTGTTTCTCTAATGTGTACGCACTCTTTACAAAAGTACTTTATGCAATTAAAAATGTTTTTCAAGTATTACATTTTTTTTTCTATTTTAAGAAATTGACAAGGTAAATGCGTAATATAAAGAGCATTTTAGGAAAAAAATTGCATTAATATTTGAGGCAAATGAAACACTCGAGAAAGAAGCATTTTTCAATGCATATGTATAGTTTATAAGCAGATTTAAATATTTGACATTTTCATCAGAAACAAAATGCGCTCTAATTGTCCCGAAGCAAAATAATAGTAGTGAAAGTAGCTTCAGGAACGAGGAGAGCATAACAAATTTTTAGAGCAACACCAACATAATAAAAAAATGTCTTTTTGCTTTCTGAATCACAATAAATAGGAGGAAGTCACATAATTGGTAGAAATTCTAAAGAGCGCCATTAGCTATTGGTGTAAATTAGTTATATCAAATTATTCTAATTTGTTATGAACATTTTGAGTTGAGAAATGGGGCGGTTTGTCTGTTTTCTGTTTTTTTTTCCTTTAGATTAGAAGTTATATGGGGAGCAATCTATTTTCCTGAAACAAGTAAAAGTATTTTATGCGTCATAAGTATTTTGAGATGATTTGAGAAAGAAAACGCAATTTACCTAAATGGCTACGTATTTATAATACAGATTAAGAAAAAGATATTATAATTTAATATACAGAGTTCATGTGTCTTTCTTTACATTTATATTTAGATGCTAAGAGCTGTTTCTTTTCAAATTATTCCTTCAATTCACGAAATTTTTTCTGGCAGCAGTTCTGCCGGAATATTACCGTTATTGACGTATATCCGATTATTTTTTCCTCCTTAAAATTGAAGAAACTTCTTCAACTAATTTTCTTCCTCTTCTTCAGATAACCGAAAGAAGTGTTCGCGGAAATATTACGTTTTCCTAGAGTACGGAAATTATCATTGAAAAATGAGGGCTAAATGAGTGCATAAGGGCGGCTTTTACCGAGAGTTGTGTATATATATAGGCACTTCTAAAGCAGTTTAACTCTCAAAATATCATCTAAAACTGGTCTGGAATTTTATTAACCCATTATCTACTGAGAGAAATTAGCAGTATCGTTAAATTAAAATTGAAAAAATAAATCAGTAATTATCATTCATTGCCTAACCGTAACAAGAGAAAACAAATAGATTCAAGGTGCTATTCTAGGCAATTCTTAATTTAGTGGATACAAGATTAAACAGATCGAACTATTTCAATTTAACTTTAATTGGTTTATATTAATCAGCATTATACTTGTATGTTTATATTTATCAGCATTATATTCATCCGTGAATTTAATAGTTTATTGACAAAGAATTATAAACAAGAATTTCAGAAAGAAAGTTTCAAAATTCGAGCCGTAATTCGTTTCTCAAGGTAATTAACTCTTAAAATTTCAGGAATACATTTAGATACATCTTATTTTACATTTGATTATCTTCAGACACAGACCTGTTTAAAATAATGCTCTAGCAAATTCATCACACTCTCGTAACGATGTATTTATGAAGATAGTTTCGAAATCTAAGATGTAAATTCAAGTTTTGGATGATTTATACAAATGACATTTCAGTAAAAGAGATGAGGAACAATTTATTCCCTTTGTATACGGCATTTATATTTTGGCACACACAAACTGAAATTCAAATGCAAATTATTAGCGTTGACGAACTGATGACAGATTCAGGGAATTTTAATTTTACCTCGAAACCTTTAATGAGTACATGATCTGTGGAACGTCCATTGCAAATTCGTAAAATCCAGCCTAAACACATCTTGCGAAAATGAAGAAAGCAATCAAAGATAATCAAAAAGATAAATGAATTAAATAAATTTCGTGTTTAATTTATTCCTTTGTCAAGAATGTTTAATATGATTGTGCTAAGATGCGTGTTGAACATGCTTGAGATGCTAGTGTCAGTATAAATTTTAGTAAATGAATAAAATATAAAATGGTATTTCTTTAAATCGAAATGTTAAATTTCATTTATAAGTTTGGTGATGCATCAAGACATAATTTTTAATTCTAGATTATAGTTTGCTTCATTTATTTAATGTAATCAGCAAAATCAAATGTATAGTTACTTGTAGATTTTTTAATACACAAGATATTATAATTTTACATTATTAAGAGGAATTTTCGTGAAACTGCATTTTTTTTACAAAGGAAACGCTGTTAATTCTTTTTAACTGCATAATGTCATTAGCATGTGTAGAAAGACACATATTACTTCATTGTAAGAATGTATTGGGTAGGTGCATAATTATCAGACGTTGGTAATTTTTTATTTACTTTATTAGTTTTTGAAATTATTAAATTAAATTAAATAAATAATTCCTGTAAGAGAACTTACGTGAATATACGTGAGAGTATACTTAAGAGAATACGCATGAATTTAAAAATAATTAATTTAAAAAAAACTGTAAATTTTTATTAAAATATAGCACGTCGAAGAAACGCCTGATAATTATGATCTAACCCAATAATAAGTACATTTCGGTATTTTCAAACAAATCATTGTTTAAAATGTTTTTATAAACAATGCTGTTTTTGAAAAGATTAAAATAGTATATTCGTAAATACAAGGTAATTAAAGCATGATGAAGAACAGCGAAGCTGAAAATCGTACGTGTATTTAATAGAGGCCATTTCAGTACGAAATTGAAAGTTCCAGAACTCTTTGAAATGTTTAATATGTAAGCCTAAAACTTTAACTTTTGCAACAGATATAAAAAATGTCTTTTGCTCGTTATCTATAGTTTTTTGAAAACAAATTAATGTAATTGTTATCGATGCTGTCAAATATATCCTTGTAGTATAATGCCAGCTCTATAAAATAATCCTTTTCAAAATAACAACTGTGGTGGATTTTTGAAAGCAGATTATCATAAGCCTCCCATGAAAAGTCAGCGTTCTATAGAAACTCTATAACATGAAATGCGAGAGAATTTGTATTCAGACACTTTAAATTCAATTAATAATGGCGGTTTTGACATAAATTTACCTTATTGATATCTTGTCCATATTTTCCAAGCTAATCTGCTTCTAACCTCACGAAAGATAAACTTCCCCCAACAGTACTGTAATCTTATCCAATTAGTAAAATAAATCAACTGAGCCTCAATGTTAAGCTGCCGAAATTAAGTACTGACAATCTCTCAAAATTACTTCTGGCCACTAATCAACCGTTTTAAAATTAAAATGACAACACTTCTCGCGTATCTGCAGAAATGTAAGGGAATTGGAGGATTGTGTTTGTGTGAATCATAACAAAGAGGACTGTGTGACAAAGATTAATTGAATTCCTGCCCTATCGGAGAAGTTCTGAGAAGCTCTCGATACTGTAGTGAGTTATTGTACATTTCTCAATTACTGGTTAGTTTGTTAGGGATTAGCGGGAGAACTTTGGCACTGAACAATGTCTCTTGGTTGGAGTTCAGGAAAGTTTGTTAAAAAAATAATATTTGCTTACTTACCCTCAAAATATTCAAAATGTGACATTCACAGTTCGCTAACGGACAATTAGCTGTTGAGCATAGCTGAAATAATTCTTTAAAAGCTGAATGATTAAGTTTTACTACATTTACTCGTTAATTCCTAAGAGACTACGTATGCGATCTTGATGAAATTTTGATCGGTGATAATGGCCATGGTGTTAAAGCGAGAGTGATAGGTCATGTCTTTAGGAAATAATTACCGAAAACTTTTTCCTCTCTTAATACATGGTGCACATTTTGCTTATTGGGAAATTTTTCGTATGAGGGCCGTAGAAAAAGGGGAATTTTGTATTTATTTAGATTTACTCACCCGAAAATTTTAATTGAGGTTCTAAAATTCTCTGCATTAAAAGCCTCGGTCAGTGTTTTTTGATTCCCTGTATTTTTATCTATCTATCTCTCTACATGTATACGCAAACATACATTCACACATACAAGTCTTTTGTTATGACTCTTGTGATAAAGTACATACAGTATATGTCAATCACTTTCTAATCATGTCGTGCCTCCTCCTCCCCTAAAAAGATCAGTAGTGAGTTTTCAGACGTCTGAAAACTCACCTTCACAATCCTTTAATATTGTGATTAAAGGATTAGATTTTCTAAATGTGTGTCAATCTAAGTATTACTTGACTCCTTCAGATTGGTTAATCCTTCAGATTCGTTAATAAAGACTCGTTCACTGTTTATAAAACCAGTCAGCAAACGTATAGCTTATGCTTATTATTTTTTTCTCAGTTTTCTTTTTATTACATTAACAAGTATTTATAATTCATTGCCTGGCTATACATAGAGAAAACAAATAGATTCCAGGTGATATTCTTGGTAAGTCTTAATTTGGAAGATAATGGGTTAAACTATTCCCCGTGAATCTACACAGAAGTGATACAGTGTAACTATCACCTTAGAATAGAACCAGCTCCTTGCTGCATAGCTCAATGTGATGTCATTACGCCACCAGGATCCTTAATATTTAATTTTAATTAAATCAGTTCCAATCTTTCACTTCTTAAACATCATATAGTTTTTTAAATATCATATTATTTTAGTAAGCGAAAGAGATAAAACGTACGAAAGAGCAGTGGCTAAGCATCGGTGGGGCACTGTGATTTTCGTGCCCCCTCAACTTTGTTAAGAAAAAGCATTCGCTTATAACTTTATTTTTTTCAAAATCTGATGAATTTCGATATTCTTATTCATATTATGAATCCCCTCCCCCCCTTCTTTATCCAATTTTTCTGTGAAGTGATATTTATGAAGCAAAATACATTAAATTAACATAACTTTCACACACTTTTGTCTTTTGGTAAATATGTTCAAAAGCAAATTTACATTTAAAAATTCATATACAATATATATTTCTTTGACAGGAAAACACAATTTTCAACTTCAAGTTTAATAAATAAATGTTCTTTATATCTCGATTAATTTTAATAAGCGGGATTCAAAAACATTTTCACTACAATTAACAAATAACACAAGTTAGTATAGGTAAGCTTTCAAAAGCTTCCAAAAATTTTACTGCGTAGGGAAAAATGGATCAAAATCTTTAATTACAAGATAATTACTGGAAACTAGGATACACGCTAAACAGTTTTCAACTTGAATACACATTGAAAGTTCCGTGAAAAGTTCTGTATTTCTGCAGATTCAAACGTCTTTGAAGTGCGCTAGAAACGGTTTCACCCAAGTCACATTTTTAGAAACATATCTCATTAGTCGTAAAATGTTTGTAAAAGTGTCTAAGTATACAGATTAATGTAAAAGTGTTTTATAAGTATGGTTGAGATAATCGTAGAAATATCACGAACAGATTATGTGTCAAGTATTTTTTAAGTGGTTAATGTAATATGTAATTAAAAATACAGAAACCCATGTAAATTTAATGGTGGCGAGTGGAATATAAACCTAAAGTGTAAGTTTAATTAAAGGATTTTTCATTTAGTTTTTATAAAGTATTTTAAATAAAAATGACAAGTTTATTTACAATATACCGTACACACATACATACTTAACCATTTAACCATATTACTATGATTCCTTGACACTTTTATTATTCTTTACTGATTGCTTTTACTGACTGTTTGCAGAGTATTATTTTTGTGACTTATTGGTTGAAATTGCGGAGTAATATACCGAAGAAAATATTTTTGACAATGTATAAAATTACTCATGAGTAATACAGGATCTTCAGAAAAATAGCACTCTAATTTCAAAGTTAACTATGTCAAAAACAAAGATCAATGTAAGAGAAGAGCAAACTGTGTAATTATTATGCATGCGACATTTGCGCAACCTCCGGCTGACTGGCCCGCCACGGGTTTTGATCCGGCCCACTGAACATATCAAAACCCCGTATAAACACATATAAACCATTTAAAATCTCATACAAATTTCAAAATTATACTGACCGTGACATCGCTAGCATCCTGAAGTTTGGTCCGTAACTTTTCAAAGGTTGTCCATACCTGATGTAAGCAATGAAAAATTTTATACGAGAGTTTCGAAATAGCAGTCCCAAGAGCTTACAAAAAATGAGGCTGTAATTGAAGGCCTTATTAAAGGATTAACCTCCACATTCTTCCAATATTACTTCGTATAATAACTTTCTGGGGGGTACATTATAAGTCCCTGTAAGACAGAACTATCCCAACACACTAAATGGGCTGAAATCGTCGATTTGCATGGCATGTGAATTCATTTCCGTAAGAGGTTAAGGTCTGTGATGAAAAATTTCATATTGTTTGACTTCTGTATGTCGAAAGCTACACAGTTTAAAAAAGTTTGTGTTGTGATTGCTTATAGACAATTTGTTGTGTATTTGTTACCGTGGAATTGTTTCTTATAATCTCTTCCAACAGAATAAAAATATTTTTGCTTGCTCTTTTTTGTTCTGTTGAACTCGGCTTCACTTTCCACCTCCGCCAAAGCATATCTGTGCTTGCAGACATACACTGGTGGTATTACGAATGTACTAGAATATAAGCAAATATTCGGTCTTTCACCTAAGTCTTTGGTATGTGTTGGCATTCACTGGTGAAAGTCGACATTCTCCAGTTTCGGTTTTTCACAGTAACATATACATACATGATGATCTTCGATCGAATCTGCCGGGCAGTTTAGCTGTGGCCTGTCACGTGGGGATTTGGAGGCTCTAATCCCCCTTCTCGAAAATTTTTTTTTAACATAAAACCTATAAACTTTAAATTATCAACATAATAATTACTCCTTTTAACTTAAGTTTACGCTCCCTCCCCCTGAAAGAAAGTCTTTGTACGTCGTTGTCTGTTAGCAGCTTTAGTAACTACTATTTAGAAACTAACTCTTCATAGAAAATTTAATAATCAAGATCTTTTGTTTTATTCTTTAACTACAAGTTGAATTTCCATTACGAAAAAAAATGATTTAATTTAAAGAGAAATTATTTAGTCATGTCTGAAAGGTTTAAAAGCATGTTCTCAACATAACAAAGAGACATATTTAAATAGAAAACGTTGATTCTTGATTAATATTAGTGAATAAATTGCTAAATAACATAATAGAAATATTGTTTAATATTTAGAATTATATCATTAGTGAAAAAAATCTTTTTTTCTGAGTTTTGCCATATTACTATGATTTATTCTCCGATGCTAATTGCATTTTAATTTAGTGGAAAAGCTGTAACGGATGAGACCAATAAAAAAATAAGAAAATAGTAAGAAACCTTATTTCTGTAAAAAACAAAAATAGATAAAATTTTTAAATAAAATAGTAAAAGAAACATATTTACTATATTTCTCATTTTGCCACGGTTTAAACATAGGAGATAAACGGAAGCTCCAATACAAGATACATGTATCTGCTTATGCCATCCGATTCAAAATTTTCCAAAGAAGAAGAAATTTCACAGAATTCCCAATTTCGGCTCCACGTTACAAAGCCTCTGGCACCGGACATAATTTCATACTTCGCTTAATCTGTCCAGACGAATGTGTCTCGCAAGTCATTACCATGAAAATAGATACAATTTTCCTTTAAAAAAAAACCATTACAAAGCAAATTTTTCTGCATATCTTATTGCATTTAGAAACAGACCAGACTGAATAACATTCAGGATGAAATATCCATTAAATAACGAACAATTGTCAAAGCTGCTAGCTTCGTAAAGGAACATGGCTCTGCTAAGTTCCTTTTTAAGTTCTGGGCAGGTCGATTTGAAAAAGTATATTCTACCGGAGTAATTCAGCGATCTTGAAATTAAAAGATTTTAAAATGAGAGTTTGCGAAAATATACAGAGCACTAATGAATCATAAAATATACTACTAATTTTTAATTTTGAGAATGACATGAAAGAGCTCTATAAAATCTATGCCCTTTGAAATAAAGTAGAAAATTAAAATATAAAAATGATGTGTAGTAAGTCAGGTTTTTGGATGGTCTTCCTTATATAGATCTTTAACATAACATACTATTTTAATTTGCTTGATGATCAAGTGTAAATATTGTTCAATGAATGAAAGTTTTAAAATATTTGACGACATCAGTAAAATAATAAAATGAGATACATTTGAAAGGAAACGCATACTTATATATATATATATATATATATATACCTAAGAAAGTTAAAATCTTAATACACCAACAATATTAAATTTAAAACTTTGTTTAATACACATTTTTCAATATGAAATTAACTATCATATACTTTATTTTAAAAATACCGTAGAAAAATATTAAGGAAGTGTGTTAAATGCTTTAAAGTCATTTAAATTGAGCTATTTATAGTTAGTGTAAATTTTCAGTTTGAAAATGCATGATTTTAAAACTGTCATTATTTTAAAGTAACTCTCGTCACGTTGCTACTGAACGCTGAAAAATTTTTATAAAGTAAGAAACTTAATTCAGGATCTTTCATCAAACCTTTGATATGAAATCACTGCTAAATGCTTTATGCGTTATTCCTGAAAATAGTCAAACAATCTTTAAAGATATAGACTCTGCATTCGTGAAAAGTTTCAGTTTCAGACTTTGACCAGAGCTTTAACCTTAGCCTCTAACCAGAAGACTTTTTGATTGCTCTTATAAATATAAATTTAATTATGCGTTAAGCAAATATAAATTTGCTTAAATGAGAATCCATATTACAGAAATTTAAAATATGTAAATATGCGTTAAGATTTTACTGAAATTCTATTATGATAGATGAGTATGTATACCTAATAAAAGAAATAATAGTCTTTAAAAAACGTTAATTTGTAATACGTTTGAATATATGATTAAGACTGACGTAAATTAATTATATTGACAAATATCTGTTTCAGAAGTCCACAATGATTTAAATTTAGTAAACATTTCATATTTTAACAGCATGCATGCTGAAATTGTTGAAATACATGCACTTTGCTATCAAAAATTGCATATGTATGGACTATTTATTTTTTTTAAATGTTAATTTTTAAATTTACTTTTGGGAGTAGTACTTTTTTCATTTAAAAAGTTCCAATGAAACTGTTGCTTGAGAATTCACTTACTTTGATATTATTACAACTTATTAGCTTAAGAAATTTATAAAAATAGCAGATAATTTGCACAGAAATTTTTGCTGTGATAACACTTTAAATAATACATAAAATGTACTTATTCATAAGTATTATTTTGAATCCGTTAGTAAAAAGTGCACATGTATGTTATCAAACATTTTTGTTATTGATGAGAAAACGACTTGTAGTACTTTTGTGCTTTGTAAAACATTTTTCGAAAGATTTCCATTGATTCTTTTTGAAAAGAAATAAAATTCCACTTTATCACTCCATATAATTAAATAGAATGTTAAATAGTTCGTCGGGAGTAAATCTGATGCACTGTATGCGCGAAACGAAATAAATCAAAACTTTAACAATGTGTCTTTGAATCTATTGGAAAGCGAGATCATAGATTATTCTCCAACAAAAAGCACCATTCTTTGTTATATGAATGCGTATAAAACTATGTTATATTCAGAATGATACAATTTTAAAATTAGTTTTATACTGCATGCTGCCATTTAATGCTATTTCTTAATGCTGATTTTTAATGATGATTTCTTAATGATAATATTCTGTTGATGATAACACCGGTCAACACGATTGTTGGTTCTGACTTCTACATGTTAAATTTTAGTTTCTCCTACGTCAAAAACTAAGGAAAATAATTTTTTTTTAATGAAAGTTTGCTTTTGTAGAAATTAAAGCAATTTTTCAATTTTTTGCAAAAATCACTGATTTTTATATATTTTTTATAATTTCACTCTAAATTATGATCAGAAAAGTTCTTGCTGGATATAAAAGTCTTTTTTATTGAAGAATTGTGATAAACAATAACATATAAATGTAAAATAATGATAAATTACTGTCTAAAAGTGAATATTTTTCGTATTTCTTTTATGTTCGTATGAGCAAATAATAATACAAGCAAATAATAATATTATAAATAATACTACAAATAATACTACAAGCAATACTAAAGAGTTACATATAATAATACAGTTTACTTTCGGGTTAATCAAAGTGCTGCCATCTTTCGTTTATGAAATTAATTAAAATATACTTATAAATGTAAATGAGACAAAAGCAAACTTTAAGAACTAAAAATGCAAATTTAAGTGTTTTTCAATGTCTAGAATCAGAATTTAAACATGAGAACAGAACACCCCCCCCTTTTTTTTTGTTGACCGGTGTAATGGTTTTGATAATGGCGTAAAGTGATCTAAAACTTTCCAATTTCAAGTATTTTTATCTTCGTGCTGAAATAAACACTATGCACGGATGTACAACACACATTCATTTAGTAGAAAAAAATGCATTAATGATGATTTTATTTTAATTTCCAGTATTATATTTTAGTGTGTAATAATAGAAATTTTGTTTGTGATTTATTAACAATGTGTTTGTTCATAATGCTTAAAATTGTAAGAATAATTTTTTGCACAAGCTTTTAAACATTTTTAACACTTGCATAAATATTTGAAATGACGAGATTCGAAATAATTCTCACTTTAATATTGCGTAAAAATTTATTAGAATTGAATACATTAAATTTTTAAAATGCAATCTTTCAAATTTGTGCTTGCAGTGAAATGTAACAGTCAGATAAAATTCATATAATGTAAGAAGATGAGAAATAATCCATTTTAAATTTAAAAATTCTAATTAATACTACAAAAAGTTAAATGAAATGCTCTTTATCATTCTTCCTAAAAAAGATTGTTAAAAGAAATTAATAAATAACTTTATAACTCTCATGCTGTTAACCATTCATAACGTCTTACGATTTTCTATGCACAAAATAAAATTTTACTATGAATTGAAACTAACAACAGAAGCGGTAAACAATCTTGAGAAATACTTTCATTAATTATGACTAGAAAGAATTTAAAAGAGAAAATCATTTTATGTATGATATTTAAAAAAAACGTAATATATTGTACACAGTTCATTTATCAGGTCTTCATTAATCCTTCATTAGATTTTTGATAGATGACAATATAAAAATAAAATAAAATAAAAGTTATAGAGCGGATTTATTCGTTTCTAAATTCTAAATTCATTTGTCACTGCTTCTTTTTATGGCCTATTTACTTTGCAACCAAACAACATAAAACTGAGTAGTCTTTAACGATTGAAAAATTTTCCATGAATGTATTAAGAGTTATTTTATGAGATATTTAATAGAAAGTAAAGTTTAGTCATTAGATTTACATAATATATGCGTGTTTTATGGATCTAAGTTGCTTATATTAGTTAAGGATTAATAAAATCTGTAGAAAAGCAATAGTAAAAGTATTTACATGAATACTCACAAATACTGGTGTTAAAAAATTAAAAATAATTAAAGCTTTCTCAAATAACATACATATAAAAGGAACTTATCCAAAACAATCGTTTCGAATGGTGCACAATTGTACACACTTCTTCAGTTGCCGAAAATTACGCAACCGACCTGTCCGTGTGGAGTTTATAACTATTTCACTATAAGTATTCTCGAGCTTTCTTTTGTCTTCATTGAATTCTTGGAAAGAATTGTGCAATATGTTATAATTATAAATAAGTAAAAGCCTAATTGTTTTCATATTATTTTTAATGGTGTGTAGCCGAAGATATTTTTTATTTAAGTTGCTGTATGTTTACAGACTATCAACTGATTTTCCATAGAATAGCTACATATTATACAAGCACGAAGTTACATATTTTTTATTTAAACTGTTTTACTAAAAATTCGAAAAAATATCTTTAGTCTAAATTTTTTTGTGATATTTGACTATATGCATTTTTTTTATGTTTTTGAAATTAAATTGACTTATTTCACTTTTGCGCGTTCTTCCATATTGCCAGTGTGATATGGAAACTTTTTGCTATTATGATTTCTTTTGTATGTTTACGTAAGCTATTTCAAAGAGTACACAGCATTTTTATTTTTAAAATAAGTTAATAGAAAATTTCATTTTATAATTAATTAAATTTTCACATGATGTTTAAAGACGTGAATCTCAAAATTTTCTCTGTAAAGTACTTACGATTTTTTTCTTTTTAAGTCCAATAGTTCGATGAAATATCTTGTTGCATGAAGCCAAAATATAAAAATGAATATAGCATACACAAAAAAAGTTTTAATTGATTTCGAATAGAATTTTTATGTATTGAAAATATTCTTTAAATAATTAATTTTTTATTTTAGGTATGAAACGTTATAAAATACTGTATTATGACAAAACAGGAGAAAAAATATTAGCTAAATAAAAAGTCGATAGGTCTGTAAACTGCGAAAACACAGCTGAATATTTTAATATCGTGTTTTTTTAAAGAAAACCTTTGACAGGTATTTAAAAGTAATAAGATAAGCTGTATAATTTGAAGTAAGATTAAAGTGTGAAAATTAATTTTGCGATATCACAACACCAAACTTATTACACTTGTTATTTACAAAATTAGACTTATGACAGTCTGGAAAAAGTTTTAGACGTATAGGTAAGTGTAAGCAGGGGCGTAGCCAAGGGGGTGGATAAGGGATATATCCCCCCACCGAAATTTTTGGATTAGTGATCACAAGATTTATGCTGTACAGAAATTCCGTCTATTTATACACATATAAGTAAGTTCATATCCCCGCCCGAAAAATTTTTCTGACTAAGCACCTGAGTGTAAGCACAGTGATTTATTTCATAAAGGGTACAGTAGTACTCATTATCACTAACGTAGTAGAACGTCGACTATCTGAAGTAAACGGAGCTGAGTGGTTTCAGAAAATGGATATCTTCAGAACAGACCGAGCCAACGGATATTTGAATTTTGAGATTAACACAGTCACATATGCAATTTCTGGTCAAATTTACTCATTAAAAAATAAAACCATAGAAAAATAGAAATTTACTCATTAAAAAATAAAACCATAGAAAAATAGAAACAAAAAAGTGATTAGAGCACTACAATGAATACATAGTTACCTGCATTACTTTATGGACATCAACCATGCAAGGGAAGTATTTTAATCATGAAAAAAATTTGAATTTGAAATTTTGGTGTATTTACAATTTTTGAGGTCTTCTGAATTCATTTATGAATAATTTTTACGAGATGTATGCATGTATGTGTATGTGTATGTGTGTGTGTATGTGTGTGTGAATATGTGTATGTGAGTGAGCACGCTAGCTCCTATATAATGCGTTCGATTGAGCTCAAATTTGGTATACATGTTATAGACCGCCGTCGCATGACTCGTATTGATTTTGGTATGTATGGGACTGGAATTTGTTTTTACAAGGTTGCAAAATTGAATTTTTTTACATTATGGCCAGTGGACGGAAATTTTTCAAAGTGCGCCAGCGTCTAAACGGTGCATTCGATTGAGCCCAAATTAGGCATGTATACAAAAGGTCACGGCCATATGATCTGCAAAGATTTTGGTGCGTGTACAGCAGATAGTTTGCTCAAGGGATTTCAAAAAATAATTATTATACATTATGGCCCATGCACTCAAATCATTTAAAATGTGCTAGAATCTAATAGATACATTCGAAGTTCAAATTGAGTATGTATAGTATAGGTCACCGTCACCAAACATGTAGAGATTTTGCTGTGGATAAGACTTATAGTTTTCTGATAGGGCAGGAAATGAGTGTTCTTTTACATCATAGCCTATTGACGGAAATTCTTCAAATTGAGCTAGTGTCTATAGGGTGCATTCGATTGATCTCAAATTTGGTATATATATTGTTGGTCACGGTCCCATCACATGCATAGATTTTGGTGTGTGTAGAGCTGATAGTTTAACCACAGGATACAAAAAGTAATCTTTATATACAACTGTCTAAGGACGCAAATAATTTAATGTGAGCTAATGTCTAAATGGTGCATTCGATTAACATCAAATTAGGTACGTGTATTTTACGTCATTGTCTTACATACTCCATACATTTTAGCGAGCGTATGCCCTACAGTTTTTTACAGGACAAAATAAGTGTTCTTATATATTGCGACCTATGCACTCGAATCATTTGAAGTGGCTCCAGTGCCTGAACACTGGATCCGATTAAGTTGAGTGAAATTTATTTAAACGTTTGATAAATATCAAGTGTTCGGAAAGTCGAGTGGAGTCACTTTTTGTTTTGAAATGCATGTAACTTGTAAGTAGCATTTTCATAGTGTGAAGTTTGATTTGTCGAATTTTTGATTTTATATGTTTTGCAGCTATATCATAGTTTCTTCATTTAGTTCAACAGTGGGAAAAATTGCTCAGTGAAGAGTTTTTGCTAGCAGAAAGTTGCGGTTAATCGAGGATCTACTGTAATGCTATTACTTTAATATTGCGGAATTAATGTTGGGGTCCCTATGAGACAAGCTTGTGAGTAAAGCTTCTGCAGTTTTCCAATCGTGAAGTCGCATAATATAATAACGTGAAATATTAATTTACACTATACTTTAAAGCTTTTCTTTAATCCTCAGGCATAACTTTCCTGTTGCTCCGAGATACCTACAGACGAAAATTTCTGCTTTGAAGAATGACATTGTTTGAATATAATTGATTTATTTCTCTCTCAATTGTGGTATTCACATATCGTAAACCAATTACAGAAAGGAAAAAGTCTATTATAGGTTAATCACACAATGTTGAGACTTTCTTTTTAAGGTGTAAGCGATAGAACTGAATTTCAGCAGATGTTATTTCATTTACTACACGAATAAAGTTCTTGAGAAAGCGTATAAAATATTTGCTATTTTTTTACAGGAACACATAAAAAATATTAAAGAATTCTTTTCTTTGAGTTTTCTACGTTAAATCCATAATTCACTGGGGAATGACTTGCTTACAAGAGTGAGATTTGATTTGAAACGTGCGTTAAAATACATATTTTTCAGATGATATATGACAGTTTTTCCTTAATGACAACCCAATTTATTAATTCTTGAAATATTACAGATAGCATTATTTACTCCTTTAAAAAGCATTTAGAACTTAAAATGATGTTTGTATTTTCAGAAATGGGGATATATTTTTTAAAAATACTTTTAAAGCGTTAAAAAAATTATTATCAGTTTAGAGTGTTTTTAAATTAATAAGCTAACGTTAATAGGGAATTTAACGTTTTTATATAAACAAATTTTGAAGAAGATAAGTTATAAAGTTCGGGGATTTACATTTGCAATTGTAAACTGTTATTTATAACACATTGACATGCACAGCGTTGATGCAATGTCAGATTTAGCAGCAGCAAATTTAGCAGCAGCAAATATTGCACAATAACTAAAAGTTATAGTAGAATAACACTTTATTCAATGATTACAGTATCGATTCTTATAGAGTACATAAATTTTTGTGTGACTGAAGCACGCGAAATTTCTTTTTCAATTTTTTGGGGTTCATCGTGGAATAAAAGGTTGGGAAACACTGATCCCGAAAGAATATTTTATCCCAAATTATAAGTATCACGGTTTCTATGAAAAAATTGACTTATATTTACCAACTAAACTTGATGCTTAAATTTAATAAATACCACCTACTCAGAAAATAAATAATCTCATGTAATATTTTGAACTTCAACACATTTTAAATATTTTGCTAGCAAAACGTTTCACACTTAAGAGGAATTTTCCTTCAATGCGATTTTACACAAATGGAATGGAAAAGAAATAATTCTTATTGTTAAGCTATAGCATATGCAAAAATATTGCAAATGATTTGGGAGGTGTTTTGTAATGTTTCAGCATGAAATGATTTACATTTCTAGCTATAATATATGAATATTTAAAAAGAATCAATCATTTTACTATCAGGAAAATTCAAATTTTACAATTGTTAAATGTTCTATTATTTTCAGTAATTTTCTTAATTTGTAATGAATCATTTGTTTGATATCTGAAAGAATCAATTTGAATTAAAAAGAGATAATAAATTTGAGATTTTCATGTTTTAAGACAAATTAAAACAATTATAAACCCTTCAATTAATCTAAAGCAAGAGTTTTACACGAACACATGCACACTTGTACAATGCTAGTGCATATCTAAGACTTTATAGCGCAGACATCACTATAAATTGCAGAAATACGGGCACTGGTGAATTTTTGAAAATTCTTTTACTAAATGACTCTATTAAAAATGCACGTTTTTAACACTAGCAATTTAATTAAAATACGTTTCATAATGATTGATTAATGCTGATTTGTTTAATTTAATCGCCAGGAGAGCATGAAATATTTTCTTTATTTACTAAAGCAAACCATTTGTTAAATTCCTTTTATTTTACAGGTTATAACATTATTTTTTTACAAATGCGGATAAACTTTAATTAAAGACTTCTAAAGAATAACAAACTACTATTGTATTTCGGTTTATGCGATGTAGCATACATGGGAAAAATATTGTGTGATTTATTTATTTTATCATTTTTTCAGATAATGCTTGCATATTTCTCATACACTTATGTGACCAAAGGCTCTAAAATGAACTCTCTGTTCATTAATCATGTAGTTTCAAGAAATGGTTGATGTTAAATGAAATAAACTTAATTTTAAAAATTATAATTAACGAGTAATAATTAATCAGAGGAAACAGCTACACTCAAAACCGGAATTTCGTATAATATACGATATCAAATAAAAATTGAACATAATTATTTTGAAGCCCTCTTTTCTTTACCATTAAACTATAAACATTTTATAAAATGAAATTCTTTTCATACTATACATATCTCGGAAATTTGAAAAGGATATTTAATACAATGTCATTAAGTAAATTACGCTTTTTAAATTTCTGAGCTATACCTAATATTCTTTAAATGCCTAGAAAGACCATTAAACGTGTTATTTTGCGGTGAAAAAATATATTGAGGAATTCAAAATAGACGTTACAGCGATTAACCTTCAAAACGCGGGGGAGGGGAGGCATTCTTGCATTATCATAGAAAGTATTTACAAATACAAAATTACTCAAAAGGAGAATATATTTTAGATGTGCTTTTTCCCAAGAAGCTGCATACATAATAAAATACAAAGTTTAACTTTTCAGAGGTCCTTATTTTCCTATCATATTTTTAAAAAGATATTCCCTTACTATAAGATAGTAGAAAAAATCGCATGTTTGTGAGTCAAATATTTTTTTTTCTTTTTTTGAGATATCGCAAGTTGATAATTGTAGCATGTGTCACCAAATACTAAGGGAATGTTTTGAAAGTCAGAAAACTGTAATTACACTTTAAATGACAGTAATTTACGTTTGGCAAGTTTTCTGCTTTGGAAAGTTTTACAGCAGACTGTTCCTCGTGAACATTTTCAGGAACAACTTCACTTTCCCTATAACTCTGAACTGGTAACCTATAACTCTTCCTATAACTCTCACAGCTCGAATTTCACCAAATGGAATCACTGAAATCCCATGGTACAAAATCAATTGAATACGGTGGGTATTCCGATGAGATTCTATATTTCGAGAGAAAGATTTTCACAGCCAGCGCGATATTTATTGGAGCATCATTATGACAAAGGATCCAAAGCATGTATTGTTACCAATCGGAACTGTGTCTCCCAATCATGCTCAGTGTCCATCAGTGGTCACGGAGGAAATATTAGGTGGAGGTGGCATTCTCCATTGGAAATGGGAACCAGTTACTGAAACCCTGTTTCCAACGAGCAAGCTAACCTTTGCCACATTTCCTATTTTAGAAATAGGTTTATTTCGTAAATTGAAAATCCTTTTATACAACACAAATTATTGGAATATCCTCATGAAAAGTAATCATTTATGTAATCTTAATTAGCTGACGTTAAAAAAAGCAATTTTTTTGAGCACATCGGTTTTTCTTTTAAGGCGTGTCGAAAGCTAAGTTTATTTTATATATATCTATGAGTATTAGTGATAATGAATTCAAAAATAAAAATGGTCTTGGAAACCTATCGAAAGATTGCTCATTTTGATTGAATTGATAGCCAGGTAAACATATTTTCAACCATTTGTGATTATATATTTTTACTCCGTAACAGTTTTTTAAAAGTTTTAAATATAACTAAGCATTTCAAAATTAATACTAAATTTTAAAACAGATTATAAAATATGCTGAAAAGAGTAAATCAAATGTATCCATGTAGGGGGCAAGTGAAGGCCAGTGGTAGATGCCAGGGAGGTCCTATGGGGTTTCGGACCCCAAAATATAGTGTTTAATGGTAAGACTTTATTTATTCGTACACAATGTTTATTTATACATTGAGCTTTTTGTTTACAAACTAGTCCTTCCCAAGATATTGCATTGCTCAAGGATATTATAATGATTTATTGTACGTTTTATTTTTGTTTTTATATGATGTAGAGTGGGAAGCCATATTGCCGGTTACAATTAATCCTCGACTGAAAAAACTCCTGTCCCGAGTACTAGGTGCCATGGCAGACCTTCAACTGTTCTCAAAATGCGTGACTCCCCATTAAATTATTTAATTTATTTCTGATAACCAATTCCATTTGATGGTCTTTTATTGTTTGTGACACTTTTTTTATATTAAAATTTTCATAAATTAAATCATTCATATGATATGATTGTAAAATTTATTTTATTTCATTATGTACACTCACATTTACATTTATATCTTTTATTTTGACGATAACAAATAATTTAAAATTATTTTCAAATGAAAGATCATTTTGCCCTTGGGTTTAGGGTAAAATAATCGTTTACACGCTTTCTAAAAATTCTATTTATTTCATCACTCATTGTGTTTTTATTAATAAAATATGCTTATGATGCAAAATATAGTGTAAATTATGATAGCAAAGGGCCAAAGTTTTATTTAAACATTTATGTTATTTTATACAAGTTTTAACCTTTAGCAGATCATTTTGGGACATCTTCCCCTACTTACGGTGCGGCGATGAGTTCATTCTTCAATGTGCTCTCTGCAGTTCATTCATATAAAGGACGATCTATCAGAATAGAGATATATCCCGTGTCAGTACATCTACACTCTCTGTATTACTTCATCAATCTCAGATATATTGGTAATAGGGTAAGATAAAAGCATCTTGAGTTAAAGGTAAATAATTTGATTTGCTCAAAATTCATGATAATTCACGGTATCAACGACAGAAAATCTATGTAGTATTCCTTAATGACAACGGAGTTACGACCAACTGATTTTTAACTGAAAGCAGGAAGCATTTTCGTGATTAAAAATGCTGCATATTTATCTGTTTTTGGAGATCTAATAACATAGGCTACTCTAATTCATTCAGAATAAGTAAATTAACAGGTTACACTTTCTATATTCATACAAACATTCATCCGATAAAATTATACAAGTGATTAATTTTACTGGAAAAGAAAATGTACAGAAACCATTGCTGTTTCGCATATACAATATAAGCTTTAATTGAAACTCCCTATTGAACTGTGAAGGAAAAAATAATTATTTAATGTCAGTAACAATAAAGCATATATAAGACCTAGAATGTTTTAAATTACTTTTACTATTTTTTTTTTTTTTTTTTTTTGCCAGTAATGCATTTAAAATTTTTTTTACTAAAATTTGGGAAAAAAAAATTGTCTACAGTGTAAAGTTTGTGACATTTGGCTATATGCAAATATAGTATGAATTTAATATTTTGCAATTTAAATTAACTCATTTTATTTCTGTGAGCTCTTTAAAACTGCCCATGTATTATGAATAATTTTTGTGGCTATTATGATTTTTTAAAGTAAATTATTTTATAAACTATAAAATAATATTTAATCTACAAGAAAGAAATGAAGATCCTTCACCGAGCATTACTGGACTTAAATATGTATGTATATGCATATATTTTTATGTCCAATAAAGTTCGGTGGAAAATCTTTCTTTTTCTTCTAGAATATTAAATTTGAAATAATGTACAGTTTACTCTAAAGAAAAGTTTAAAAAAGAAGTGATTTTGAATAGAATTTAAAAAAAATAAAATAAAATAAACTTTAATGAATTAACTTTTCTAATTTACATATAAAATAATGTAAATATAGTACGAAGGATGAAGAGAAAAACTTTAAACTGCAGGAAAAAAATATTTATACTAGCTATATTAACTCAAGTAGGATAAAAATCTAAAAATTAATTTTACGATATTACAACACCAAACGTATTACACTTGTTTCTTACGTCATTAGATCTTATGACAGTCGGGAAAAAGTTTTAGACATCAATATAAGTTTTAGAAAAGTAATTTCATCAATATTTCAATAAGCAGACGGACAATTAAAAATGATCGTTTAAAATCATTTAATTTACAGGGTAAGTATCTAATTTTGGTGAGGGAAATTGCAGATATATTCACGATGTAAATTATTGAATATTAACCTTGATTTCGGAAAGTCTAAAAGAAATTGAAATAGTAATGCTTATTACACGATATTTATGCCTCAATTTGCAATATGTGTTGACAATTTCAGTAGAAAGTCGATTATCTGAAGGGAATGGGACCGAACGTTTCGAAAAGTAGATATCTTCAAAAATGGTCGAGCCTTCAAATGGCTTCAAAAATGGTCAGAGACGCGATTTTACTGCGTGGTCACTGTGATGCTTCTTTTGGACTAGTCACTGAGTAATGCCACTCCCAAATCACTGTGTGACTGTTGATTCTCTAAAATTGTAGAAGTCTCTAAAGTGACGTTACAGGCAGGGACTGTTTTTCTGATTTTAGAGTTTGACTCCACTGTTACACATTTTAACGAGTGATTTCGGAAATAAAAATGAGAAAATATGATAAAATCCTATTTTAGGAAAATTTTGAAGATTTTTTTTTAATTAACAGAAAATAAATTATTAAAATTTATGAATTTGAAAATGCACTTTATATGTATTGTATCAAAGCTCTTCAAAATATAGTACTTCATAATATTATTTTAAGAGCAAAAATGTCCTCAAGAAATTATTAACCTCCCCCCTCCCCTCACGAACTAATTAAAATATAATGCCTCTTAGAAAATAATAATTGAACGACAAAAAAATGATTTGTGAATGAAAAAAAAATGGATTTCTACGCATTTAATTTATATCATAACTCATATAATCTATAAATTAATGAATTTGAAAACATCAGTTCACCTTTTAAACTGATTGCAGCAAGGCTGTATGCCATATCGCTTGCTTATTCACCACGAAATTGCAGATCTGAGTTCGTATCTTGGCAGAAACAAGCATATCCCATAAAAATATTCATTTATTTGGAATTATGACATCATTATTTCACAAAGTAATACAGATTTATTGGGTCCTATTAGGGAATTGTTATCAAATTTATGGAAAAAAAGTTTAAAATTATATTTGCTGAATACTTATTTCAATTATTAAAATATATTTTTGTTTTGCTTTTTTAATTTTTGTCTGACTCCGATATGCGTATTTTTTTTTCATTTTTACAATTTTTTTATCTGTAATCATTTGGGAAACACGCATCTCAAAATAAAAAGTACACCTGTTTGTAAGTACCACTGGCTCCATGAAAATGGTCGAGCCTTCAAATGGCTTCAAATATGGCAAGAGACGCGATTCCACTCAGTAGTCACTACGATGCTACTTTTTGAGCAGACACTAAGTGAAGTCACTTCGAAATCACAGTGTGACTGTTGATTCTCTAAAATGATTCTCTCACTTATATGTGACAACCAGAGTGTGTGAGCTTAAATTTAATAAAAAATCATATCCGAAGAATCCGAAGAAATTTATATAACATCGAACACTTCAAGACGTTATAAATACTGTATTGTGAGGGAAAAAAATGTTTCACATTAAAGATGGTTTTTTTTCTACTGCATCTTTCCGCAGGTTAAATACAGAAAGGGTTAAATTTTCCGTTAAGCTGTAATATATGCACAAATAACACACATGTTTTTGGATGTATTTTGTACTCGTTAAGTTTGAAATTATACATATTTTCATTTTTATGAAATACTTTACTCCTTTACTTTAATGAAAGAATTTACTCCAGATGAATCCATTTATAAAAAGAATTTTCAAACCTTTCGATATTTTGTGTTATGTAACATTTTGACAGTCTTTCATAATTTGAAATAAAACATACTTTTTTTCGCTCAATATGAACAAATTTAGGGATTTTAAGCTCATTAGTAGTACACAAAATTAAAACACACACGAAAGTATAAAAAACAATATTTTTACACAAACGCATACACATTTGTGCAATTGTGCCCATGTGTTTGAAGAAATGTCTCGCACAAAGCTCCCTATTGTACATAACACAAGTAAGTACATTGATGAATATTCAAAATTTATTTCAATAAATGACTTCAATGAAAAATGGATGGGCTTTAAACACTTGCAGTTTACTTAAAATTAGTTTCGTACATTCGCTTATGTACAGCTGCGGAAAAAAGTCCCACTTGCTCTTTATTTCGCCGTCGTTCGTCGTACAGCAAAGTTATATATACCATTCTTTGTCAAATAACGCATACTTTAATTTACTATTAATTTAATTTGCATAAGGGACCCTTTTCATATCTAATTCTGCATCAATTTTGTTTTCCTCAATGGCAACACCGTATTTTAACTTTATTAAACGAAAGAAAACCTTCAAATTACCCTAAATATAACTTTTCATCAATTTTCTACGATAATTTTCGGAGATATTGCGAATTAATTTTTGCGCGTTTTTAAGGGACTTTCTGCAAATTGAAAAACACTATTTGTAGGTTCCGAGCTTTTCGCCTTTCATTAATTTCGATCGCGAGAGTTAAAAGAAAAAAATATTCTTTTCAAGGAAAATATTGTTTCCATCTGTCGAAGTTTTTTAAACTGAGAATATCAAGGGCAGAAATTAGAATGTTTAGTCTGTGGTCCAAATGACCCGTGAGTTCATAACTTTCTTGGTCCGTACTCATGATTTAAGGGAAAAATGCAAAACGACTGCTCACGATTTTGAAAATCTTTCTAATTTTAAAATTGTTATTCAGTGTTTCCCTTGATGTTTCTCTTAGACAGCTGAAATGTTCGCAGGAGTTAGAGGCTGCTCTCTGCTCTTCTGACTACAAGCATGGATATTACTCAGTTATGGTCGAAATTGAAGAAAGTTTTCATGATTGAAAATTTATTTGTTTGAATTTCCTGTAAAAAACGCAATTACTTTTTTGCCAACCCAATATTATCACTGTGTTTGTTATTTCACTTGCTTCATTTAATACTATTGTCTGCAATGTGCAATATTCTTAAGACTTTTGGCGGTATTTTAATTTATAGTCAGATGAAAATTTAGACTGAGAAACGTGATTTTGAATGTTTGATAAAATGTGGGGAAGTCCAAAGACTTAATGTTTCCGATATTAAAAAAGGTCACATTTATGCCTGAAAAATTGAGGATGTTAGTTTTTCAGAAATAGGATGCTGAATTGGAAGACATACATCTACTGAATCTAATTCTATAGCTGGAAAATATTTTATTTGTGGGAATATGATAGAGAACGCAACAATAGACGCTTTATAGAATCACCATCAAATTGTAAAATCCTCTAATTTAGTTGCTTCAAAATTTGATACTTTTTAATATCGGTATCGTTTACTGTGTTTTTGCACAAAACAAATCTGATTTACGTTTATTTTATGCAATTTTCAAAAAATTGTCCATTAATAAATTTATATATGGTCCCTTAACTCGTGAAAATAACATATTTTATTTAATAGAAATTAAACTACTGAACGTAAAAATTTGAAATTTTGAACAGCCATGTAATATTACTTTCTGCATCTATTTCCATCGAAATTTGACTAGGTCGCTATTCAAAATTTTTTTAATATTAATTTAATAATTCATAATTAATATTAATATTTAATTAAAAATCATAATAACATTAAATTATGTTTGGGTCGTTTAGTTCTAATAGTACGAATAAAAATCACCTTCTTACTATCAATATTATATGAGATATGAATTGAAGTATGAAAAAATATTTTAACATATGGCGAGGGGGATTTTGGAAGCTCATAACTCACCCAATTTCAGTTTAAATATCTTGAAAATGGGTATCCGGGATTAAAATGAGCTACATTTTTGAAATATGAAGTGAAATCTAGGGGTTACTATTGAAAAAAAAAATTGGTGCGAATTTTAATATGTAGATGGCCCTTTAAGCAATTTTTATGCATAGCAAATTAAAGTGTACGTCAATCGTAAACGATTGGTATCTTTAACTTTACTGTACGACGAACGACGGCCGAAAAAAGTACAAGTGGGACTTTTTTTTCCGCAGCTGTACATGAATTGTAAGAGGGCTGATGCATGAAGGCTGGTATAAGTTAAATCTACGATAAAATAAAACAAAACTTAGTAGAAAAAAATTGACATGTAAATTGCTTTTTATTATGTTATATATTAAGAAAAAAATTCAGATAAACTTTAACTAAAAACCTTTCAGAGAAAAACAGCACGTTGTTATATATTAGTTTAAGACCCATTTCAAACACGAAAAACAGTTATTTATTCATGTTTTTTCTGACAATGTTTGCATATTTTTCATGTCGTTATGTGGTGTAAGACTCGAGAATAATTTATCTGTTCATTAGTTATGCAGTTTCATGAATTGTGGATTGCTGCAAAAATAAACTTTATCTTCATTTAAAAATTTATAATAACTGCAACGAGTAATAATTAATCACAATAAACAGCTCTAACCAAGTCTAGTCTTTGCATAATTAAACTACATAAATGCAAACTAAACATAATTATCTGCCTGTAAACTTTTGAATTTAAGGTCTAATTTGCCTGCACTTTTAAACTATAAGCATTAATTAAAGTAAAATACTTTATATACTTAGCTCAGAAATTTAAAAACCATTAATTTTTTATGCAATGCTATTAAGGATAGATTCTTTTATCGTTTGAACAGAGAATTAATTGTGTTATTCTGTGTTTGAAAATAGTATATGATGCTCTTTTTTTGATGGGAAGTTTTGTACGTACTTGATCAAAAAATGTAAATCCATTATCAATGTGTGATAAATACTAAAGCCGACTGAACTTCTGATATGTTACACAATGCAGAAAATAGCCATTCAAAGTATGTTTTTTGCATTGCTTAAATTTAAGCAAAAATTACTTATAAGCAATTTACTTTTTCATCTTTAAATATAAAAAGGTATCGAAGGATAACTTTATAAGGTTCAGTGAATGCGGGGACTTAAAAAAAGAGAAAATACTTTCATATTTTTCTGATAATTTTGTGGAAAAAATAAGTGCAAGAAATTGAAAGGAAAAGAACTGAATTCATTTAACTTGCCAGTTTTCGTAATTAGCATGTATCAATTTTATACTAGTTATATTTATCATATGCTGCGTAATCAACTAAAGACTTTTCTGGCCTGTCTCATGTAGTCTAATACTTGTAATTTAACATCTTAAAATATCACAGTATATAGTGTCTATGCATTTCTAGTTAGATAAAAGTATTTAGATACCAAAGAGTATTCCTTTCATGTTTCAATAATACATTACATAGCAATGCCAATGCCGTGTTTCAAAAAATAAATAAATCTTAATTCAAAAGCAGGATGATTCATTATTATTCATAAGGATTAAATTTAAAATTTGTTCTGCGATACTAATTTTAGCAATATATCATGCAATTCTTAGTCTAAAACATATTGTACTGCACAGTATATTCTAGCAATATATAATACACTTATCAAACAATATCAATTCATTTAATAATTTAGTAGATACAACGCAGTGCATAAGGCATTAGAATTTCGTGTAAACAATTACTAGAAAAACAGCGGACTGTACATGTTTGTCTTTGTAGAATATTCAAGGGAGGAAATAGACTTATGGAATTCAATATCACAAAATAGAAAGTTTTCTTGATTCTACAATACGATACATTCATTTTAGTTCTACAGAGATGCTAAGTGCAATAGATTTTACCAGACTCCAACAATATATTTTGCTAAAGAACACATTCTTTATACACAGCACATTTTCTATCTCATTAAAATAGGTTAAAAGAAACTGTATGCTTCGCTCCTTGCTTTCCAAAAGCTTTGATCGTGAACTTTGTACATTAAAAAAACTATCAATTCTTGTATGTTGAATGAAGAAATTCGTTTTGTTGAAATGAATGAGATGAAAAATAGTATTTCCTCAAATAAGCACAAAATGTGCATTTTTTTATTCAAAATAAAAGCGGCAATTTTTGAAAATTAAAATATGTAATTTTTTTTAATTATTTAAAACTTATTATTTAAGCTTCAGATACATTAAAATTCTCAATCTCACAGGTGAGGAACTTCTGTAGAAAAGTTTCTGCAAAGTATTATTACAAATAATATCAGTAACATAATTTGATGTTATAATTTATAGCGATCTTCCCAATGTAAAGTTTCGAAAGTAAAAATGTAAGAATTTTTACGAAACATTTTAGCTTTATTGATTACTAATTTTTTTCAATTTCTTTTCTTATTGCTGCAATTTTCTACTGTAATTTGTCATTGGACATAATGAGAAACTCTTGTTTTATAAAATATGCTGTAACAAAGAAATAAATAAATGAAGGTCATTGTCATAATTTCATGCTCACTTCAACTAAGAAACGCACATTATACGTGTCGGAAAATAAAGTTCTTTTATTATTAAAATAACACAAGCAAATTAAGTTTTTTACTACAAGCAAGCTCTGCTTAGAAGAAATTTCATTTTTGCTACATTTTAAAGCAAGAATTTTAAGGATGTTTTTTGCTTTCAAGAAAGATATGTGAAAAAAAGAAGAAAGATACATCTACCCTCCTTGCAGAACGAATTTCAGAATTTCCTGAAATTTGATTTTTAAGTATTCATGGGTGTAGTATTTTACAGGAAGGACATTATGCATCTCTCTTTTTTTCTTCTCTGCAATAGATAAAGATATGTGAAAAGAGCATTTTCGCACATTCCCTCCATAGACAGAGAGTTTTAGAAAATGCTGTCTAATTTAGCACCTATGCAAAAATCTCGAGTGCATGACAAATTTTGTATTACTAGCTTTACTAATTTTAAAGAAACGCAATATTGACATACGAGAAAAAGACATTTGTTTCCATACCTCTTAATGGAATATTTCTTGTTGAACTATTGAAATTAATTTGCCAGCTCTTTTAGAAAAATATTTTGAAATAAGCAAATGCATATTAAATGAAAAAATAAAGAAAGAAATATAATATTTTTACGTTCGAAATTAGATCCCAAAATTCTTTATCTGATATGGAATTATATTAGACTTTCTGAGAAAGTCTCAATTCTTTTTTGTGCGTGACTCTAATATTTTATTTTCAAAGTTTAATGAGAAAAATATCGATCCTCTTAGTCAAATGTAATCCAGCTTCCTTAGAATTGCTGAGTTTATAAGAAAACCATAACCAAACTGAACTAATGTGCTATTTTATTATTATTCATGATAACTAACTGACTTTATGTAAATGCTTAAAATAACTGAATAAAATCAGTTTTAACTTCTTATTCCTTATAGAAAATGGATGTATGCATTTGTACCTTTGCATTCATTAAAAAAATCTAAGGATAATCACATTTTTAAATGCTTTTTACTTCCTTGTACGGAATATAAGGAAGTAATGTGATCCCGATAAATTTCAGGAGCAAAATTTCGACGAAAAAACCGATTTTGAGTACCTCTAAATTTACTTTTAACAATTTTTGCAATGCATCTCATCGTAAGCTAGCCCGCACGATCATATAAACGCGTCTGCAACTCATTTTGACCAGAAGCGAGTCTATTTTGATCAGTTTTTCCATGCCGTCTGTACGTACGTATGTATGTAACTCGCATATCTCAAAACCTATTGGTCGTAGAATGTTGAAATTTTATATTTAGTATTACTCTATGATCTAGTTGGTCTCAATCGACTGGATAGTTTATCTACAGGAACGTCCATAAGATTTGAAATACATTAGGCTCTATGGAGCTAAATTCATTAAACTCACATATCTCAAGAACTATTAAGCGTAGAATGTTGAAACTTTATATTTAGGATTGTTGTAACATCTACTTGTGCAACTCCCCTTTCGGTTCCATTCGACTGCATAGTTTATCTATAGGGCCGCCCAACATATTCTAAATGCATTACGCTCTATGGGCCAAAATTAGAGCGTATTTTAGAGGCATTGGGCTATTTCAAACGAATCAGAAGTTATATATGCTTTTAAGAGTTACAAAATGAATTTCTTCATTAAAAGAAGCGTCTTTATCATTTATAGTTCTGCTACAGGAACACTAAAAAGATTTCCAATACATTATGGTCAATGGCAATTTTAGGGGAGCTCATTCATTTCAAGCACAAAATCGTCCTACCATATGAGTTAGGTAATGGTCCGATCATGGTCAAGTGCCTCCCTCAAGAACTAAGCCCAAAGTCTCCAAGCTTGGAGAATTTTGGTGTACGTGTGTATGTATTTAACTCTCAAATCTCAAAAAATATTAGTCGTAGAATGTTGAAATTTCATGTATAAGATTGTTTTTGTAACATTAGTTGTGCATCTCGATTTTTGGTTCCCATCTACTGGAGAGTTTATTTACAGGACCACATAAAACATTTCAATACTTTAATGCCTATGGACATCTTAAACATAATACAACTGTAGACAATCATTGTTTGGTCCATGCCCAAAATCTCGCCGTCTGACGTCGACCTTGACGAGTTTTGCCAAAATATCGCCAAATTTTGCGATAGTCAGTCATTTGGTCCATGCCCAAAATATCGCCATTTGCCATCGTTCTTGGCGCGTTTTGGCGAAATATGCCCAAATTTGGAGATAGTCTGGCATTGTTTGGTCCATGCCCAAAATCTCGCTATTTGTCGTCGACCGTGGCGAGTTTCGCCGAAATACCGCCAAATTTGGCGCCAAAAAGTCTTTCGTATTTTGTATTACGCTAAAACTTTATCCCCGTACAATTTTGAACTTTTGTATTTAGAACTATTGTAATATCCAACTGTTTTCAATATCTTTTTTGACTGCAATCGACTGGGTAATTTATTTACAGGGTCATCCAAATGACTTAAAATACATTAAGGTGTATTGATGCATTCAATTCATTGAAAGTCTGTGGTCAATTACTACTTTGGCTATTCCCAAAATCTCTCAAACTTTCTCAAGCTTTTGGTGAAATATCGCCTAATAAAATGTCAGAAGGAAATCTTTCAAATTGAACTCAGCTTGGCGATATCGAAATATTTGGCTAGAAATCGCTAAACCTTACTATTACTGATATTTTATCTCCTTCAATCAAAATAAGTTTAGATGAAGTGCCGAAAATATTGTTGATTTAATAGACGTGCATGGAAGTCATGTGCTTTCCACATCAGATTTTTTACTTATATCGCAACTCTAAAAATATTAACAATTTTTGAATGCATTCTTACGGGTAATACAACTCACAAAGGACTAGCCATGTCTGAATGCATTTTAAAGTGTATTGCTACTCTCAAAGAGCTAGCGGTGTCTCAGTGCATTCTTACCTATGCTGCTACTCTCATAGAACTATGTCTCTCAATGTTTTCTTTCTTGAATTACAACTCTGAACGTACTGTCTTCAAAGAGCTAATTTCTATTAGTCGCGTTTTTGCTGTTCTATTTGGTCTTCATTATCCTTCAATAATCCCTAAAAGGAAATAAGTAAATATTCCTATATTGAAATTTTAATTTATATTGTATTCTAATTATTACTTTTCATGTGGATATTTAAGCTCATATCTCAATCTCTGTCTTCGTATATGGTTTACTTCCATAAATAAATAAGGAAAAGATTTAAGCACAGTTCTAAATTACACAAATAATATATTTACTAGTACTTATTTTTTATTAAATAAGTACAAGTAAATATACTTATAAGACATTTTCGTGATAAAATAGAAAATAAAAGAAATGAATAAGGCTTCGAAACCGTCTTTGAAAAATACCGAAACAAAAATATAATCGAAATAGTTCGAAATAAAGTATTTGGAATTTCGGAAGGAAGTAACAGCGGTTAAATATTAATAAGAAATCGTTTAGCTATTTGTTTTGTATATTTTGATGAAAAATATATGTCTTGCTTAAAATCTTTAAAGAATTTGTATTAAAATTATAATGAAATAGTGTCTAAATCTTACACCAACACTTTCTAATGAACAGCTATTTTATCAAAAGTGCGATTTTTTAATTAAATTTATGCGTGTTGTAGCGTAAAAAAAGAAAGCAAATGAATATTTAACTCAGAATGTTTTAGGCATTTTTGGTACATTTACCTAACGAGTATAATTTATTGCTTTGCTATTGGTTCAAATATCTAAATAAATACCCGAATAAAATATCTATCACGAATGAGAACAAAATATTACAATTTAAAATCAGTTTACCTGAAGTAAAACACCGTCATGTGTGGCTCTAAGTGAGTGACATAAAGGTTTATTTTCCCTATAAACTAAAATTAACTGATATTTAATAAAAAATTAAATATTAAATTATCAACTTATTTAGAAAATATTTATAATTAGAAAAGAAAATATAAAAAAGGAAGTACTTAAAATAATCAAAAGGTATTCTTTAATGTTTTATAATCTATGAAAAAATGCATTAAAATACTAAAAAGAATAGGAAGTTTTTCATAAAAATTGCGTATTTTTTTAATTACAGTATAGAAATACTATTAAGTGTGTCGACGACATTTATTAAACATTTTGAAATTGCTTTAAAACCTCTTCATTTTTCAGTCTCCATTATTGCTTAACTTCTTTAAAAATTCTTCCATATTTCTTTCTCTCGATAAATTTTAGTTCTGGATTAACTGAAAATGGTAATTTATATGTCTGAATGGTATTAAAGTAATATGTTCTACCCCAGAAAATGTCTCAGCACGTTTTCGTTTCTAATCCTACATCCATTTACAAAATGGAGACACGGAAAGGACATGGAATATCTGAAAATGATGATTCTAGCCCTCTTAATAAAATGACCTTCATAAAATATATCGTAATTTTTATCCAGAGTAACATTTTTGTAAAAGTGAAAAGAAAAAGAAGTAATTTGAAAAAGGTAAAGGAAAATGAAAGGACAGAAAATCTTTCAGTATATTTTTATGTTTCTTTTTCTATGTCTGCCTTGTATTTAAAAATGTTCAAAATTCACTTGTAGTTGAAAGAAATACATATAATTAAAATATTCCCTTCATTTTTTCTTTTCACGTATCATTTAAGTGTTTGTTTTATTTCAGGGAAAAACACAAAAACATAAAAAGTAAAAACTACTTCAGCTGTCCGATTTTATTCGAAGATGAAGGAATTTTACTTAACGGCAATACTAACCGCTTGCGGCTCTACGTGGCATAACATCACTTCGCGATAAATGTGTGGACAGGTTTGGTAAGTCATTGATATATGGAGCCGTAGCTTTTACCATATCTCATGATCGTCGCGAAATACGAGGGTTATCAATTAAATACAGTAATCCCCCCCTATAACATGGTACTCTTATAACGCGTTTTCATGTGCCTCGTATAACACGTGTTTTCCCCCCATATAGCGCGGGGCTTTCCCACGTTATAGTACTTGTTACGAATTGCGATTCTTCAGCTGATCGATCTAGTGAATTTAACATAAATCTTCAATACTGTCTTGCACCACATGTAAAAAATCAGAAAAAACATAAAATAGAAAACGAAGAATCATTAGATAGTGAAATTGCAATTAATATAGACTAACAAGAAGATATGCTCTTAAGTAAAGAGAATAACAAAGCTTCGAATTGTGAAATATTTGAGAGATTTTATTAAAAAAAGATGTCGACGGAACGTTATTTCAGATAGCTCCGACAACGAATAAACATGTAACATAACTATTTTTGGAATTATGTAATTTTTTTAAATTAACTGTTTTTCAGTTACATAGTGTAAGTGTTTTATTTAAAATGTTCTTAGTTTGATTTTAATAAGATGCACATATTTCGCACACATTTAGTTTTTCCTTAATATTCGATTTACTTGAATCATTTGTACATAACGCGTTGTATGGGGTTATAGAGCGCGTTATACGAGAATACTCCTACAACGCGCTTTCCTATAACGCGGAACGAATCTTCCGTGTTATAGGGGGGTAGTTTATAACCTATTGCCAATCAATATAGACCTTAAAATTTATACTGATGGCTCTAAAATGAAAGAAGGTTCAGGAGTGGCATACTGTGTTTTTCAAGATGATATTTTGATAAAAAGTAATCAATTTAAGCTCAACAGCAACAACTCCATTTTTCAGGCAGAATTATATGCAATATATTCGATGGTTTCGAAATATAAGATGTACTGGGATCGTTAAAATGGATCGTTAAAATGGTTTTCAACAACGTCCTATAATTCATGCTTAATCTTATCTGACGGCAACTCAAGTATTCAAATTCTACAAAATAATATAACTACAAATAAATTAGCTCATAAAATCTTAGTTCTCCTTACAAAAATACCTAAAACAGTAAGATTTAAATGGATAAAAGCACACTCTATGATTATGGGAAACGAGCTAGCAGACGGATTAGCAAAACAAGCAGCTTTCTACAAATGAAAAAACACCCCAAAAACTGGTGTTAAACGATAAAGTAATTAAAAAACTTTGTAAAAAACACACATAAGAAGTAAAAGGAAAGAGGATACGCGTTTCGTTCAAAACGTTTTGAACGAAACGCGTATCCTCTTTCCTTTTACTTCTTATGTGTGTTTTTTACAAAATTTTTTAATTACTTTAGCTTTCTACAATAGTAATTTTATCACTAAAAACAAAAATGGTAGTCGCCTCCAAGAAATAGTAAGCGTTTTACTTCCAAGCCCACTATCTTATCTAAAATACATATTAAAAAAGGACAAATTAGAAAAATGGAAAATATCATGGGACACAGAAGTTACAGGCAGGTATACTTACCAATACTTTAAAAAACCATCAGAGGATTTTCTTTTAGAACACAGGAACCTTTACCTTTTTTTTTACCAATAATGGACCATTCCCAGAATATTTTTTTAAAATAAACAGAGCCTCCTCCGATCATTGTAAATGCAATATGCAAGGAAATTCATAACATTATTTCACTAATTGTAAATTATTAAAGCAATACAGAGTTTTAAAATCACCTTCACAATGTAATGAGCAGTGGGCTGCATATGTATTAAAAAATAAAAACTTATGCAACAAAATAATAAAAGGGATTGAAGAACTACAAAATAATCAACCCAAGTATATTCATCCGATTGATATAAGACCTCATACACCAGAAAGCGATACAGATTAAATAAATACAAGAATTTCAGTTGATAAAAACCACGTAAAAACTCTAAATAGAACAATTTTTTTAATTATGAATTTATTAGCATTATTTCCTGACATAGAAATTCTGTTGCTGCTCTTATTTCGTTAGATTAAAAAAAATACACTTCTCATATCGAAGCCTAAATTTATTTTTCAGTATATTATTATATGTATATGTATGCTTTCAAAATTAAAAAAAAAAAAACCTTCTTTCTAAAGCACATTTTTGAATATTGGTTGTATTTATTTATGTTTAAATTTTTCAAAATTACTTTTAAAGTTTATCATTCTCAAGCCTATTGTTTACTTTTAGATATTTATTTACTTTTTTTAACTTTCAAAATTGTAAAAAAGGGGGGGAAAAGAACGTGTTAAATATATGTATCTATGGTCAAATGTTACTAAGAACAATATTGTGAGCAATTGTAAAACATTGTAAACTAACTGCTTTTATATTGTATAACACTGATGTATTTTACCAATTGTAATCCAAAAATTATGCTGTAAAAAAATAAAATAAAAATGAGGGTAACCGATGCTTGCTGGACCTGAGCCTGGGGCTAGGGTTCAGCAGGACAGTAGGACACTTCAGGAACTAAAATAGGCTTTAAACCAAATAGGTAGGCCGTTCCTGAAGGTAGTATCCTATAGTATCCTATTGCCAAATCTAGGAAAGGCTTTGGAGATCACTAGCAAGGTGTTGATTGTGGATGTCGACGACGCGGAGTACAGATGCAACGTCATGAAATCGGTGACCTCGGAGAAGTTTCTTTAACTTCGAAAAGAGATCGAAGTCACAAGGACTCATGCCAAGTGAGTAAGGACGGTGTTTCTAGATTTCTCACTGCCACCGTTGCAATGCGAGAGTGGCATGATTTACGGCATGACAACGAGCGTTGTGATGGAACACGATAGGGAGATTGTTTTGCAATAAACGTGGACGTTTTCGCCCATTGCCGGACGCAAATGACATTGGCAATAAAAATTGGCAATAGTAGTCTGCGGTAACAGTTTGTCTAGAAGGCGCAGCATGCGTAAGAATCGTACTTCGCAACTTCCTTTCCGAAATTTCTGTTTATAATTCTTTGACACTAAACTATTCAATTCATGTATGAATATGATGGTGATAAATATAAACATATAATGCTGATTAATGTAAACCAGTTAGAGTTAAATTGAAATAGTTCGATCTATTTAACCCTTTATCTACTAAATTAAGAATATCACCATGGATTTATTTATTTTCTCTAGTTATTTTAGGCAATGAATGATAAATACGTGTTAATGTAATAAAAATAATTACGAATAATATAATAAGCTATACGTTTACTGACTGGTTTTATAAACAATTAACGAGCCTTTTTCAAAAGAGACCAACCAATCTGAAGGAGTGAAGTAATACTTTGATTGACACACTTATAGAAAATCTAATCTTTTAATCATAAAACGGACGTCTGAAAATTCACTATTCCTTTTCTGTGTGAAGGAGGGGACACTGCATGATAGAAAGTGTTTGGAAAGCTGTTTATTTAAAACACTCTACTCTAATAGAAAATGCAGTAGAGATGTAAGCTGATTATATGGTAGTGATTTTTCAAAGGCATTGTTACAATGAGTAGATTGTTCTTTTTTTACAATTTTAATTTAATGGTACTTCTAAGTGCCGTCAGTAGATAAAGATAAATATATCTGTTACAAATGATCACAATTTTGACAGCGAGTTGCGAAATATAGAGAATAATTAATTTATGAATTCAATCACTTCCTTCAAATTTTGGGAGTGAATTTATAATCTAATAGTCTTGTTGAAAATAATATCCAAGCAAATCGTTCCCGTTCTGATACCACTTAAGGAATTTACGAAGATGGTTTTGAAATATAAGATTTACTCTGAAGTCTCGGATGATTTACACTGACGGCATTTCAGCACAGTAGATAAGAAACTATTTATTCCTATCCTTCGCGGGACCCGGAATTCTACCTATTTTGGCACAAGCAAACTGAAACTAAAGCGCAAATTATTATCGCAAGGGAACTGATGAGAAATTCTGAGAGTTTTAATTTCATCTGAAAACTTTTAATGAGCACATGATCAATGGAACGTCCAGTGCAAATGTGAAAAGCCCGTTCTGCTCAAATCTTACGAAACTAAAGAAACAAACAAAAGGGCGAACAAAGGAATGAATGAATCAAATAAATTTGCCATTTAATTCATTCCTTTCACAAGCATTTTCAATAAATTTTCGTCTGAAGCTCCCTTCATGGAATGCATTAACGCTAAATTGCATAGGTAAAGCGAAAAATAAAGAAGTAAATAAGTAAACATTCGTTATAAAATAAAACGGAAGACTGCTTGAATAAGTTTTTAAATGAAAATGTTGAATGTATTGCAATAAATTTCCTTTCAAATATAAGTTTAATTTTCCTTTACAGCTTTTTTATTCCTTGAATCATTTAAGAAAATAAAATAAACACATTAAGAATGGATTAAAAATATTTTAATAATTTTTTAGTTTAATGCATCCCTTTTATATGAAAAATTAAATATTTCATGAAATTCCTTCAAAATTTGTTCATGTATTGGGATAACACGTAACAGATTTATACCTATAATAAAATGTAGTTATACATAATGTCATGAATATAATGTGAATGTCGTTACTGTAATTGCAAAAATATTTAGTTTTAGGCATTTGTAGTATCTGAGCTGATTTCCTGAGATTTCCTGATTGAACTAAACTGAATGATCTCTATTTCGTATCACTCTATGTCAAATCAAAAAATTTTGAAAGCAAAAATCATATGAAAAAATTTATTTTTGACTTTTTCTCAATTATTGAAGACAAATATAAGAGACACATATATTTTATGTATATTTAAAAAATTAAGAAGGTTTTTAAATTCTTTTAAGCCCCTCTTTTAAACAAGCCTTTCAGAAGGGCGTTTAACATAGTTCACTATAAGCTTCAAACAATATATAGCTGTAAACGGATATGGTACACCAACTTTAATTATTTGATGAGCGCACTTTTATTCCAGCAGAACATTTACAGCAATACAATAAGTTGTTATCCCGTTGCTCCCCCGCTATAAATTTCTAGTCGTATTTATTCAGGAAAATCTGAAATTCTTCAAAAACTTTCGATAAACCATTTACTACAGTATACAAATGAAGCAAAAGTACAGAAAATGCAATTATTGTAGATTATTATTATTGAGTAATTAATTACCTTTATTAAAAATAGTTCTTTTCTCACACAACTGTTTTCTACGAAATAATATCAAAGTTGCGACAGTATTGGCTCCATGTACAAAACACGCCCATTCGATGACTGCACGCCAATAAGTTGGCGCAATTTAGAAAGATAAATGTTAAATCAATAAGTAATGCAGATATATGAAGGGTATAAGGATTTTCTTGGAAGTTTCACCTATCTACCGGGTCTACGTAGGTCAGTTATTGTGCTTTAAAATGGACATGCATGTTGGGTTCCTAATGTCCTATACTTACATGTGTTTCTGTATCAAAAACATTGTCAACATCCCTGCAATATAAATTTTCAGATAATGTACTTAAAGGAAAAGTTGGCGATTTTTTTTTTAAATCTTTATTGTTCTCTTTCTGTAAAATTCGAGGGTTTTGAGCTTTTTACTTTTGAATTATGCCCGAATAACATAATTAATATATTTTATTTGTATCGTATATTGTATTTGTATGTTCCATTCTAAAGAATGCGTTACATCCTCTATATAAAAGTTTTCTTAGAAGTTGAAAATTTTCATTCCATTTGAAACTAAAATGTTTTTATTGCGGAAGAAAAACTGAAAAAGAGCAATGTCATTTATTTGAATAAATGTTATTTCAAAATTTTAAGTAATGTTGCTCTGCCTACCAATTATCCCTTTTGACCTATGCACTTTTTTCTCTAACCTAATATCAAATTTAATTTAAGGTTAAAGAGCTGAAAATTAGTTATTCTATAAATGCTTCATAATATGAAATGTGATAGGGGTACAGTTGATGTTCTGTCACTCAATAACTCAATTATTTATGACAGCTTTAGGTTAATTTTACATGCTCATTAATATTTTCCCATTATTTTCCACACTAATCTTCTATTCAGCTTATGAAAAATAATTTTCGCTCAACTTTACGGCGATCAGATCCAATTAGTAAAGTACGTCAACAAGAGTTAACCTGCCAAAATTAAATTCTGACAATCCTTCAGAATTATTTTCAATCACAAATCAGGCGTTTTGAAATTGAAATGAAAATAATCACGCATATCTACACAAATGTAAAATCAGTGAGAATTTCGAAAGGTGAATGAGTAACAGTGAGAACCGTTTAACAAAAATTACTTGAATTTATGTGCCATCAGAAATATTCTGTAAAGTTATGGAAACTTCCCACGAATTTTCTTTTGCTGAATCTTTTATCTTTTTGCGAACAGTATCTTTTGCTGAAAATTAAGGAGGATTTGCTAAAATATATCTGGTAAATACTATGTTAGTTCACTTGAAATATATTTGGAATATGAAATTCGAAGTTTCCAATATGGGGCATGAATACATGGTATAAAATAGAGTGAAAGTAATGAAAATCGAAGAATCTGTGAGTTAAACTGAAGATTAATATAATATAATCTTTTTAGAAGAGTTTTTAAATAAAATTAAAATGTAAAATTAAAATTTCACGTTTGCAAGCATTAAAGAAAATCTTATAACATTCTGATAAAAGTAATTGGTGTGTTTGTTAGACTTTTTATTCTGTATAAACGCAAATTCTGTTCAGTAACAATTAGGTAAAAAATGTGAAATGCTGTAGTATAGAATAAATAATAACAGAAAAATTAATTTCAAATGACTATTCTTCTGTTAGCAGAGTAATTTACACTACTCCTTTTCTTCAAAACCCCACTAAAGTTTCGTTAATTTCACTTCAAAAGGAAGGAAAAAAATTAATTATTCACGATCATTAACTGTACGTTCAGTTCATTATTTGATATATTTTATTAAATAATATAGATATTAAGTTATTTTTTTTCTTATTGACATCATTTTCTTTCTTGTTTTTTGGCCACTCAGTACAAAAATTGATGAATGCCATAAAATAAAAAAGAAAATTCCATACCACATTACTTTATTTTGCCTAATTTCTAATCTGGTTTAGCAACTTGTAAATCATTCAATTTTACTCATGTATTACCGTGCCACTTCTGACACTGAAGTTAAATAATTAGGGTTCAGAAGCTAAAGTTTCTAACGGAATGCATAAGTATTATACACTGTTCATGAATTTTCAGTATGAATAACCGAAAACTTCAGCTTATATAAATTCAGGTAGACAGATGCACTGATTTTGGAAATCTAAGAGAACTATATTTTTAGCGATTTCTACAAAATGTGCGCTAGATTTTATTGTAAGCTAGCAGTGCATTTTACTTCTAGTTATAAAAATATTTGAAGTTCATTTCAGAGAACGAAATTGCGTTTCGTTCTCTGAAACGCAATTTTTGAGTTGAGTAAAAATACAGGCATTTTTTGTTATGAAATATGATTGTTAAAATACATACAAATGAGACGGAATAAGAAAAAAAAAACAGTATTTGAAAAAACAGAATGAATTATTTCTCTATAAGCAATGAAATTCTATTAGAGTGAGTGTGCAAGAAATAGAACGTCCTTATTTAAATAAAAATAATGTAAAATTTAAATTTATTGTATGGAAACGTACTTTTAAGCTCTTATTAAGAAAATCGTGAAAAAAAGGTATGTTTTGAAAATAGTTCAAACTTAGTTAAAATATAATGTTGGTCCATTTGAAATAACATAACAACTCAATTTTAGCAAATCCACAAGAACAAAATTTAGTTAAAAACAATGGTATTTTTTTATAAAATGTTTGCATTTTACTACTGCCTTCTTAATTTTATAATTTTCTGAATTTATATAATTCTGTATGATATGTTATGAATGTGGAAATGAACACGGTTTAGAAAATGATTGCCAGGAAGGACAGAGGAACATTCAGACATTGGAAGCAACACAGGGTACAAAAGGGATACATTTAACCTTCTGCGTTTCAGGGTTGGGAATGAGAACGTGATACCAGAAAACAACATTCATTGATATTCAAAACTTCATTGCAGCAGCCCTTGTTACGTACAGAACAATTTTGTTCTTTTTCAAGATACTCAGTAAATTAAAACAGAAAATGGGGAGACATTTTACAGATTTCACTTATCGGTAGATTAAAAAGAAAATAAAAATCTGATACATGAACGGTTACAGCAGAAAACACGAGTAATAGCCAGTTCCATTGGAATAGTATATATGGCAAAAACTAACCGCGCAAGCCATTGTCAAAGAAGAGAACTCTTAAAGACCAAAGGCAACACATAGAGTAAGTGCATAGACATAATTTACAAATCTCACAAGAATAGGCAGTAGAAATGATAATCTCAAATAAGTGTACCTTTTATACTTGTAATTCCAATTAAAAAAAATCCTCACTTCAAATAAATGACTCCAATAAAAATATCCTCACTGCCAATGGTCCTTTAAAATGCTCTCCTTTGCAAATGATTTACGTCAGAAAATTTTGTCACATGTGTAACGCTCTAACGGCATTTATTGTTTACCAATGCAAAGATCAACATTAGAAAGAAAAAAGAAAGATAATTCCATTGGCGAAAATGTTGAACAGTTTTCATCGTAACTGCCACCGTGATCATCCTTAATTTTAAATAATTGCATCTCGAGCTCATACCTTCAAGCAAGAATGGGATTTTTTTTTTCATTGGTTAAGTGATTAATATAAAGAAGAATATTTACATGCAGTTTTAAATTGAGAGATAGCGATGCAGCGGAAAAAAGTACAGGTTCAGTAAATGAAACTCTTCAGTTGTAAAATTGATGGAGACGATAGATGCTTTAAAAAATTGTTTATACTTATACACATTCATCGTTGATCAATTTCGAAGTAAAGCACCACCTTCTAGAAGCTATTTAACTTCCATTTCGAAATTTCTGTATAATTGTTTTAGTTTGTGTAATAAACATACCGTTTGATGCATTTTCCTATTGATCTTTGTTTATGGGATTTTTCATTTTGAAATCAGGGTGTTATTTACAGGAACAGGTGTAATTTACTCAGTACCACCTTGCATGGTATTGAATTTGAAATTTCATATTTCTGGTCATAAGTAAAGTTTACTCAGCACTCGCCACACTAGCCATAAATTGATAAAAATTGATAAAAAATTTGATAAAAAATATAGTTAGAATTATAAAATAGTATGATATCATTAAATAATTTCGTTAAGTAATATATTTCGAGTGTATGATAGTAATAATAATAATAATACTTTAAACATTTGATTTCTGAATTTAAGTAACTTTTTTATTTATACACTTTGGTAATTTTTTAATGTCAATGTTTATATAAAAAAAGTTATTTCATAAAATCTGTAAGTAATCAGTAAAATTTATACACTTTGGTATTTTTTTAATGTCAATGTTTACATAGCAAAGTTATTTTATAAAATCTGTAAGTAATCAGTAAAATTTTTTTCAAGGTATTAAAAGCTTATTTCCTAATCTCCAAAATAATTTTTGAAGGCTATGTTCATGATCTGATATTTATTTTTTAATCACGTACTTTTCCTACTTTTTACTTAACGTTTTGATATTTTAATCGGATTACGATAGTAAGTACACATATAAATAATTTAAATTAAATAAATAGACTTTTTTCAATTAGCAATTTTTCATGCATTATACATTATGTGCTCTGTTCAGAATTACCATTTTAAAATTTTAAATTGCAGCATATTGTGCGTCTATCCTAATGAAAAGATGGAAATTTGAAAAAATAATTTTAAAAATAGTACTGATAAAAGTCAAGTTAATTTCCATATATTTAATCAAATTTTCACTGAGCTATAGAGATTTGTAAAGAAATCTACATAAAAAATCGTTTCTATCCATCGTAATCTATTCTATCGTAATCTAGATCTGCGTATATCCTTCAAAAGTTCAGAGACACTGATTGCTTTCTTAAATTTGAATTTGACATTTTAAATGCTAACCTAATGCATTATCATTTCACAAACAACAGATAATTTAAAAATAACTTCCCTCTTCAGAGATAGTTTGAAATGAATTAAAGAATTTTCAACGTCTGCAATAAAACATACCCGTTTCCTTCGTTTATTTTTCAATTTAGACTCCGTTAGTCTGAAACTGTAAAAGAAAAAAAGAACATAGAGTAAATATTTAAGGATATAGACATCTGTATAACATTTAAAGAACTTCTCAGCTTTTATTTGCGATTGAATAATAATGTTCAATCTTATTACAACTGAAACTTACAAGTTTCAGCATTTACTCCGTTATTAGCATGCTACCAAATAAATAAATTTCTTAAAAGTCCTTCGTATTAGCTTGTAATGTTTAGAATGTTATGATGAACTATTTTGCTAATTTTAAAATATGTATTACAACTGTTCATTATGATTTATCCATAAACAGTCTAATTGCTTTCTAAATTGGTAATAATCAATGCATCCAGGAAAGCAAGCAGCTGTATATACTTTTGCATTATTTAAAAATGTTTTTACATGTAAACTTTTTGAACTGAATAAAGGAATATTTTTATGGTTATTACGAAAGAGGTATTTCTGCATGCAGCTTTACATTTCTAATTAATTAACTTAACTAGGTATAGGTAGTCATTGCAGTAATTACATACTATTAAAGTAATGAGCTTCTCATTTGAGGTAACCGTTTTAAGTAGAATAAGCATTAACATCATTTAAAATCTTTAAAATCACGTTTATGAATTATAATTGCATGACGTTTTTAAACCCTCATTGTTCTAATTACATTAGGAATTCTATTTCAAAAGTAATTCTTAAAGAATAGTAAGATAATAGTAATAGAAGTAATTCTTAAAGAACTTTGGTCGATAGAATTTACTTATGGAAGATATTGAAAGCAATTTCTCTCTTCAACTCAAATCAAAGTTATTGGTATTTTGGGATGAGAATCATGATTATATAATGAAAATGAAAGGGAAAAGTGTAATTAAGCTTTACAGTAATTGAATTTATAAAATTCCTTATGTAACGAGATATGTTTGTAATCAGAACATGTATTTTCAAGAAACGATGATCCGTTTACCATTTTGTATTTAATTTTGTAAAGCAACATCTTACATCAGTATTTAATACATTTTGAACATGAAGCAGTCGTTATAAATTATTGCTACGCACATCTGTTGGCGTTCAATATAGATTTTTAAGCGAAAAAATGTAACATGAAAGATTAAATTGTTTCATAATAATTCTACATGCATTCATATTAAATCCTTTTTTGCCTTATCGTTGAACATTCTCATTTCTAAATTAATAAATATGTAAATCGGTACCTTTGTGAAACTTCACATTTTGATTAATTGGATTAACAAGACATTAAGTTGAAAATCATATAAGTTAAAAGGGTAAAGATGCTCACAAGATGGGTAGAAGACGCAAATATGCTACTGGTGTTTTCATATGTCAGCGAATTGCAATACTGACACTCTTGTGTAGGGAGTCTAGTCTCAGTGTGCACATAAATTTTTGGAACTTAATAAATCGTTTTTAATTGCCGTTAATTTTGGATCTCGGAACGGTTAATCCAGATGAGAAAAGCCCTTATAACATTCCGTTGCTCATATTTAAATTTCAAACGCAGATGTTCGATTTTAAATAAGGCATTAGTGAGTTTTTCATTCCATTACAGACACAAGGTAAATAGTAGCGACCAAAACCATGCAGCAATATGAAAATAAGGATGTATGACATCTTCGCACTGTATTTGAGGGAAAATGCAACATGGTTCTGGAATAAATTAAACGAATTTTATCTTTTATTTATCATTTTATATACTGTATGCTAGTGTAAAATATAACGGAATAAATAATTATAATTACATAAAAATAATTATTATTTTATTTTACTGTAATTAACGTAAAAGCCAATATTTTAATAAATATTTTACATTATCCGTAATATATGTGTATTATATTTTTACTTATATTCTGTTTTGTTATACGTAAAAATAATTTTAGACAGATTCAGACTATGACTCAAAAATACAAAAGGAAAACGGATCGAGAGTCTTGGTAAGAATTAAATTTTGCTGTATAAAAAGGAACTTTTATACTAAATAAGGGTCTCAAGCCTGATTGGTTTCTGTGCGTCAAATTCAAGAACTGAATGCCCGAAAATTATTTGTTTTGACTGAGCTGATGTACATGCTAACGTTATCAGTTATATCAAAGTAAAAAAATAATTCAGTTTGTAAATTTGTTTACTTCTCTATAGTTATTATTAATTTACAGATAAAATTTAAATATTGAAGTTTCAGACCATATTTGGTAGAATATTCCAAGTATATGTAAGGGAACATGCCACGTTTTCATTAAACATTAAATTTTAAAGTCATTTTCATACTGTGAAATGAATTAATAAGCATACATAACCAATGAAAGATTACAGATCATGGAGTATTTTTTTTTCGTTATCTTACCATTTCAATTTGGGCTTTATTAAATACTAGGCAACAGATCCTGAAATGCGACTTTCCTCGATTACCTTATAAATATATTTTTTTATTATTTGTTTTTTATGACAACATAGTATTTATGCAAGGTTAAATATTTTGCCCATATATTCTTGATTCCATATTTTAATGCATATTTTTTCAAGTGAGCATGAGTACAACATATGTATTTATATTATTTTTTAAATGTTATTCAATAAATAATAACTGCAATATTTAAATGCAGTTTACATTACTTTTTCATGCAATTCATTTTTATACCTGTATTTTTTCACCTGAAAACTCTGTAAGACATATAAGAACCTTTATTTTCTATATTATAATAACGTGTCTGGATTTACCAGTATACTCTCTCTCTCTCTCTCTCTCTATATATATATATATATATACATTACATGATCATATGAAATTATTATTGTTTTTAAACAATATAAATGTTCTGGTAAAATTTCTTTTACCATAAAACGCTATTTTGAAATTATTCGCAAGTTGTGTATTCTGATAGATTTCTGAAATAGATTTCTGAAAACCAAATTAGTTATTCTCAAAAGTCAAGAAAGCGTAACCCAAAAGAAAATTGATGATTTACATAGTTTCTATAAAAAAAATAATTATGGTTTATAGTTATTAGCAATAAAAGAGTTTTATACTTAATTCTTCTTTATAAAATGCATACAAATAAATTTAAAAAATATATAATCTGAATAAAAAAACAATTTTTGCTTTCTTTTTACCTTACCTCTTTTATAAAATCATCTGAATGTTCAAAATATGCTGACATTCACACAAAGTACACCAGATGTTGTGTTGACATTTTCCTTTTAAGACGTTTTCTAGAGAATATTCTCCTTTTTTGGAAATGCATTGATTTTAGTATATATCATGCCTCTTATAAATGATACATTGTAGCAAAACAAACTATTGTATCATTCGATCCAACTTCATAAATACTTTCCAATTGGATATCTGTTTAAAGAAAGATATTTTTTAAACTGTTACGATAAAAATTAATTATGAAAAATATTATCGCACACAGAACTTTAGCTTTAAAAACATATTTTAGCAAGTTTAGTCATCCAGGATATAGGGGAAAGTGAGGTGAAATGGTAAACTTTCGCTTCAAACATTTTTACTGAATTCAGTAAGCCGCAAAGTATTTTCCTTAGTAGCTTTCAGGTTTGATTAAAAATATAAAAAACTGAAACAATTTCATCATCTCTCGGAAGACTGTGTGATTCCAAAAAATATTTTTCGTCATCTTATTCATATCACTCTGTATATCTTTGTCATCTTATCACATCACTCATAATGAAACAGAACGTAATTAGATACAAAAATTAGAAAAAAAACAGGTAATAAAGTTCATAAACATCAATTTCATTTTCATTGTCTTTCTCTTCAGTATGATCCCACCCAGATCATTGATCGTTCAACAAAATCACCTGATTCGTTCTTCTTTATTTTCTTTCGGGACACTGAGGAACTCCTCGTCATCTTACCCCACATCGATCATTTTAGACTTAAATATTCCAAAAAAAACATTGGTCTGGTTATTTTCAACCAGACAAACGATCGTCGTCCAAGATTACGTGATTTGTTCTTCGTTGTGTTCTTACAGGCCATTGACCAACTCATCGTCATCTTATCCCACATTGCTACTTTGGATTTAATGTTGTTTAACAGTATCGAAGCTCATCGTAAGTAAACTGTAAGCGATATGATTTTTAAATTTAAAAGTTGTGATTACCGTAAACATAACTTAGTATAGTCGGGTAAATCCCTGCGCCGCGAAGTCCAAAATTTACGAACATAGATTAATGATATTAATTTGAGTCACCGCTATTCACAAAACGAACTCAATTTACATTATTTGTAGTTGGACTCATATCCCAGTACTCGGGTCTAGGTATAGGTGTCTTCACAGGACCTGCTATTAATGATGATTGTGTAGGAAAGTTATCGAGTTCATCATCTATCTCGCCCTACATTATCCCAGACAGTGACAAACTAAAAACGACTCAATTTTAATGTTTCATAACGTGTTTATTACACAAAGGCCAGCATTGACAAAATAATTACGAGAACTTCCCCTCAGACATGAGTACCAAATACGGGGGGGGGGTTTAGTTGAGAATGGTGCTGTGAGTTTCATGTATCGAATACGTTTACATATTTTTGGCAATGGTACAAATTTCGGCTACTGATTTTTTTTAAATTATTTATTGGAGAGTGTGTTTAAGTGTTATTTTTTATCTTAAACAAATTTTAATTTCTAATTTTATTAACAGTTATATTTTCGGCTGTTAAACCTGAAGTTATTTCTAAAAGTGCAAAAATAGGGAAATTTTGTTTGCGATCTCACGTTGTGAATTGGGTGTCCTGTTTTAGTGATACTGATAAGCATGAACAGTGTCTTTTTGTATTATAAGATGAACAAAGTTAAACATACGGCTGAAAACTATAAAATGATATGCACGAAGTGTTTTGTTGAATTTAACAAAACGTCTTTGGTCAAACAATTTAGTAATTTCATTTTGTTGATTCAACAAAAGTTTGTTTGATTCAATCAAATCGATTTAACAAAATGCCTTTTTGATTCAACAAAACCTTTTTGTTAAAACTCAGAGCCAATGATATTTAGAAGCATTGAACAGTCAATTTACACATGTGTCAAGGGCATGTGCAGGACAGCCCAAGCCAGAAGGAGAGAAGAGAACGCACATTTTCATTAGCAACGATCGACTAAAGTTATAAAATCTTTGAAGCCTGCGAAAATTTGTAGGAGCCAGATATATATTGAATTATATTAATGGAAGGAAAAATCTAGTCTCAAAGAATAATTTTTAGTCGAATGGGCGACCACGTTTTTTCGAACCCTGTTCATTAGACGAAAATTGAGTACTATTATTTAAACTATTATAACTATTATTTTACTATTATTTTACTATTATTTAAAATTTACATTTTTATTTTAGTGTTTTACTTTTGTGTTATAAAGATTAGTTTGCGAAAAAAACTAGACCAATAATCGTGTGTTGATAAAATATCTCTGTATTTGTATCAAACCTGACAAAAATTTCGCATCTAAATTATCTCATAATTAGTTTTTAGAAATTTGTTACACTTAAAACGACAAGTAGAAAGCTTAGTTTCAAATAATTTTTAGAATAAAAGCCTGATTCTCAATCACTGTTTCAATAGTAAAAAGTTGTTATCACCCATAAACTAAGACTACCAAGACAATTTAAAGGTATATGATTTCCTAGAAGTTCTTTTAAGCTATATTAATTTTGAAAGAAAAATAACAAATTCAACTTTGGAAATTTCCATAGCATTTGAATATTCTTTCGTAGAACGGCAAACAAAAATAAAGTCTATGCGCCAGTGTGTAGGATTTGCACATTCAGATGCGTTAAAAGCATTTATTCAAAATTAAAGCAAAGGCGCATTTGTACGTCAATTCAGAACAACAAAAATCTTAAAGAATCGTTTTATCAGTAGAAACAAAAAGGTCCCAATATGTGGACTTCTGGAACGAGGGGGATAATGGCAGTTTAGGATTTGGAATGTTCAAGTGAAAAAAGTAGGTCAAGATGTAAATTAATTAGTCTTCCTCATTAGGATTGTATAAACACGCTTTCCGAGATTGAAGACTAGCAAGTTGAAGGGGGGGGGATATCGGAGAGAGATAGAGATGGGAGCCGAAATATTTTGTTTTCACTTTGATTGCGAGAAGCAAATTTTACTTGTACGTAGGTTGCCTTTTATGTTTTTACAAACGACCAATAGGAGACGCTACTGAAACTTGTCTTCAGGATATTCGTAAAATTCACATTTTTTAAATCTTTAATCAGGGGCATTATAGAAATTGCCTGCGTATTTCGTTTACACGAGTATTCTAAAGAAGCAAGTCAGTGAAAAAAATGGAAATAACTCGTGATGGTTTCCGTTAGACGATTTTTTATGATTTTAAGAAGGCCTCACTTGACAAGAATGCTTAGTATCACTTCGCGAAACAATTGGTAATGAAGCACCATCAGAAAGACTGCTTACAATTTATTTGCAAAATTTCGTCGTGGTCGTGCGCCCATCTGTGATGAATCTCGTGAAGGACGACCAAAATCAGTAGTGATTCCAAACAACATGCATGCTGTGCGCAAGATGAGTGAAGAAGATCAGCATGTCACATATCGTGAGATAGAAGCATCCCTTGGCATACCACAGACTGCAATACATTCGATTTTGCATGAACATCTAGCTGCTAAAAATATTTGTTTCAGATGGATTCCGCACAATTTGACAGAAGCTCAAAAAAGAGGCTCGTGCAAATTGGTGTAAGGAAATGCTAATTCAATTCGCATTGGAAACTTCAAAATCCGTATACAACATTGTTATAGGTGACGAAGCTTGGATGTATTCGTATGAGCCGGAAACTAAAGAAAAATTCACTGTTTGGTTGTTTTTAGATCAACCAAATCCTACGAAAGTTGTTCGTTCACGAAGTACTTCCAAGATACTGCTTGCTTGTTTCTTCGGCCTTACAGGGAATATCGCAACTATTTCTTTAGAGGATCGAAAAACTGTTAATACTAAATGGTATACAGAAATTTGTTTGCCAAAAGTCATCAACGAAATGAGGAAAAACAAGAAAAATCGACGCATCATTCTTCATCACGTCAACGCCAGTTCCCACACAGCGGTTGAAACAATTGATTATTTGAAGGATAAAAATATCAAATTAATGACTCATTGCCTATATTCACCTCATTTGTCGCTTGACGACTTTTCTTGTTCCCTTATTTCAAACTCAAAATGCGTGGGCAGCGATTTTCATCGCCTCAAGAATCTGTTGATAGCTTCCAAAATAATGTTTCTGAGATATCAACGTGAGAGTGGAAAAACTGTTTCAAGAATTAGTTTGAACCGGTAGAAAAGTGTATAAATCTTAAAGACGTAAAACAGTTTGTTCCCAAAATTATTTTTCTTCCTGCTTTTGGTAGAAACTTAAAAGGCAACCCTCGTAACATTAAATCTAAATTTGAAACTGCTCCCGGAAGTTGTAAATTTGATGCATGTCCAAACATGCAATAAAAACCAGACAATTCCATTAAAAAGTAGCATTAAGAAGTAAACTGTGTTTTACACATTTTTTTAATCAAGCTTCAATCTTGGCTTTGTCTAGTAGTAAGGATACATATTTATTTTATCATTAACTGAATAGCGACTCTCACGATCTATCTTATGAACAACAACAAAAAAGTGGCTTTCTTCAAATTAAAATTTACAGACACACACACACACATATATATATATATATAAAACTAAAATAAAAAGATAAATTTTTATGACTATGGGTTAAAAATAGTGTAAAATCATTTTAGACATTAATAAATAATTTTGTTAAGTGATTCGTGATCACACACAATAACAAAGAAATTTTGTTGATTCAAACAAATAAATTAGTTGATTTTAATGAAATAAACCATTTAAACAAACAGTTGGTATCCACATACCACTGTGGATAAGACACTGCAACATTGATAGATGCCTGAAATCTGAAAGTCCAGGATTGTGGCCTACTGCACAAGTCGAGCTAAAGTTCTGGAGTTGACATAACTTGAATATGTGCTAAAACCCCTAAAAAATCATTTGTTCAAGTATTTTGGTTAAATTGACAAAAGATTTTTTAAAATAACCAAATAATTTTATTGAAATTGTTTTGTCAATTGAAAAAGTTCCTTTGGCGTTATTTCAACCGGATAATTTTTTGATTCAACAAAAAATTTTCTTCAGTGAGCAGTGTTATTGTTTTATTACTCTGTTAGAATTTTCGCCCATGTACTTAACGTATAATAGGCGGACGTAATAACCGTAGTTCTTATGCATCACTTATGAGCCCTTAACTTATGAGATACATAAAAGTTGAACTGCATAAATAAATCTACACAGTCAGTTACCATAACAAAAAACTTTAATCAGCATAAAAAGAAAAAAATGCAATTTAAATGTGATGACGTGACTTGTATTCACCTATCTGTTTATGTTAAAAACAAAGCTTATTATTAAAATGTTCTCAACTAAACATACCACTGTGGATAAGACACTGCAACATTGATAGATGCCTGAAATCTGAAAGTCCAGGATTGTGGCCTACCGCACAAGTCGAGCTAAAGTTCTGGAGTTGACATAACTTGAATATGTGCTAAAACCCCTTAAAAATCATTTGTTCAAGTATTTCCTCCAGTTAGCAGATAGCCCTAGTGCGCTTTGCCTTAACGAAACAACCAAATAAAGTTAAAATACTTGATAATATTCTTTCAGTTCCAAGTGTATTATTAAAATACATATAAAAACTATCCAGAGAAGCAGAATGTTTTAATAGAAAATACTACTTGGGAGTTTTTGCCGGTTTTAGAATTCGTTTCCATAGCAATTTTTGCTAACTCATACAGTAAACTCTCAACTCGTTGGTTTGCAATTCATGAAGAATGTCTTTGACCAAAAGATCATAGGGCAGTGAACAAACAGCTGGATACAAAATATTGGAAAGGAAAGATTAAATACGTAAAGCGATAAATTTTGAGAGTTTTGTTGATTTATTTCATCGGTACTTAAAAAATGTAAAATAATAAAATGCTATCAAATTTTCGTATGAAATAATAGTATTTTATTATACATTACTCTAAGATATGTAAAATAGTAAAATTTTGATGTTTTAGCTAATTAGCAACTAATTTTGTTTGTCAGATAGATTTTATTATTATTATTATTTATTATTATTATTTATTATTATTCTTATTATTCTTATTATTGTTATTGTTATTGTTATTATTATTATTATTACTATTTTGATTTTGTAAATAAAGAATATTTTTAATAAATTTTTCTAAAACTAAATAAACTGGAATTAGTGTCACAAGCAGTGTTTGCAAGGCTTGTGATGGCCAGTTATGCTTTCTTGACAATGAACCTGCTTGAAAAAGCAATTGCTTTGGCGACATGAGCAGCCTGAAGTTGGTCCCCTGTGTTTAAATCCTGAAGCAAGCTTGAACCGGATTTTTTATTGACCCCCTCAAGGAATCGTAGACTGAACAAACCTTGGCCATCTGGAAAGACCATAAACCAAGACTGCAGCTTCACAGTACTATGTTTCACCAATATGCCACTGGGTTAATGACAATGCTACTATATTTTTTTAGAAAATACCACATGAAAATAACGGACTAATATAACTTGAATAATTTGAAATTTCTTACGAAAACGAAATTAGTTTTCATAAATACGTTTTGTGTACCACAGGCAATAAAAAATTAAAGAATAGGAATAAAGAATATGAATAAAGTCTGAGAGTATTAGTTATATATCTTACTTCAAAATTCACAAAGAATAATGCATTCTTTCTTGAAGATAAACTTTCGTAGAGTTTGTTTGACTAACTGTACACCTATAAGAACGACTCTGTTTTTAAATTAAAATGCAAATCATCTTTTACAAAAGTGAGAATAGGGCGGGAGATATTTAAGCCTTAAAGCGAAATTGTAAGTAATGAGGTTTTCATGGAACAACATTATTTTAACAGAAAGTTCGTCATGTTTTGGCGAATTTTTGGAACTTTTGCACTAAAACAAATTAATTGGAAATACTTGTATTCGAGCTATTGTCTAAGGAAGACAGTGTTTAAAATTCACAGAGATTTGAAGTAACAGTTTAAGAATTCATTTATAGCAAAATACTTATCTGTTTATTAGAAACTAAGTTTGCTACAGGCAATATATGCTTAAAGAAATTTCTTGCGCGAACATAGTTGCTTTTATAGACTTCGTGTGGGTTGGTGAATAACATAGAAAAAGCATCAGTTTGTTTACTGAATCATTCGCATATATTTTATATTTCACTTATGTGTCTTTCTACATTTATCAGGCGTATTCGTAAAGTAAGATCCGTTTGGAAGAAATAAAATTAAAAAAAAAGATCTATATATTTTTCAAGCCAATTTTATTTTTATATGAAAAACCATAGCTTAAACATTTTTTCTACAGAGCTTCCGCCAATGTCCAAACACTCTTCGTAGCGGGTTACCAGTTTTACATACCTTCTTCATAGAAACTTCCCTGCAATGACGATAACCAGGACTCTACAGCATTTTTCATTTCCTCGGCGGATTGAAACAGCTTGCCGCCTAGCTCGCGCTTCATATCCAGGAGCTAGTGGTAGTCGGATAGCCCCAAGTCTAGACTGTAAGGCGTGTGATTGAACTGCTCTCAACGAAAGTGCCGAATCATATTTTGAGTGTCACCAGCAGTATGAGGCCGAGCATTGTCATGGAGCAACGCAATTCCTTTAGTGAGCATTCCTCTACGTTTGTTTGGAATTGCACGTAGTTTTCTTCGCCGTAGTCGTGGTTATCGTCACTGGTGGGAGGTTCCTATGAAGAAAGTATAGAAGAGCTGTTCATACCTCAAGAAACTATGTAAATGTTGATAATGAATGGTGAAAGTCGACTTTCACGGTAACATATATATACAGGGTGTCGCATAACTACTTAACTTAGAGAAAATTTAAGAGGAGATAGGGCACATATTAAGAAACTAGAATCACATAGCAATGTGAAGTAGGAAATTTCATCTTAATTTAGCTGTTAATAATCACTTTGGAACAAGTGCTGAAATACTAGTTAGATTTCCGACCATTGTTCGTCAAAAACTAATGTATTTTTCACAGAAAACACGCAAATAAAATTGTTAGTTCAAAAATTCTATTTCATTTCATAGATGAAATTTTTGGGGAGAAACCCATTGCTTATGAAACTTGGTTAAACAAATAAGTAAATTAATCATAATTTTTTTAATTTATTGATAATAAAAAACAATACTTTTCTACTAAATGGTTTGTATAAAAAAATCAAGATTTATTTGTACTTTATTTTTCTCTTTTCACATTTAAGGAATTTTAAACGATTTGTGCAGTTTGAGCATTTAGTAAGGCTGTCGTTATCAACTTTATTGGGAAACTTGTATTCATATCTTTAAGTACAAAGGCAGCGTTTGAATTACGACCTTAACTATAAGTAATTAAAGAAACAATTTCAATAAACATCGGGTATTTTGTGTACTTACTATAAATATTTACACATTGTTAATCTTCCAATTAGAGATGGTGCAATATCGTTTAATTAATTACAGTGTGCATGCTACGACTACTTTGAGATTTGCTAACATGATGGTAGTGTTTTCTTCGAGAAACATCTATAAAATCTCTAAAACAACTTAATTAAAGTTTTGTATGTTTGGAAAATAAGTATTAAATCTTAAATTCAGTTACGCTGCATGGTGATAAAAGTAAAAAGAAATAGATATGTATTCTTTAAAAGACATTAAAAATGTTTTTTTTCCCTTTTTTTGGGGGGGTGGGTGGAAGTATTTAATACTGGAAAATACTGATGTAAAGAAATATTTTACCGGAGATTATCATTTGCAGCATGAAAAACCTACTGGTATGTGTGCCTTGATTAATTTGAATGCTTAAATTTAACGTAAAGAATTTCTACAGAAGATAAAGAAACTCCTACAGTGTAGGGCTCTTCAAGACATTCTAAATATATTGGAAGGAAATAATGTTTCATTCAAAAGTTAAATTCCTTCACTGCTTTTTTCCAGTAATAGAATGCAAAGGGAAAAAAAATCGCTAGGTTGCAGCATGTGAACAAATAATTTAATGTTTTTATTAAATCTGCACGAAGTAATTTATATTCCTCGTTTTATTTATTTGAATTTAACAATGGTGAATCACTTTATTATCGGTCAAATTCGAGTATTTTTGGTATCTTGGAATTGGTAATTATTGTAATACTTGTTTTCAGACTGAAAAAAAAAGAATGTTTTTTGTTCGGCTTAATATGTTCTGTTTTCGGCTAAGCAAAGTTATACGAAACCTTTGAGATTAGAGAATTCCATAGGCATCATTAAAGAGTATTTACATAACATATGGAGAAAATTGCCAAAATCTCCAGATCATTAGATCGACAGCCGAGTGATAAGCTAGAACCCTAGATCTGAACATTTCAGTCATCGTTTAGTGTTCAGTATCTCATCCACTTGACCACTGGTTTCATAGGAAGGCTTTAGTTAATGAATTTAATATTTTATAACTACTGTTTTTGAAGTTATAAAAAACAATATTTTTACATAAATGCATACACATTTCCCTGAATCAGTAGGTTTGAAGAAATTCTCACACAAACTTCTCTATCCAAGTATTAGTAAAATCACTGATATTTGTTCAAAAATTCTTTCAATATTTTTTTTTTCATTTAAAATTCTTGAGTTTTAATCACATGTGTTTTATGAAAGTTAGTTGTACAAATTTTGTTTATGTGCAATGTATTTTGGAAATGGTGGGTTCATGACGGTTAATATAAGTTAAATCGTCGCGAAGAAAAAAAAAATAGTATTTTTATCCCAAATTTCTGTTTAGTTTTCGTAATTTTTTTTTTTTTGTAAATTGCTTTTTAACAGCTTGTATCTTTTTTTAACAAATACATCTTAGCCTTTAATAAAGGCCTATCTATAAAAAAAAGAAAAAAAAACCCATGATTAAGCTTTAGTTCACTTAACATTCTAAAAAGGAACAAGCAATTGTTTTTATTAATTTATGCTTTATTTTTAACAAAGTTTTAAATATACAAATCATTCACATGCTGTTATATGGTATAAAACTCGAAAATAAATTTTGTCTTCTTTAATTATACAAGTTTATGGCAGTGTGTATTGTTGAACGAAATAAACTTTATCTTAATTTGAAATTCATAATTACTGTAAACAGTATTAATTAATCACATTAAACATCTCTACTCAACACGAAACTGGTATTATTAACTAAAGTAAGAGTATGTTAGTATAAAATAAACATAATTATCTTCCTCTAAGCTTTCTAATTAAGGGTCTAATTTTATTACTTTTTAATTATATTGGAGAAGCAATATGTTGAATATAATGCTTCGCGTACGTATCTCGGGAAATTAAACAGCATCTTTTATGGAATGTTACTAAGCAAAATCTCTTAAAAGTTTTGAAAAGAACCCTAGTAGTGGTATTCTGTGATGAAAAAATATGTAGTGCATATTTTGAGATAAGAGATGGTTTTACGTTTTTTTTAAATCTAGAAATGTGCGTTTTTTGTGGGACGGCTTTTACTAAATCCTGCACATTTCTGATATATTGTAGAGTTAGAGAGATATTTAAAATTAGAATTTAAGTAAAATATAGTTAAATACAATGCATATTTTATGATTAATTAGGTATCTTTAATCCAGATTGTTGCACGATACAGAGGCAAAAATTATGCGTAGTTTGAAATATTTCAGAAATTTGTGGAAAAAGTTTTAAGAATTTTTGAGATATATTTCTAAACTCATTATATTTTTACTGTCTTTATGATTTAAATTATATCAAAGTATTCCAATACAATTCATTTACTACATGCTGTGTAAAACACCATAATACTTAGTGTCATCGTGCATCTTTTGAACAACAGTCAGTCTAAATGTACACCGCTAACAGAAGTAGTTCAACATTTCACCATGAAATGGAGCTGAATTAGCTGCATTCTTTCTAGGGAGAAACGTTTCACCAGAAGTTGGCTCGAATGAGCAGTTTAAGCACCAAACCATAGTTCAACGTTTCTCCATAGAAAGGTTGCAGCTAAATTCAGCACCATATTATGGTGAAGTGTTAGTGACAATGTATTTAAAATTAACAGTGTATTTAAAAATCTCAGTCCACAGATTCTTAGTATTTCTGGTCACGTAAAACTATTTCAATACAATATCAATTTCAGTTTTGATCACAAATTATGTAGTATGTCAACACAAATTTTAGTTACATAGACGTTTAATTCAGAAACATCAGTGGAATAAATCATTATTATAATTATTCAATGTCAAGTTTGATCAATCGAATTAATTTGAGCAATAATAGCACTGACACATATATTAGTCATTTGAGACAAAGATTTAAGTTTTGTCTAATGTCGTTTGAAAATTTAGTACATAAAACGTATAGACAGATATAATACGGTTTAAATCACAGGGCGCGTTCGTAAACTCTCAGCCTGTTTCACATGTAACTGGTTTTAGATTTAGGCATTCTTAATCTCTCTGTTTTTAATCCTTAACCGGTTGGTAATCGTTGTTAATCCCTGCATAACTGATAATATAGTTTCTCTTTGAATTAACGATGATTAAATTTGTTATTAAAAATAATTAAAAATTCTGATTATTACATTTTTGAGAGAAATTTGATTTTTTTACGTGCAAAAATTAGGACATACATCATGTACGATAGTATAGGTAATTTTTGTGTCCTCAAGGGAAAATATTAAGTTTTTAATAGTTTGTTGTACAGTTCCTCCGAGGACGTTCTGGTAAACACACGTATTACTCAGGCAACGAAACCGAATAAACTGGATTCGGTTTTTAACTCGAAAGAAACTAGATCCACTAATTACACCTGTTTCAGTTTTTCCCAGTTTTTGCCCGGAAAACGTTGCATGACTTGGTGAGTTAGCGAATATAAGGAATCTTATAATAAATTTATTTGTCGATTCTTATGAAGAGAAAAGCTAGAGTGATCCCATTCGACTTTCCGAACACTTGATATGTACCAGCGTTTAAATAAATTTAATTCATTTCAATCGGATGAAATGTTCAGACACTAGTGCATTTCAAATAATTTTCGTCTATAGGCCGCAACATATAAGAATATTTTTTGTAGCTATGTAAAAAACTGTAAGGCCTACACACACAAAAATATGTTCAATATGCAAGACAGCAACCTATAATATGCGAACCTAATTTAATCTCAACCGGATCCACACTAGCGCACTTGCAAGAATTTGCGCCGTCATGTATTAAAACGTTTTTGTAGCCCTGTACAAAAACTATAAGTCCAACACACACAAAAATCTATACAGGTTGTGTGACGGAGATATATAATATAAATTCCCAATTTGAACTTATTTGAATGCACCATTTAGACACTAGCAGACTTTTAAATGATTTGTATCCGTAGACCGTAATCTATAAGAATTTTTTATGCAATCCTATGAACAAACCATTGGGTCTACAAACACTAAATTCTATACAGGTCATGTGAACGTCACCTGCAATGTGCATACTTAATTTGCACTCAGTCTAAGGCACGGTTTAGACGCTAGCTCACTTTCAAGAATTTTTGTCCATAGGCCGTTCTATAATTTTTTTTTTTGCAGCTCTATAAAAAAAACTCTTTGGTGTGTAAGTCGTATACATACCAAATCAATACCGTTCGTGTGACGGTGGTCTATAATACACATTCCAAATTTGAGCTCTATCGAATGCAATTGTTCACTCACATACACACATGCATAAACACACACACACAATCTCAAAGTCTAATTTGTTCATGATTCCAATAATTTTCTTACATGGTGTCTACATGTTCGGAAAGTTAAGATGCTGCTATCTTTAAAGATCACAAAGTTTCCTTGATACTAAAAGGCCGTACATTTCTTTTAGTTTTATTAAAGATTTAGGTAGAATCAATTTTAATCGATTTCATGAATTTATTTTGATGTCTATATACTTAAAGCTTATACGCTTTTCCTTTCTCACTAAAAGAGATTAACCCATTTATGCCTAGTGTCCCTTTTTTGGGACGGCATTTTCACTATCAGTCGAAAACGTTATTTTTTTTTCCTATCCTTTATTCACGAGTACTGAACCTCAAACCCACAAAATATTTTAACTTGAACAAGTAGGATGGTGACATTTCAATTTTCATACAAAATAATTTTAAAAGAAATCGTGCCTTGTTCAAGAAGATGACATCAGAAATGTATCTAATATTGCTGGTATTAGCGAAAATCGAAGAAAGTCTCAAAAATATATGGGCACAAATGGGTTAAAGTAACTCAACTTGATCCTTCCGTTCTTAATGATATGTTTACGAACTTTACGTATGGTAAAAGCTTTCAAACCTTGTTTGATTAGCATTGATTAAGTTTACTGACATGTTAATAACATTATCAGTGTTCATAATATTACTTTCATAACCAATAAAAACTCAGTAATACTGTTGTGCTGTCTACCTAACATAGCTTTAATAAAAAATACTACAAATCAGAGACTGCAAAACTACAAAACTACACAAATCTTGATATGTACATTTCTTCTAGCGAGTAATTGTCAAAAAAGACGATAAACAAATAACAAAACAAGCATTAACAAAAAAGTCTAGTATTAAGGGAGAAGTATTGTTTTAGTAATATCAGGTGTCTGACATATTAGGAGAAATTTTATTTAAGACACTGACAAAACATAATGCACTTTTCATTACATTAAAAAAAAGTTGATCTCTTATTAACTTTTTTCATAAAATTTACATGTTTCATGGTTGACAGTGCGTTAACAGTGCTAGGGAATCATGCGGAATATTTATTATTTATGATATTGTGATTTTTTTCTTATACATATTTCCACACTTTATGCAAGATTAATAATTTTTTATGAATTACTACGAACATTTTATTTCAATGATTACGAGCATGTCTCCTTTTTGTTCTTTAAGTTTTATAAAATAACGGTGCTTATTTTGAACAAAATCAGTTTTAATTCTTTCGACATTATATATTCGTAAAAAATACTATCAACTTTTAAATTTAAGACTTTTTTCATTAATAGTCAAGCACCCTTGTTATGAAGATCAAATACTAATGAGTACTTTTTAATGATTACTGATTAATTTTTCTAAGAGGAATGGTTTTATGTTAAATATATACACGGAATATTTAATATTAATATTTGTATTTCAATGAAAAAAAAAGCAACTTTTAGATATGAAAAAATTATATTTCACGTTAAAAATTTCCATTTTGAATTATATTCAGTATGGTTTTTATAAGGTTGTTCAACTCAATTAAAATCTCGAGATAAAATAAATATAAAATATGTAAAGCTCTTTGATCTGACAGTATGAGAAAATTTCACGAAAATTCAATACCAAAAAATAATTTTAAAATCTTATTAAGATTAGAAGAGTTTATTCAAAGAGTTTTTCAAAATTTATATTTTTATTATCATCATCATCATCACTTTGCGATTTCTATTATTATATTTTGCTTTAAATGCGATTTATCAAAACAAAATAGACGGAAATTTTATGAAATTGTAAGGTCTTTTTTAAGCAGGTTTTCTATAAAATAATTAGAAAGATTTTCAGGTAAAATATCTAATTTTCGATTTAGTTTTTCTTTATATTTCAAACATGGTTATCTCAAAATTTCTATCATATAGCGATTAAAAATATCATGTCCAATTTTAATGAATGTGAAGCAATCCGTTATTATTAATTAAAGCACATTTCTGCAATTTGCTAGTGGTCGTAATAGCAAACTTTTATTCTATAAATGTTGAAATAAAAATTGAAACATAGTTTAATTATACCAATACGTATTTTCATCGGCACTTCAACACAACACCATTTTTTTTGTACAACATTAAAACTGATTTACAAGTTCGTCTAGGAAACTTCTTTAAAATAAAAGAACGCACATTGAAAATGTATTATGATATTTTAAAGTGAAAAATTTGGTGCTAATATAATTTCTCTCTGATTTAGCATTAGATCAGACTATTTTTTAGAAAATCTCAATTTCTTTTGTGCGTGACTCGGACGTTTTCGTTCGAAAGTTTAATGAGAAAAATATTGATCTGTTTAGTCAAATATAGTATAGCCTCCTTACAGTTAGCTTATATCGAAATAAAAAAAGTGATTTCATTCTCTTTTATATCACCTAATCATGTTCACACAAAAATTCATAATATTTCGTCGTAGAAAATACGTCTATGAGATTTATAGTACGTGAAATATCCTTGTTGTTGTATTTATGTAAGCACACTTTATGTAAGAGCATTAGATATAGTATAAGAGCTAGCAACGTTTTCGAGAATTTTAGTACTGCTGGGTTTTGGATATTTCGTCCTTGTTGAAATTAGGTAAGGGTGCAATATGTCTGGCACCTGGGAGTGGTTGCGTTTAGTTCTGCGCATCTGATCAGTGAAGGAAAAGAAATTGAAATTTTGAAGTCATTTTAAGAGACTTGATTCTTTTTTTTTATAATTTTCTATGTCTTTTCAGCATTATAAATTTATAGTTGCCGGTTCTGTCGTTGCTAACATTGCGCCAGACCTACTTTTAATAGTTAAAAAAATGAAAATTTTCAAACAATTTTAAAATTTCTGTCATTTTAATATGCTATAGTTCTGTGAACAAAGAATACAATATTAATTTGCCTGATGGAAATTCCGTTGCATTTTTTAAGAACCATACCAGTTTAAATCCCGGGGTAAATAAGCGAGTCAGAAAGAAGTGTGTGGCAGCTTATTCGTTGGTTGCGCTCCAGAGATAGCTGTAACAGAGAGCGTTAGAGAGAGAGAAAAAAATTATTTAAAATTATTAATATTGTCTACATGGATTAGAATATCATAAAAAAAAACTAAACGATAATAATTAAAGTAAAAAAAATGATTCGAACAGCTGATAAAAAATATATTAGCAATAGAAAACAAATCAATCATTTATTTTAAATATGTATGTACATCTTTGTCTTCAATTAAATTACTATCCGGACGCATGATTATGCTTGTTTTCGGTTTGATTTTTTATTCTCTTTTGAAAATGTTTTAAAATCTTACTTTCAAGGACGAGGTTAGTTATATAAATTGAATCAGGTGAAAATTTTAATTCATTCTCCAGTCCGTTATTGTACATATCACAAAGAGTTGATAGTAACAAATAACTTTCCTTTTGTATAACCTGATCATCGATTAATATAATGTCATTAATTTTTTTTTTGGATATCTCTATTTACATCCCATGAAGTACGAGGATTTTTTGCAACAATTGTATTTTAATTGTCCAAGTACACTAATTCACATACATGGAGGTAAAATACACTTTCACCTGCGGCTTTATGTCACTGATTTCTATAAGCAATTTATCATTGTCTAATGTTGTCATCCATTCAATTATTTTTTCATAAATTTTATCATCTTTTGAAGAATATAAAGTTTGTTGTTTTCCTTTAGCCTGCTTTCAATATTTTTCACAAAAAATAGATACATTTTAGGTTAACACTTTTCTCTATAACACTATCTTAAAGCCTTGCAGTTTCATTCAGATACTCAGTAACTATATTAATGTCATGGGTATTTACATCACTATTATCAAGAGCTGAATTGTTTATTTCAAGGTTCGAAGTAAGATCATATCAAGTATTCTCATGAAAATTTATTGGAGAATTTGACAGTGGTAAACTAGTACGAGATGTATTAGAAACATCAGTAATCGATGAAGAGTTAGACCCGTATAAATTGCGATATTTAGCCATCAAGGATGTAAAAGTGCTGTAGCAGCGATTATGATACCCATCAGTATCATTCACCTTGTCCGGTAACTTCACATTTTTATATTTCAGATTAAACTTTATTCGAGCATTTAAAACTTTTAAGCACTTACTTAGTTTTTCTTAATTAAATTTTATTATTTTATCAGTTTTGTCTGAACAAAAAAACGCATTTCTTTTTTCTCATCCATTACGATAAAATCCACCTTTATTTTGTTTTATAAAAACAACCATCTGATGAACCCATATGTATTACGGGAGGAAGCAACCATTTATTCTGACACTCGTAGTTGAGGGTAATTCAATCGGAGATTTTTCAAAATTACCAAATTGTACTACAACGTCATTCTAAAAACAAATTTATTCTGACACTCGTAGTTGAGGGTAATTCAATCGGAGATTTTTCAAAATTACCAAATTGTACTACAACGTCATTCTAAAAACAAATTTTTAGATGCTACATTCCAGAAAAATAAGTACAAAATACGGAAAAGAATGCAAGGAGATTGATTTCCTGCAGACGATATTTTGAACTGCAAAGGGAATGCCTATTCTAGGAAACTTGTTCGAGCCTACAAATTACGGAATATTTTTAAATGAGGATTTGCAGAATTATTTCGCACATCTGCGCATTTTTTACGTCACAGCCTGCAACCATAGTTTTATATTTATTTTTTTTGGAATCCGTGAAGTCAAAATGAACACAATCTTACTATACCTTACTTCCTTACTCTGTTCAAAAAAGCTTGCTGGAGACGAAAATTACGAAAAATCAAACAAAATGTGTACTTGATGTTTATTTATTTATTTTCTTTCTGTTATTTTTTTTCAGTGTTCGTTCACATTTTTCTGATGAACTCTGGAAACTTCTACACTAAGCAAAAATCCCACAAACAATTTATTTTTGTGTTAAAAAACACTATTTTTGTAATGAGGAGAAGAACCTGAATTTTCATTTCTTACTAGTTGTATAACCGTTCTTCGTATGAGAAAGAAGCTTATATTTTATAATATGTAGTTATGCAGCACGATAAAACAAGCATAAACACTCACGTGGTCGCGAGATCTTAAAAAATATCAGTAGTAACCGTTTATATATCTCATGATGTTCTCTGTTGCAACTATAAGCTCAAGGGCGGCTCCAGTGAGGGGGCCATAGGGGCCATGGCCCCCTCTGAAATTTTGTTTTACAACTTTAGATTCGCATACTTCACGATTTCACACGTTCAATTTGCATTTTGAACAATTTATAGACCTAAGTAAAAAGTTCGATGGCCCCCTCCGAGAATTCAGTCTGGAGCCGCCATTGTATAACCTGCTACACTTCGGACTCGCCTATTCACTCCGGGACTTAAACTGGTCTGGTTCTTAAAAAAGCAACGGAATTTCCGTCTGGTAAATTAATATTGTTTTCTTTGATGACAGAACTATATCATATTAAAATCACAGACATACTAAAATGGTTTGAAACTTTTCCTTTTTTTAACTACTAACAGTAGGTCTTGAGCAATGTTAGCAACAACAGAACCGTCTGGCAACTATAAATTTATAAAGCTGCAAATGCATAGAAAATTATAAAAAATAGAATCAAGTCTCTTAAAATGACTTCAAAATTTCAACTTGTCCTTTACAGATCAGATGCGCAGAACGAAACGCAACCGCTCCCAGGTGCCAGACATACCGCATCCATACCTAATTTCAATAAAGAACGAAATGTCCAAAAACCAGCCGTTTTACATAAAGATCGAAATATCCAAAAACCAGCCATTTTAAATAAAGAACGAAATACCCAAAAACCAGCGGTACTAAAATTACCATTTTGTGACCTTGGTAGCTCTTGGACTAATAACAGAAGTAAGACTAACCCAATAACATCAATTTTGAGTGTTTTTTCCTTTCCAATAACATCATATATAATATCTTCTTCATTGAAAATCGTAACATACACATATGTAACATTACATGTACCATTAAATCAAGGGCAATAAAATTTCTAAATGTTTTGTGATATATTTTGATTGGCTTAGAGAATCATGAGTTTCTCAAAAGCATTCTGATGCTACGGTTAAGAGGAGCTTACCAGGTGTTTATAAGAATTTGTAAGTGTTTATGATATATTTCCTATTGTGTTAATGTATAGGAATTGCTTCAACTCACTTCGCACGAGATTTGCTTGAGGTCACATTTCTAAGTCGTATTATTTGAGGCTACTGTAGATGCAGACTTGTCACTTTTTTATAGTATGATATCAACTCTCGGTGATTATTAATAAATTTAAATAGAAATAGCATTAAAATCAATAATTAAATCTTTGTTAATTGAATAATTTAATTATCATTTTCTGTGCAAATATTTACACTTTAAGCATGAATTTTACTGACTGCAATTCTATTGGTGTTCCGGTACCTAAATAAATCGCAGCAAAAATATCTTGTACAGAACTATACAAAATACAATGATAAAGTTACTAAAAATATATAAATGAATTGCGTTAAACAGAATTTGAAAAATCAAAACTAAAAGTAGCCGAAACTTAACCAAAACTTTAAGTGTTAAACTTTCAAATTACTCATAAAATATTCATATTCATAATTAAAATAAAGAATGTTTCTGAAATTAAATGTTATTTATTACTCTTCTATGTTCCATGAAAATAAAATGCATTAGAATAATAAAAAAGTATGGGCTTTCTATTCAAATTACGCAATTCCTAAATTAGAATATGAAAATATTACGAAAGTGTCGACGCCATTTTTTATTATATTTTTTCAAATTGCTTTCGACATTTTCTTTTTCATTCTTTATTATTACATTAGAGTTCCTTTAGAAAGCTTTTCACATTTCGTTCGTTTATTTCTCTGGATATATTTTAGATCTGAATTAACAGAAAATGGTAATATATGTGTCGCAATGATGTTAAGGTAATTTGCTTCCATTAAGAAAAAGATCTTATCACATTTTTGTTTCTGATCTCACATGAGTTTACAGAATGGAGACACGGATTTGACAAGAAATATCTGAAAGTGATAATTCTTATTCTCTTAATAACATGTCTTCAATAAAGTACATTGCCATTTTTATTCAGAATGAATTTTCATGAAAGTTAAGGAAAAACATATCAGGTAAGTTGAAAAAAGTGAAAAAAAATAATAATTAATCACTCGTATTTATTTATGCACGCCTTATGTTTAAAAAAATGCATTTTAGAGAAATACACAGATTAGAAATATTTACTTTTTTTTTTAATTGTCATCGAGTTGCTGTGATTTCTCTAAACTCTTCTCTTGTAGGAAAAGCTATATCTGCAACAAAACACTTATACTCAAATAGAGAAATTTGATCAAGTGCGTTGGCACCATAGAGCAAGAAAGGGGCACTTGCGCCCCCCCCACACACACACACCTGGAATTTTGTATGCCGTTTTCTAATTCATTTTTCTTTTTCCAATAAGATAGCCCTATGTTGCAGTGATCTACACCCCCCCCCACACCGCACTGAAGAAAATTCTGCCTACAACCATGAATTTGAATATACATGAGTATGAACTTTACAAAACGAGTAGTGAAATTTTATCAGGTTAAATTTATTAATTATTATTATGAAAAAGGGTTATTCAGATTAAATTTATTAATATTATGAAAATTCGATTTTAAGATCATGCTAGAAGTAATAGTATTCATAAAATTTAAGTGATATATTAATATTTGCATTCATATTTTTAGTTTTAAATCGAATCAACAGATTTCATAAATTGATTGCTTATGACGTTTTGATCATAGAAAAACTCCTATCAGGTGACATAAATTATTATTTCCAGAAAATTATGTATTCATTTATATTTTTATTGTGCTACAGGGTGACCGAAACAGTCATTATTTCACATTCTGTAGCATTTAACTCGTAGTTACTTAATTGAAGTGCATTATCTCTACTTATTATAAAAGAAGGTGTCTGTGTGTCTGTGTGTGTGTGTGTCTGTCGGCAGCGTTACGGACAAACGGCTACACCTAGAAACACCGAATTTGGTATTCGGGAAGATGTAAATATGTAGTTGTGCATCTCGAAGCGATTTTATCAAAATTCGACCTAGATTTTTTTAAATTTTATGTTTTATGCGATTTTTGGCATTTTTTCTCACCTAATTCGTAATAACGGAGGAAATTACGCTCGCAGAAAAACGGCATTTGTATCATCGGATAGAGGAGGAAATTTTCTTTTAAAAACAGTTTGTTCTGAATACGTAACATGATTTACCGATTTTTAGGAATTTTTTTACTAAACATCTGCTTCGCGATTTTTTTTCGTAAAATAATTTTAAAACTGTCGCATCTTGAATTCTATCCGTTATAACATTTAGATATTCTGACAAATCGTGAAACATTCTTTTCTCCCTCTTTTAAAATAAAAACGAAAAAATTATCTAAATTAGATGATTTTTTACGAATTTTAATGCAGCCTAATGTTTAGAATTTAATAGCATCAACGCGATCTTACGCCATTCATTACATTGCGATCACGGCACGAGAATTTATCTTCGGTTGTTGCCACAGAAAGGATTAGAAAAAAGGGTTTTTTCAACCAATCGAGTTTTTAAATGGGATATCAGAATTTCAATTCGCAAGTGAGGATCTATGACGTCAAATGCTTTAAGATACGTAAAAATTACGCCATAATTTTAACTCATTTATTCCAGCTCTATTTTCAACACAGGGAGACGATATTTTGATTAAAATTTACTGTAGAAATAAACTAAGAAATTCACGATTATTATTATTAGAAGTGGTATTTTAATCCGGTGCTTATTTAAAAATTGAAATGTTTTCACGGCGCTGAAAATGTTCATTTTAAAAGTTACAAAGTTCGTTTCAAAGCGCGATATATTAAAATTTTTCTCTTTATTATTTTTGTTTTTGGCATTTAATTTAGCGCAGGCGTTGCCTAACATACGCATGCAGGTTGCGAGTATAGTTTTATTTTAACGTTGAATTACGTTCCTCCATAAAGGTCACGCAAAGTTTTAATGATACCGTTTGAAAACAATTATGCGAAATATCGAAATTAACTCCCTCAATCTACCGGGGTATCCTTTACGGCAGTCAAACAGTGACGTCATAAATTAAAAAAAATGCGTGAAATTTGTAAACTCTGCAACTCTAACGCCCTGTCACAATTAAAATGGGAATAAGTAGCTCCTCGAGATTACTCAGTTTGATGTTTTTCAGGAGACAGGACTATGGAGGATATAAATGATATTAGGGATGGACGCGAGACGACTTTTTGCGAGACGAGACAGAGATTTACAGCTTTTTTGCGAGACGAGACAAACATTTTTAACATTATGATATAAGGATTTTTGCCAGACGAGACAAGCTTTTCGGCTGTTTTGCGAGACGCGAGACACCTATTTTTCGTCTCGCGTCCATCCCTAAAAGATATCGCTATTGGATATTTAAAATGACACCCCTTGGATATTTTCTCCCCACAGTAAGATGAAATGGTTTGCGGCGCTAAATACGCCAATCTTATAAAACTGTGTATAAATTAAATATATATGGAAAGTTTCCTTAATGGCAACCATTATGTGAAATGATTATTATTTATGCTAATGCGTAAATTGCAAAGAATCGCCACAGAATCAAAAGATCCCATTGAGGCCAAATAATCTAAGCTATTTCTTTTAAGGGAGCCTTGAAGAGGGAGAAGCGAGTATAGATAGTATTAATGTACGTAATAGGTAGTATTATTAGATTTGTAAAGATAATATGAATAAATCGCAGTGTACCACGTTAATAAAAATTTCATGAAATTAAAAGTAGTTATCCTTTTTCAACGGTTGTCTTACAACCAACTAAATGAAAAGTAATTCTAATTTGCGTTAATATATCCCGCAGTAATTTCAACAGAGCAGATTACTTGAACTTTCTTAAAAATGAAATTCTGTTTTGTCACATGCAGATATGATTTTAGTAGTAAAATATTCCCTTCTGCCCGTATGAAGAGCGGGTGCGCAGCTATTTTAAAAACATCTCTTGAAAATAGCATAAATGAATTCAGGAGACCTCAAAACGTGTAAATACACCAAAATCTCGAAGTCGAATTTTTTCATGATTACAATACTTTCCTTATATGGTACATGTTCGGAAAGAAATAAATGGTGCTCCATTTCATGTAGTGTCTTAGGTATTTAATGCTGCAACTTGAGCCTAAAAAACAGTATTATGTAGAAATAAGACATTTTGAAACCCAGGAGTTCTCTGCAAACCATTAAGCTTTCCACTTTTTTGATAGTGAATGACACTGACGTAGTTTTTTGAGTCATTATACTGCAATGATCAGGTTAGTACTCATGACACAAAATTTACATTAAAAGTCAAATAAGTTTGCACTTTTTTTTTTAATTCCACATCACGAATAATTTCGAATTACACATGTAAGGAAAATTTTCGTTTCCTACCGTGCGAAGAACGGGCACGCAGCTAGTTTTATAATATATTATTTTAAACTTTTCGTTTTTATAACGTTTTGCTTATACGAAAATATGTCTTTTTCTGGTAGTGGCTTCAATGAACACTGCACTGCTAAAATAACTTCATAGTCCTTTAAGATTTTCAACCATAGAGCTTCTCCTCCAATGTCGGAAACAGCCGAAAATTGCACAATTCGAAATCTGGACTGTAAGGAGGTTTGTAATATGCTAGGGCAAACGTAAGCGAACAGAATCGCCTATGGTGGGGTGCCTTGGACGGATGACTTTTAAGGGGTTCTAACACGTATTCACGTTCCATTTGGAAAAACCTAACCAAAACACCAGACGGTTAGATCGACAGCCGCACGGTACGTTTACACTGCAGCTGTCCACCATGTTCAGTGACTTATCCACTCAGGAACACCCATTTCCATATAAATAATGAATAAATCAGTTCTTTGAACAAGTACAAAACTAGGAAATTAAAATCGTCTACTACTTTAAGAACCTGTATAAAGATATAGTTTGAAAAAACACACACATCTGGCGAAACTAAAGAAAAGAAACAAGCGGACCAACAAAGGAATGACTGTATTGAATGAACTGGTCATTTAATTCATTCCTACATCGTCAACCGTGTTGAAGTATTTTCCTGTAACACAGTGAAAAATAAGTGTTAGGATAAATTGAAGGAAAAGAATTTAAAAAGTGTTTCAAAACAACATGGAAAATTTCATTTATAAGTTTGCAAATGAGGGTTTTTAATCCAGGAAATTAAAATCGTCTACTACTTTAAGAACCTATATAAAGATAGAGTTAATAGTTTGAAAAAAATCTCCTGCAGTTTTATTTTTGAGCTTCTCGGTATTAAAAAAAAAACAAAAAAAAACCCTCCCAGTTTTTATGGAACGCCTTTTGTATTATCGAACTTAGGAATGGATACATTTCTAAGCAATAGCACAAGAACGTTGAAGTTATCTGAAATTGGGGGGGGATATGCGAAAACTAAAACTTTTAGTCTATAACATTTAATGTTCTTGTAATGAAGAATATTATAAGCGGAAACGAATTTCGCCAAGCTGTAAATATCAATTCTTCTCTGAAGACTTTTGCTTCTATGAAATTTGAGAAGTGAATTTACTGTCTACCAGTCTGACATTAATCTTTTGAAAGGAATCCTCAAACACATTATAGTTCTAGTACAGAATTTACGACGGTAGTTTTAAAATATAAGATTTAATTTAGAGTTCTGGTGGTTCATACCGACAGCACTTCAGCGTAGGAGATAAGACAAAATTAAGTCCTTTTATATGTGGAGTTTAGATTTGTACATATTTTGAAACATATAAACTGAAACTGAAATACAAATTATTATCGCCAGCTAACTGATGACAGATTCTGAGGGGTTTTATTTACATCTTGAAACTTTTAATGGCAAATGATCAATGGAACGTGCGAATGTGGAAAGCCCGTCACACACACGAAAACACACACATCTTGGGAAACTAAAGTAAACAAACAAGCGGACGAACAAAGGAATGAATGTATTGAATGAACTGGTCATTTAATTCATTCCTACGTCGTCAAGGGCGTTGGAGTATTTTCCTGTAACACACTAAAAAATAAGTGTTAGGATAAATTTAAGGAAAGGAATTTAAAAAATGTTTCAAAACAATATGGAAAATTTCATTTATAAATTTGTAAATGAGGGTTTTTAATGTATTGCAGGTAGAGGTCTGCGCCGCCGTGCCACGCCACCGCCGCCGGGCACTTGTACTACGCCGCTGCGGTCTAGGCCGGCGCGCAGGCGCAGAACGCTGATTTTACACCACGGCGTATAATCGGCTTCAAAACTTTTTTTAAAATTGTGCCTAAACTTTCAACTGCTTATTTTTTTCTGGATACTTCTTAAGTAACTTTTAAAGATACAATTTAAATTTTTTGAGTCAAAGGCGTAATTTGATTGCTTTAAAAACTGTTTAAATATTGCATTATACCTCAAAAGAATATTATGGGATTGGAATTGTTGTGATTTGGAAAGTTTGGAAGGCTGCGGGGGGAAAAAACCGCCTAAAAGCAAATAATGTATCAATCGTACATTGATAACTAAATGTATCGTGAATCTGCCATATAAACAACATAAACCTATCCGATTTTGATAAAAATAATATTATTTCAGCTTTGCAGTAGAAATATTTTAAAAGTGTACCATAACGACAAGCTCATACTCTGGAGCTCCACCAGTGACCGAGCGGATAGTTCTTTGAACTGGGAGACTAGGAGTTCTCCGTGGTTTTCTCCGAAATTTCTCGTAAATATGGTTTAGACCCCTTAGAAAGTCCCCATGGAGGGCAATACCACCCCCGGCCTAAATCCCTAGCGCAAATAATTGGCCGTAACCTCCATTTGCATTTCTGAACCGGGAGACTGAAGGTGCCTGGTTGAAAATCAGGTGGCGTCCGCCGACCTAACCGTTCGGAGTTTTCCGTGGTTTCTTCCGAAACTTAGGGTTGATACGGCACCCATTAGAAAGACCCCTCGGAGGGCACCCCACTAGAGATGAATTAGAGTTCATTTTTTTTAAACCTGATCCCGAGGACTTTTAATTCGAGCCCCAACGAGCGAAATTATTTAAGTCAGAGCAGCAGACCAAAATTTCAACTAATAGATAAGTAAAAGTCAATTACTTCATTGGCATAATATCATAAATTTTGCCGTTTCTGCAACATAAAGACAAATATAATCGAGTCCGCCCGAGCCCGAACACAACCGTGGTCTCTACACCCCACCCCTCGGCGTAGAGCTCACGTGTAGCTAATTGGCCGTAATCGCACATCATACTCAAGACTAGTTTTCATAAAAATTCTAGTCTTGAAAAAATCCCATTTTAGCGTAAATTTATACATGTGTGTGTGTGTGTGTGTGTGTGTGTGTGTGTGTACGCATACACCCATTTTCATTTTGCTTTTTTTCAAAAAATTTCCCACGTCGCTGTGAATTTCCGTGAGGCTCAGACCTCTAATTGCAGATTACACCGTAGAGCCATTACATTATGACTACCCCCACATATTTCAATGAACTCACCTGAATGACATTAAGCACGTAATTAAGCGGGAATGGTATTTAACTGCTGCTGGAGAAGGTATGCAATCATTCTTGCTCTTGCGTTTGTGAGTGATGGGAAAGGCTGTTGATTTAAGCGAATTCGATGTGCAGAGTTGTATGGCCCGATTAGAGTGCAGATTGTATGGCCCGAAGAATTGGAACGAGTATCTTCGAAACTGTACGATCGAAACACGATCTGCTGATCTTAGTATTCATAATATATGGATTAAAGACGATGAAACCAGCAGTAGACGCAAAGATGTTAGGCATCACCGCATCATCAAAGAAAGAGGACGCCGGAGACTGTCCTTCGTAGTATAGCGAAATTGGTGGCAGACAGTTGCTCAGCTGACAGCCCATTACAATCCAGGTCCGATTACAGGTGTTTCGGATACTGTTCAACGGATACTGTTGGAAATGAGACTGCGGAGTAGACGTTCCAGTCGTGTGTCTCTGCTTACATAGCGTCATTGTCAACTACGATTACAGTGGGAACGGGAACATCGAGACTTAACCACGAAAAAGAGAGTGCCTAATAGGAGAATTACACTAAGATCCGTTCGACCAACTTTTCCTTCAGATCAACTCTCGGCGGATTTTCTCCCGTCGTTGCCTTGACGACGACGATCTCCAACTTTTACCTTTCGGAACGAAAAAATCCGAGTCGGCCGAAATTGCGGCCAATCAGAGTACTTCTTCCTGCTACGTCATAAGCAATGGCGAGTAATGGCGACCACTTCTGTGTTCGAAGCTTGGCAGCTTGGCTCGATATCAGAATAGAATCGCAATCACGCACGTGCAAATAAAATTATGGCGGCATTCAAGTGGAGTTTGGATTTAGAAATGGATTTCATCGAAGAAATTAAAAAGATTAACTTGATAGGGTTCACTTGACGCGAAATGCTGAGTCACGGTTAGTAAAATAATAACCTTCATGCCAAATCAGCGATGTGATGACTATTTGGCGTCGGAGACAGTTTGTTTACTTTTGCAACCCTTAAAGATAACCACGCCTTCAAGTCCGTCGGGAAAGTTGGTCCAGCTCGGAGTTGCTCGGATTTTCCCTTTAGTGAGATACCGGCATTAGTAGGATGAATCAAGGTTTCTCCTTCAACACGTTGATGGTCGTGCCAGGGTACGCCGTCTTCCAGGAGAACAGCTACTCCCCACTCCCATGCACCTCAGAGCTCAAACACTACCATATTCCAATATCTTGACTTTGTGTGGCCGCTGTTTAAATATTTGGTACAACCTGTCTTCAGTTATCCACCAAGAACTTGTTGCATCCATGCCCAGGCGAGTTGCAGCTGTTTTGAAGGCCAAAGGAGGCGCAACGCTTTATTGAGTAGGTGGTCATAATGTAGTGGCTCTTCGGTCTAATTGTTTTTATAACTAAAACATTTTTTTTAGTATTTCCTAATACATTCGCTCTTAAGAAAAAAAGCAAATTCCGTTAGATTCTGACTAAAGCTGTTCGGATGATGATGTCTCATGCAGAATCGGTATCTATTCTAAAATCTAGCTGAAGATAATTTCATCAATGTCGTGTGCATACAGGCTGCTTTTTAAAGCAAACTAATCGAATTTACACATTTTCACTTTGAGCTGTTGTTTCTTCAGTACACTAAGTGAAGTTTGAATCATTACACCGTTAATAGAAGTAGTTCACCATTTCACCATAGAATGGAGCTAAATTAGCTGCATCCTTTCTATGAAGAAACATTTCACCATGATTTGGTTGCATTGATCAGTTTAAACACCAAATCATTGTAATCAAAAATAAGAATTTTTTTCGATGACAAACAATTTTTTTTAGAACGGGTGTGTGGGGACAACATTTAATTTCTTAATGTTATCCTGGAGTAGAAGTAATTAAAAAACGTATGCTTGAAGCGTTTTTCGTTATATTTTAATATTGATGAGGCTGCCGTTGGATTAAAACTTGGTTTATTTACTATTTGAAAAAGCAAACATAAGAAAAATAGAAGACAGACATAAATGCAATCGGAACGGACAACTACCCGGGGCTAAATTACGTGTCTTCAGAGCATTCGTCACAAATGCGAATGCTCAAGTCTTTTTGGCGGGAGAGAAACACACTCGCTTATTTACAGCTTAAGTCAGGACCACGTGATCACTTGAGAAGAAACATGACAGTTCCATTGGCTGATTAGAAAGCAAACATAAATTTAGACTCGACCTTCAGTACCGAAGATGAGGCTTTGGTAGGCAGTAAAAAAGGCGAGGAAAATTCCATATATTGCAGAGAAAACCAACTTATAGTCAAAGTAACGATTTCAGAATAGAAATTGTAAACGAGAAGTATCAGAAAAGAGATTTTTTTTCAAATATCCCTACAAATAATACATGTCATTATTTATCACCGATAATTTTTGAGCTATGCACTACTGTCTTTTACTTACTACACGATCTTCACCGACTGCTTTGGCCAGCACATCAAATGTTGGAAATTTGTCCACAAAGAAAAAATCTTATTAATTTTTGCCTTTTTGCTCTCCTGCTTCTCCTGGCCATATCATGAATTCTAATGGCGCCTCTGTGAAGCTTCTGTGGAGTGGGATGGGGATAATGGATATGTGGCGTTGCTATAGCGGCATGGTGTCATTAACCTGGTATAGGTGTTCTAAGACCAGAGGCACATCAAACAACAACAACAACACTATTGTCTTGTACCTGATTTCGAATGGAACAAATAGTTAAATTTTTAATTATGAAATATTGTGGAAGGAAAATTGATATTTCGTTTGTGTTCTTCAGGTGTAAATTAGACTTAAGAGAAGATAATTTTCAGGTTTTTTTTTTATGAAATAAATTGATCAATACATATTACATATTCTGAAGATGTGAAATAAATATTTATATTATATTCAAGGAAATGGCAGTTGTCATATACTTCTGAAAGTAGCATATGTTTAAGCCAATCTCGAGAATATTCTAATCTGTAGATACTTTATAATAATGTTTATACTTTATGAATGGTTTATTACTGTTTATTAATGGTTATAGTTTATAATGATGATTATGCTTTATAATAACGTTTCAGCCAATCTCCAGAATACTCAGCTCTATAGATTAAAATATGGAACTAAAATTTATATTCTGTTGCTAAAGAAGTCAATTATTAATGTCAGCTTTACGTTAACTTTAACCGCTCATTAATAACTTGCCCATATTTTCCACATCAATCTGGTGGTAAGTTCACTAAAGATAAACGTTGCACACCTTCACTTTAATCAGATCCAATTAGTAACATAAGTCAACCGAGTTTCACAGTTAAGCTGCCGAAATTAAATTCTGACAATGTATCAAAATTACTTTCAACCACTAATCAGACGATTTAAAATTATAACTACAACTGATATCACGAATGTAAGAGAAATAATGGATATCTAAGTGTGAATTATAAACAGTGAGAATTCAGTGGAGTAGATTAATTGGATTTCTGCACCATCAAAGAAGTTCATGAAGCTCTCGACAGTGCTTGTGAGTTATACTAATTTTCTCAATTCCTATTTAGTTTGTAAGGGATTATAGGAAGAACTTTGTCCCTTAGCAAGCGAATAGTGTCTGCTACTACGAAATAAGGAGGGTTTGTTAAAAACGTCATAGGATTATTATGTCTACGTAATACAAAAATCATACTTGAAGTATGACTTGATGTTCCCAAATGAAACTTAATTATACCTTCAATATCGAATTAAAATAAATAAAAGCTATGAATTATAATGAAGGTAGTATAGATGGAAGATTTACAATGACGAAAAAATGTTAATTCTAGATTAAAATAAGTAAAAATTGTAAAATAAAAATGTCAAATTTCCTAAGTAGAATTTCATGAAATTTTCATACAACTAATTTGTAATTTTCTTAACCAATATTAATGCATTCGTTTTTTTTTCTTCAATAAAAGGTAAATATTTTATCCGTTGGTAAAAATGCAACCAATTATGGCAGAATAAATGGGATTTGTATTTCAATACACTACTTAAATATATTTTTATTGTTGTTGTTGTTTAGTAGAGCATATTGTATAAAAACTTTCTATTCATTAAAATTGCGTTAAAGTTTAATAAAAGTCCCTTCTAAGGAAAGCAAACAAAAATTTATCTTGCATAAACGTTGATTATACACTGCCTACCAATAAGTATTTGGACACCTGTGCAAATGACGATATCTGCGGTCCTGAGGTACGTCACAGCCTCCCCCGGAATATATCGTGTAGGAAACAGCATCGGCATTAGTCGCATGCAAGATGCCGCGGAGTTCGGAACTCTCTGATTTCGAGAAAGGTATAATTATCGGGTATCACAAATGTGGCCGGAATGTGCCTCGAGTCGGAAGACCAACGGAACTGGGAGATAGAGACCGACGAGTGCTGTCCAGAGAAATGGACATTTTGCATGGTGTCTGAGTTCGAGGCTAAAATTCGTCTGTTGGCGGTATTTACATCCGCCAGCTCCTATTGAAATGCATTCAGTATCCATTTTATAATTACTGTTTCTCATTATTAGCCGCTCGGGATGAGTTATTGTCTTTTTAATATTTAAATAGATGGTTTAGAAGACGATGATATCGCATTTCGCTTCAAAACTTTGCTAATAAAAAGAATATTAGCCTTCTAAAATTATTACGTTATTGCAAACACTGTATCAATAGTACATCATCGAGTTGATTTTCAGTTTTCTGAGTTTAAAATAGTACAAATATTCATTGAAAATCCCCCACACTTTTTTAAAGTACGATCTTTTTAATTAATTTTGTTATTTAATTATTATTAACATTTTAAATAAAATCTCACAATGAAGATAAAATTCATTTATAAAAAGCTATTATTTGTTAATGACTAATATTCTAGCTTCTTTTGCATCAGCTATATTTCTACTAGAAAGTGTCAAATAATCCCTTAGGTCGAAACGAGCTGAAACCGAAAATCATCATCATAAGATCGCGCACGTGGAGTATCAAATGCCGCCAAATGACGTCACTTGCAAAATGTCCATTCGGAAGAACCGCACCCAACTGATGGCACTCATCCGCGAGGAGTTTCAACAGACATCCGGGAGTATTGTTTCAATGAATACCATCTGTAAGGAAGCACATCTGCTTGGTTTTCATGGTCGTGCTGCTGCCCATAAGCCTTTGATCACAAAATCCAACCACGCTGCTCGTTTAATGTGGTGTAAAGCACATCGAAATTGGACCGTAAATCAGTGGAAACGGGTTCTTTGAAGCGACGAATCAAGGTTCACCCTTTACCGTTCGGATGGCAGGGTCTGGGGCTGGCGTCTGCCTGGAGAACGTCTCCTGCCAGAATGCATTGTGCCAACAGTCAAGTTCGGCGGAGGTGGTATTATGGTCTGGGGGTGTTTCTCGTGGTATGTGGACTGGGACCCTTGGTCCCCATTCATGGTAAGCTCAACGCCGATGCCTACTGCACTATTTTGGATGACAATGTGTTTCCTATGCTGTGGCAGTTTTACGGGTTGGACCCCTGTTACTTTCAGGACGACAATGCCAGTTGTCATGTTTCGAGGTTAACCAAGGCTTGGTATGGTGCCAATGGAGTTCATCGAATGGAGTGGCCTGCCCAGAGCCCAGATCTGAACACTATCGAGAACTTCTGGGAATAGTTGGGTCGCCGAATTAAGGGATGCACTACCCGTCCAAAATCGGTGAAGGAACTTCTATGTCTACTCCAAGCCGAGTGGAAGACAATACCACTAGCTGTAATACAAAGACTTGTGGAAAGTATTCTCCGGAGGGTTCACGCTGTAATTGCCTCTCGTGGAGGCTCTACCAACTATTGATTTTGAATAAAGTTAGTTTTTCTTTTCTATCACAGGTGTCCAAATACTTATTGGTAGACAGTGTATATATATGCTAATTATTAAAATACTTGAGATATTTTATAAATAAGTACTGTCATCCTCGTATCCTCTTTCTTGATATTAAAGAACTCATTAAAACGATGAATGATACATCACGGAAAATCAAGAAGCATTTTACTATTAAAGTCATTTATCGACGGATATTACCTAAACTTTTGTTTGCGTGAGAAACTTGTCAATCATTCAGATTTACTCGTGAATTACCAAGCCACTTCTTCCGCCTGCATGGTGTTAAATAATTAGGGATAAGAAAGCAAAGTTGAAAACGGAATGCATAAGTATCCTCTACCGCTCGTGACTTTTCAGGATGGATAGCCTGATATTTGCAATTATTTAAATTCAGATAGACAATCGCTTTGGTTTGAGAAAATGAGGAGAAGCTAAATCCTTAGTAATTCATATAAAATGTGCTCCAGATACTTATTTTAAATATAATTTTTAAATAGATTTTAAAATATTCTGAGAATAAAGTTGCACTTCGGTCGGGTATAAGGCAGGCAAGTAACTTTTAATGCAAAATATTCTGCCTACAAAAAAGGTAATGGCATTTCCATTAAAAAATCTTTTAATTAATAACGCGAATTTATTATAGGAGTAATAATACGGTAAAATGAAATTTCTTATGTATGCATTATTCAAAGAATAAAAAAATTAAATATATTATTGTAAAATAAGATTTTAAACTAAGAAAAAATCCAAAAACTTTTTCGAATAATTAAATTTCATATACCTTAAATAACATAAAGCGTTAATTATAGAAAATTAACATGGAAGAAAAAGAAAGCGTTACTTTAAAAGAACATTTTGCTGAAGTAAATAGTAACTAGTGAAAGAATGGCATAATACAGTTGGAACAGAAAAATATGTAAATGAATGTAACGGAAGATTTTTTTTTAATTATTGGTATGTAAAACATTTTCGTATTGCTAAATGCATAGTGTTGTATGTTCGTTTAAATTTAAAATAAAGCATTTTTCTTTTATTGTAGTATTATTATGAAGAAATTTTTTTGCTTCTTGAAACTAAAACGTGATAAAAAGCAACATTTTCTAGAATAGACAGGGGGAACCTCAAACATCCCAGATTGGAATCAACACTGGTTGCAAAATGGGCATTTGAATAGTTACTATTTTTGATGGCTGGGATACTTTGAGATATTCATCAAACTGTTCAAGTTTGATTAAGAGATGGAAGAAGAAGAATGAATGAATTTTCATTTTTTTTAATTCTAGCTAATTTGCAGATAAATATCGAATATTATGATATATGCATGGATTTAATTAAATTTCTGCAGAAATATTGACCCCAAGCAAGCTTGGTACTCATTTTATCGACCCACTCACGGGAGGAAAGACTGAGTCAACCTTGCCCAGCCCGGGATTCGTACCCCGCACCCCAGAGCTTATGGTCGCGAAGGTGCGGTTCCGCAGCGTAGGCCTTGGCCCCTCAGAGGGGCTGTTGCGCCCATGTTTGACTTTATAGAACTATTGAAATTTCTAGGCCTATGCCTGAAAAATGCAGCGTTTCCAATTGAAGTATCAAAGATTTTATCAAATTTTATGACATCCCGTATTGCTATTCAGAGATATTTATCTAAATCAGTACATAATCTTCAGAAGTACAAGAGACAATACTTGCTTTCTTAAGACTAATTCTGAAAGTTTAAATGACAATCTAATGCATTATCGTAATCAACAAATGATTGAATAATAAGATACATTACCTTTTCAGAACTAACTTCAAATGTATGCGATTAAAAAATTTCCAACGTCTCTAATAAGATATTCCACTTGCTCTTGTTATTTTAGTTTAGAGCCTGCAAGTCGAATTTCAAAAAAAAAAAAATGCATAAAAGCATATTTTTAAGAGTAAAAATACAAATATAACATTGATGATACTTACCAGCTTACTTTTTGAAACTTGCGAATAAGAATTTTAAATCTTATCAGATCTCATGCAAACGAAATAAGTTAGAATATTTGCTCCATTGTTTGCATGCTATGGAATAAATAACTTCCTTAAGAACTAGTAGTATTGACTTCTAATGTTTCGAGCGTCAGGACTTTGGTAATTTAAAAATATTTTCTCTGTAAATCTAAAATTAGATGAATTAGGATACGCAGAAAAGATTTTAAGTTCTAAAACAAGGCTTATTTATTTATTTTTCTCAGCCAGGGCGTCTAATATTAGTTTTAGTATGAAAGTGATTAAACAAAATTGCGTTAGTATAATTATAGAGTACACACATTTACTTGAAAAATATGCATCGAAGAGGGCATAAGGTAAAATATCTAAGCACGCATGAACACGCATAAAAAGAAATAATAAATGCATGTTTCTATAATACATGTTCCTATTAAAAGAGTGTCAATTCATTTAAATACGAACTGAAATTTTACAATTATTTTGTTATGTTCTTTCATTTAGAACGATAAGGTATAGGAATGGATTTAATATGAATGAGTGATGCATGTAGCTTCATCAAGTATCGATTTATGTCATAATATACTGATTTTTTCTTTAATTTTGCTTTATAGAGTTACAATTATTATGAATACGTATATAATGTCTGTTTTAGAAATTTTACTACAGAATCTTACATGGAAAATGTTTCTTGAAAAACTCACGTTCTTACCATGGAGAATGACAGTTCTACGAGTGACGCAGCATACTCCAACGAACAAACCGTCACAAACTGCGACACTCCATATTATACAGCTAATTCTGGACTTTTTCTCGTGTCCCCTTTTTCTTGAAATCCGCTCTAACGATTTTTTAAATTAATATATGATTTCAATCGGTGACTGACATCACCCGTCTATTTAGGCAAACTCGTTTTTTAAATTTAATCCAGTTTAAAGAGGCGTATATTTAACTCCCGCGTAATAATACTCAAAACAACTTCATCTTAGTAGTGATTATGCATGACCACTGGTCATGCGTTATCACTAATTGGTCACCGGTTGGTCAATGACCAACCGGTGACAATCGTATTTTTAAGTTTCTTGTTTGTTTCAGAATTGGTCGACACGGAGTGGAAGAGTTACCGTGGAAGAGTTATATGCCCGGCTTATGTCAGCAGCTGCACGTTTGTGTACCTTCTATATGCTTTAAATGTCTGTTAAATCACTATTTGGACTACGCCCAAAATCTCGTACCAAGCATGTTTTAATTTGCTGTTGTTATGAATATATATTGTTTAATTTCTTAAAGTGAATATACTAGTGTTATTTTTAATATCGTTCAGTAGAAGTACATTTCATCTACTAAATGTACTTGTTCTTGTCCGGAAGCTAAGCCTCCCATTTTTTTCGTTCATTCTAAACTTTTACATTTTTAAAAGTAGTATAGTGATGTTTTATTTACTCATCTCATGTATTTTCAGTTTCGTTCAGCATTACACACTAAATTAAAGGTAAAAATTTCTGAAATTATAACATATAAGAAGGAAATTGCATTATAGCTCCCATGCACCGTTAATAGAAGTAGTTCAACATTTCACCACAGAATGGAGCTATACATCATTTCTATATAGAATCGATTCACCATTAAGTTCGATTGATCAGTTTAAGCACCAAATCATGGTTCAACGTTCCTCCATAGAAAGTTGCAGCTAATTCAGCACCATATCATGGTGAAATGTTAACTACCTTTATTAAACCTTTCGCTCCGACTGTCACGTATATGTGCTCTCAAGAAACGCACTCATAGCCGGTCATGTCCTGGCCGACACACTGGCGTGCCAGGCTGTTCTCCCGTTCACCCCTGTTTAAATACTCAACAGAACCATTTATACCATTTAAATACTCACTCTACATAACATTGTTAAACAACGCGTTGCTATTTCGGTAATCTCACGGATTTAGGCTTAATAGCAAAAAACCCTCCAGCCCTAGACCGACACATGAGGGAGAGACTGCCGCCCTCAGTCATAAGACCGCGTTTGCGCTTCCCGTGGCGAAGGGGTTAACATTGTATATTGCTGAACAAGCGTATTTTTAAGGTTCTTGCTTGTTTCAGAATTGGTCGACACGGCAGTTTTTTGTAACATTTTTTGTAATATTTTAAAAATTAGGTTTACTTTTTATTTATAATGAATGCCTTTACATCATGATACATGGAACAGCAGAATGCAGAATATTGAATACTTAAGAACATTATTTTTCAAAATTTTAGTTTATTTCTTTGATTGGTAAAGTAGAAAAAAAATTCGATCTTCTCTGCTGTTTCAGCTGGCTAGAAATTGACCTGATTAAAAAAATGTATTATAGAAATGAACTCTACTTCTGTTTGTTTTAGAAAATCCTATATAAAATAATGGAACAAAATGAGTTTCATGGAATAAAATACAAATGATTTCATTTCTTATATATACGTATATATAACTAGTTTCCGAAAATATTGTCTTTTAAACCGCAGAAAGATAGGGATATGAATAAAATAATATTATATATTCTACTTCAAAATCCACAATGAATAATGTATTCCTTTCTTGAAAGATAATTAACTTCCGTCGGAGCAGAGCTTCTTTGGCTTATTTTAAACCTATAAGGACCTACTATATTTTAAATTAAAAAGTCAAACTCCTTTTACAAAATGACAATACTGAGAAAGATATATATGCCTTGTAGCAAAATTGTAAGTTACGCGGTTTACATGGAGCTGTGCATTGCATTTTAACAACAGAAACTTTGCCATTCCTTTGTAAACTTTCAGAAACTTTTACATTCTAACAAATTAATTGAAAATCCTTGTTTTCAAGATAAAGTCAAAAGAATATTTTGAAGAATGCTCGTGTTTAAAATGCACAGCGTTTTGAAATTGAAAGTTTGAGAACTGATCTGTTTACTAAGCTTACTAATAATGATTGATGATTAATTAAAGAAAAGTTATCTGTAAACATTGTTGCTTTCTAGAGTTCACGATGATTTGTGCACTGCAAAAAAAGTGTGAGAAACTGACGTCACAAAAATTGTCAGATAGGACCCCAACTTATTTCTGAATATTTTACAGAAGTCCCTGCCATTTATTTTCGCATACGGAATATTTATGCAAAATGAACTGAGAATCTTTAAAATTTAAGGAATACTTCTGTAAGACATACGGAAATAAACTGGCGTCCTGGCTGACAGTTTTTTCTGTAAATTTGACAGACTTATTTGCAGTGCAGACATTGGGAAGAAAAGACTAGTTTACCATATGAACGTGAAAAATATAAAGTCACAAGATACAAAAAAGTTTAAGATCCCATTTATACATTACTCTATCGGTATTTGAATCGACAGAAGTTGCTGCGGGTATGAAAACCTTCTCTGTGCGGGTTATCTTTTAGGACAGCAGATTTTCAACATTAAGCTCCTATTTACATTAAAGTCCTTAAAAACACATGGAGTTCCATATTAATTATTTTCTTAATGATGACCTCATGTATGTGCGCTAGTCGTCCTCTGCGATAAGTTCCGCGCTCTAGAAAGGTCTTAGCACTTTTTATAATACAAGTACAAACTAGCTCCTTCAATGAGATTATTGACGACTAGTGTGAAAAGAGTACATTGAAGCAATTCCTATCTATATTGCCAAACTCTTACCCAGGTAGCAAGAACACATCGTAAAACGTTGATTGAATATCTACTTTATCGGTTCGTACTCGACAACTGCTTTTTTTCCCCACAGCCCTATGATGTTGACGAGAAATACGCTTTCTGAATACGTGAATCATTCCCGCCTCCGAATGTTTGTAGAATGTCCTAGCCAATCTTAGGAATCTAGTACGCGTTAGCATACATTCGCCTGAATTTGTCCAATCTGTTGAGGGCTGGTCAGAACATAGAAATCAGATTCCCCAACCCCTCTATTGATTTAAAAAATTCTACACTGTATCTGCATCGTTATTTACCTAATGAGAAACCCTCTTATAATGTATACCTTTTGTTTTCGCATGTAGGCAGTCTTCTGCTCTCGTTTACCTTACTTCGTCGTGTGAATTGCAGCTGTTTGTTGTCATCTTACATCCGAAAGTTCTATAGATTAGAAGACTGCAGATATAGACAAGATACACGTTTGGTCGATTGTATTTAAGTCTATGCATCTACATTTTCAATTCCAGCGTTCAATATCATTTGCTTGTCTGTCTGTCTTGTTTTCATGGATTATGTTGGCTTTGCCACTTCTATTTTTAGAGCATGCTGTACCAACCCCAAATCCAGATTAGTTCGATAGCGGCAGTACCTGCCAAGAGTGTTCATTTCTACCACAAAACCCCGAAGAATTCTTTTCTACCTCATTCGGATCCGATAGGTGGCAGCACTACCGATTGTTAGAAAGACTTCTTAATTTTGAAGCTAATACCAAGCAGAAGACCCCAAGGCTTATTTTTGCCACCCCCAGAGGTATCACTTTGTTTGGGAAACAACAGAAAAAGGAGATTCCGATTGACTAGTAATTGTCTGCTACATGTGTCTTGCGATTTTTCAGTATATCAGCCGTCTGTCCCATTTCGCCTGTTATATTGGAAGTCTCCCGCCGTGGCTAGAAGTAGTCGCCCACCATCAAATTGCCCGATAGCTACTGCTGTCGTTTAAAATGCTTTTCAGTTTTTGACACAATAGTGTGAGCGATTCCCAACTACTCCGCCTACTTGTAACACTTTATTTAAGTTCCCAGTGACTAAAACTCTTGCAGAGTAGTCCAGATGGAATCTACAGGATTTACTATTGGTCATATCGTAATTACCTGACGTTGCCAATTATCCGACATTGATATATTCTAATTAAATTTCTCACATAAATACTGAGGAATACCACAAGTATGCTGTTTGAAATAATCCTAGTACTACGATCTACATATGCGCTAATTCCCTATCGTACCTGACCCTTTTTGATTGGGCTTTCGATCCGATCTGCTTCCTCATTCTTCTATTATGCTAATTTTTTCACTTCAATTTTATCCATTTAATTTTTGCACACGAGAACAAATTAATGGGGCGATAACTATAATCTTCACTAAAGTGTTGGAGAAATAGTTGGTACTGCCTCGGCTGAATAATGGCATGCGAGCAAATTGTTGTGAAACACTCGGTAAATCGCTTAAAGTCGCCTGGCATATCACTGTTCTGAAATGTCAATAGACTTTGCCCGAGCGGTCATCCCCAAGGTTGAGTGAATTGTACCTACCAACATTGGACAGGTAAAATGAGAGGACAGTTTTCCGAAGTTTGGCCGTTTTTTCTAGTTGGGTATAAACCCAAAGTGTTTCTGTAAACCGTAAAAACAAGAAAAACAAAAATACATCGGGAAACTGCTATTTCTCATAAAGCTATAATATACCGCGTGCGCCAAAAGTTCGTTACAACTTAAAAATTCATAAAAAAGGAATAAATGAAGATAAAGACGTGCGGTTTCTACGTAAAGGCTTAACAGGAAGTCGAATTTTTTTAGAAACAACAAAAAATTTAGTTGAAAAAGCCACTCGTAGAGGGCGCTGACATTCGACAGAGTCAGCAGTATTATGCAAATTAAATTAGCACGATCGCCCGACCTCAACCCCGTTGACTTCTGGTAGTGGGGCTACTTGAAGTCACTTGTATACCGTTTATACCCTTCAACATCGGCCGAACTGAAACATTCTATCTGTCGAGAGGTTTCTGCAATTCATTCCGGCCTGTTGCATTCAGCTGTAACGCGCGTTGTGAGTCGCCTTACTTGTGTCGTAGAATGTTCTGTAGGTCATGCTGAACATTCGTTATTGCCAAAATAAATGAATGAAGCATACTGTTGTCCTACTCATTGTGTTTCGGGACGTAAGCGCCCTCTACCGGTGACTTTTTTAACTAAAATTTTTGTTGTTTCTAAAAAACATTCGACTTCCTGTTAAGCCTTTACGTACAAACCGCACGTCTTTATCTTCATTTCTTCCTTTTTTATGAATTTTTAAAGTTGTAACGAACTTTTGGTACAAAAGAAAATATGAAAAAATGACTGATTTTTGGTTTAAAAGTACGTATTATATTACACGTGTATGTATTCATTTTTTTAATTAAAAAGAGGTTATATACGAAGTGATTCTGTTCCTCGTACTTCAGTTATCTAAAGCGCTTACGTAAAGTATACTTGTATGAAGCAAACCAATAGTATATTTCACATGCCAAAAATTGCATGATAGTTTTCCGTGATGAAATATTATGATTTTTTATATGAACTAGATTAGGTGTTAAAAAGGAAATAAAATCACGTTTTTGTTTGCATATTTGCCCACTTTAAGAACGCTGGTTTATTTTTAACATCGGAGATCAATGTTTTTCTCATTAAGCTTTCAAAGTAAAACATTCGAGTCACGCACCAAAGAAATTGAGATTTTCTTTAAAATATATGATCTAATGTCATATCCGAGAGAAAGAATTTTAGCACCAAATTTTGCAGTTAAAAATATTATGTCTCTTTCTTGTATTGTGCATTCTTTTATTTTAAGAAATTTTCTATGAAAACTGGTGAATGAAGATGATAGTTTAAAAAAATGACATTCAGTTAAAACAAGTATGAATTTGCTTATCGTCATCGCTAAAATGGACATTTCTATCGCAATACTTTAAAGAAAAACTTTCTTATTTTATCCACAATACATTACAGATCTATAAAAAAAGTGGAATCAAATTCATTCCACATAGCATAGTAGGTTTAAATTATTCTTGTATTATATAATTTTGGTGATAAACATAGTGATATAGTCGAAACCGTATAAGTGCACATCTCTTAAGTGCATAAACCTCTTAACTGCACAAGATATGAAAACCCCGAATTTCTCCCCATTGCATCTAATGTTTTGTTAACCCACATAAGTACACACCTCATAAGTACACAAACCGCTATAGTGCACATTTTTCACATTACAAAAATTGTTTTTATAATGGAAATTTGACCGCATAAGTGCACATTCATCCAAAAACAAACCAAAAAAAAGGAAATTGCAGTTTATTTGAAAAATCTTCAGAGAACGCTCAGTAGAAATGAATCGATGTCAGCTTTAATGGTTTTGTGTGATTACTGTTTCTCCAATAACTTTGATATGAAAAAATATTAATGCATTAACTGATCAATTTTTGAGCATACTTCAAGAAATCTTGTACAGAAAAAATTGGAGGTTTCTTCAATTTCTTCAACTGATTAGTATTAATGTTTACGTGAGTATGTTTGAATATTTAATAAATTATCATCATTCCATTTAATTTATCTATATTTTTGTAATAATCAAACTTATTTTTTTCAAGATACAATAAACGACTAAAATTTCCTTCTATGGAAAACATTTTTGCCTTTAAATGAAGAGTTATTCTTAACACTGAATGTCACCCGTATGTATCAAATACTGAACCTTTTTGCACTTGGAAAAATAAATTGTGATAATTTAAAAAACCCTTGATTGTATTAGATTTTTGAAAGGATTTATTGCGATAACTTTCATGTTTTAACGAATGCAAAATATCTAAATAACTAAAGAACAATGGTATTTTTAACAAAAATACGTGCCATCAATAATTAATAAAGTTGAAAGGAAGATTTTTTGAAAATTTTATTGTTCATTAAACTAAACAGTTTCGAAGAAATATTTATTTTCAGAGTTGTGTATTGCGAAGAATTATGCATATATTTGAAACAAATTAAATACTGAACTGCAACTTAAATTAAAATAAAAATACCGGATCGAGTCACGTGTGGGTAAAATAACCATAAATTTAGCAATTTTCAAATTTGCTAAGCTACACATCTAAAATGATACAATATATTAAAAAATCTTTGACAAGTATTTTACATTCGGCTAACTGAGAGTTGTTACAATTTTTTGTTTGCTTCTGTTAGAAATGTTAAAATTTTCTAATCATTAATTATTTCTGACATGTTTTGATCATTTTACCGTATTTGTCTTTCTCATTGCATATAACACCCTTCGGAATTGAAATCTACATTGAAATCCCTTACTAATTTTTTTTTTACAATCTTCATAAGTACGTTCTAAGCATACCTCACCTTTATGAATACCGTCAGAAAAAACTTTTAGGTAGACTAAAAAAAAAAAAAAAAGACTAAAAGTGTACTGCACTCTACTGCTATTAAAAACTGTTAAGGTTTTACAGACTTTAGTTAAGTCTCTAAACCATGTATAACAAAATTCTAACAGTGATATACGAAAAATGGAAACATAGAATGGAAGTTAGAAAGAATAGCGGAAGATCAAAGTTCAGAAAACATGATATTTGGGAAGTTCAAAATGAAGAAAAGATGGTGAGAAAATATTAACCTATGATTTCGCGTTTGGTAAATTGAAATAGGAATGAATATCTTTTAAAAAAAGAAAATCAAATAAAGAAATCCCCCCCCTCCCCAAAATATAGAAAAATCTAAAAATTTTAAAACATACTTTTCAAATGCACGATTTTCAGTAAATTATATTTAGGATTAAATATAAATAAAAAGAGTATTAAATTTAAGATTTAATTACGAAAAGTTTAAGACAAAGCTTGTAAAATAAGAATGATTGAACAATTTCTTTAATTCTTTATATTAAATTTGTAATTAACCTAGCAATACTATCGCAAACAGCGCATTATTTGAAAATATAATAGAACAGAACAAAAGATAGGGATTAGGGAATACTTATGTTATAACGTTAAGTTTATTTTATAACATCAGCTTGTTAAATTTAATGAAACTTTATTTTGATCTTTGCACATTTTTATTTAATTAATACTGTTTACTATACAAGTGGCTTGAATGTAATTAGAATATAATTCAATTAATTGGTAATCTTAATAAACAATTAGGGATAGATGAATACACTGATTTTTTTCTGTAATATAACCTGCTAGAATGTCTTATTTTTAAGTAAATTTTAAATTCAATGCAAAAACAAATCCTCTAAATTGGAAAATATGATAGTATGATTATTTTTTAAAAATCTGAAGGAAAATTTTATAACATACTTTTTATCGAGTTATTTACGGTTAATTATTGTCTGTTGTAAGTGAGATCATTTTACAAGCGGTGATATTAAGGAAAAATAAGAATAAAAAATAAGAATCAGTATGTAATGTAATATGTTATAATGAAAAAAATTAACTAAATGCTGCATTCATCCCTTGAAAATCAAGAGAGAAAATCCAATTGATACAGTTTTGATTTTCATAAGTATATCCAGTCTTAAATAAAACAATTTTAATTTACTGTGTCAAAAAAAATTGCATACCATAGAATTTTTAAACTGTACTTTATGATTAATGACATTTAAAAGATTATAATTTTTGATGTTAACAAAACCAAGAAATGCGTTAGCTTGAAACATGAATCAGTTATAGTAAGCTTCATAGTTAAATTGGAGCTATTTTTTTAATTAAGCCACTTCTTATTTTAAATAAATCCTTAAAAATTCTTTAAGATGTCCTTTTTTGAATGTAATTGTGAAACTTAAGATTTTTGTTTTAGAATTCTAAAGTATTTATTGGATTTTCTAACTCACAGCAAAAAGAAACAGACGAACAAATGTATATTTTAAATTCGGGGTTTTTATAGAAGATTTTAAAAAGTAAAATTCTACTTTGTGACTGTATAAAGAATATAAAGACTATAATAAGAATGACAAAATCTGATAGATCATTTTGGACTTTTATAAATTCTAGACTATTTTTTATTCTATGCTTTTAAATGGTGTTACTAATTTCAGTTTCCCACTCATATGTTGCTTACTTTGACATACTACTCTGTTCACGAAGTACAATTTTCGATTTATTAGAGACATAACGTTATCCTTGAAAAGGTTTGCACAGTTCAAAATCATTTCAGCGCATATCTCCCTTGTTTAGATTTGGTTCTAACCCACAATTAGCCGTTCACAATATATTTGAAGCATCTAAGAAAAGTAATACTTTATGCTTAAATATTTGACGAATTATTTTAATATAGACATTTTAATGGAGAACGAAAACTTAAATAGTTCTAAATTTACCTTTGAATTATCTATGCTGATTACATGTGTTGACACATGCTATTTTGACTAAAATAAGAGATTTTAAAAATGCAAATAATGCATTCAGTTTTTGAAGTAATCTCTTCTTTTTATGTATCGTAAATGTACCAATAATGCGGTTTATACCTATAGAGGGCCACTTTTAGAAATGAAATCTAGTTAATAATTCCTCTAACTGAAGTTTTATTTTTATACTAAACAAAACATACATTGCTTTAGTTGTTTCAAAACGTGACTTATGAAGCTTTTATTTAAATGCCGATTACTAGTACAGTTACCTTATCAATTGCATTGTTACTTATGCCTATATCTAAATAAATCTGCGCAAAAAGTATCTTGCATAGAAATACACAAAATGTAACGATACTTTTACAACGTAAATGTAACGATAAGTATAATATCTTATTCAGGTAGTCTTTAAGTTTATATATAACTGCATTATACTCTGTGATAACAAAAATTGCTTTGAAATAGTTAAAATCATTGGTTCTATACAAACTATACAATTCCTAAATTACGGTCTGAGAATGTTACTAAACGTATTCACATCATTTATTACATTTTTCTAATTGTCTTTAAACCTTTTCATTTCCAATCTCTATTATCACCCTAAAATACTTTAAAAAGGCTCTTTCATATTTAGATTGTATATTCGTCTAGATAAACTCCTGTTCTGTAATTCAACAGAAAATTGTAATTGATGTGTCTCTATGCTATTTAAGCAATTATCTTTCTCTCATAAAATGTCTTAACACGTTTTCTTTTCTAATCCTACATCAATTTACATAGTGAAGACACTGAATGAACTAGGAATATTTGAAAAAGATTATTCTTGCTCACTTAAGAAAATGGCCTTAATAAAATATCTCCTCAGTCTTATATTCGAATTTAGTTTGAACAAGTACTCATGAGCATGCTTTTCTATAACTTTAAACGGGGCCTTACCATGGCCTAGCGGAGAAGGCACTGAACGCGAGAGACGGCTAAAGTATGAAGGTCCCTTTTTCAGGCCTACCGTGCGGCTGTCGATCTAACGGTGCGGAATTTGGGGCAGTTTTCTCAATATGTAACATGAATAACCTTTAGAACCCCGTTAAGAAGTCCTTCGATCAAGGCACCTCCCGTAGTCAGATGCCCTTCGTGCAGGCTTGCCATAACACAAACACGAACTGAGTCCTTTTATTTGATAGTGTGAAAAATTTGTACATACCCTAATTAAAGTGTGGTACACATTTTACTAGTTGGGAATCTTTTTGTCAGAGGAATGAGAAAAAATTTAAATTTTGCATTGTATTATATAGTTGCGCTGATCCCTGACCCACTGATTCAGTCATTCTCTAACGATTCCGGGCAATCACTTTTACTGCCATTATTCCAAAAAGATTAAAATGTTAATCAAAAAAAGCCTAATACTGTCTACACTGTTGGTGTGATCCGCTTATATAGAGAACAATCTGCGCTATTTTAAAAATCTAAAAATCCAACCTTACCCCCATTTTTAAGTGTTTTTTCGCTATTTTCAGCTACATTTTATTTCCAGAAGTCAAAAAAGTTATCATTTACGTGACAAAATTATGAGTCGAAATGACAACTATGTCATACTGGTATCAGGTTTATCAGCCTTTCAAGGGAAATTTTCGACTCCAACTCGTTTAAAATAGTTTTTTACAGATTACACAGTTTATTTTTTCCCCTTTTGCATGAAGCATTAATATAAGAGGGGGTGTTCTGACAAGAAAAAATCGTTCCCATGCGAAAAGTTATCGCACGCTTTTAGAAGAAAACGTAATTTCGATTTCGGTATATAATAAAAATTGAATGAATATGAAGTAATTTATTTTAAGTGGACGAAGATTAAATATATTGAGTGAAGAACTATTTTTTTTTTAGCGCCCGTTGTAATTGCCGCCACAGCGACTTTATATTCTAGTTTACTTATATTTAACATCCGGTAAAGGTTTATCGATACCATAAAATTCTGTACCGCTTCTTAGGTAACTTTGTAAAATTTCATCTATGTCTATGATCAGTGTATAAGCAATAAAAGCTTAGTTTAGTGTTTTGAGGACACATATAATTTTTTAATTGAGCATTTAACGAATTATTCCATGGTTGAAATACACAGTAAATTAATACAAGGAGCCATAGTGGCTGTTATAACAATGATATAGAGTTTATCGTTTTCATAAATGAAAAAATACCGTATTTTTCATTATTTTTACAAAGTTTCAAAGCTTAGTAACTAACTGTTGAGCATCTTAAAAAACGAGGGCAAGTTTTTTCATACTTAAAATTATTTTGCATGTTACTTTTTAGTTATTTTTAATGAGAATTATATTTTAATTAAACAATTTAATGGGAATTATATTTAAATTAAAACATTACACTCACAGCATATTCACACAACTTGTTTGTCCGAATATGTTTGCTCTTAACAATACATTTTTTCAGAAGCATACTTCATTAAACATCTAACTATTTAAACATATCTTAAATTTACAAAAGTATGTGAAAGATGAATTTTCAGTCTATAACAATTAATGCATTTCCTACAAATATTGCTAAATGAAAACCTAAGACAGCGAGTTGAGAAATATGATGAGCAACTAGTTTCTGAAAATAATCAGTTTCACAATCTCTCATGAGTGACTAATAATAGTATTGCGACGATAATCTGTTGAAAAATATTCCTTAGCAAATAATTCCTGTTCTTATACTGCCTAAAGAATTGAAGACCGCAGTTTCGAAATCAAAGATGCAATTCAGAGTTCTGGATGATTTATAGTACTGGCAGCACTTCACGATAGAAAACCAGAAACAATTAATTCCATTTACGCATGAGATTCAGAATTCAGCATATTTAGACACAGACAAACTGAAACTCAAATGCAAAATATTATCACCAGCGAACTGATGGAAGATTCTAAGAGTTTTAATTTCATCTCGAAACTTTTAATGAGAGGACACGATCAATGGAATGTTCACGGCAAATGTGGAAAGCCCATCTTTGCGAAATTGAAGAAAACAAGGAAGAGAATGAATAGAGGAATGAATGAATGAAATAAATTTCTCCTTTAATCCATTCCTTTGTCGTCACGCGTGCTTCAGAAATCTTCGTTCAGGAATGTCTTCCTTTAACGCAGCAAAGCTGAAGTGTCTGGATAAATCATAATAATAAATAATATGATTAAATAATATATTTGATAGCCAGGTTGGGTAATAGGGTGCATAAAAAAATAAAATTTATAATATCAAAACACCTTATTTTTTTAAAGTTGCCACCTGGTAAGATGTAAAATCTTGAAAAATATCTACCATCCTGGATAAATATCTTGTACCTCCCCCTAAACAAACACGCCGGTTTTAGTAAATTTCCCCATTTTAGCTTATATTTGAATTGAAAAAATCTAGATAAGAAATTTTGATAGTTTTTAATGAAAAAGTCGCCTCCTGTTAAAATATAGATCCTTGCAAATATTTTTACCTCCTGATTAAATATGCCCACACTCCTAGAGTCCGCCTATTTTGCTAAATTTCCACATCTCAGCTTGTATTTTAATTGTTTTTTTAAATTATACATAACAAATATCCAAACAAATTAATGGGGAAATATTTTAACCTTATAAGAGTAAGCTCTTTAGAAATTTAAGTCTCTTACCTAAATACGTTCCTACGACTCCCCACCCCTCCCTCAATTTGCTCATTTCAGATTATCCTGCATTTTTTTAAACTATAGGTATCGGGTATCATATCCAAAGTCATTAGAGAAATACAATTTCCACTTGATACATATTTGCCCTGCCCCCTACATTTGAGAAATTCTTATTTGATATCCCCTCAAATTCGAACTGATATTCTTAATACATTAATCGAAGTTCTTGTGCGTAATATATTTAATATACAATTACCTTCAACAGCTATATTTTATTTTCCTTAACATGAAACAGAGAAATAAGTTACAGGCAGTAGATAGAGTGCAAATTCCTTCTGCTTATTCAAACGAATCATCTTCTGTCTGGACAGGAGCAATGTGCGAATAAATGAATGCGCTTGTATGTTTAACGCAAGATACATGTGTACAACGCTTTTCAGAAAAGAAGAAAAAGAAAACAACATTTCTTCTACTAAATATTAACGCCAGTGACCTCCTATATATCTTTCTCTTATACGAAATGTCTTCTTGAATTTCAGGTTTAACAGTTGTAAATTAGTTATATTTATTACTTTATGATGCCAAGTGCTGTGGTATAAAACTTCATATACAGTCACTCAAAAACTCAGTTATTAATGATAGCTTAAGGATCATTTCCCATTTTCATTAATAACTTGCCCATATTTTTCACACTAATTTGATGGCAAGCTCACGAATGATAAACATTGCTCAATTTTTCTATACTCAGATCCAACTAGTAACAGAAGTTAACTCAGCTTCAGTGTTCAACTGCCAAAATTAAACTCTTGCAATCTTTCATGAGTACTCCCAACCACTAATTAGGCGTTTTAAAATTAAAAATACAACTGATCTTACGAGTCATGCATATTTAAGAGAAGTGAAGAATTTCTAAATGGGAATTATTTACAGTGAGAACAGTGACAAAAAAGAAATTGAATTTCTGCTTTATTGGTTAATCTCTGTGAAGTTGTTTTGCTTTCGAATTATTGTATTAGGTGTACCGGAATCTACAGTCATCATATTTTCGTATGTCAATAGTATGACACGTTTGTGATTATTTAAGCGTAAGTGCTATATCGGAGAGCATTTTACAAAATTCGTAACTGATGAGGGGTAGGGGCCAAAACGTTCTTTATACACATCGTGCGTGATCTCAAAGGAAATAAAAGGTATTGATAAAATTCTTGTTGTAAAAAATACAACATTCACGAACACCTAAAAATTGATTTCTGAGCATTTCGAATAGAATATTCCACGAAAAAAATGTTTTGTTGAATTCAACAAAATTTTGTTGGCACATTTTCAACCGAAAAATTGTGTTGGTTTAAAACAACATTTTTTAAATTAAAAAATATTTCATTGAATTAACAAAACATTTGATGATTTAACAAAATATTTCTTTGAAATAGAGCCAACCAAAAATTTATTGATTGAACAAGTCATTTTTTTTTCAGTGTCCAAGAAGGATTGACGTGAAAAAAGATGGAGGATTTGCCATTTTTCCTTAAAGAAAAAAATATATTATTTATAAAATCCAAGCTTTAAAATTTAACAAATATGAGTTCTATACCCAAGCACAGCTTGTTTTATTAAATCAGTTCTTGTTGAAACTGCATTTGTTCGCCATAAACAATAGTGAAACATAGAACAAAAGATAAATTTTAATATTAAAACAACTCATTGACTGAAATTCCCTTATCATTTGTGTGCATGAGAAACTTCTAAATCGGTTAATTTCACTGATGAATTACTGTGCAGCTTCTGACACTCAAGTTAACTAATTAGGGGTCAGATTGTAAAGTCTCTAACGGAATTCATAAGTATTTTATACTGGTCATGAGTTCTGAAGATGAATAGCCTGAAAATTGTGCTCATTTAAATTCAGTTAGGCAACTGATCTGATTTTTCAAATTTAGTAGAAAGTTAAATGTTTAATTATTTCTGTGTAATTTGCGATGGCTAAGCATTTCACTGGGTGAATTTTAAAGTACTTAAAACTATTCGAAGAGTAAAACTGTACTTCGATTGAGTATAAGAAAGGTAATTTTTGTTATAAATTTGTTTGATAGAATGTGAAAAAAAAATTAATCCTTCTATTGTTAGCATGATTTGTTTATATATATATATATATATATATATATATATATATATATATATATATATGTGGCAAGAACTGGCAGCGGTTATATACTTGCGGAACTAGAGAATTTTCCACAAAAGTGGTTGCACTGTCCGGAAGCATAAGCCGCGAAAACGCGCTTTGATAAACCATCGAAAAATCAAAAATTTTGCTACATTCAAACACAAAAATTTCTGTTTAAAAAAAAACGGTTAATTATATTCCGGAATTGTTGGCAGCCTTGGAAATCATAACAGTATAACCTTTAGGTTGAGCGGCTTTAGTAAACAGATAACATTTAGTGGATGCCGCAATAGGACGGCGGTAGTACCCAGATAACACTTCTTGGATTCTGCCATTGGGCGGTGGTAATGCCCAGAGAACGTTTCGTGGCCGCCGCCAATGTGCGGTAGTAGTAACTAAAGATACATAGAGAGATATAGATATTACACTTAAACAATGAAAAATTAAATTTAATGAAAATGTTTTTTAACGTGTTACTAAGAGAAAACTACTAAAGTCCAGTAATATTCTGTTAGATTTAAATTTGCTTTATATATATCGTGATATACAGCTTTCATCTCCGAAATGTCAACAAGTTTAAGGACAATGCATTGCCAAGTTTGGCGCAAAAAAAGTCGAATTTGAAAGTGCTTTACAATTTATGCGTTTGGCATGAATTATCTTTCTTTTTCAGTTTAGTGTAGAGAGCCTAAATTTTTTAACACACGCACACACACACAGAAAAAAAATTTGTTTGAAAAAAATAGCCCGTAAGAAACACGCTTTTAAAGCAATATGAAGTAAAGAATAAACTTTAAATGTACGCATTTCGTACAACAGCAGTATGATGTCCCAGAATTTGGTAACATGTAATATTTTGAATTAAGTTTAAAATAACAATAAATCGATCGTCAAAAAAATAATAACTTTAACGTTAGAAAAAGCGTGGGAAGTTTTTCACTTACATTTTCTCAGTGACAGTCATTACGAATATAACTAAAAATAAATTTAAAAAATAATACATTAAGACAACTGTTACCAAGCCCCCCACATACTCTGAAGTAAATTTAGAAAACTTAAAATTATAAATACAGTCAGAATTATAATCATTATTTTTTAGGGAAAAACTAAACCATTTAAATCAAAGTTCGCAATCGTTTATTTTTATGTAAATTGAACTTCAGATGTGAATCAATTAAAAAAGTAGATTTGTGTAGGTTGTGTTTGAACTACGGTGATACCAGCAGCCTTATTGATAAATTATAGCCTGCTGCCTAAGTGAAACAATGAGCCTTTTCAAATTTCCAAATCCATATTTATCTCAATTACATTATTACTTCAAACGCATCTGGAGTTCGATTGCAAATTACTGTCATTAGAGATAATAGCTCGTTCTAATGCAGATATAGGGTTAAAGCTATATGTTTGCAATCAGATATCATTCTGACCTTCTTAGAAAATGGTAATCAGTGATATAATATATTTCTACAGCTGTATTTTAAGCACTAGCTCAGAATAATAGTATACCATTGAAAACACACCTAATTTGCACTTTAGTCAAGAGTAGTAAGTCGATAAAATCTGTCATTTGATTAACAATGCACGATGAATTGCAAAATAACAAAACAAATTAGCTGCATTAGTCCGCATTTGATCATCTTAAATTAATTAATTTTTTAGGAAATATGTAAATAAACTTGTATACAGTAACTTATTTTAAACATTGCTGTTTTTAAGTGTTTTATTTAGTACATATCAAAAGCATTTTCTGATACACATTTAATTTACAAGAAAAGGAAGAAAAACTGATGTTTTGTAATCCCCGATATTTTATTGCTATGTGTTTTCCAATTTATTTTATAGTATTCTGGAAATTGAACCAAATAAAATTTCGCCAATGAATATACACGTAGGATCAAACTTTAGTGAATTCTGATTGTGTTTGTGATTTAAAATATTTTTTCAAGAAATTGTGTGATGGGGTAGGGCCCAAAATAATCCCCTAAAGGTTAAAACTTTGTATTTTAGATTGGAATTTTGTTTAAAATAACAAAAATGTTTAAATACATTTTTGACCCTTTGTTATCATATTCTACACTATATTTTGCATCATAAACATATTTTAATAATGCTTTAAAAGCATAATGAGTAATGAAAAAAATAGAATTTTTAGAAAGTGTCTATAGGATTATACCCTCAAGCCAAGTGCAAATTGATCGTTCATTTGAAAATCGAAAGTATTTTTAATTTGTATTTTTATCTGCAAAATCAAAGGTATAAAAGGAATTATGACTATACATAATGGAATAAAATGCATTTTACAATCATATAGTATGCATGATCTATTTTTTGAAAATTTTAAAATAAAAAGTGTCACAAAGAATAAAATGGAGTATTTCAAAATTACAATAAAAAATTTATTGCCGACGAAAAACGCAGAAATAAATTAAATAATGAAATGGGGAGTCACACATTTTGAGAACCTTTGAAGGGCTGCCATGACACCAAGGGCCCGGTAGTGGAGTTTCTTCCGTCGAGGGATAATTTTACCCGGCAATATGGCTTCCCACTTTTGGTCATATTACTGGAACACTCCAAGAAATGTAATAAACTTAGCAAGTATGATTTAAATCCAAAAACATGCTTTATTCATTTCGCCAAGTCATATTTTTACACATTTAAGACTGCTTTTCTAAATAAATCGAAAGTTAGTGCTTTCCTTATAAGAGATATAATAAAAAACCCAATGTTTCTGAAGAATTTTACTTAGACACGTAATATACCAATCGTTTAAATACAACCATTGCGTCTTCTTGACTTGTCACAACTACTTTAAGTGTTACCTGGTAGATAGCGCTATCTGTATGTAAATAAACATGTGTGGATCGTACAACATAGCAACGACGCTTTGATGTCACAAAAGTCACAATGACCATCAGAAAAAAATTCTAATGTGTCCATTTTAGGAATTTCATGAATGCAGAATTGCACATCAGCAAAATCTACAAGATGAAGCAAAAATTTGTGAGGGTTTTTTTTAATTGGCGTGACCTATCACAGCTATGCATCATGCATAGTTCCTGTAGAATTATTTAGCAAATATTAACGTGCGAATTAACTAAAGCTAATATCTCATCAAACGGTAAACGTAATTTCTTTCTGAACATCAAAAATGTTTTAAAAAAATCGAGAGGTACCTAAAGATAAAGGATAGCATTTCCTTTGGATTGAAATTTGCAAGGGCTACTAAGAAAAATAGATACTTTATGTATAAAGTTATTCATATGAAAGTGTACACGTGCGAAATGCAGCAAAATCAACAGTGCTACCATTCAGGGTTCTAAAGGAAGATACGAGGGCCGGGACGCAGATTGCATCTAACCAGTTATCCGTTCACGTGAGAAAATTTGATGATATAAAGTTGTGACAATAGCTGATGCGTCCAGAACAGAACAACAACAATAGTACAGTTTTCAGAAACAACGTAATGCGGACATATATCATCTAATGCCGATCAAGAAGGAACGGCTATGGGCACATACTTTAAAAGTTTCCGCAAGTGGCTCGTTATTGAATGCATTGTACCTATTGATGTAACGACTAGTCGCAGAGTTACGAATTGTTTCATGTGCCGCACCCTCTCAGTAAAAGAAATGATAAAATAACACATCTAGAAATATCTGCAGTACACTAAAGTGTGTAGCAATAGATAAGACTATTAGGATGGAAATAGAGCTTCACTAAAAAGCACTGCTGAGGATGACAACTGCTGGTGTCACCACTACACACCCAAATCAAAATTAATGAGTACCCAGTGGAAACACAACACCTCCTTCACCGAGTAAATAAAAAGAAACGTCAATTGCAAAAAAATGACGTTACCGTTTTTCCTCGATTTACATAGACCACTTTTAAATGATTTCTTACCAAAACACTGCATGAATTTATCAAGATGCAGCGCTCTCTTGAATCTACGCAAAACGACCAAAAGCAAACAGACAGGCTTTCTTTCACAGAAAGTGATTATTTTTCCTGATAAAACCATCCCGGAAATCTCCCCTGTGAAACCCATTTAATACAAGAAAAACATCGAGTGTATAGTCCCAAATTTTCCGACAGTAACAGTTATCATTTTGGAGCGATTGAAAAATCTTTACAAAAGTTTTATTCAGGCAAGGAAGTGGAGGGAACAGTGGAGGGCATTTTAAAAAGCAAACTCACTGATTCTATAGCAAGGGCGTGGACCTGCTGATGAAGCGATGGGACAAGTGTTACACCGTTAAAATTGATTCCGTTTAAATTTCCAACAAAGGCATTACTAACTAGCCGCCTTCGGCGACCAGTTTCGGCCGTCGATAGCCGCTTCACGGTCAAAATGTACAACGTACGGCACACGGGCCTCTTCGCGACCGAAATTTGCAACGTAGTAAAATAATTCTATAACAAACTTTTTCGTTTAAAATCGATACTTTACATCGATTAATCTTTGAATCGATGCAATTGTTAGTAGCAAAATCTCTTTGAGTGGGAGGCAGGGAGATTACCGTTAAAGAGAAGAATAACCTATCGAGATATTTATCACTATATTCATGCTGCAATGTATTGTTTCTTTAAAAACATTTTTCTTTGTAAAAAAAAAAAAAAACTTTCGCTCGAACATGCATTTGTACTTTTAGTTAACAATATAATTCATAGATGTCACCACCAATCAATCTATTACGCTTTAGTGATCTTTCGAACTGTACAAAAAGTTTTTGCTTTTAATTAGAGATAAAAATGTCGTTTTTATCAAAATTTCACATGGCTACCAGATGCACTGGGAAGATGGGTCGATCCCGGAATCGTTACAGACAACGGCTTTTATTATTTAGATTTCTAACCAGCATTTTTACCAGCATGCTGTGCTATAGTTACAGTGACCTAAACAAATTGTACTGTAATTACTAATAGCTGAAGCACAAAATACCGGTAAAAGTAACAACATTTTAATGAATAAGGTCAGGTGGGATAATTATGGCCAGTGGGTAAATTACAAACAGCGAAAATTTTTAATAGTTCGATAAAAGATACATTTCTGTAAACATGTTTCGTATGAAGATTATAATAACTTTTCTCATAATAGTTTTTTTTATTAGTATTAAACATTTTTAAGGTAGTAAAAATATTAAAAATTCACAAAGCTCATTTTTGCAAAATATAGTCTTGATTACCACCTGACCATATTTTATGTAGATTAAGAACCTATTAGGCAAAGATTTTTTATTTTATTTGTTAAAGAAAATTCAAAGATTTTTAAAGTTTTGCGAAGAAACACATACATTTAAAAACCTATATTTAAGTTTAATACCTGTCTTTCTTGCAGATAAATTTCGTTTCATTTGTTTGCGCCGTTCATTAAACGGCATAGACATTTTTTCAATAGTCTCCTCATTCTTAGTAACGAAAACGATAGAAATTGAAATATTTTGATTTTCAAGCAATGTAGATGAAATTTATATGCATGTAATTTTATTTATATGCATATGCATTTAATCAAACGTCTATTGATATTTCGAAATTTGTAAAGAATTCTTCTTAAAAATAATCTTTTTCAAAATGAACTATAAAACATTTTCGTCTAACTCAAAAATAATCGTAAATGCTGTTCAAATCTCTGCTTATTATTCAGAACAGTGATGTTATCCGCTTTCTTATCATAGAATATGATAATTAAAAAAAAACAATCTATGTTATTTCGCAATGAACAGATGATTAAAAAAAAATTCTGCTGCACAGGTAATTTTAAACGAAATTAGTAAAATAATTTTCAACAACTCTGATAAGATAGTCTTCTTTTGTTATTCTGCAGTTTCCACTCCTCTATTGTCAAATTTTAAAAGATCAACTATTGCATAAAATACACACTTACATTGCAAACAATGAATGGATAGGTTAGAGAGATATATAAAGCAATGTGTGTGATTATGTTTACCTGCTTTACGTTTTGCAAATTGCGATGAAATTTGGGCTTTAATTTTTATTAGATGGCATATATATAGGTGAAACAAAATTATGTATTTGTTGAATCGTTTGCATGTTCTGAAATAAACCACTTTCATAAGAATTCTTCGTATTGTCCAGTATCGCTGCAAAGGTCATGGTTTTTGTATTTTCAAAATAATTATTGTATGCTGTAATTTAAATATTTCCAATGTAAGGTTAACATTAATGAAATTAGAATGGAAAAATTTCATATAAATGGAAAGGAAAATATCGAGTTTAAGAAATGTATTTACATAATTGTTTAAAAAATAAGTACTTCTACTATTCGGGTTTGCCTCGAACTCTGGCACACACCCACATTTATATGAAAACATGCCAAAGGTTTTTCGGTGAACAATTTAACTGCCAACATTAGTACTGCCAATTTAATATGTCAACTTTTCTTGTCAGTACAGTAGTTTTCAGGAAATTTACGGAATGTTATAAAGGTCTGCAACATGCCACAGCTTTCATAAGTCCAAAATTTATCTCCACAATATATGTATATATATATATATATATGTGTGTGTGTGTGTGTGTGTGTGTGTGTGTGATTAATGAACAACTTTACAGGTCTTTTGAAGTGAATCAAATTACAAATTCCACTGAATTAAGAAAAATAAAAACAATTTAGATGATTTTACAGGATTTTCATGATGAAAATACGTGTTTGTTTTCCTGCAATTGCTATTGGATTATGTACCTCATTTACAGGAAGATTAACTTTCTGAATTTAATCTATCGATAAATATAAACATTTACTGTGTGAATTAGTAATATTCATTAACCAAGTAAGCAATCAATTGCAAATGCTTGGAAAAAGTTTTTAAATATTTCAATATGAAAGAATTTTATATTAAGTAAATTGTAGAGTTTTATAGTTCTTGGGAAAGAGATATTTCCGCACGAAACTTCACTACTTTCCTAATTGATTAGCTTAAAATGTTATAGGTAGTCATTTTAGCAATTACATGGTATTAAAGCAATGAACTTACCATTAGAGGTAACCATTTTAAGTAGAACACCATTAACATCATTTAAAGTATTTGAAATCACCTTTATGAATAATAATTGCACGAATTTTTCAAGCCCTAATTGTCCTAATTACATTAGGTACTTTGTTTCCGAAGTAATTTTCAAAGAACTTCGGTAGATTGAATTTACCTGTGGAAGCTGTTGAAAGTATTTTCTCGCTATAAGTCAAATATAAATTATTATTTTTGGAGTTTAAATCTCGAAGATGTAATAGAAATAGAAGGGAAAAATAAAATACAGCGTTACTGTAATTTAATTGTTAGATTTCCAGATCTTTCAAGATGTGTTTATAATGGTAACACGCATTTTCGAGAAATGTTTTTCTATGTAGCTATCTACAAATTACATAGCTAAAGAACGCATTCTGCACTTATTATAGAGAGGATGAAACTGTGTGAAGCAATCTTTTAAAATAACTGCCACATTTAATATATCTTTTTAAAATTGTATACACCGCAATAAAATCAGTGTATAGAGTATTTCCACGTGACGTCAGAGAATTTTTTTATCGATCAAATTTTTTTTCATCTTAATACATTTTCTACACGATAACAATTATCTTAGTATTAATCTATATGTAAATATATATATATACTATAAATTGAAATATTAATTATTTTACAAAAATTTTTCAAATATTGCTTTAAAATGTGTTTTACTATGAAATGCTATTTCTAAAAGTTTTAGAAGGTTTGCATTTTTTAAAATGAAATTATGTTATTCGCAGAAATCAAGAAAGTTTAACTCGAGAAGAAATTTCAGCGGGTTTGCACAGCTTCTCTTTTAGCAAATAAAAATTCACTGTTACCAACAAAAATGTGTTAGATATAAGTTTATTATTATATTTTTAAATGCTTCTAGAGAAATTGAAGAAAATTCTGAATGTAATACATTTTTGTTCTCTATTTCTTTTATTCTTCTATGAAATCATCTAGATATTCAAAATATGCTGACATGCACTCAAAGCATGCAAGATGTTGACTTTTTCCTTTTAAGATGCTTTCAAAAGGGGTAATTTTTCTTTCGCGGAAGCACATTGATTTTAAGTATACTTCATGTCACTTATAAATGATAAATTGCTTCAAAAATAAGCTATTGTATTATTTGATTCGTCTGGATAAAATGGATAACTGCAGGCGTTTTTTAAAAAAAAGGTAAGATAACAAAAGTTACTTTTTTATAGATGATCCCCACATAAGGATTTCTTGCCTTTATTGTGTAATTTTTTCGCGATTATAGACATTTAGAGAAATATACATTGATAAAGTAAGATAAATGACACGTAAATTTAGCCTTTTTGAAAGATTTTATTGCCAAATGACCAAATATTAAACTAATGCTAACCAGAACTTCCTCTCAGGATATGAACACAAGTTCCGAGAAGTACTAGTTAGGCATTTTTAGATGGAAAACAATCCATAAGAAGTCAGGCGTTCTGTATATCAGATCTTACACAGACAGCAGACATTTTATTTACAATGTTCGTGATTATTTGATAAAAATTACAATGTTTGTGATCAAAATTACAATGGTGAATATTTTTATTTCTTATTGAAATGTTATTTATATGTTGACCAATACAATTGAAATTAAATTGATAAACATATAAACAGGATATTTTTCGGCAGTAAAAACGGTATTACTTGAAATAATTTTAAAATGCGCAAAAATGCTGTATTTCATTTGTGTTCTCTCATTGGCAGCCGAGTGTTAATAGGAATTGATACTGGAATCTATGAACATTGTTTAGCTTGCATGTGACTTATTCTCAATGATTTAGCCGCAGTTTAGACCAAAGCTACAAGCTAAAGTATCTTTTCAAAATAATAAACAAAAAATGAACTAAGATTTATGTCATTCCTATCAAGAACAGCACAATTTAAAACGTGGTCAGGCGAGGCCTTCACAGAGTAACACTTGGTAGCATTAAATAAGATTTTGGTCCTGTCAAAAGAAAGGCAATTTATGAGTCCACTAGCAAATCTACAAGTAGAGGTCTGAACGACCCTGTCAGTTTTGATGCGAAGTGCGCCTAAAGCTTTCTTGTTGAACTAAGGTTGAATCGAAGGATCGTCCATAACTATCGGATTTTTATTTTGGAATAGATCAGAAGAAAGGCCGGAAGAACCTCAAGGGTACTTTCCTTGGCCAGAATATCGGCAAATTCGTGGCCATAGAATTCGATACGAGCACTCAAAAAACTTACAGTGCATTACGATTTATGGCAATATAGTAGCATCGAACGTTTCAAGCACAAATTAATTAAAAATTCCTTTACAAAATCTCACAAAATAACATTAATAGTGACATCTAGATTTTTTTGAGGTTATACCGAAATGCACCACCAAATTCGGCAGAAAAAAAAGTGTTGTGTTGGAAAGAGTTGTATAATAAATGTGTTTGGCATCATTTATTTTTTCTTGCTCCACTCGTATACATAGAAATGAAGCTGGATATTTCCAATAGCTTAAACTTAAACGTTTCAGTGGAGAAATTTAAAAAGCTATTTTTGTGAACCAGTTCTAAATACTTAATCAACGCCACAATCATAAGAGAAATTAAGCCAGACAACAAAGAATTCGATTTTTTTCACTCACATATTTTTTCTTAACATGCGGTTTAATAGTTCTTTCCTTGTTTTAGAGTTGCCTCCCATCGAAATTTTTCGTAACTTATAGAGTAAACATTGAAACAGCAGATTTACATTTTAAGGTTTGCCTTGTTTCTATAAATTACAGTTAAGTAAGTAGCACAATACATAGACGACTGTAAAATTAACATTACTTTTCAAAATGATAATTTATTTATTTTATTGATATTAAATAATAACAATGAAAATAAACAAAAATAAAGTACTATAGATTTCATGTCTTCTCTTGCTTCAGTCGAATGGGAATTAATCTGATGAATTTATTCTTTTTTTAACTGACTCTTTTTTAAATGATTCCACTTTTATATAATACTAAATAACCTGAAAAAAGGAAAAAAATATAATTTGAAGATTCATCTAAATATATATATATATGTTATAGGAAAACAAAACTGGTTTCCAAAAGGATTATTTTGTATAGCACAGGAAATAAAATTTAGAAATATGTATAAAGTCATGGAATATTATATATGCTACTTCAAAATCCACAATGAATAATGCATTTCTTTCTTGAAAGATAATTAACTTCCGTCGGAGGAAAGCTTCTTTGACTTATTTTAAACCTATAAGGACCTACACTGTATTTTAAATTAAAATGTCAAACTGCTTTTACAAAATGACAATACTGCGAGAGATATTTAAGCCTCGCAGCAAAATTGTAAGTTACGCGGTTTATATGAAGCTCTGCATTGGAGTTTAACAGAAACTTTGCCACTTCTTTGTAAACTTTTAGAAAACTTTTACATTCTAACAAACTAATTGGAAATCCTTGTTTCAAAATTCAGTGTCTAAAGAACGCTTTGAAGAAAGTCTGTATTTAAAATTCTCAGCAATTTGAATTAAATGTTTGGTTATTAATTTTTAGAGCGGTTGTAATCCGTATATCAGGAGTAAAGCTTACTAATGACAAGGGATACTTAACTAATGAAATGTTACATATTTACATTTGTCACTTGCTTTATTAATTTCAAGCATTCCTATTGTTTGACAAATATTTTTTTTAGTTTGTGGACATTAAGAAGAAAGCACATTGTTCTTGAAAAATGTGCAATAATTAGTAAATATGCAATAACACTGAAATTATGAGCCAATCATGAAATAATACCATTATGGATCATAAATAACAGGAACAAACATTGACCAAACGCCAGACAAGCAGAATGAAATAATGTAAACACAAGAAATAGAACATACGAAAAAGGTAGATCTGATTTTTAAAGTACACGCTTAAACCCAAAGAGCGCAAAAACCGATACATTGGAGAGCGATCCGTTTCCATGGAAACCTATCGGTATTTCCGCAAACGCGCTCTTTAAGTAGTCTTTTTTCTGAGAATTCCCCCACTCGCTTATTGTTATATTTCGCTCCGCTCTTAAGATCGAAAAACGCTCCTAAAGGAGAAGTGCACTTTTAAAAAATGGGCCAAAAATCGCTCCAACTGATCGAATTTCGCTAGTTTGGTTTAAGCGTATACAGCAGACCCCACTATAACACATGCTCGGATAAGACGAATTAGTTAAAGAGGCTCTTATAGCACGGTAAAATATAACAGATGTTCGGATTTTATCCCGCTTTAGCTCGAGTAATAATATAACTTTTGAATGGCAACACTAAACATCATTATACTTCTAATATGTGTATAAAAGGCTTGGAGAAACGACCAGTAACTAAGGAGTAGGCATACGCTATTTCTTCTATGTGGAGAAAATGAAGTAACTGTACGCGTTGCCTTGGGGACATAGCTCTATAAATCGTATGAGCTCCAAACGGCTTACGCGGGTTATGCGTGGGGTTAATTCATTTTTCTCCCCATCGTAGGAACAAAGCGGTCGGTGGAAATATCGGTTAGAGTTGTGGCTTCACATTTTCCCCCTCATGCTAATCCATATTTTTCTCTCCTCCAAGAAAAATTGTGCGTAGCTGCACCGAGCAGTCTACACTCCAGGTGAATTACAGCTCAGGGTTCGTACAACATCTATTCATATAACACGGAATCCATCTATTGTGCTATGGGGGGGGGTCTACTGCATTGTTTATATTTAACCGACAGAAAGGCTTAAGGAACTTTTATAGTTCTAACCATCAACTTCTTGACTAAATGTCTTTAAAAAGCAAGTTTTCAAATCAATAAATAAATTAAAATAAAATAAACCTGGAAGCAGTGGCGTAGCCAAGGGGGGGAGGGATAGGGGGTCACCCCCCTGTGAATATTTTTGCCATTCAGAATGTATATTCTTCACTCCCTTATCACACACACATATACATATATGTGAGTTGCTGTAGTCGTTACCCTTCATGAAAAATTTCTGGCTACGCCACTGCCTGGAAGTATGACATAATCCGTATGATGACTGCCCGATTATTTGAAATTCAAAGAAGACTAATCTGAAGATATAAAAAAAATATGCAAACCACTAAACCTCAAATATATATCCTCTTATTAAAAGAATAGCCTAAAAACTTAAAAACATGTAATAATAAAAAATCCAGATAATCATTTGAATAAAATATACCATGATGTACCCTAAGCAAAAATCTCTTTAATAAAATAAAAAACAATAAATCATCAGCTGCTAGTTGTTGTTTAGCTTAATGCTGCCTGGCTAACTACGTACAGACCCCACATCGTTCATACAAAATGGCGATGAGCGAAAATTGAGCGACTTTCATTTTATCGAGTCCCCATGAGAGAATGACTGGCTCAGCACTGGCTCAGAGTCTCTTAATTTTGAACTCACAACTGAAAACAGACCAGCACCTGGACTGGCACCTCCAGCTGTATCATTTGAACATGGATCGAGAACATTGAATCCATCGCAAATTTTCGGTGCACCAGATCGCTTCAGCCCACAGGGTCCCGCCGCCATTCAGTTGAGACTTATTGTCACTCCCCCAAGAGCTTACCAAGGTTGACGCTAACTCCCTTCGCGTGTTCTTATGGGAGCCGTTACTCAATCCACTAGGACTCTGCCAGAGTTCTCCCCTGCCCCCAAATTCCAGATTTATTGTGTCTTTCGTAGAACTTGAGTGACTAATCCCATCCAAGCGTTTCGAGATTGGTAATATTTAAATGTGTAAATTCCGTTAAGAGCGTCTGTTGCTATACCTTTGTGTGCTCAGCAAACAACTTTCGCGTTTCTGTAATGTTCAATGGAACTGCTAAAAGGTGTATGCATGCATGCAAATTTTTTAAACTGAAAAGAAAATCTACAAGGGGTGCGGATACAACTTTTTCTTTATAAAATTGTTTCCTCACACTGTGAGTCAACATGCATAAGGTGACGCAATCACAGACAAATATATTGCGGTGAACACTGTATTTACAACTATTTAGTCATTAAAATATTCTCGAGAGTTGATTAGTATATTAAAAAAAATTTGGAGTGACTCCACTCGACTTTCCGAACACTTACGATTAAGATCATTACCAAGCATTTAAATAAATTTTAATCGATGAATAATTCAAACATACATACCAAATTGAAGCTCGATCGAATGTACCGTTTAAACGCTAGCGCACTTTCAAGAATTTCTCCCCATAGGCCATATTGTAAAAGAAATCTTTGTCGTAGCCCTGTAGAAAAACTATAAGTCCTATAAACATCAAAATCAATACCGGTCTTACAATGTTGGTTTATAACATGTATACCCAATTTGAGCTCAATCGAATGTACCGTTTAAACGCTAGCGCACTTTCCAAAATTTTCCTCCATAGGCCATAATGTAAAAGAAATCTTTATTTTATCCCTGTAGAAAAACTGTAAGTCCTATACACATCAAAATCAATACAGGTCTTGCGACGGTGGTTTATAACATGTATACCTAATTTGAGCTCAATCGAATGTACCGTTTAAACTCTAGCGCACTTTCCAGAATTTTCCTCCATAGGCCAGAATGTAAAAGAAATCTTTGTCGTAGCCCTGTAGAAAAACTGTAAGTCCTATGCACACCAAAATCAATACCGGTCTTGCGACGGTGGTTTATAACATATATACCCAATTTCAGCTCAATCGCATGCCCTGTTCAGGAGCTATCGTGTTCACTCTCATACACACAAACACACAAACAAACACACACACACACACACACACACACACACACACACACACACACACACATACATACATACATCTCGTAAAAATAGCATAAATGAATTCAGAAGACCTCAAAACGTGTAAATACACCAAAATCTCGAATTCGAATTTTTTCATGATTACAATCTTTCCTTACATGGTACATGTTCGGAAAGTAATAATACAGCTTTTTAGTTTATATATGACAAATTTTCTAACAGTTTAATTTCTGATATATTATTGGTAAACTATGTAAAGTGAAACCTGCTAAGGTGACCACCTGTCTAAATTGATACTTTTCACACGGAACGAACCATACCTATCATTAGAAATAAGACTTGTATAGGTTGACGATCTGTGTATGTTGACCAGGAAACTCTTGCACCATACGTGGTCAACTTAGGCAGGTTTTACTGTACACATATATATTAATTATTTACATGAAATATCAACATGATTCCAGTTTCTATAAACGAGTAAAAAATGAATAAATAATGCTCTATAATTACGATATGTATCTTTTTTTTATATCAATGTAAATTAATTGTAAATATTTTAAGTTAGTTTACTATAAAATTCAATGCTTCTCTATCGAATTTAATTTATACATTATTCTTCACTTTCTTCAATTTCAAAATTTTACACGTTGTCTAAAATTGTTTATTAATTGAAACACGTTACAAATTTTAATGATAAAGTTGTTTTCATATCTTAAAATTAAGCGCTACGTTTTTTTTTTTTTTTTTTTTTTTTAACCTATGCCCATAACTAACAGCAATCGAATTTATTTTCCATCCGCTTATCACTTTAATGGGGGGCATTTGCACTTTATAAGTCTTTTAGTTTACTGTATTTTTGAAAGTAAAAATTTTGAAGTCAACATTTATAATTAAGCTTTTAACTAAACCGAGCATATAACGCTGCATAAATTCTAACTGCAGATTTGTTAAATGATGCCTGTAGTTTTCCTCAGGACACACGTAGCAATGCTATAAAACAACTTACTTCGAAATACAGTATCGGAAGAAATGTTCAACGCATAGTGCAAAATATGGTTGCTGTAAAATACGATTGATATTTTTCATGATCGAATAATTACTGTGTTATTGAATTTGGTCTTAGTATTTTTTACCATTAAAATATTTATTTAAAATCCACGTATTTGTGATGTTTAATTAACTTCTTTTTTTAAATGCTATGGTATGTTCTATTTTAATGATATCCAAATAAAATAATTTTCATCGTTAACTCCTAATGCAGCTTTAGTTTATCTATATAATCTATATAAATAAAACAGAGTGTAAACTGTCCGTTTGTCTGTCTGTCTGTCTGTCTGTGTCTCGCGTAGCTACGAAACGGGTGATCGTAGACCTACCAAATTTTGTACGGAAATTCTCCAAGACGGGTCTCGACACACCTCGAAGCGATTTTTTCGAAATTCGAATTAGAAAATGTTTTATTTTATGTTTTGACCGATTTTTAGCGATTTTTCTTGCGTAATACATAATAACGCCAGTAATTGCACTCGCAAGAAAACGATATTTACATCATCGTATAGAGGAGAAAATTTTCTTTTAAAAACTGTTTGTTCGGACTGTGTAACATAATTTGCAGATTTTTGGGAATTTTTCAAATCAAATTAAATTTGACGCTGACTTTCGTAAAATATTTTTAAAACTGCTGCATCTTGAATTCTATCTGTCATAACTTTTTTATATTTAGGCAAAAGACGGAGCACACAATTCTATGACTTTTAAAAGAAGAACGGAGGAAAAATATAAATTAGGAGAATTTTTACGAATTTTTAAGTGAAGAAGGATTTTCATTTCAATCGCAGCTGCTTAAATGCTTAAAAATTTCGGCATATCTTGCGGTTTGGTTGTCTTGGAAACAGTAACAATCATTAAAATTGCCAGCTGAAAAAAAATAAATAAAATTACTTTAAAATAACAGAGTTTTCACATGTGAAATGACGTCACGAGTCATTTTGACGTCACGAGTTTAAAACCCCTTTCGAAACTCAATCAGAATAACGAACCCACAAGCAAAACATACACCACGCATGAAATAATTCCATATTTTATTTTACGTTGCTAGAAAAAGAATTGAATGCTGTTTTTTCACCAGTGAATTATCCAGCATTATTTTCAATTGAGATTTTAAACGGGACACGTTTTAGAATCGCAAGAAATATTTTGCGGTGCTAAACAGGGTCTGATTATACCAAACAGGGACCCCGGGCATTGATGAATTTTGGGGCCTCCATCTATGAAATTAGTTTTATTTTTCATAAAATATGTTTATAAAAAAGAATATTTCAGAACAACATTTGAAATTGGGGACCATTTCGAACCGGAGGCACTGGGCAAAGTCCCGATTTGCCAGTGAGATAATAGGGTCCTGGTGCTAAATAGGCCAATCTGACAATAATTAAGCATACAAATGTATAGAGAGCTGTTTTCGTGGCAATCATAAAGTGAAATGATTATCGTTTATACTAATGCGTAAATTGCAAAAGTCATCAAAGAATAAAAGACTACATTCGTGGCAAATATCTAAGCCGTTTCTTTAAATTAAGTATTAACGTCTGGAAAACGAAAATATATTGTATTGGTATCAATAAAAGATAGTATAAGTAATAGTTAGTAGATATCTAGGGCAATAATTATCAAAGCACAATATAACGCATTAATAAATATTTCGTGAAACTAAGTGTTCTATTCCTCTTACAACAACCATCTTACTTCACAGCTAACTAAACATTAAGTAATTCTACGTCACGTTAATATATTCCGCGGTAGTTTCAACAGAAAAGACTGTAACTGAACTTTTTTTTCTTGGAGATTCTGTTTTGTCACAAGTAGTCATGATCACATTTTGGGAAAATGTTCTTTTCTTGCCTTGCGAAGAGCGGGTACACAACTATTTAACTATAAAATAAAACGGTTCGCCACATCATGTAGTATCTAAGGTGGTATAACTTAAATTTAAAAAATCTGATGTGTCCAACACATGACTTCCTTGCACGTCCATTAGATCAAAAATATTTTCGACGCACTTCCTCTAAATTTATTTGTTTGAAAGAGATAAAATATCAATAATAGTAAGGTTTAGCAATTTCTAGCCAAATATTTCGATATCGCCAAGCTGAGTTCAATTTGAAAGATTTCCTTCTGACACTTTATTTGGCGATATTTCACCAAAAGCCGACAAACTTGAGATAGTCAGCGAGATTTTGGGGATAGCCAAAGTAGTCAGTGAGCACAGACCTTCAATGAATTGAATGCATCTATACACCTCAATGTATTCAAAGTCATTTGGCTCACCATGTAAATAAATTCTCAGTCGATTGCTGTCAAAAAAGATATTGAAAACAGTTAGATATTACAATAGTTCTAAATACAAAGTTAAAAAAATCTACGGGTTAAAGTTTTTAGAGTTATACAAAATAGGAAATAATTTTTGGCGCCAAATTTGGCGATATTTCGGCGAAACTCGTCAATGTCGACGACATTTGGCGAGATTTTAAGCATAAACCAAACAATGACAGATTATCGCCAAATTTGGCGATATTTCGCCAAAACTCGCCAAGAACGATGACAAATGGCGATACTTTGGGCATGGACGAAATGACTGACTATCGCCAAATTTGGCGATATTTCGCCAAAACTCGCCAAGGTCGAGGACAGACGGCGAGATTTTGGGCATGTACCAAACAATGACTGTCTACAGTTGTGTTATAATGAAGATGTCCATAGACATTAACCCTCCAAGCGGCTGAGACGTAAAATCCCGTTATCTGTAAGAGTTGTTCAAAGCGGCTGAGACATAATTTTCTGCTCCTTTTTTTCTGCTTCGAAAGCGGCTGTGACATAAAATCCCGTTACTGCTTACCCCCACTCGCCAAAACACCTGTGACACTTAGATTAATGGATTGCAAAGGAGGGGAGAGCGCACAATGGCCAAAACACGCCTACGATACTTTAATTGTAGCTTTCAACACCCCACAAAATTATTTACAGATGTGGTGACCATATCTTTTCTAACTAAAGAAGAGAGAGGCCGAATTCTTTCGGTATTTTTTCAGATAAGTAATCTTTTGAGCCGGTGTCCCTTCTAAGCATGGTTGGGCATGGGAAATAAGTTTGAATATTTCGTATTTTTCAAAGACCTCCAGGATACTTTTTCATTTATAATAATTTTAAATGTTTAATTAAAATAACAAATTTTGAGTAAATATTTTAATTCTTTCAAATGTTACCTGAAAAGGAAAAGGTGTTGCCTCGAATACAACAAAACAGTTGGCATATAAAAAAAAAAAAAATATTTTATTAGAAGAGACCGATTTAACATATATGGGGTCTTGGGCACACATGCTTACGGATGAAGAGGGGCTTTAAAGAAATGTAGTGCATATTATTATTTAAATTAATAAAAATTTACATGTCATAAAACACTACTGTATAAATATTAACTATGTAACTATCCTATTATATAGTTACGCTGATCCGTGACTCACTCGCTAACAAATCCGGTCCGGCCACTTCCAAACAAAGCTTTTACCATCATTAATCCAAACAGATTAAAAAGTTACTGTGTAAAAATTTAATGAAATTCACACAGTTCGTGCGATCGGCTTGAAAATTTTCATGATTATGTAAAAAATATATAAAAACGATCTGCGCTATTTTAAAAATCTGAAAATCCACCTGTTCTCTCATTTTTAAGCGATTTTTTGCTATTTTCAGCTTCATTTAATTGCGCATTTAATCGCGTTAAGTTTCCAGTAAAATGAAAATCAAACGTCAATAACAGAGGACTAAATTACAAGACAGTCGGGACAGGTACTCAACTTCCCTCACTATTTTTAGGAGAGTCCAATGTCACTTAGGTTAAATGTTTATCTTACATTTCATTGTTTACATCAATAATACTTACTATAAGGACGTTTTGGCAACCAACTATGTTTCCGGACTATTATTTTTCCCATTCCAATTTTAATGAACTAACGCATTATGTAGAAGCTGCCTGGTGTTATAAAATAAAGTAAAGACAACTTCTACATAATGCGTTAGTTCATTAAAATTGGAATGATGAAAATAATATTCTTGAAACATAGTTAAAAGCCAAAACGTCCTTATAGTATTTTTCATGTAAACATTGAAATGTAAGGTAAATATTTAAGCAAAGTGACACAGGGCCCTCCTAAAAATAGTGAGGAAAGTTGAGTATGTGTCCAGACTGTATTGCTGTAAACTAGTCCTCAGTTATTGATGTTTCAGTTTGATTTTACTAGAAAAGTAACACGATTAAATGCGCGATCAAATTTATCAGTAAAGCTGTATTCCGTCCTAAAGATTAAAACAAAATTAAAATAACTAGTTGCAAAGAACAGTAGTCTAAGATAAAATAAAATTAATTCCCAGTTGGATTCAGTGGTGATGATTCCCTTTCTGTGATCTGTGGGTCTCGGTCCCACCATCGCCCATTGCACAAGGGACTGAAAATAGTAGATGGTTGAAGAGTAAAAGTCGAGGGTTCTGGACTATCGCGGGGCAGTCGATCTAACGGTCTAGGGTTTCGGGCGGTTTCGTTAGATGTCTCGTGAAGACGCGGAAGAACACCTGAAAAAATCCTCCGACCAAGGCATTCCGACTTGGCAAATACCCTGAGTGCAGGCTTGCAATAAATGCACTACATTACACTCTATGATCTGTGTGGTTTCCCTGCTCACCTAGCATGGGTCTTTGAATAATCTGCCGGTTTAGCGGAGTGTTCAAAGATCCACGCTAAGAAATTACACATGTAATAGAAGAGGAATCTTCTCAAAAACGTCTTTTCAATAATGAATGATGAGAGCAACCATCCTAAACCTGGTTTCAGACGATAAGAATTATTTAATCAAAATTTTAAATTTAAGAAGATCCATTTTTCTTACAAAATTTCTCGTATATTGCCTCCTGCCGTTGAAACTTTTCAGGATCCTCCACTGTCTTAGTTTTACCCTAACTACAACATCTTTCCAGAAAAACTAACTTCCCACATTGAACTGCAAGATTTTTTGTTGTTGTTTTGGTGTTATGTGGTGTGTGTGTGTGTCAGTTCATTTATGTAAATATGTATACACAGTAGCGGATTCAGGGGAGGGGCTAGGGGGCTTCAGCCCCCCCCAAAAGAGATTGCTAAAGGGTAACATTCTGCTTCATTATGCACTTTGAATATATAAAGTGATCTTTTTTAATCACTTAGCCCCTCCCAAAAGTTTTTACATTGGTTAAGACTAAAATTTTGCTTTATTGTATATACTGTTTGGGGTAAAATAAGCATTTTTCAAAATTTAGCCCCTCCCAAAAGTGAATTTCTGGATCCGCCACTGTGTATACATGCTAGAAAAACTTTTCAACCTGTAAAGAATTAAAGAAATTGTTACGTAAAGAAATACACAGAAATAGAACAATTTGTATAAAGCCAAAATTTTCATCTTAGATTTCGAGGCATTTAAATTTATACCGAATCACATCGAAAGCGTCAGTTTGTCATCGATTTATTATTTTATTATTGCTGCTTTTAATTGAACAATACGAATTTTAATTTCTATTTTTATTCTATATTAGCTGATGTACCCGCTCATCACACGGGAATAGAGATTACTTTAACAATTGGTTAAACTAAGCTGCCAAATAGACGAAAAAGTAAATAAATAAAATTTCCAATTAGCTAAATTTAAAAATAAAGATTAATTTTAGTGTAATTGTTTAAAATATGAAGTTCAAATCGAAGGGCTGTTGCAAATCAAAGCCATGATATATAAATACATGGAGAGAGAGGTGGGGATTTTGAGATTTGATTATTTTGAGAAATCGCAAAATTATTAAATGTTTAATTTGAATTTCAAGTAATTTATTTTTACATATACATAACATGTTATAACTAGCTGCGTATCAGTTCTTCACGACGAAGAAAGTAATGATTTTTTTTACACATGCATTTTAAATTATTCCAGCTATACGGAAACTGAAAAAATGCAAAAAACTTTTACTCGAACCTAGCGTTATGGATATTAAAATATGCTGTCATAGCTAGCTCAATTGTCATACGATGACCCAAAAGCTATATTGGCAGTGTTAACGATCGGGTGACAACCCTTTCTTCTTTCAATACACATAAATTAGAAAAATGTTTTAGTTAATTAAGTAATTTAATTTTTCCTGTTCATCCTAAAATAAATTTTTAAGGAGTTGTAATAACCTGGTGTGCAGAAAGTGAAAGGATTCGTTTTCACTGATCAAAAACCGCTATATGTACGTGACGCAAACGTGAACGATAAATCTGTGGGTCCGCAGCTCCTCTAGCTGTATATAGGCTTGTATACGGACGAAAGTTGCGGATCCGAAAATAACATCCTTTTGGGTGTTGCCCTACACTTAAAAAAAATTTTGTGGATTAGTAAGAAATCTCTTTGAAACAAAGATGCTATAACTTTTCTTAGTATTGCTGCTAAATAAAGTAATGTAAATCAATTGGCAAACATGGCTTTATTTAGTAGTAATACTAAGAAAAGTTATGGCATCATACTAAAAAAATCTGGAGTGCCTCCACTCGACTTTCCGAAGACTTACGATTAGATCATTACCAAGCATTTAAATAAATTTTAATCGATGAATAATTCAAACATATATACCAAATTGAAACTCAATCGAATGCACCATTTAAACGCTAGCATACTTTCAAGACTTTCTCCCCATATACTATAATGTCAAAGAAATCTTTGTCGTAGCCCTGTAGAAAAACTATAAGTCCTATATACACCAAAATCAATACCGGTCTTGCGACGGTGGTTTATAACATTTATGTCCAATTTGAGCTCAATCGAATGATCCGTTTAGGAGCTATCGTGTTCACTCACATACACACACACACACACACACACACACATACATCTCGTAAAAACAGCATAAATGAATTCAGAAGACCTCAAAACGTGTAAATACATCAAAGTCTCGAAGTCGAATTTTTTCATGATTACAATACTTTCCAAGTAATGGAATCATTGTTTCCTAGAGATTTCTTGGTAATCAACTGATTTTTTTTTTTTTTTTTTAAGAGTGTAAATTGTAGGGAAAAAAGATTCTCGACGATCCCCAAGTCTGGCATAATAGCTATAAATCAGTCCCGTACTGCTAAGCTGTCAGTATTCGGCTATTAAAAAAAAAAAAAAAAATCAAATTATTAAGCAGAAAGGCTTAATTTAAAATGCAGACTTTTTCTAAGAAGGAAAGCGTTCCAAACGAGTTAAAAGGTTAACTCTAACAAATTATATGTCATAATATAAATAGGTTTGCAAATTTTTGCGATTTTAAATCGTATGAAATAGCTTCTCGAAATTATTAAACTTCTACTTCTTTTAAGAATATTAAAACTAATAAATTGTTTTCGCCTAAATAAAGCATTGATATAAGGATTAATATATATTAAGCATTTCAGTGGTCCAATTCCGAAGGATTTTTTTTTTTTTTTTTGATTACATGTGGGAATGGCGCCAGTTGTACGTCATACAGTTAAAATTGACAAAAATTTGTACTCATTTTTTTTATAACCATTACCGTTGACAAATTCACAGCGCTTCGCTTTTGATTACTCGCTCTAACTGCATAAAGATGCGCAAAATGATAGAGAGAAGACGTAGGCGACCTTAAAATTTTGAAAATCCACCCGTTTCCCCAAAAATACTAAAATTGAGAGCCTTATTATCGCATGGGAAAATCGGGACTTTGTAAAGGGCCCCCAATTTCAAATGTTTTGAAATAGTCTTCTTTTATATCAAAATTTTTTGAAAAAAAAAAAAAAAATTCATGGATGGGGCCCCCAAAATTCATCAATGTCCGGGGCCCCTGTTGGTCATAATCAGCCCTGCTTAAATTTAGCAATTTAAGTCGCTAAAATTATTAAATATAGATAATTTAAATTGAATTTAATTCATTTAATTCAATTTAAGTCAATGCGCCAGTGGGTCCTAATCTTGCGCGCAAAACTTGGTATAAGCGCTGAGCATTCAAATAATACAATATATTCACATAAAAACGATCCAAAAGAATTACTTTCAATAAACTTCTGCCTCAAGAATTTATGAAACTTCAAATTTCAGTCAAAATCGAAAATTTTCAGATTTTGGTCTTATAAATCTAAAAGCGCATTCAACTTGCGTCAACTATACATGCATTTTTTTATAAGTTCTAATACATATCTTTCAAAGGACACCTCTTTTGCCTTAGAAACTTGAAGGTGCAAGCTATGGTTAAGCCTTAAAAATGACAAAAAAAAAAAAAAAAAAAAAAGAAAAGAAAAAAAAAAAAAAAAAAAAGTGTGTTTTTGTGACCTTCAGTGACTTTGCGTCGATAACCTGCCACAGATTTCTCATATATTTCATGAAGTTCTACCGTCTAACATTATAGATGTGAAACAAATATCATGGCAAGTTGCCCCCCAAAGAGTTTTTGACCACAGCATTTTCTATGTCTGAGAAAAACGCCCACTTTTGTGTGCTGCACAGACTTTTTTACAGGCCCGTAGTCAAAGGGGTGCCAGGTGGGGCTGAGCCCCACTCCCCCTAGAAAATTTCACATAAAAAAAGTTTAATGCAGTTGCTTTGAAAAATTTTTGTATATAAGGTAAAGTTATCAAAGTTTTATATCAAAGTTTTATATATCAAAGTTTTATATATACAAAGTTTTTGTTTGTAATACTCTGTCATTTTTGTTTTGTGTTCTCATCTTCCAAATATGATCCAAAGATGACAACTTTAAATCCATTCTGTTTAAGCCAAGGAACTTTTACTGCTTGGAAGCCGTTTGGACTTTTCAGAATTTATTTAATTATAAACTTATTATGCTATTATTTAATGAAGAGAAATATAGATAAAAATGTTATCATTAAAAAAAATATAGGATGCCACCCCACTTACGTTAGGGTGCCCCCCCCCTGAAAAAAAGAGGGTGCCCCCCTGAATAGAAAATCTGGCTACGGGTCTGCTTTTTTAGTGGGCCATAAAAGATGAACAACTTCACTTTGAGACAAAATATTCTGGATTTGCTACATTAATAAGATTAATAACAACTGGGAATTTTTTGGTAAAAATCTCAGATGGCAATAATCCTAGGTGTGTTACTTTCTCAGATTCGTGCTCTTAATTTTTCTTGGAATTTTTTCGCATATGCAGAACATAAATAAAGGTCTTTGAAAACGTTTATTATCTAACAAAGATTAATATAGATATTTCATTTAACAAATTTACTAAACAAGTCCTTTAAATGGAACATCGAAGAATTTTTAATTTTTATTTTTCTCGTACGCTTGAGATAATTTAAATGAAAGCTTTATTACCCTACACTCGAGTACATTATACTCTCTCTCTCTTTTTTTTTAACTGTCATATTTTTTTGCATTACAACTTCAAAAATGATCGAGTGAAAGCCAAATTTCCTATTTCTCTTTCCTAAGTAACTGTATAAACTTTTATGAAAAAATGCACAGTTCGAAAAAATTATAAGAAATAATAATAATTATATGGAACACTTTGCACATTTTATGAAGGACAGCGTCTTATATAAGGTTCAGGTGAATGGGATATATCTGACATTGGACACTTTATTGAAAATATGTACACGGGGTCTTATCGCATGAGCAAATCGGGGCTGTGTCCAGGTCCTCATCTTGAAAGGGGCCTATTAGATTTATTATTTTTCGTTCATTTCTATTAAAACTTTATAAAGAGATTTTTCAGATAAAGAAGTATAGTAAAAAGGTAATCTCTAATTTTACTATTTTTAGAGCACAAGCGTCACTCTCACTACCTGCTCATTATGAGAGAGGGCAAAAAACAAAATATCTCTTTTTCCAATCTTCATCAGAAAAAAATCTGGCTCTGGGTGAGTGTACATGTAAGCCACCGAGAAAAGAACTTTGGTTTCCTACAACGTTGCGTAGATTCCCGAGTATTTAGGGGGGAAAGAGGTGAGGGAGACCAGTTGGTCAGATTCACCGGACATGTGCTCCTACAATACAAAGTAATTTATCAGGCGGTAGGTAGGCTGTCACATCGGCAGTTTGTTAATTACTTTGTTCCCCACGCCTTCCATGCGGAAATGGGGGGAAGCAGGTTTTTCTTGTGCATTTTCGAGAGATACAGATCCCATACACTGGAACTTTTTTGAAGTTATCACTAGGCAAACTCCAGGCCGCTCGGAGGGTTAAGGTACTGAAATTCTTTTCGGTGGTCCTGTAAATAAACTCTCCAGTAGATTCGAACCAAAAATCGAGATGCACAACTAGATGTTACAACATTCTTATATATGAAATTTCATAATAGTTTTTGAGATTTGAGAGTTAAATATGCACACACGTACACCAAAAGTCGCCAAGCTTGGCGACTTTTGGCATAGTTCTTGAGGAAGGCACGTGACCGTGGTCGGACCATTACCTAACTTATGTGGTAGGACGGTATTGTGCTTGAAATGGATGAATGCCCCTAAAATTGCTATTGACCGTAATGTATTGGAAATCTTTTGAGTGTTCCTGTAGCAGAACTATAAATGATAAAGGCACTTTTTTTAATAGAGAAATTCATTTTCTAACTCTTTACAGCATATATCACTTCTGAGTCGTTTGAAATAGCCCAATACCTCTAAAAAACGCTCTGATGAATTTCGGCCCATAGAGCGTAATGTATTTCGAATCTTTTGGGCGGTCCTGTAGATAAACTATTCAGTCGAATGGAACCGAAAGGGGAGGTGCACAACTAGATGTTACAACAATCTTAAATAAAATCTGATGTGTCCAACACATGACTTCCTTGCACGTCCATTAGATCAAAAATATTTTCGACGCACTTCCTCTAAATTTATTTGTTAGAAAGAGATAAAATATCAATAATAGTAAGGTTTAGCAATTTCTAGCCAAATATTTCGATATCGCCAAGCTGAGTTCAATTTGAAAGATTTCCTTCTGACACTTTATTTGGCGATATTTCACCAAAAGCCGACAAACTTGAGATAGTCAGCGAGATTTTGGGGATAGCCAAAGTAGTCAGTGAGCACAGACCTTCAATAAATTGAATGCATCTATACACCTCAATGTATTCAAAGTCATTTGGCTCACCATGTAAATAAATTCTCAGTCGAATGCTGTCAAAAAAGATATTGAAAACAGTTAGATATTACAATAGTTCTAAATACAAAGTTAAAAAATCTACGGGTTAAAGTTTTAGAGTTATACAAAATAGGAAATAATTTTTGGCGCCAAATTTGGCGATATTTCGGCGAAACTCGTCAATGTCGACGACATTTGGCGAGATTTTAAGCATAAACCAAACAATGACAGATTATCGCCAAATTTGGCGATATTTCGCCAAAACTCGCCAAGAGCGATGACAAATGGCGATACTTTGGGCATGGACGAAATGACTGACTATCGCCAAATTTGGCGATATTTCGCCAAAACTCGCCAAGGTCGAGGACAGACGGCGAGATTTTGGGCATGTACCAAACAATGACTGTCTACAGTTGTATTATAATGAAGATGTCCATAGACATTAAGGTACTGAAATTCTTTTCGGTGGTCCTGTAAATAAACTCTCCAGTAGATTGGAACCAAAAATCGAGATGCACAACTAGATGTTACAACATTCTTATATATGAAATTTCATAATAGTTTTTGAGATTTGAGAGTTAAATATGCACACACGTACACCAAAAGTCGCCAAGCTTGGCGACTTTTGGCATAGTTCTTGAGGGAGGCACGTGACCGTGGTCGGACCATTACCTAACTTATGTGGTAGGACGGTATTGTGCTTGAAATGGATGAATGCCCCTAAAATTGCTATTGACCGTAATGTATTGGAAATCTTTTGAGTGTTCCTGTAGCAGAACTATAAATGATAAAGACACTTTTTTTAATAGAGAAATTCATTTTCTAACTCTTTACAGCATATATCACTTCTGAGTCGTTTGAAATAGCCTAATACCTCTAAAAAACGCTTTGATGAATTTCGGCCCATAGAGCGTAATGTATTTCGAATCTTTTGGGCGGTCCTGTAGATAAACTATTCAGTCGAATGGAACCGAAAGGGGAGGTGCACAACTAGATGTTACAACAATCCTAAATATAAAGTTTCAACATTCAACGCCTAACAGTTTTTGAGATATGCGAGTTTAATGAATTTCGGCCCATTGAGTGTAATGTATTTCGAATGTTTTGGGCAGTCCTGTAGATAAACTATCCAGTCGAATGGAACCAAAAGGGGAGGTGCACAACTAGATGTTACAACTATCCAAAATATGAAGTTTCGACATTCTACGCCTAATAGCTTTTGAGTTAGGCGAGTTTAATGAATTTGGGCCCATAGAGCGTAATGTGGTGAAGTGAAACAGCAGTAAAATATAATTTTGAGACGGTTCCCATGGGAAGACCACACAAGTAGACCGTAAATTAGAAGAGGCGCCAGGCAATGGACAGTCTGGACACTATAGCACAATGAACTGTCAACGTTAAAATATTTATGGCCGAAAATATTTATGGCCGAAAATGATATGCAAATTTGGCGGGGTATATTCGCGAATGATCCACCCACATGTCTGGGATTCGACGAGAGGATGCATTAATTCCCCGAGACGAACAAATCAGAAACTCCAGCCAATGATGTAAGAGGGGGTAAGAAAAGAGGAATCAACCCCGTGGGAGAAAAAAAAGAAAAGAGATGACAGAACGAGTGTGCTAGAAAAAAGAAGCAGAGCAGAGTTTGAAAAAGGTGTGAACGGACTTAAAAAATCAGTGTGTGCTTCGAATCAATATGATCAAGTTGTGTTCAAAAGAAACATGGAATCAGAGGCCAGATGAGGGCTTAAGAAAAAGACAGCGGTTCCAAGAGGACACGCGTCGATCGTGTCTTGTGTAAAGACGGCTACCTCATCAGAATGGTGAATATTAACAGTAATCTATTTATTATTTGCGTCTCAAAACTTTTGTGGATACCCCTTATCCTCCAAAACCACATCTCCCCCAGACATGTTTAAGTTTAAAATTATGTCAATATCGTCTGTTAATTAATATTAGTGGAATGACTAAGAATAAATGGTATTTAGTTGCAATTCATAGAGTCTTTAGTTTTTTTAGTGTTTTGGTGTATGTCAATCATTTTTCAATTTTTTCAGCGTAATACTAGGAGTACTTGCCAGGCAGGTTATGCGCGGCATAATACCACTGTACGATCATCTTAGGCTTTAGTTTTCCTCAAATTTTAACCACTGCTGCAACAAACCACCACATAATGGTGCCGTAGAAAAAAGGCAATTTTATGTACTCCTAGTAACTCAAATGATAGTTAAATTAATGATAATAATAATAATAAATATATATAGTAGATTTTTCAAAAATAAAACAAAGTCTGGGAGAGAAATTATGCATCATAATAACGAAGTTACTATCTTGTTTCTCAGTTTCAACAAAAAAAAAAAAAAAAAACATGCATTGACATTCTTTGAATATTTTATTTGTAATTTGTAAGTGTTAATATACTGCTGCAAAAAAAAAAAAAAAATATATATATATATATATATACGAAAGAACTTTGATTTTAAAGGTGACAAAGAAGGTATTTTTGTTAAAACAATTAATTTCTCTAATAGAAAGAATGTTGTGAATAAGATAGTTTGTAGTCATTACAACGTATTGACATATAGAAAAATTAAATTAAATAAAATTAAGTAAATAAATAAATAAATAAATAAATAAATAAAAAAAATAAATAAAAAGTAAAACACAAGTTAGCAAGGCATCAGCTGGTGTTGTCGTTTGGCTTTTTCTGTTGGTAAACAAACCGGCAGGGAGCCATTCGCATGGGGGCGAGTCGTTCGTTCGGATTAGAGTCGTTCGTTCGGATGTCACGCATAGGATGCAAGAGAAGGGCAACATGAAAAGACAAAAATATGCATATAAATAAATACCGGACATACAACTATAGGAGAGACAATTACATAGTACAGTAATTTTACAAAAAATTTTAATTAATACAAGTTAGAATAAAATTATTGAGTTGCGTCACCAGAGTACCTGGGACGGAAAGCTGCAGATTTCCCCTTGGATTTTGGTACTTATCGGGCAATTGCAGGCAATAACCACGATGAGTAAGACGCGCTCTAGAATAATAGAAGACTATTTATTTTAAAGTAAACATAGGGAGTTCACAGAATAATAACCTATCAGACCGCATGGACTCGACATGCAGATCGGCGCTATACAAAATAAAACGTAAGAACAGTAACGTTAAGTTTGTTTCTCTTTACAAAATTACAGTTAATAGGGCGGCATAAGCTTTCATTAACAAAATAATTAAATAACAATCACTTACCTCTACACGACGTTGACATCCTAAAAAAAAAAACACAGGCGAAAAAGGTGCCGAGTCACTCCCGGCGCAGGAGATAAACCGGTTGCCTACAGCGCGAGTTGAGTCGTCGAGCTGCAGTTTCCCCCGTTTCCAAACGCGCGGATGTATTATACGCAGTGAAAAACCGGAAATTTCAACCATGAGTTCCGATTGTCAAGCGACAAACAGTTTCGCAGCCGGAAGGATCTGCTTAAAAGGAATACAAGAGGAGAGTTCCAGAACGCACGGGTTTAGCGGTGAAACTCTTTTAATGAATTGAATGAGTAAATAAGAACGCATCGATGATTATGGCTAGATATTTTGAAACAGTGGTACGTGAGGTGTACCGTATTAATAAAAGGGTGTGCAATATAGGAATGAATCCCCTGTCTGAGCAAAAATAATAATAATAATAATAATAATAATAATAATAAATTAAAAAAAAAAAAAAAAAAAAAAAAAAAAAAAAAGGGAAGGAAGACGAGTATTTTTTATGATATGCAGATAAATATATATGTGTAACAAGTAATAGACACACATGATATTGTATGTTATTCTTAATATATATATAATATAAATATGGTACTCTAATAATATAAATATGGTGCATGTTGGTACAGAATGTGTGATCAAACATAATAATGTGTGTACAATCCCATTGGTGTACAATATATTATTTTGAAGAAATTGAGAAACAAGATACAAAGGTAACTCATTAATGTTATTAATGCAAAGTGGTTCGGAAACATTATCGATACTGCCAGATTTAACAAAATCTGACAAAACAAACCCGCAAAGGAGAACGAAAATGTTCACGTGAAACCACAAAATGCTTGAGACACAACGGGAGAACAAATGTATCACAACTGAGACTTTTGCCATGTGTAGCTACGCGTGACGGACTATATGGACTAAACTCCAACTACTACACTGTAGAACGTAGCACATAATTTGCTACGTATGATGGACTATATCGCATGGACTATACAGGACAAGTGCCAAATTTTAAAACGTAGCACATGTGTAGCTACGTGTAATGAACTAGTAACTGTGGACATTGAATATTTTTTTTTTCTTGTTTTTTTTATGTACACGGGGGAGAGATGTGGTGAAGTGAAACAGCAGTAAAATATAATTTTGAGACGGTTCCCATGGGAAGACCACACAAGTAGACCGTAAATTAGAAGAGGCGCCAGGCAATGGACAGTCTGGACACTATAGCACAATGAACTGTCAACGTTAAAATATTTATGGCCGAAAATATTTATGGCCGAAAATGATATGCAAATTTGGCGGGGTATATTCGCGAATGATCCACCCACATGTCTGGGATTCGACGAGAGGATGCATTAATTCCCCGAGACGAACAAATCAGAAACTCCAGCCAATGATGTAAGAGGGGGTAAGAAAAGAGGAATCAACCCCGTGGGAGAAAAAAAAAGAAGAGAGATGACAGAACGAGTGTGCTAAAAAAAAAGAAGCAGAGCAGAGTTTGAAAAAGGTGTGAACGGACTTAAAAAATCAGTGTGTGCTTCGAATCAATATGATCAAGTTGTGTTCAAAAGAAACATGGAATCAGAGGCCAGATGAGGGCTTAAGAAAAAGACAGCGGTTCCAAGAGGACACGCGTCGATCGTGTCTTGTGTAAAGACGGCTACCTCATCAGAATGGTGAATATTAACAGTAATCTATTTATTATTTGCGTCTCAAAACTTTTGTGGATACCCCTTATCCTCCAAAACCACATCTCCCCCAGACATGTTTAAGTTTAAAATTATGTCAATATCGTCTGTTAATTAATATTAGTGGAATGACTAAGAATAAATGGTATTTAGTTGCAATTCATAGAGTCTTTAGTTTTTTTAGTGTTTTGGTGTATGTCAATCATTTTTCAATTTTTTCAGCGTAATACTAGGAGTACTTGCCAGGCAGGTTATGCGCGGCATAATACCACTGTACGATCATCTTAGGCTTTAGTTTTCCTCAAATTTTAACCAATACTGTAAACAAACCACCACACGTAATGTATTTCGAATCTTTTGGGCGGTCCTGTACATAAACTATTCATTCGATTGCCACCAAAAGGGGAGGTGCACAACTAGATCATAGAACAATCCTAAATATCAAATCTCAACATTCTACGACCAATAGTTTTTGAGATATGCGAGTTACATACATACGTACGTACGTACGTACAGACGGCATGGAAAAACTGGCCACAGTAGACTCGCCACTGGTCAAAATGAGTTGCAGACGCGTTAATATGATCGTGCATGCTAGCCTACGATGAGATGCATCGAAAAAATTTTTAAAATTCAATTTAGAGGTAGTCAAAATCGGTTTTTATGTCGAAATTTGGCCCCCAAAATTTTTCGGGATCACATTACTTCCTTATACTACGTACAAGGAAGTAAAAAGAGTATGATGTAGAAATGAGACATTTTGAAAGTTAGGAATTTTAGCTGCAAACCGTCACGCTTTTCTTTTTCTGATCGGGAATGACACCGACGTAGTTTTTGTCATAATATTAACAATGGTCTCAGGTCAGTACTTATACTAACTTTACGAATAACGTATGAGAAACTTTACGCCAAGTGTCAAATCATTTTGCTTATTTTGAGATTCCAAATCACTGGAATCAATTCAAATTATATATGTAAGAAAAAGTTTCGTTCCCTACCGGGCGGAGAACGGGTACGCAGCTAATATTTTAATAAAATCAAAAAATGATAAACTAATTAGTATTGTTGACTTAATCAAATGTTGGGGGAAGGTGCCCCAAAATGATCCTAACGGTCAAAACGTTCAGCATATATTTTTTTAAATACAGGTAGCGCTACCTACCGGGTAATACATAAACTAGTTGTTCCAAGTGAAGAAGAAGCAATGGCGATATTTAAGCGATCGGTGGATTACGTATCTGAGTAGAATTCTTTAAAAAACTGGGTTTTATCATCTCTTTGTTTGTTTGTGGGATTACGACAGATTAGCTCCGAGTGGGCTCTAGGTCGAAGGGTGGGGTGTCCTCCGGGGGGGGGTCTTTCTAAGGGGTCTCCTAACCCGTATTTACGCTAAGTTTCGGAGAAAACTCCACGGAAAACTCCGAACGGTTAGGTCGACGGACGCGTGATGGGACCCGAGCCCGGGACCTTCACACTTCGCCCGTCTATCATTTCCAGTGACATAACCACTGAGCCATGGTGAAGCCTGGGTTTTATCATATCTCTTATAAGGTAGGCAGTAACTTTCCTATTTATTCAGAAATACAGTCTTTAATGTACAGAAATGTTACTGAATTGAATATGTTTTTAGATGTCAATTACACTTGTTAATGTTTCTCGGCTTGTTCCAGTAATATGACCTAAAGTGGGTTGCCATACTGCCGGGTAAAATGTTCCATCTACTAAAGAAATTCCTGTACCGGGTCCTAGGCGTCATGGCAGCCCTTCAACCTTTCTCAGAACGCTTGACTCCTCAATTCATTATTTAATTTATTCCTGCGTTTATTTTTGGTCATATTTTTTTAATTATAATTTTAAAATATTCCATATTATTGCTTGTGACTCTTTTTTTATTTTCAAATTTTCATAAAATAAATCATGCTACTACATGATTGTAAAATTTATTTAATTTCATTATGCATAGTCAACATTACTTTTATGTGTTTTATTTTGCCGATAAAAAATAATTTAAAATAATTTTCAATTGAAGGTTAATTTTACCCTCGGGTTAAGTAAGAATTCTTCCAAAAACTGGGTTTTATCATATCTCTTATAAGTTAAGCAATGACTTTCCTATTTATTTAGAAATACAGTCTTTAATGTACAGAAATATGGCTTGGTTTACTGGAATCCTTCAGACACTTTCTAAAAATTATTTTTTTTTCTTTACTTATTGTGCTTTTAAATTATTAAAATATGCTTATGATGCAAAATATAGTGTAAAATATGATAACAAAAGGCCTAAATTTTACTTTAACATTGATTTTGTTTTATACAAGTTTTAACCTTAAGGGGATCATCTTGGGCCACCTTCCCCTATATAGTATATGTATATAGAGAGAGATGCAATAAAGAGGGCTGGGAAATACTGCCGGTCGGTCGGTCTCGATGCTCGCTCTGGAGCTCCGACAACGATATTTCAAAGAGCCCAGCTCGGAGCCTCCGAGCTGGGCTCGTTGAAATATGACCGGCCGTCCGATTTGGTGTAGTAGTCTGGCCGAAGATAAGATAGTTTTCCGAGAACTGGGCAGAACCTATACTTGTGGCTATGCGACTGCCGTACGTATTAAAATAAATACTTCTGGTTTAAATCATATTTTATTTGAACAGCATTTCTCTTACATATATATGTACAGAAAAAATTACATGAATAAATAAATACATTGCTTAAACTTACAAGTATTGGGTGGTAGCATACATTCTCTGGAGAGAAATTTTCATTCTTTTTCAAACTTGAATTCGGTTAAAAGCCTGAATGTATTAGATCATAATTCTGTTTAGTTAAACGCATTTGTTTATAATGATTTAATTAATTGGTATTTCTGTACTTCAGAAAAGTTTTAATGCCAGTTTCATTATCACGTTGATGAAATAAAACAGACAAAAATGACTTTGCCTGAAACAATTTTCATATGTTTTATCGGTACTCTAATACATGAAGAATGTGAAAATTTTAATATAAATAAGTGAAGGGTAGTTGAAAATTTTGGAAAAATTGTTGAAAATTACTGGGAGGTAACTGACACACTTTTTTTTTTAAATATCTAGTTCTTACAGCAGTTCTATCAGAGTTGGGCACACTTAATACATTTTCTAATCTTATTCGTTAGTATTACTCGAATACATTTTACTGCAATACAACTCGCATTAAAATCTTGCTGGATCAGTAGCTTATGTGTCATTAGGTAATCCCAGTGTCAAAAATAATGATTTGAATTACTTTTTTTATTTAGGTTAATTATTACTGGTAGTCATAAATATGAATTATTAAAACTTCTTTTTTTTAGATTACAGAAAATTCACAGGACAATAATTCAATTGATTTTGAGTGACTAAAATGTTAAATTAGTTAATTAGTAAAAAACAAAAGAAATCTATAATATGGGTTACTAGTTATAAAATATTTCATTCATTGTTTTAAAAATATAGACAGAAACAAATGACTGATTAATTCTGATGATTTTTATTTTGGATTGGGTGAAAACAGAGCGTACGCATTCATAAACACATATAAACATATAGCGCGTTCGCCGAGTCGAGAGAACGAAACTAAGCAATTGCACGTGCAAACTGGCGATGAGTAAACACCTGGAATTTTGCCAAAGCGCCAAACACAGTGTGAATTTCTGCTTTCTTCCATTTACGCTGTTTGGAATTAAGAAAGGTTAAATTCGCCTAACTATTGATTGGTTCCAAAAAATATAATTCTTTGGTAACCCTTTTGTTTACTTTCGTTCTCTGGTTTCCGCGAACAGACTATAGGCCATTTGTTTTCACTTACTTTAAGCGACCAAAAGGAAAAAAAAAAAGAAATACAAAACAAAAACAATGAGTATTAACCAACACTTGACACTTCACTTGTTTAATACTTTCTTAATTATGATGTAACAATATGAAAAAGGAAGTACTGAGTCACACGATATGCATAATAAGGCCACCAGTTGCAGCTTTAATAAGGGCACGAAACATGAAATTAATTTCTCCGGAATATGAAATATTCTAAATTAACACGCGCCTGTAGTGCACTAAGCTATTTCCAAAACAGACACGTACGACGCGCCAAGAAGTTGCCAAGGAGAAAATTAATTCGTCATTTGCATGTTCCCGCAGTTAAATTATCAATAACTACCTTTTGAATAAGGCTGAAGAAAATTAAGATAATTAGAATAAACAAACCTCATATTTGCACTGTTAAATCACTCCGATAATGTACAGAATGGTTTGATTTAGAGCGATTTGATAAATTCGAAAACAGAAGTTGAAAGTGTAAGTTACAGAAAATGAATACTGTCGTATAGTGGATAATACTTTGATAATTAAATGTGCGCGTACTTTTTATTTTTTGCTAAGAATGTTTTTACATCTAATCAGTTTAATTAAAGGGAATTTTGCTTTATTCACATAATAAATTACAAATACACCAACTATCTTCGTCTATCAATTTTTGCGGCAATGTCTGTTTGTATTTTTATAAATTATAAAACACAAAGAAGATTCAAAAATAAAATTATAACACCTTCTTGACAAGACGCTCCCTTACAAGAAAGATTTTCAAACATTTTTCCTCAAAAATATTAGTGTCTTACCACGTTTCCCATGGAAAATTGGCATCCTGCCAGCTAAGGCGAATCGAAAATAACCGGTCGAGAAAGGGGAAAGCGAGCGGACGAATAATCGAATGCAGTGAACTTGTCCTGTCTCTTTCAGTGATTATCCAAGTGCATGTCTCAATGAAACCCCTTACAAATAAAGGGCGTGTTCGTTTCCTCCTTTGAACCGGACGTTTACGTATTTATCTAAAAGATGGTCAAACAGGGCTTTATTTCAAGTATGTTATAATCGAATTAGCGTATCGTAAACGCACGACAAATTATACAGTTTGATAGTTTATTATTAAAAAATATTTTTTTAATCTGAAATGCTATAATGCTGAATGCTTATTATACTTGTTTAAATTTAAGTTTGCAAATGTTAAAAACTGGGTGAAGCCAAAAATTAGCAGATAGTGAACATATTCAACATTCTATCGATGCACGGTTGCCATAAGATAGGAAACAATTTTCACGAGAAAATATTAGATATTAATTACTACATATCTCCTATATTATATTCCTATACTATATGTATTATAAACATAAGCATTCATTTATAGAAGAGAAAAAAAAGCACAATGATAATCAGAAGCCGAGGTTCTAAATATATCTGAGCTTTATGATCAGGTGGGTCAAAAGGTTTCATAAAACACTACCAATGTTGCCATTAAAATATTGAATGGGTTTCAAATATTTATTAGGTATGTAGATTGTAAAATACTGAAATGCTATTTTTATGCCTTCCTGAAAAATCTATACGGTATGAGATAAAATGAGTAGTGGGGGTAAATTGGGTAAATACTTCTGTTTGTTTTTAATTGGTATTTCCTTTTTAGCGTATATTTCCAGATATTTGTTGGCAAGATTTGTACTCATTAATAAATAAATCATGCACTGCATTCGGAAACATAAAATTAGATTTTTACCTACTTTTTTAATTATCTTTTTGTTTCTTGTCTCTTAAAGTATAGAAAAGAAACTAATGCATTATTCAAAATTGGAGAAGGTTTTTAAAATATTTTTTTGGATGTACATTCCAGTATGGTGGGTCAAAATGGGTGTATAATTAGCATTATAGAATTATTTAATATTACGCTTCCAGAACTTCTAAGAAATTTTTTGATAAGTAAACATATTGCCTACTACTCTATGAAAATATAGGCTGAAAAAACAATTTAAAAAGAAACTGTTTATATTTTTAATTAAAAATAAATTCCTACTAATCTTACATAATCTTACCAACAAAGAGGCGTCGGAATACAATATTTATCTAAAACCTCCAGAATATATAATGCGCAAACAATCCATGTACAGCTGGATGTATTAAATTCTGAAACATCTTCTATTGTTGCATTTTAATGTGAAAATTGGCGCAGCTAATACTTGAAAACCTTCATTTAATTTTCGATTGCACAGCTCATTTTATACTAACATCTTAACTATCTATAAAGCTTTCAATGTCAGTTTTATTGAAAAACGTCAACGTATTTTGAAGTTACGCTATCCTAGTTTCAACTTTTTTAAAATCATATTTACTTCTTTTTTCAAAATTTGAACACAAGCTTTCAAGGATATATAAGCGTATAGATATATTCAAAATATTAAGGATTTTTTAAAAATTTTTTAAGGGGAGGTCAACATTGAAAATAAACTTTAGTGATGTAACACACGCAATTGTAAGATTTAGGAAAACATTACTGGACCTCACAATGGCCGTATGGATAAAATACTGAACGTGGTAGATGGCTTTAGTGTGAAGGTCTCAGTTTCGGACTTGCCACGTGGCTGTCGATCTAATGGCCTGGAGTTTATGTAGTTTTCTTCACATATTACTTGAATACGCGTTAGAACCTCTTTAAAAGTCCTTCGGTCAAGGCTTCGACCTTGGCAGATGCCCTCATGTGGGCTTGCCATAAAACGAAAACATTACCGAAAATCTATAATTTTCTGGAAATGAAAATCTTGGAAAAAACATGTCTAAAATATTAGTTAATCTATAAAAACTGATATGAACACATTTCATAAATTATCATTATCTCAACCCGTAAAGCTCCAATGAAAATATAAACCCAAGGAAAGAACAATAATGAAATATTGTAACTGAAAAACGAGAATCTAATTTCCTGTTTCGTTTCCAACAAAGTTTAATTAAATGTAGCACGATATTACGCTTGAACACTTCTTAATTAATATGCAGAACACGACATCTTGTGCGTTTAAAGAAATTACTTGCAAGGGAATTAACGTATCACTTTATGGTGTTACGTCTATCAATCATTAATCTAAACGTGTTTAAACAAACCCACGATTGTAAACTTAATGTATGTACATGCAATTTACCAGTTAATATGCTTAGCTTGAACAAATGTCTGTAAAAATATTCTTGTCACACAGTAATTGTTTTATTAATCACTTATGCTAATTTTTAATTTTAAAGCGACGATATTTGTACGCTATCAAATATTTTTTTATCGTGTTACTGTAAATGTGTTTTGCGCAAATTTCGAAAACTTGCCAGTTTTATAATAATACATTACCAAAAATTGGGAAGCTAAATGTAAGTAATTCGAAATTAAGTTACTTTGAATGAAATTTGTTTATGATATTTTTTAATTGGAGTAATTAAATTTATTAATAGAAGAAATAAAAACGTAACTTATAAAATTTAAATTTAAATTAGCGTTTAGTCTAAGACTAAAAAAATGTAAAAGTTTTTACCTCTTTCAAAATAATAATAATAATAATTCTCGTAGTATTTAGCTGTTCCCTTTAGTATTTGTAAAAGCATATTTATTACAGATTATCTTCCTTTGTCGTTAGAACAAAAGAGCTCTGGAAGTTTTCTATACTATTAAAATCTGTGCGCGTCTGTCTGTGTGTGTGTGTGTGTGTGTAACATCATCTCCTCCTAAACGGCTGGGAGTTAAGTTTCGAACGAGGTATCCACTTATTCGGAAAATTTCGAGAAAGAAACTCCGCTAATTTAAATTTCGAAATTCGAATTAGTTTAGGAGATATTGATAAAAACCCCCGTCAAAAACACTAATTTTTGCTCTCCGCAACTCCGCGATTGTAACCCCTGTAATGAAAATGTGAGAAATAAGCATCAAGGTTGCCATGTTTGGCGAATTTATTAAATGATTTACACTCTTGCATTAAAAATAAAGGAATAATACTTTTTTCTGTTTCGAATATTTGCTAGGTTATTTTTTAATTAAAATATCGTCTGCGTGGAAAATCAGAGCAGGAATTCTATATTTTTTATACGCAAAAGAAAAAGGATTTGTAAATTTCAGAGACTGAAGTATATAACTTTATAATTTGGCGAAAAAAAATTGGCTTATATGCCGATTTTTGAGAAAGTGGATTCTAGTGGTTTGCACAGTTTTAGGCTTGGCGCAATTTACTGAGAGCGTAAAGAAATAGTATTTTTAAAAACAAGTGTAGGTTTTACTAGAATTTAGCCTGAAATTTTAATTTTCTGTTAAGAAATAATGCAGTTATTAAGGCGATTTTAAATGATTTTCATCAAGTTAAATAAATTGATTTAAGTTAGGGAAACCCCGCCAAATTTCAGAAAATTAAACTTTTTCATTTGTATTGCTAATTCTATGCCCCGATTGAAATGAGTTGGTGTTACGAGCGTATGAATAGATAATATTTTTTAATCCCGCCAAACAAGGTGTAATAAAATAGGAAGTCTTTATAAATACGAATGCTGTTTGAGATGAATGAGAATATTTTTTAAACCCAGTTAGACTAGCTGGTAATGCTTTTAAATTATTGCATTTATTGTTAAGTTTAATGTGTGATTCATTTTGGCTATTTGCCATCGACTGCCGACGTTAATTACGCCAAAATGGCAGTTCTAGCAAAGTAAACATTAATAAATTATTTCATATTCTATTTTTAATACTGCTACAGTTTCCGTAGCAACGGAATCCATTGTTGCCACTTAAGTTGTTCAATTTAATAATTAAGTGAAACCACTCATTTCTACAGCTCTTAAAACCCAAAAAAGTGAAAACGCATTAAATATGAAACAAATAGAATTTTAACATATTTGCGCATTAAAAATAATCGAAGTTTTTTCAGGCACTTCTGCATATTTTTCATTTTATTTCCTTCGCGTGTGACGTCATTTTCACGAAAATTGTCTTCTGTTTTGCTGTCAGATTATCCGGAGAAGCACATTACACGCTAACGCTAACGTATGTGCTGCTTCGCCGGACATAAGGAAGCAATTTGACGGGTGCGTATTTGCCTAACCCCTCTGTGTGTCTAAATTGAAGCAATGAAACTTTGTAGGCGTTTTTTTTTAAAACTAGAAAAAGGCAGATTAACGTCGTTAACGTGGAAGAAGCGATATGGAAAACTATTTAATTGGTAGCCGTAATGCGAAATGATAATCGATTATTCACATGCGCAAAGCAACAAAATTTCTAAAGTATGAAAAGTCAGGAATATGAAATGAAAATCCAAAATAAATCACCAGAGACTATAGGATAAGCATCGTGTACGAGAATGATATTGCAATCATGTACATAACAAAGGCGCTTGCAAGGAATACAAAATATAATATGAAATTAATTGCTCTCTCTTCCCATGGCGCTTGTGGAATCTTTCCGAATAACGGGATCCGATGTGCTTAGAATATTTCATATAAATTACTTATATGTTAAAGTTCTATTTATTTTTTCATACATATTCCAGTTACAAGACCTAGAGCTCTAGAAACGATTTTAGATTTTGTGTAATATTGAATTTGATACTATGCAATTAATCTATGTTAAAAATAAAATTTGAAATTAGTTATTTATTTAGTGTGAATTGGCAGTGAGATCAACGTTAGTTTTATGTAACAAGTGTGCTACTGTATTAAGAGTTCAGTAAGGGTAATAAGCTTTTCTGCTTAAGTTACGTCACAAATTTTTTCATTTACGAAAGCGACAAGATCTTCACGGAAACAGGATGCATTTTTGGTTTCTGAACGTACAATGTGCATCGATTGTTTCGAGTAGGTTTTTTAAATTTGAGTAAAATTTAATAAAGTCATCTGCAACATAACTGTGCTAATGCATTGTCCACGCTTTACGAAATGCAAGGTAAGATAAAATAGTATTCAACATGATGTAATGTTATTCATATTGTACGTATGAATGCTATAAATTAAACCTAAAAAAGAGAATTATATGATGTAGAAATAGTGCATTCTTCGAAAGAGAAACGTTTCGTCTGCATACCGTAAAATTTTTACTTTTCTGATGGCCCGTGACAATGACGTAGTTTTTGTGTCATCATGTTGCAATCGTCTCAAATTTCCCTCATGGAGTCAGCTTCTCGCCAGAATTCCAGCAATTTTTCACTATTAGAGATTCCTATCACTGGGTTTAATTCGAATTATATGTGTAAGGAAAATATTCGTCTCCTACCGTGCGGAGAACGGGTAAGAAGCTAGTCCTTTAATAAATTTCGAATGCCATCAAATTCACTTGAATTTTTTTTTTTTTTAGAACGAACGCATCTTTTAAGGCAACAATCATTCTCTTTTTAATTTATAAAATGAACTCGTGCTCAGTGTAAGTATCAGCATGTTTTTAAATGCAGTTAAGAAAGCCTGGTGAATTAAACGACTAGATCGTAGAAAAGAACTGCTGAGAAAATATTTCTGTTCGGATTTCAAAATAAAGATATGGAGAACTTTGGCAAAATTGATGCTGTTGACATTCATATTTGCAGTAGCATTCAGATTAGGTGTCATTTAAGTAGTTAAAAATAAATAATTAGATGCCAGTGGATCAGTGGTTTAGGATGCAACTGCAGAGATCTATGAAATATCAGTTTTATTAACACACAATTCCAGGTTTAAAAATGTTGAAAGAATATTTTATGATATTTGTCTCAAAATAAGTAACATCTTTTAAATAAGTAGTACACAATTCCAAGTTTTTAATATTCTTATTTAGTTCATTTAAACACTGTAAGTTTACATCATAATGCAAATATTCCGTAGTGTTCATCGGTCATTTAGGCATGTTCAGTTACGAAAAACAAGTAAGAAATTATCATAGGAGAAGAGACGACAATATTTCTTAAGTAAAAAGGATTTTATTTTATATAGTTTTCTACAGCTAGTTTTTATTTCAAAAACCGCTCTGTTCTATTTTATTTTTTTAATTTACGTCATCGAGAGTTAGAATTATTTAGTTAACTTAAAATTTTATTTTCATATTAAATCTTTTTATTCAAAAACAAGATTATCATACAAAATTCTAAATCCGTCTCTGTAAACCTGTAAAACATTTTAAAGCCACCTCACACATCATCAAAAATATTATAAACACAACAGACTCTGTAAACCGTTAACTACCTTTTACGTTTCAGACAGCAATAAAAATACGAAACGCTCAATATCTTAAATTTTATGGCTCAAATAATTAAGAATGTAGGAAGCTTTTGGCACATTTTTAAGTGAGCTTTTTTATTTTGATAATTTATTTTATTGCCCCATAAAGTTCCCTCTAAATTAAAAAAAAACTTATGCAAGTAAAAGAATATGCAAGTAAAAGAAGTGCTTTCGATTTTATTGCCAAGAAGTTGATGAAAAATTGCTGAGATTTCAATAATGGTTTAAGAAAATGTTCAAATCCTATTTCATAATTAAATTACATTTTTAACGTATTTTTATTTTCCATTAAATCTGTTTGGAGTTCCCTTTCATTTATGAATGTCAAATAACTTAATCTTTGGGCTTCAAGATAAAACATAATTGATAAGCTTACCGTGTATTATTTCGGAACCATAAGCTAGAAAGCTATATTTATGTAAATTACTTAGAAAAGTAAAATTTTATTCGTTGACTTTTTAGAAATTTAGGATACATTTATTTATTTATTTTTCTGTTGTGGGGGGGAGAGGAAGTAGTTTAAAAAGAGCTTAGTTGACCTGAAAACATGTACTATAAAGGAAAACCTTACTTTTGATGGGGCTAATTTGAAGGGGCTTGAGTTAATTTGATTTAAGAAAAATGTACAGCATACTATTATGTTATCAAATAACACTTCATTTTATTGCTTTAGGTAATATGCATACTTTTTTAAATACCGGGTGATCCAAAAGTCAGGACAAACTTTAAAAATTAATAATTCAAAAACGAATCAAGATACAAATATACAGTTTGCACCAAACGGATGGAAAGAAACCGGGTTTTGCGTGGCAACGAAACGAAAATAGTTCTCTTGGTGTCCAACAGGTTGCGCTGTCGGATTTCTGATATAGGATTATGCAAAGCGACAAGCGATATAAAAGGGAGCAACTGGAACAGCTAATGGTAGTCGAAGCTTATACGCATGAAAATGCTGTCCATACTTGAGAAAGCCCTCTTAGTCAAACTTTATTATAAGAATGCGGAAAGTGCCACAGCGGCATTGCGAGCATATCGCTACATGAAGGGCATGAGAGGCAGAAAAGAACCAATAAAGCCTTCTGTATTGATCAAAATGATGAAGAAATTTGAATCTACCGGATCTTTGGCATCACGTGCAAGAAGTGGTCGTCCCTCAACAGCCACTGCTGTTGTCACGACGGTGGAGCAGATGGTGCAATCCATGTCGGCGATTTCGGAACATGGGGAGAGCAGTGCCCACGTTTCGAGGCAGACAGGAGCGTCGTAGGGAAGCGTGTGGAGAGCACTGCGAATAACTCTGAAACGGTATCCCTAGAAGTTGCAACATAACCAAGAACTGAAACCTCCTGACTCTCGCCGAGATTTTGTCAATTGGGTATTCAATAAAATGGAAGGTTTGTGTGATTATGGCAACGCTTCACTAGGGCGATCTGCCAAAGGGGGGTGCCTTGGTAGAAGGGCTTTTTAAGGGTTTCTAACGCGTATTCATGTTACACCTGAAGGCAATAAAATGAAAGAGCAGCACGATAATAATTATGATAATCTTTCCAAAGCACAGTGTGAACTAGCTTCACACTGTGCTTTGGAAAGATGAGGCGCTTTTCACACTTTCTAGCGCTGCTAACACCCACAATTGTCGAGTGTGGACCACAGAAAATCCACATGCATTTGTTGAGGTGCCCTTGCAACAGCCTAAAGTGACAGTCTGGTGTGGCTTCACTGCTGGTTTTATAATTGGTAAATTGTTTTTCCGAAGAAGTCACACAGACGGGTTTCAAAACAGTTTCAGTCACTGGTCAGCGATATGCAGCACTGTTACAGAACAACATTATTCCTGAACTACAAGCGCGGCAGGCACTTCAAACAGTCACCTTTATTCAAGATGGAGCACCACCTCATATTGCTCTGCCTTTGCAACATCTGCTACATTCAACATTTGGGGAGGATTGCATTATCAGTCGCTGCTTTAAACAATCATGGCCTCCAAGATCTCCCGATCTTAAGCCCTGTGACTTTTGGCTGTGGGGATTCTTGAAGTCAAAAGTGTACCGTGACCAACCGGCATCACTAGCAGCACTGAAAGATGCCATCCGCCAAAATGTGTCTACCGTAACGCAAGAAATGCTACTAAATGCTGTGAACGGTGTGGTGACTCTTCCCACAACTGTACTTCTGAATGATAGGCAGCACTGAAAATTTACTGTAGTACCAATTAACTGCAATTAAGCTGACTTGTAAGTTGTCAACATTTTTTCATTTGTGAATCATCTTTTGGTGAAATAAAACACTATAGCGCCATCTATTTTTCGCCAAGAAAACTATTTTCGTTTCGTTGCTACACAAAGCCCGGTTTCTTTTTCATCCGTTTGGTGCAAACCGTTATCTTTGTTTCTTGATTCGTTTTCGAATTATTAATTTTTAAAGTTGGTCCTGACTTTTGATCAGCGTCATAAACAAGTGTATAAGCATCACATGCTCATATGTGAATTATAATTTAAACTTATATAATACAGTACTCATTTTTAAGAGAGTATATATATACTTAAATATATTATTTAGTTATTTATTTTGACAGTGGGTAATAAAGATAAAAGTGACTGAAATGTTCATCCCACGAAGCAGGTCTCCGATATATAAACGTATATTTTCGGCAGTTCAGTAGCTTAGGAAGCGGGTATTTTATTCAATGGATCCCTTTAAGGCAGATTTTGCTGTAACTGGTTTGGCAAAAGCGATTTTTACTTTGTAGCTTATATTTCTACAACATTTAGTTTAACGTAAATTTATCCTCAATAAGAAGGCGTCCATTTGCAAGTTCAATTCCTGGACCTAAGGTAAGATCTTTCAAAAAATAAGGCTTTTCGAAAATCGAATTTGGCGGTCGTTAATAGGTTCTACTTGGAATGTAAAGAATCAGAGAATTTGTCTTTTTTGCATTCGTATAATATTTAGGGGTCGCTCATTGCCATCCAAACTACAAGATATATAGTAGATACTTTGTTTGTGTCTCTAATATGCGATTATACACGTGAATGATCGGTTTGTAAGCATTATTATATTGTATTCGATAAAATAATTCGCTTAAATTGAAATACGCATAAATTTATCTGTATTTAAAAAATTTATTGCTTGAACATAATTTTTTAAAAGTTTATTTGTGTCATGCACGAGTACATGACGTGTTCATATATAAATTATAGTTTAAACTTATAAAAAGTATATGTTTAAATATAAATATAATCTTTATTATTGCAATTTCATATGGCGAAATTGTTTCATGAACACTTGTGTGGTATTCGGAAATATTTCGTTGAAACAGTTATCTGCTACACTGCCCGTATGAATAAGACAAATAAAATGAGTACATGATGTTCGTATTATTCAACCAATCCGTTTTAATTGGATCTTCACTGCGTATGCCTACAGATTATCTTTGGAAACGTCTCTTCAATTCCAAGCTTCAATTTGGGATGTCATTACTGCTCAGAGAGCAAGCAAATATGGTGTTTTCTGCTTCTTCAGTGAGGGAATAAAATGTGAATAAATTAAAATGAATTAAAAATCAGGAGTAACAATCATTTTATGCGTAAGTACAGTTTTCATATTATTGGTTATTTTATGTTACAGTTTTCGTTTGGATAGTCTTTATTTGTATTGAAGATGCAATTTTATAGCTATTATTTCTTTTTGGAATGGATGATTCTGTATATAGTCTTGATTTACTAACCTAAGTATGTTTTGATATTTTAAAAGTAATGTTGCAAAATTGTAATGTCTTATTCCCGCATTAATGTACGTTGCTGAAAAGAGAGTTGTACAGGCGTTCCTGCAAGTGAAATGAGTATGTAACTCCTTGAGTTTAGGGACGAATTTGGCGAGTTTGGTGAGTGAAAGGAAGATTTCGAAAGTAGTGGAATGTCGGCTGTATCCCAGTTAGAAAAAAATTACTTGAAAGATCGAAATATATAACGTCGCGACCTATATGACGCCACCATACCTGCTTGGAAATCTATAAAGAGGAGAATTTCTCTCTCTGTCAGTCGATTGAGATTGCGATTTGTAAAGTATCATTCCCGTGATAGTTACACATTTGCTGTTGAATGTGATATTAAATTACCTTTTCGTGTAATAATATTGTTTATATCCGTCGAATAAAGTGTTTTTTCGATTTGCGAGTTTCTTGAACTATTTTAACGCGCACCCAGATTGTGATTTTTGTAACAGTACTTCTGCAAGAGGAGCAATATTTGAGTGTCAAGCTTTTGTACTTTAAGTTTCGTTGAATACTTTAAAATTTAACTGTATACATTCGTTGACAATTTTTTATATGTTTCCAAAAATGAATAACATTGATGACCTTTCGTGTATTTCAAAAAAATAATTCATTATTTAAAGTTTAATTATTTTATTATTAATGTAATATTATCCATTAAAACTTCTTTTCATCGCATTCTTGACTCATCAACTTCAGATATTACACTCATTTTACATTAATATATTTTAAAGTAATACGCTATATCAATATACAAGTACTTAACTGTTTACATCCATATGCTTGTGAAAAAAATAAAAACACCTATTTTCTTTAAAAAATACACAAAATTAAGAACGTTACACGCACTGTACAAAATAGACAAAATATCTGAAGAATAGAACTTTCGTGTTTTGCAACTAATTCAACAATGCTTCCTTTGTAAACTACGAGACAATGATTAATGACACAGACGAAAATTCATACTTCTTTGTAATACAAGCCGCAAAGCTTCTAATATATTGCATTGTCTCTCATTGTAATGGAATGTCTTCATGATGCGATTTCATATGCTGTTTTGTGCTTTGTTTGCGAAAGATGATAAATTAGAATGTGGAGGCATACTCGCTTTATTAATCAAAATTCGTAAGTGAATTTACAACTCAGTGTTTACAAATAAAGATCTGGTTTCCTATCGAGGAAAAATATGTATAATAACGTCAAAATGCGTGTGTGTGTGAAGTGCTCTTCTAAATATACTTTACTTTTCAAAACGGAAGTATTTTATTAAATAAGTTATTTCCGATTTTTTTTCCTCGCTCCCAAATCAAAAAATGTCGGTGATGTAAACACAAAACCATAAAATGAAAGGGCTGCTTGGGTTCGTAAACAGGGGAGACCAAGGAATATTTTACAACATTTTATTTTTATTTTTCTACTTTATTTTTTCTGTTTTTTTATTTGTATCTCTTTTGAGTTAAAAATATGTATAATTGTATTTCATATATATTTATCAACAAACTAGCGAAATTATTTTCTTAAAAACAACGGTCAGCGTAAGCGTCTAAATAGAATTCTTCGAAAAACTGGATTTTATAACATCTATTCATCTATATGGTAAGCACTAACTTTCCTATTTATTTAGATATACAGTCTTTCATGTACAGAAATATGACTTGATTTACCGAATGGAGTATGTTTTTAGATGGAAATTACACTAGATAAGTTTGTTATGTATCTTCGTGTCATCCAGCAATATGACCTAAAGTGGCCAGCCATATTGCGGGGTAAAATGATCCATCGACTGAAGAATCTCCAGTACCATCATGGCAGCCGTCAACCGTTATCAAAATGGGTGACTCCGCATTAGATTATTTAATTTATTTCTGTATTTTTTGTAGGCCACGATTTTTGAATTACAATTTTGAAATATTATATTTTATTTTTGTAACACTTTTCATTCTTAAAATTTTCACTAAATAAATTGTGTATAGTATGTGATTTTTAAGCTTGTTTGAAAATCATTATGAATAGTCATAATTACTTTCATATCTTTTACTTTGCCAATAAAACACAATTTAAAGTTATTTTAATTGAAGGATCATTTTGCTCTTTGTATGATTGTGAAATGATCCTTTGTTCACTTTCTCAAAATTCTATTTTTTTAATTATTGAATGTGCTTTTAAAATATTATTAAAATACGTTTATGATGCAAAATATAGTATAAAATGTGATAGCAAAGGATCAGAGATTTATTTAGACATTAATGTTATTTATACAAGTTTTCCCCTTAAAGATATCATTTAAAGCTACCTCCTCTACTTTTTGAGAGCAAATGGTTGAATCTGTTCATCTTAAGTTGAAATTTTTGCCCTGTGTACGAAGGAAGTTTTCCTGCCTACCAAAAATGTACAGAGGCAATTCCCAGCTGCGCTTTTAATGGTAAAACACAGGTAATAAATCTTTATTGTTAATTAACATGCTTTTGTATAGCCAACTAAGAAGGTAAAGCGGTTGATTCGAAACTAGTGTGACCAATTTTAAAAGCATATAACAATTTATGGTGAATTTTAATCGCTTTACCACTGGTTTTATTTAAAAATAAAACGCTTAAATTACCAATCGAACTATTTTTATTAGTGGGAGTAAATTATGATTCTGAAATTAGATCCCCAAACCTGAAACAAAATTTTAAAGCTTCTTGAGGATGATTGCTCAAATTCTGTTTTAAATAAAGCATTTAAAAATCAAAAAAATACATTTTTCTAATAAATTACTATCTAAACTTCGAAAATATATAAAATTTGGCTGGCAATTAAAAGCTCCAGGGAAAACTTGTGGACGAAAAGAAGTCCTTGGAGTGAAGAAAAAGAAGCTGAAATGACTTATAGCTGTAGAAAATCCACTGCCTCAAGAAGCTTAGCAAAGAAACCGCTGGTACCACTATCAACAATTTCTCGACAGATAAAGAAAATTGGCTTTAAAAGAATGAAGAAACCATTCTGTCATCAAATGTCTGCAAAGACCATGGAAGAACGAAGAAAACGTTTTTGGCCTCTGTACTTCATGTTACGCAAAGGTAGATACAAAACAGATGAAGCATTGATTCGGATGAAGCATTGTTTCATCTGCCATCTACAACTGGCAAAATGAAGATACACTATATTTCTGATATACTATATTTATATAAGATACACTATATTTATATATAAATGGAGATACACTTACGCAGCTTTTTTGCAAAAGGCAAATTGGCTGTCAAGTGTTATGGTATGAATGGGAAAGTCCTCTAAAGGCTTAACAAAATCATTTTTTGTAGAAACAAAGGCTTGATGCTAAATACTGTCAGAATAAAGTTTTGAAGCATATGGTCAAAGACAGTAAACTTCTCTGCCCTCTAGGAAACTTTGTTTTTCACGAATATTCTGCCCTGAGTCATATTGCAAAATACACTTTAAAACGGCTGAAAAAAAAAAACCCTACGAAATGGGTACCATCATATCCTGACTGAGCTAATAGCAATTCTTTTTTATGGGAATACTTAAGAAAACAATTAAATGGACGTAAAGTAAGAACACGTCAAGGGCTTAAGAAACAGTCAAAGAGAAAATTGGAAAAACACCCCCAAAATAGTCAAAAAAGCTCTTTTGGCTTCACCTAAACGTTTACGTAAACTGCACTGTGCTGAAGGAAACCACATTGAAAATTTCTTGTGAATAACTTAACCTTTTCGCCCCGGCTCACACTTCAGGATTTTTGTCCCAGAAAGCTGCAGAATCTGTAAGATTTCATTCCCCTACTTCCCAGCTGAAGAGCAGGCCTTGCCTTTTGCTTGGTAGGTGGGGGCAAATATCACTGACCACAAAAGTCCGCAAACAAAATGCAAATCTGTATGCTCAATGCCGGTGAATTGACTACAACTTTCTCCCAGTTAATTATCTACTACCACGCCTGACTCTCCCACAGCATAAGAAAAGGAATTTCTAGAGGCGGGAATCTCTTATCCATCTTCCATGAAGGGTGAATGGATTTCCCGTCAAAAGAGGGGAAAGAAGTCCTTGGTAAGGCATTTGTACCAGCGCCGTTCTTCAGTCACACTTACTTTTTCGTACAACTGTTATACCGCCGGAGTGAGAAGGTTTTAATTCAATAAAAATTTATGATAATCTGAAACTGATCACATTATTTTTGAATCAACTGCTAAGGATAGATAAATTAGTGGCACAGTTTTAGAGAAATTAAATTTATATAAAAAAAAACGAATGGCAGCTACTGATTTTACAAGAACTGTCACTTATCAATTTAACAATGACAGATTCCTTTTTATAACAAAAGACGACGTCATTGCCTGAATCACAGTGATCGTTAACAAAAATGCAGCATCTCTTTCGTGCTGTCTTTTTTGTTCGTTTCTTGTAATTTGTGCAGATCACCTACATTTTGTTTGACAATATACCACGTCAATTCCAATGATTCCAATAGCATAAAAAGTTAATAGAGCAAAAGACAGATTTTCTCTGGCATAGCGCTAGAGTATGAGGGAATTAGGAGTGATATCCATGCTGCCGCTCTTTTTGAGAGCTGCTTACTTTGAAGAAAAACGCTCCTTTGAATTAAGTGAGTAGCTTATACTGGGTGTCCCAAAAATGACAAATGGATTTTGAAAAGCAATAAAAAAAAGACGGAGTGCGATAGATATGTATCATTTGCGGTCCTATGTTTAGGAAATCCGTGAATTTTATCCCACCAAATTTCAAATTTAGTTAACATTTTCACCCACAGGTGGCGCTGAAAACTATGAAAAAATATAAACCGGTTGGAAGATTTTGCAAGGACTAATGCAAAAAAAATAAACAATGCCATTTTCAATGTAACTCCCATTTGCTGCTACAACGTGGCGCACTCTGAGGCAAAACTTCCAGACATCCCTTCAAACATGTTACTTAGACTTGTCTCACATGCAGTACAGATGCGCTGCTCCAGCTGCGCAATTGTTTGTGAAGTTTGGCGATATACCAAATTTTTCAGGTACCTCCAAAGAAAAAAGTCGCACGTTGTCAAGTGTGACGAATAAGGAGGCCATGCCATGTCACTTCCTGTATGTATGTCGTAATCCAAGGCAATTACTCGCTCACTGAAATGTTCGTTCAAGAAATCAAATACTGCAGACGTTCGATGTGGACGAGCATCATCTTGCATGAACCAGAAGACATTCTAACAGTCCTCCAAAGCAGCATGAATCCCCACAAATTCTTCCAGAATCCCAAGATGTCGTACAGCATTTATCGGTTGCTCTCGAAAAAATGGCCTCTATTCTTGGAGGACTAGGGGCCAAGGCCCCCAGACTCGCTACGCTCGCTTTTCGTATGAGGCATTCGGCCCCTAATAAGGCTTATTCGTAAAAAAGACACAATTTCAACAAACAAAACCCGAAGATTGGATCAGATAGAATGTTACTGAGCTACACATTGCTTGGTTCTTCCATGTTCATTGGTACATAAAAATTTAAGCTTCACACTACAGTAGCCCCCCTCCCCCTCATAACACGGAAGATATTTTGTTATGGGAATCCGTGTTGTACGGGTCCTGAGCTATACTCCACCTGGAGTGCGGACTCTGCTTATAATCGCTGGAAAAATTATTTGCACTCCTCAGAAACACAATGATATTTAATGTTGCCATTCAAAAGTTATATTAATTAGGAGCTAATGCGTAATAAAATCAGAACATCTGTTTCAGCTGTATTTTTAATAATGTAAAACCTATTGGACACTTTGCGAATTTGCCACCCATGGCGATTTTTCATTATTTGGCGACTTGCGTACATGTAAAGTTAATAAAAGCTACGGAACAGATAGGATAGCTTGCCACCAATGGCGACTTTTCATTATTTGTCGATTTACCCATTCTCACAACCTATAATTACTGTTCATTTAAGGTTACCGCAAAACCGTTATCCACATTTTCTTTTACATAATCGTTTTCAGATTGGCGTACTTAGCACCACGAATTATACCATCTCGTCGCGCTAGCAAATATCCAAAGTGTACTATAACTGCTATAATGGCATAGTTACCGCCGCCAAATATTTCTACTGGTAGCAAATAATCCAGCTGGGCCGAACCGGCTTTAAAATAATCTGCATTTTAATTATTTTTCATTTTCAAGATATTAGTTATTCTCTTTTGGTAAAACGAATAATCGCTAATTCTAAACTCCTGTTGTCTAAGCGAACTTACTATTTGAAAATTGTCAACTTTGTGTAACACATTTTGAGTTACTTATTTCATATAGTTTTTATTTTGGCGTAAAATGGGCGTAATTCTAACTCATGTTTGTAAATTTCACGCGATTCTAGATACTTGGAAACGCTTTGTTGCAAAGGAATGAATGATTTTATGCCAAATGTGGCAACCATTATGTTTATTTTTTCAGTTTTTTATTAATATCTTCTAAAATAATCTGATTTTCGAAATTTAAGTCAGCTTAGCAGGTTCCTCGGAATTTTTCGAATCTGTGGGCACCTTAGTCGAAACTCCAATCCCCACGGTTTAGGAGGAGATAGAGAAACAAGCTTTGACAGCGCCAACGCCAGCGGCTTTTACTTTCTTTTAGAATAGAGAGAAACCGCAGCCTACACACACACACACACCACACACACACACACACATATATATATATATATATTTTTTAGGTGAATGTAGGGATGAAGGTTCAGCAATATGAGGATTTTCGCTTCCCCAAATTCGCAAGTTCTGCTTGTTGACATATCCATCGAGGTGAAAATACACTTCGTCTAAGAACCATGTTTCCAACATCGAGTTCACCGTCATCCACATGTTGTAGCATGGCGTTCGCGAAATTATAGCGTGCATATGGCTTTTGGACTGAAAGGTTGCTGAGTCTGGATTTTGTACGGGAACACGTGAAGGCTGTGGTGCATGAGACGGGGAGTCCAGTACAAGATGCAACATGGCGCGCGTACGGAAGTCCGGGGCCGCTGTTGGATAACCTGCTGTATGGCTTCAGCATTCGACTATGTAACTGAAAGGCGTGGCTGGCCGACATTTTCAATACGGTCATCATTCACGCTACCCGTTCGTTCGAATTTCTGGAATAGAGTCCTTATCGCATTGTCTGACGGTCCATTTCTCACATGAAATTTTCTTTGGAAACTGCTCCTCGTTTGAACAAAACTGTGTTCCAGGCGGTGGAGCTCTAACACAATAAATACCAGCTGTTCAACGGAAAAAAACAATTTTGTTAGTGCGGACTTGCAATCTCAGCAGCACACGCTGTGAGCTTGACGACGAACTGCGGAATAGTGAGCTGAAATACTTCGTTTTTTAACTATACCTGTTACAGATCGCCTGCAGCGTCATGTCTTGATCGAAATGTTAACTAATTTTGAAATTTGGTGGGATAAAATTCCCCGATTTCCTAAGCATAAGGCCGCAAACGATACATATATATCGCATTCCGTCATTTTTCTTTTGGACTTTCAAAATCAATCAGTCATTTTTTGCGACACCCGGTATATATGTGTGTGTGTGTGTAAACCATCACAGTCCATGTCAGAATGAAAGAGATCTCACTACTGTTAGTCTGCTTAACTATCACATGTTAATAAGTTAGTTTCAAAGTATAAAACCTCGAATCTTCCTACAATAGAATGTTACTTTTGCATAAAAAAGGAGACTTTAACAAGTATACAACGCGGAATCTCAAATATACGATATAAATTTTAAAGTTGCGATTCGTTATACACTTGTGCGCCATCATTTCACTGCTTGTTTCTGAAACACCAAAAAATTGTTGCTATTCCATACACTGAAACTAAATCCCATGTGACAAGTGCATGTATACCCTCTCATTACACAACTTTTAATATAACATAAATTCAGCAAATTGAAATACTAAATTTAATATTTTTAATCTGCAGATTAGTTTTGGAAATAGAATGTTTCTATTATCAGACAATTAACTAAGACGACGATTATTTTTCTAATTGTTACTGCGTGATTAAATATAAAAGGGCTTATTTGTTATCTTTGGAAAATTTCCAACTCAGTATATGAACACCATTTTAGATTACCGACAATTAATTTTAATGGTATTTTCTTGAATAAAATAAGCTCACTTTTGCTTTTTTATTCATTAACACCATTAAAGTGTTAATATTTTGCTTTAATGAATAATAATTTATATATTTAGATAAACACAATTTAAACTATCAATTATTCATTGCTTATTAAAAATGTTATAAAACGCGTTAATGTGAGGGAATAACTGTACACAAATAAATACATGCCGTTAATGTGTAATATGATTTTCATTCATATATTGCATTCATTTGATACAATAATTACAAATCCTAAATATTTTAAATATAAATAGGACTTTGAGTTTTAACACACATTTTAGCATTATCATTCAGTTTCTGACTTTCACTCAATTTTTGGTTAACGAACTCACAAATGTCAACCTTTCACTGTTTTATTTATACTCTTAAAAAAGTTATTCATAGCACTAGAGTAAGGAATGGCCAGTCGCTAATGGGTTAATCCAGTTGCATACGGATTTACTTATTTCATTTAAAAACACATAAATGCAGCTCATAGAAAGCTACGAATGTTTCTGCGAACAGTTACGTTAGAAATATTTTTAAGTCAAACAAATGATTAACTTTTGCCACTAATTTATAATTAAAAAAATTGAAGTTAATGGAATACGGGATGAGAAAATATTTAGAATATTCTAAGAAAACTTTATATCGAAAACTTTCGGCGTTGTCTAATTCCCAAGCTCTGAAGCCAACATTTGGAACATAAAGTATTGGCTAGTGGGGGAGGGAGGGGGTAACAAAAGTGATGGTCATTTGTGATTCGTCATGCACTGGTCTGTCATCATTACCTCTGATCAGGGCATCACTGGTACCCAATCCGAAGCCGAGAATCAAATCCGGACCCAGAATGCTGTAATATGTTTTGTTAAACGGTACACCGCTTCGGCAGCTGAATACAACTCTTAGCATGTTAGGAACAATTTTTTATTTTTTTTTCAGAATACCACCTCTGTTTTCTTTTCTTTTTCCAAGGCATACTTAATAAAAATTATTAGTTCTTTTATAAAAATATCGCGTAGAAAAACGAAATTTTAGTTTAATGTGTCAGAAACAATTTTCAAACGACAATATCACAATAACGTTAAACTTAATTAAAGTCAATACATGAAACAATTGCGAAGTGTAACTATCAATACTGGTTCTTCGATATTCAATTGGAATTAGGTTAACAGTAGCCCATTTTTTTATTATTTAAAACTAGAAGACATTCTTTTAAGAATATAATATATATAAAAAAAATCACATTCTAACCCATTCCCTGCCGCTCTAACTTTTTATTAATTTTTTTGCTCTACAATGATAAATTACGATAATTTGGTCCTATTATTGACAAAATTGTAAAGAAAAAAAATTGGCTTTATTAGTTCAATAATTATAAAACGGTGCGAAAACGCACCATCAGCAGAAACCATTCAAAAAGTAGACACAAACAGATATTGATAATACAGCAGAACCAAAATATCAGTTACATGAATTTATTCCAAAATCAGTGAAAAATAATAAAATTCAGATTTAAATTATTTATGAAATATTTCAAAGCACTTAGCACGTACAGGTACATTGCATTTTTTGCAAAGTGTCACAGTATGGCTATGGCATAGTTTGCATCTTTGGCGAGAATTTGAAGAATTTCGTACTATTATGTGTCCAACTTTATCCTTAGTAACACTTTTCAAAATCTGTTCTTGAAATGTCGATGGACGCCCAGTGTGGCTGGTTGAAAGTTGAGAATTTTGTACAGTATTTGTATGTATAGGCGTTTGTAGAAGAGATGCTGCTAGAATTTTTGGAACTCTAATAAAACTCATATCCGTGTGGTTCATTTTTTGGTATAATTTCCAAGCATTCACTTTGGCCTCTTCCATAAAATTGACAAATAGGTTCCACCACCATTTTTTCCCTTTTACTTGTGTTCTGTATATGGATATAAAATTGTCTAATAAATCAACACCCCCCCATGTATTTGTTATAATTTGATATTAGCTTGGGTTGAACAATGTCAATTCTTTTGTGTTCCTTTCTGCTGAAACACATTGCTATTACAGTTGGCTCAACTTGATCCCAATTTGTTGCTAAATCCACCACTGAATTGTCATTCCACTTTACAATTGTTACTTTATTGTGGCTATCAAACATATAGTCATATGAACCTCTGGCCTTCCTTTTCATATCATTTGAATTTATCGAAGGTGACACAAAATTTTCTTTTCTTTACCTTTTGCATTTTTATTTTTTTTTATTCTGTTAAGTAATTATTGCACTCTCAGATGATCGCTGAATTTCTATCTAACCATCTATGTCAGCAGTTATATCCTGAAAAGCATGCAATTCATTTTCATTTATGTCTTCATTGTCTGTTAGCACATCGACTTTAGGGGGATTATAAACATATCTACTTCTGCTTTGTTCAGATTATTGGATAATGTATCTTCATCATCACTCGAAAGTTCATCTAACATTGCTATTGCTTAAGCAATAGTGAGAACACGTTTCCCATTGCGATTTTTGTAACCTAGATAAAAAAGAATCGAAATGTAAATAATAATGCTTTTATGCTGATGGTGCGTTTTCGCACCATTAATTTCAAATATCAAAATATATAACAAAATTTTAGAATAAAACTTACCGCTTGCAGCCATTCTGTTGTTCTGTTATTCTTATCAAAATTAACTATAACAATTTTTCTATTGGTAATAGCGCCATCTGTTGGACTGTACACGAACTAACATAAGTCTCGAGCAAGGAAAAAACTATTATTTCACGATTTTTTTTAAACAATTAAATATTGTGACTGGTGATGTAAAAAAATGGGTTAGTTAAAACAAACATTACTGTTTTAAGCAAAAATATTTGTGTTGATCAAAATATTTATTTTCATAACAGAAAAAAATATTTCAGATAATGGTGTGTTTTCGAACCATCAGCAGGGAATGGGCTAATGATGCAACGATATTACATTAATACCGCTTACTCTGTTCATTAAATGAAAGGTATTATTCATTCTCAAAAAAAGTAACTAAGTCGTCTCCTTTGTTTTTAATATTGTTCGTACTTTATTATTATTACCCTCCGCTAAAGAGGGTAATAGTTTTTGGCAGACGAAAAAAGTCGTGGATGATAATTGATAGTAAATAAAATCTTACAGATCTCACGGAAATTTGAAACACACCAAGATCCGACACATGATTGGAATAATGGATACTTGAAAAATTTCAAAGTAACGTCAGATGAAACAAAAGGGGAAACTGTAAGATTTTGTCAGAGCGTCTGCGACTGGCTGTCAAGTTCCCGAGGTTCCGATTTCATTTTTCAGAACTTGGATTTGTTTCCAGAGTCGCGTTCAAACTTTTGTCCCTCCTCGGAGCAAGTGGTGGTGTTCTGTCGTGGCATTTCTAAAATTTTCATTTTTGCGGGATCAGTGTGAAATAGCTCGTAGGCTTGGTATTTCACGCTCTACTGTTCAGTATTACATCGTTAAATATCAGAAGAATATACCCGGGACTGTTGTTCAAGGCCGCGCTGGCCGTCCTCGCCAGTTGTCTAATCCGGAAGAAAGTCATCGTGAAACTAACCGTCTATTTATGCAAAGAAAAAGGGAAGATCCAGATTTTCGTGCTCAAGAAGCGGAATCCAAATCCAGAAGACAAGACAGAAAACGTTTACGACTCTGTCTAGATATACCATCGAAAAGACCAAGAACAGATACTGATCTAAATGTAAGGTGTGAAGAACTAGAATTTCGTAAATTAGCTGAGAAATTTTTCGAAGCTGTTGCTGATGGTCCACCAATGCTATTGTTGTGATCGACTGTGGTTCAAAAAGTCAATAAGAACCCATTCCAAAACAACTTTACTGTCCAAAGGAGCGACAACGGACTTTATAAAACTAGTCTTTTACAAAGATATCGATGATATTGGCAAATTTTGCAAAACATGTTACGATTGTTTGATTAAATTGACAATACCAGAATTAGCTATAAGCAATGGCTTCGAATTCCCCGAAATACCGGATTGTTTAAAATACTTGACACCACTGGAAGAACGGTTGGTTTCTCCCCGTTTGATTTACATGCAAATACATCCTGTACATGGCTGCCAATACAAATTAAAAGGTTCTGTCAAAAAACCTCTTTAGCGGAGGGGAAACTAATTTCAGCTGAAGGCTGAATATTTTCCTTGAATATGAGGTTTCTATTGGTTCTTTTTTTTATTTGTTTTATTATTCATAAAGTTGACAAATATTGAAGTAGACAATCCTAAAGATAGTATCAAAGAGTAAAATAGAGTAAACTTTTTAAACATTCGTATTATAATAATCTTGCTTTTTCTAGAATCATGGTAAAACGTACTATCTGGTAATAGTACAGTACCGGCACAGTAATTTATTAGTTAATCCATTGAAAAGCTCTATATTTTAAAGCATTGTAGGACATTTATGATGTTTGTCCCATGTCAAACATTCTGTATAGACTGAAATAAATATTTTGGCTTAATTTTTATTATTATAAAAATGAATTCAGAATAATGATTAAAAATTGACTTTGAAAAGATAATGTCGTGTTGGAATACTCTTACATTATTTATAGACATATCATTTTCATACTGATACACTTCTATGATGATGTTCATCAAACAGCCTGACAGTATTCTAAAGAGTTGATAACGTTATCCATATTAATTAAACACTCAGACAGTGCGAAATTAATTATGTCATGTTTGTCGTTCAGATTATGCTGATGTGTTATAATCATGCACAAATGTTTGCCTACCTCTGAAAACAATATCCCCGTTTAATATGATATACGTAGTTTTATATGTAAGTTATGAGTAAGTTTTATTTTAAAAATATATTAATATCTATACTGATTTTGATCATGTATTCATGTTTTTGCTTCGTATATCTAAAACAAATTTACGTAGTAACCTATTGGGTTATAAGTAATGTAGTAAAAATTTCAACATTTGTAGTTAACAAACATGAACAATTAACGTAATAATACGGAGTTATCGTTGTTTTTATAGCAAATACAAAGATCATAGTCCCAATGTATTTTTCCCTTTTCTTCTATCTGCATTTTAGTATAAAATAAAAAGTTTGTTCATAGTGAGAAAGTTAAAAATAATAAAATAGATTAACCTCCTTAAATTAGTACCACAGCTGCTCAGAGAGCCGCAGTGATACTAATTGTATCAATACTCCACTGAGAATATCATTGTCTATCCTCAAACTGACAGTTTACTCGGTTCGTCGATTACTTGTTCTCGTTTACTTGTTCACGAAAAAGAATACGCTAGAAGAACAGTTTGTCAAGTCCAAGTTTCTTAAAATTTTATTTGGTCGTATAAATATTTAAAAAATACGGATATATGCATGCGGTAGGTCCTCTTACTAATTAGAAGTGAATACTTCATAACGGGAATCGATATTTATAGCAAATATTGAGAATTATCCAATATATTCTTCTTCATGAGAAACACTGGCTGATAATCTTGAGAATATCATTGATGAGCAATTTCCTACGATGGCTTCCTGCATAACCATAGAAGAACGTGTAAATCGTACTGTGAGGATCTCTGAATGGGTTCAAAAACCTATTGTCTGCCAATCAGACTATATAAAAGGTGAAGTAAATAAAAAACTTTATAAAAAACACGCATAAAAAGTAACAGGTAAGTAGATACGTACGTATCGACTAAAAATTGTTTTAGTCTTTCTCAGTCAAAGCCCTTCGTCACTAATCACAGAGGGAACTCTGTGTTTTTTACAAAGTTTTTTATTTACTTTATCGTTTAACACCAGTATTTTGAGTGTTTTTTTCCGATATAAAAGGTGTTTCAAAATTAGAGTGACAAACTTTTAGGAGGGATATGTTACAATAAGACAGTTCAGAATCACATAGCAATGCGAGATCAGAAATGTATTCTTCCTATACCTGTTAATAATCACTTTAGAAAAAATGTTCAAGTAATAATGAATTTTCCGACCAGTGTTTTTCTAAAACTAACGAATATTTCACAGTTTTCACTTGATAAAAGTTGTCAATTCAAAGTACTTTTTCTCATTTCATTATTGAAATTGTCGAAGTAGAGCCCATTGTTCATGAAACTTTGGTTAAGAAATTAGATGTACACTTCAACACTTCTTCCAAAGCGATTATTAGCAGGTAAATGTTTCTGACCCCACACTGCTACGTGGTTCTGAACGGTCGAGATGTATCCTACCCCTCATAAAATATTTTCCTTCTAATTTTGAAACTCCCTCTATATAAATATTTCTTCTGAGTACTTGCATTTATATATTGAATAAAAATCTTAAATTAACCTATTCAGACCTGATTAAAAATATCTCTTAGAATTAAACACTTTTTTATAATAATATTGAATTTGTAATTAGAAAGTGAAATATACATTACTGATGTTTAAATAATCGAATGAAATTGGTTTTTTAGATTGTATGTATAAAATAGGACATCTATCCTGCATAAGGTAAATTTTTTTCCTGATTTTTGGACGCAGGTTCTGAAAGAATTAATCGATTTTTAAGTAAAATTCTTCCGAAGTTCTATATGTAATAATCTCTTACAGGTTACGGAGTTGATATTGAGCATTATGTCACCATGTAAATCGAAAAAAATCAATTAACGACCAAAGAAACGGTTTTAAAGGAGAGATTCTTTTACAGTATTCTTTTAGCATTAAGGTAACATTACGTCTTTGTAACGTACAAGCAGTAATACATTGCTAAATGTAATTCTGATACCTTGTCTTGTATACATTTGTTGTCGCCAACCAGAATACTGGGAATTTCATTGACACGATAAATTCAAACTTTTTGATTATTCTAGGAAAATAGTAGAAAAATATATCAATAGCAGTAATGGGGTTATTTGGGCATCTGCTGAAATTCGATGATAGAAAATCTAGCAGCTACAGTAACAATTCTTCACCTGCCTGCCAAAAGGCAATTACAGAAAAAATATCAGGCACTAAGCATAGATTGAGGGGAAGTGTGCAACAATCGTGTAATGAATGGCACCACATGGCTTCTTAGCAAAATTATTTGATGTCAAGTTATGTATTCCAAAGTAAAACGAAAGCCACATGAAAACGGCATAAATTTTGCCACAGTGATGAGATGAATACTTAGAGAGAATTTTCGATCAATAATATATTAAAAGAATGTTTAAGTTCTTTTCATCAATAAGCTTATCTCAATCAACCTATTTATTTCGTTTTAAAGAATTACTTTTCAGACATCACTACGTTGAAAGCAAATCGTGCAGCATAACCCAGAAAACTTTTAACCTTCTACACGTCTCAAAAACTTACTGAAACGAAATATGGATGTTTCCTTCATCCCAGGACCTCATGTATGAACCAGTTTCATGTCACTCAAATAAATCATAACTAAACTAACTGGAATACAGTTATGCAGATTCCTGTCATGTTTTACTCAGACACACAAGACAGCGTGTTCGTGAGTTGGAAATTTATAGAGATTATAATGCTCCGTTGTTATAACGAAATTAATTTTCGTAAGCTCAGCGTAGACAACAACGCAACTCCGTCTAACTCAATTATAATACAGAACAGTAATTCCTCAATTACAGATTAAAGTTCGTTACCGTATTTTTTTTTAATTTTAGCTAATTGTAAATGTAGTTTGCAGGCATTTGAGCTAGATTGTGTTAACTATTAGAGCCGGAAGCGTATTAGCAGTTATAATTAATACAATTATCAAAATAAAATCTTGCACAAGTAAACTCAAAAGAATCACATTAGTTGTTAAGAAGAAATTTATTAAGGTATAATACACTCTTTGCGCATTGAAGTAAGTTTTTATTGTATTTTTAAATTTATATATGTTTTAATAAAAAACATACTAATTGAATTAAAAAAATTAATACTTAAGCAATAGGGTGGTGCGAAAAACATTTTTTTTTTTTTTTTGAAATTCGAAACGTCACCATGTGCAATAGTTGCGATTTTGATAGTAAAATTAAACCAGGAAATTTGGATGAAATTGTTTAATATCTTAGGCCTCCTCAAGATCCACAAATTTTGGAAATTATAGGGAAAAATGCTTTAAAATCAACTGCTCTTTTCATTAAAATAATAATAATAATATGAAATGTCACCGGGTTATTTATGTACACTTTTGAGTATATAAACATTTGTAAAAAGCTAGCAGATGTAAAATTAATTCTTAGGCCTCCCCAAGTCCCTTAAAGTTTGCCATTTTTAGTCCAAAAATAGCTCGATAAATTGGATAAACAAACTCGTCTACATCCACTTTATTACCAGCATGAGCTTGATACTGACAAATCTCACCCTCTCACATACTTGTTGTAAGCACCGTCCTGATTTTCAGCTTGCATTCTTCTTTAAATTATTAATTATTAAAGAGGGGCGATTGCCCCCCCCTTTCCGAGAAAAAAGAAATTAATGTAAAAGATCCTATTTCACTCCATAAAAAGGATGTATATGTCAACTTTCTAACTATCCGCCCCCACCGACAAACTAACCCCCCCCCGATAAACTTGCATTAATCCGCCACTGTCTGGTCACAAGATCATAGCTTTCTTTTATGACGGAAGAAGGGATAAAACTCTTACAATTACGAAAATGGATGATAGCAAGTAGCGTAAGAGAAAAGTATTGGAGGAGCATATTACACTAGTTGAATAACCCGGTTCTGTCTATTTGGGACATTTTGCACCGAAGAGCAGGAGTTCAAAGGACGTTGTCGATGGTATCTTCCTCTTATTAAATGAGAAAGCTTTTGATTTATCAGAATTAGCCTTTATTGGAAGTGATGGGGACGTGACAAATACCGGTGTAAATGCAGGTGTAATTAGACGCCTTAAAGAAAAGCTAAATTATCTCGTGCATTGGACAAATATATCAATTTCGTTTTAACAAACTGCTTTTATGCCACCTTACAGAAGCAGTCGACGGAAAAACATCAAGACCAAGTGTCAGTGAATTGATTGGTAAGTCCCTGAAGACGTGCACTAACCTTCCTATCAATAAGTTCCAGGAAATTGAATTTTCGTTTGAGTCCGATATTGACTTTGGAGATCTTAGCACTGATCATCTTTATTGTGGTGACTACACAGGGAAATTCGTATGCCTGTTTCCTCTGAATATTGCCCACAAGATCTAGGAAATAAAGACCCTGAAAAACTTTCCTATTCTTGCTGGCTATCGTTCGCAAATCGCATTTTGCATTTGTATTTTGGAACATCTTATTCAACACCATAACTTATTGTATTAGCCACATTCGTAATGAAAGTATACCTGCCAACATGGTTCAGAATCAATTGTACCAGTGCCTTTCAGGATGGCCCAAAGAATTTGCAATATTTTATTTCTCGATTTCAGTATCTCCCAGATAATTTAAAGGGTATAATAAAAAACTTTGTTCAAAACAATGCGTATTTTGTTCATGCAGAAAATGTACTTGCTGCAATGTTATTCGACGACAGAATATCTGTCCATTAGCTTGCCATTCAGCGTATCATAAAGGCCAGAAAATCTTCGGAACAAACAACGAGCAATAGGTTTCAGATTCCAAAGGTGAATTTCGAAAGCAATGGCTACATTGACCGTGTCCATTGGCAAGAATGTGTTGTGACTGAGCCTCCCATCAAAAAGAAATAGACAATTAGTGTGTTACTGAAGTCGGATTGTGTGTTACTGAAGTGTGGAATTACTGAAGTCGGATAAACCTCTGTGGTGGTGTTATTTTTTGGTTATTATTGAAATTTGATGAATACTAAGGCCAAAGATGATCGTAAGGTGGGATTGTGCCGCGCATAACCTACCTGGCAAGTACTCCTAGGATTACGCTGAAAAAAGGAAAATGATTGACATACACCTAAACACTAAAAAAAACTAAAGACTATATGAACTGCAAATAAATTCCATTTATTCTTAGTCATTCCAATAATATTAATTAAAAGACGATATTGAAATAATTTTAGTATAACAAAGTATCTGGGGAGATGTGGTTTTGGAGGATAAGGGGTATCCACAAAAGGTTTGAAACACCATTAGGAAATAAATAGTTTGGATATTCACCATTATGATGAGGTAGCCATCTTTACGCAGGGCACGATCGACGCGTGCACTATTGGGACCGCTTTTTTTTCTCTTAGGTCATCACCAAGCAACACTCCTTTAGCATTCTCTGCAGACACCGATTTTTTTTAACACAACTTCATCACACTGATTCGACGCACACACTAATTCGAAGAACTTTTTTTTTAACTCTCTTCTCACACACCTTTTTTACACTCTGTCTCTTGAAGCACACTCGTCCTCTCTTCTTTTTTTTCCCACGGGGCTGTTTCTTTTTTTACCCCCTCTTCCATCATTGGCTGGAGTTTCTGATTTGCTCGCATCGGGGAATTAATGCATCCCCTCGTCGAATCCCGGACATGTAGGTGGGACATCGGGGTAATATACCCCGCCAAATTTGCATATCATTTTCGGCCATAAATATTTTAACGTTGACAGTTCATTGTGCTATAGTGTCCAGACTGTCCATTGCCTGGCGCCTCTTGTAATTTATTGTCCACCTGTGTGGTCTTCCCATGGAAACAGTATCAAAATTATATTTTACTGCTCTTTTCACTCCACCACATCTCTCCCCCGTGTACATAAAAAAACAAGAAAAAAAATATTCAATGTCCACAGTCACTAGTTCATTACACGTAGCTACACATGTGCTACGTTTTAAAATTCGGCACTTCTCCTGTAGAGTCCATGCGATATAGTCCATTATACGTAGCTAATTATGTGCTACGTTCTAACGTTTAGTAGTTGGAGTTTAGTCCATACACAATAGTCCATCACGCGTAGCTACACACGGCGAAAGTCTCAGATGTGATAAATTTGTTCTCCCGTTGTGTCTCAAGCATTTTGTGGTTTCACGTGAACATTTTCGTTTCCCTACGCGGCTTTGATTTGTCAGATTTTGTTAAATCTGGCAGTATCGGTAATGTTTCCGTACCACATTGCATTAATAACATTAATGAGTTACCTTTGTATCTTGTTTCTCAATTTCGTCAAAATAATATATTGTACACCAATGGGTTTGTATACATATTATTATGTTTAATCACACATTCTATACCAACATGTACCATATTTATATTATTAGAGATGGATATATATATATTGAGAATAACATACAATATCATGTGTGCCTATCACTTGTCACACATATATATTTATCTGCATATCATAAAAAAATACTCGTTTTCCTTCCCCCCCCTTTTTTTTGAACTGCAAATAAATTCCATTTATTCTTAGTCATTCCAATAATATTAATTAAAAGACGATATTGAAATAATTTTAGTATAACAAAGTATCTGGGGAGATGTGGTTTTGGAGGATAAGGGGTATCCACAAAAGGTTTGAAACACCATTAGGAAATAAATAGTTTGGATATTCACCATTATGATGAGGTAGCCATCTTTAGCCAGGACACGATCGACGCGTGCACTATTGGGACCGCTTTTTTTTCTCTTAGGTCATCACCAAGCAACACTCCTTTGGCATTCTCTGCCGACACCGATTTTTTTTAACACAACTTCATCACACTGATTCGACGCACACACTAATTCGAAGAACTTATTTTTAACTCTCTTCTCACACAACTTTTTTACACTCTGTCTCTTGAAGCACACTCGTCCTCTCTTCTTTTTTTTTCCCACGGGGCTGTTTCTTTTTTTACCCCCTCTTACATCATTGGCTGGAGTTTCTGATTTGCTCGCATCGGGGAATTAATGCATCCCCTCGTCGAATCCCGGACATGTAGTTGGGACATCGGGGTAATATACCCCGCCAAATTTGAATATCATTTTCGGCCATAAATATTTTAACGTTCACAGTTCATTGTGCTATAGTGTCCAGACTGTCCATTGCCTGGCGCCTCTTGTAATTTATTGTCCACCTGTGTGGTCTTCCCATGAAAACAGTATCAAAATTATATTTTACTGCTCTTTTCACTCCACCACAACCTCCAAGCTCTTGAGATAAATTTCTAGAAATACCCCGCCATTCCCAAGCAGTTGAGAGGATGATTAGGATTGTGACAGAATCTGCTCTTCATGTGTGTGGCCTCCATGCAAGAGATGGATTCATCCGAGCAAAAACATTCATAGGAAGCTAATGCCATGTTTTGAAAAAAAGTCTGATTTCCGAGTGAAATAACCTACTCCTTACATGAGAATGTAAGACTAGTATCTTCTCTATGTACATATCTTTGCGTACCATTTTCAGTGAAATACGCTCAACTTCGAGGAATTTTGGGAGGCCTAAGAATTAATTTTACATAGGCTAGCTTTTTACAGATGTTTATCTACTCAAAAATGCAAATAAATAACCTGGTGACATTTCATATTCTTCTTATTTTTTAATGAAAGGAGCAGTTGATTTTAAAGCATTTTCCCCTATAATTTCCAAAATTCGTGCATCTTGAGGAGGCCTAAGATATTTAACAATTTCATCTAAATTTCAGAGTTTAATTTTACTATCAAAATCGCAGCTATTGCACATGGTGACGTTTTTAAATTTAAAAAAAAATGTTTTTCGCACCACCCTATTAAGCAAATTTATAAAATTAATGTAATTGTTTGAGTTTCGTTGGAGCTCTTTATTTTCATGTAACTTATAAACCTATACATGCTTAAGAAATACTTAAACTTTTTATTGCATGTTTCTGTAATTTAATAGAAATCAATCTGTATATCCCTATTAAAGTCTATACGATCTATACGCATAGTTCTCAACTTCAATTGCAAGCGTGCTCTTAATTGTAACTGCTCTTAAATTTAATAACTTTTCATGCATGTTAGAACCCAAACAGATGGATGTAATTTTGTTGAAAACATTAACGTGCACCATAAAGAATTAATACAATTGGACCACAATATATTCGAATTAATTTGGCCTCTCATTTAAAAGAAAATAATCTGTACTATTGTTAACAAGAGTGCATTACTCTGCAGATCAATAATATCTGCTAATCTGTTTTAGTTTTAAATAAAAGGACGTAACAGAGATTCACTTATTCAAACACTAACGTAGATCGAAATGTAATGAACATTTTTCATGTATTCTTCTAAAAAATACTAAATTACGTACGTCAAAATATTTGTTTCGAAACGTAATTTTTATGAAAACAATATATAGTATTCCATTAATCATAGACCGCAATATTTCAGAAGTACATTGTGTGATTCAACGCAAAAATAAAGAAATATAACTATCAGTAATATATATACTGGATTCTTAGGTTATTCAGAAAGCATATTCATTCCACATTTATCCACCACTAATTGCTAATTAAGTCATCTCTGAGGAAATACTCCAATACTTTTGAGTGCGAGAAATTTTGCATTAAGCTGCACGTCCAAACAAAATATTTATTATTGAACATTCTCTGATTAATATTATTAAAATTAAATTTAATTTTTTTTCAGATTCAGAAGTTTTTTCATTATTAAAAGGTGGTAATAACTAATAAAATACTTTTATTTTTTTATAATTATTTTTTCCCTGAGAAATATAACGAATGAAAAACTTGAAGGTTAGTGTGTATAATTTTTAAAATAAAAAGTGCAAGGTATTCAAATTTAAGACCTAAAATTGAACTTTCACTTTTATGTATGCACATTTAGATATCTTAGCGTATATTGATAAAAATCACCAAGAGCCGCAGGGACTATAAAACTGTCATTTAGGAGGTAGAAATGCAACATGCATGTAGATAAATAGTTGATTAAAGCGAGTAAAGATAACTTGGTTTCGCGCATGAACTCATCTCGTGATTGCAATCAATAGTTCCAGCTATTTAAACTACACTGTAATGAATAATTTAGTGAAGTTCAAAATGGTGAATTTACGAGATTGGCCAGGTTAAATTAAAAGGATGCATCTCACAGAGAATATGTAATGAATCTCTGTTATTGAATTACAAGCAAAATAACACTTGAAGCGACACAAAAAAGAATTTTTTTAAATACTTTTAATAATAAAGCAGCCTAAATGTTTTCCTGCTGATACTTTTACATATTTGTGGGATTATGCGTAAATCTGCTTTCTGAATAAACCGGTATTCCGATCATGTAATATACACAATGTAGTTCGTAAAAATAGTTTCACTAAACTACAATAGAAATAGTGGCATGAGGTAGAATACAGCCTTAAGGTACTATGGAGCTCTTATAGTATCATGTTTACGCATACGTGCATTATCTATGATGATGTCCATTTCTAATATTTTATTCATATTATGCAGGACCTTTTCCAGAGATTATCGTTAATAACAGTGATTATTAAAGTAACATTTAAGTGCTACTGTTTTCACCAGTAGTTCTTTCTACAGTCATATGACTTATTTGTTCCATACTTGTATTGAAAGTACACACCGCCTCAGCTGTGCTACGTACAGTTGCAGGCTAATTTGCGTTTCAGTGAAATTCCGACAGTAGAGGATACTCAGCAGGTCTGGTCTTCCTTCTTGTTTCAAATTCCAGTGTTTTCAGTGTTTCGTTGATGTATGTTGTGAAAAAATATTAAACAGTTGATAATCTGTTACAATCTGGTAGCTTTTCATAAGTTAAAAGACAGTATGTTCATGACACAGTCTACACAACACTGTTCTTAAAAAAGCATCCTAATGAAAGAAACGAGAATATGATTTTCTAAATTGCTTGCTAAATTGCAGTACTTCTAACCTTCCTAGGATTTTCCAAATATTACCGCCACTAGCTATGCATTCTAAATGATGACGCTGGACAGTGCAGTACTATATGCAGTGCTTGTTTTTACATGGTCGTAATCTGTCCTTATTCTCAAAGATAATGTAAACTTACCACGGTTGTAGGTGTGGGGAGGTAGATGTTTGCATGTCAATATGTATTCGATCATGCTTATTGTCTCATATAACTGTATACCGTTTGAGAATAATTGGGAAAAATTGTTTAGCATGCATCCTCTATGAATATGAATTCAATGGAAGTACAATTTCCATATTTCAAACACACACGAATGAAACCTACTGAAAGAACTTCGTATATATCAAAAGAAAATAATCTTAAGTTTTAAGGGCACAGCTTACCTAAAAATAAAAGGAGAAATCTAAAATAAACCATGAAAATAAAAAGAAATTCGACTTAACCTCAAATAATTTTTAAGTAATCTATTCCCGCTCTCTATATATATTGTATTAAATTGGCGTTAAATATGAAGCTGGAAAAAATTACAAAATAGAACTGGTCACGCAAGAATCTGTATCGCAGCAAAAAGCACTATTAAATTCATGTTCGTTTTTTATTAAAAAATCTACTCAGAATACAGGTCGCCAAGATTTTTAAAATTCATTGGCTAAGTAAAAAATAAGAAACATTTTTAATGTCATATGTTTCAATTCGTTTGCTTTTAAATCAATCCACATCAATGTTCAGAAATTTTTTAAATCTAGATATGGCTATGTGATAAAATGTGGACTTTATATGATTTTGAAAAAGTATAATTATTCTAAATTTTGTAGTCTATCATGTAAAAGGCTGGAGTCAAAATGGTTTTAATTGGTAAACATTAACTTGTTTTAGTTTTTCGATGTCTCATAAGATTAATGTTCTGAAAACTTCAAATATATTCATAACATAATCTATTAAAAAAATCAATACTAGATTTGTTAGTAACAGCTTGTTACTAATTTTTGAATTTTACACCACTGAAAATTTAAATACGAAAGCTTACTTCAGCTTAAAATCTTTTAATCTAACTATTAAAATTGTGATTTTATACATATTATCCAGTCTTCATTTAAGCTTTATGTCCTGGTCACTGCCAGATAATCTATTGACATATTTCTGTATATGTAATGCGCTTTTAGTACTCTGTAAATACGCTTTGATTTATCAATTTTGTAGTAAATAAAATTAGATTGAAACTATAGAAATGGAATTTCTAAAGAGGGAAAGCATCTTAGGAGGTGATTTCTTAATCATGATTATCTGAATTTTAAAATTTAGCATACATTGTTGTCCATAATTAAGGTTGGGGGCACAAAATCTGCAATAACTGAAGAAATACTGGGTTTATTAAAACTCATTTGGTCCAGAAAGATATTATTATAGGAAAAAGTGCATAGAACAGAATAATAAAAAATAGGTGAATAAGTTAGTTAGAACACAAGTCATATCAAAAACGGTTTAATCATGATGTATTATATCTCGTGATCCCCTGAAAATGGCTCCTAATATACAACCTTTTTACAATACTGTAAGTTGTTCCAAGGCTTTCATAGTAATGCACGGGGGTAGCTACACACTGCATGAAATGGTCCTTTCATGGGATATAATACTGCTAAGCTCGCTTAAGAAAATATCATATAAAAGATTATACCGCTTACCCTAATAGCACAACTAGTTCAAAAAACGTTTAAATTACGTTGAGAACACGTTTTTCGACGTTAAAAAACGTTTTTCAAACGTTTTTTGGACTAATTGTGCTACTAGGGTAATATTAAATTTTTAAAGTTTCAAACAGTCATAATAACGAACAATCCACCCTTTTTATTACTGTGTTATGTATTTTTTCTTCAACAATAACATATTTCAGTGCCAAATTTTGTTATAGTAAATTGTGTACGGTAGACCCCTCTGTAACATAGTAGATTCGATTTTTTAGATTCCGTGCTGTAAGACTCAAACATATTAATCATCATCAGCAGTGTTAACAGGTAACACTGAAACATCTATCTCGTTTTCTCACTGTGTTGTAGAAGTCTTTTTTAACGTTTTATAGAAAAAGATCACATCTTGTTCATGTGTTATACGAATCCGTCTTATAAGAACGCCTGTTATGGGAGAGGGGGTAGCCGTAATTTTGGACACCAGTGCATTAATGCGTTGAATGGTTAGACCACGATAAACCAAGGTAATTACTTTTAAGTTTATTATTTAACATCTTCAAATCCGTTAGTTTTAAATTTATTTTATTTTCGTGCCATTGAATGCAGATACAATTTTAATGATACTTACATACTAAACGAAGTTTCCATGCCACATTAAAACTTTTGTTAAAACTCATCATAAGTTGTCAAAATATTGCCAACACGAACAGTTCGATCGGTTTATTCAGTTAGCACAAAATAGACACCTTCCCAGCACAATCGCTATCTGCGGCCAATGAATAAATCCCATTCCCCGCGCGAAGTTAATGAATTTCGTGAATTAATTTTACGTAAACGAATGCATGTACAATTCAGGAGGGCAGTTTTGTCGCAATTCTTATCGTATTCATGAAAGTTTTATTAATTCTATTATACAAAGCTCTGCGAGGACTATATTGAAACAGGTTATTCAACAGTAAACAATCCCTGTTCTGATAATTAACTGTGTCAACCTTGGAGTCGCTCTTCCCGTTTGCATATCGTTTCCATTTTAAAGGAAGCGAAAGCCTCCCCCCCCAACAGAAAATAAATCAATGTTTGTTGAACTACTTCCTCATTCACGAGAATATAAATCGATTGCATCTGCAGCCTAATTGCACCGAAATATTCGAATGCAATCGAGTGTATTACTATGATTGGATAAACGCTGAATTATAAACAAGCGAATGCAATCATTTTAGAGAGGGGCTGAATTCGATAATATATATTTCAATAGATTTATTTAAGGATTTCGCATTCTGCTAGTTAAATTATGCATTTTCAGAAAATGGTGCTCTGTAAATGGATGTATGAAACGGGTAAAAATCCATATAGCCGTGATTTAATTGTGATTGTTTAAGATGACAAATCCTCGTTGTAGACTTAACATGAGTATACTGAGGAAGTTAATTCATTATTTACAGTAAAAATTCGCACTGGTTTTGCATGATGCGTATTCTATGCTAATGTAAATAAAACTTACTGCTGTTTTCGCATATCAGAATTATATATAAATATAACATCTAGGGAACATGTTATTAATTAAGAAATAAAATCACTTGTCATTCATTGGTGTAGCATGTACTGTGAGAAGTAATTATTTAGGCTATTTTATATTTTAATTAGCATTGATAATAGCAAAATACATGTTATTTAAGGTAAACCCTTCAGTTACAATAAAATATTAAGACGTAAGAAGCTTTAAACTATTTATTTAAAAAGACTATTTAAAATAAACATTTAAAAAATTACGGTCTAGTGATGACCAGAATTAAAATATACGTGCCAGAAGAGCAGACGAATAGAGGTTGAGTGAGAGAGGAAATTCAGATGTCAATAGGACCTGATATTGTTGAGAATATAAAATTGGCCAAGATACCAACGCCAATTTTAGAGTTACACTAAATTTAGACAAAAAAATTAAACTTAAATAAGCTGAGATTGGAGAAATTTGCAAGTCGGTGCATGGGATCAAAATAAAATGGGCCAAAATAAACGGAGGGGAAGCAGAAGGGAGGGAAAAACAGGTTATAAATGCAAACCGACATAGGAAAATATATTTTTATCTCAGGAGGCGTCAGCCAAACAGAAATAAACATACGGTAAAAGGCTACTGCATGAGGAAAAAAAGAGAAATATAAATTTTGAAAGCTAAAGTAAGGAAAAATGAGAACAGAAATAAAAGTTAAAATTCTTCATTTTAAATAGATTGAATTTAAGAAACTGAAAACGAATGACAATTAATATTAAATAATGTATTTCAGTTTTTATAGTGATTCGTGTTATGTAGACTAGTTTTAGACTGAAAAAAAATAGTAATTGCAGTTTTTATTTTTTTTCGAAATTCACGCTATTACTTTTATTACCATATTTAAATCCTTTGGAGAAACTCCCTAACTTCAAAATGAAAATGACAGCTGCCGCAGTGACATAGCAGTTGGAACAATTACTGCATTCACTGAAATATATGTTGTCATTTTTTGTACTATAGAACAAATTATGAATTGTTTCTTAAATAAACGAACTAAACTAAAAGATAAAAGAATAATATGTGGATGAAATAATATGCATGTAGTGTAGAATGCAGTGCCTGTAGCACCATTATGCTTTATAGATGCAAAATAATTATTTTACTGGAGAAATAGTGTTTTTTAAATAAGATATTATCTTTCAGTTTTAATGATTGAAACTTGATTCAAAAATATACACCTACACACAGTATTTTTTACATGTTTACATACCGAACATAAAAATTTTAATGACTATTATAATTTTTAGAGGAAACAGAAAACTACATTTTTTCTATCAATACCGTTTTCCATCCTTTACTGTACATTTTTTTATTACGTAATTCTATCTATTCAATTTAGGATCTAAGCAATTTTTATTTCGAACACAAAATATGTGACATTTTATTTTATTTGAAAAAGCATTATAAATGTAAAGAGAAATGACATTTTACTTACTAACGTTTTATTTAACAAATTTGAAATTATTGTCTGAGAGATATTATGGGGGAAAATGTGCAGCTACAATGACAAGAAAGAAAGCCTACAGCAGGCATTTTTCATTTTCTTACAAATGTGAGTTTGATGGTTTTGTTTTCAATATCTCGAGCTCGTTAAATTTTATGCTATGCTCATTTTTGAACGGGAAAAAAAATCTAATGATAGTGAGTTTCATTTAAGTTAATCCTGTTCTGTATAACAGCAAAAGAATATATTACAAATGTAAAGAATTAAATTTTGTTTCTTATAACTCTAAAAATGCTGCAAATGTTTAAACATTTCAAATTAGTTACGAAAAGTAGACTTAAGTATGCTTTGAAAATTATGTAATTATTTTTTTTATGAAATTCTAATAACTGTATTAGCAACTGCAACTTTCTCTGCAAAATATGCTTTACAGCTTAGATATTTTTTGAGTTTGCTATTCAATACAACTAAGTAAAATGTAATGTTTTTTCAGTAGATAATAACGAAAATTCTCAAACATGTTATGTATATTTTAGTTTAGAAATGTGTGCTTATAATATCAAAGGATTTCATAATGTTTTAATTTTGTGATGATTAAACAAAACTGTACTATAGTATATTTTTAAAATGCATTATTTAATAATTAGGTATATATACAGGGTGAATTTGACATAATCTGCCAAACGAAAATGGGTGAAAGAGCAGCCCAGGTGGAACATAAAACACCCTAGAAACCCTGTCCTATCGCTAACCGTTTCCGAGTTATCGTGGATAGAAGGAAATTCTGTTTTTTTATTATACAGCCTGAAAAAAACGAATTTGTAAAGTTTCTGAAAGACCTACGTTCTAAATAAGCATACATTTAGAAAGAGCAGAAAAAAATCCTATGAAGTGGCACAATTTACATCAGGATATCTCTACTGTATAAGGAGCTACAAGCACTGAAACATTGGCGAAGTTGAAATTCAAATTGTAGCCAAAAACTGTAACCGGCGATTCCGCAAATACCCTTTTAGCTGCAAGCGGTCAAATGTCCCAAAAACTGGTCCATTCCACAAGCTTTAAAATGAGCTCACAATAAAGCATATATAGGTGTTCTAGATCAGAAGAAATATAATTTTTTGTCTGCAATACATCATCGAAATCGGCGTTTGTCTAATAAGGCTTTCGACGAAATTCGCCAAACCAATATTAGTTGCTGGGTAAACTAAACGTATACAAATCGGTTACTAACTACATAATGCATAGTATGTGTTTTCATCATACCAGTACATGTGAGATACGCATTGGGAATGTCTTCTCACATTCCTTTGTGAAAAACGTGGGAAACGTCATACTACTTCTTTTGTTTCCATTTGTAATTCTAAACTTAATAAAATGCTACTTTTCTTGTTTGGCTTTATAGCTTTAGTCTTTGCATCTGACAAAACAACAGGGTCAAGATGGAGATGATATTAAAAACAGGAAAGACCATGGTACCTCGTGATTCTCCTTATTTCCCAAGAACTGGCCCATTCCACAAGCTTTAAAATGAGCCCACAATAAAGCACATTGGTGTTCTAGATCAGGAGAAATATAATTTTTGTCTGCAATATATCACCGAAATCGGCGTTCGTCAAATAAGGAGACACACGAGGTGCCATGGTCTTTCCTCTTTTAATATCATGTCCAGATTGAGCCTGCTGTTTTGTCAGAGCTAAATCTATAAAGCCAAACAAGAAAAGTAGCATTTTATTAAGTTTAGAATTACAATAATGGAAAAAAAAGAAGTATGAGTTTCCCACGTCTTTCACAAAGGAATATGCGAAGACATTGCCAATTCGTATCTCACATCTACTGGTATGATGAAAACACATACTATGCATTATGTACTTAGTAACAGATTTGTATACGTTTAATTTGCCCAGCAACTATTATTGGTTTGGCGAATTTCGTCGAACTAGACGAATAGGGATGGACGCGAGACGAAAAATAAGCGTCTCGCGTCTCGCAAAATAGCCTAAAAGCTTTGTCTCGTCTCGGAAAAATCCCTATATCGTAATGTTAAAAATGTGTGTCTCGTCTCGCAAAAAAGCTGTAAATCTCTGTCTCGTCTCGCAAAAAAGTCGTCTCGCATCCATCATTATAGACGAACGCCGATTTCGGTGATGTAATGCAAAAAAAAAAAAAAAAAAATTACATTTCTCCTGATCTAGAACACCAATATGCTTTATTGTGGACTCATTTTAAAGCTTGTGCAATGGACCAGTTTTTGGGACATTTGACAGCTTGTATCTAAAAGAGTGTTTGCGGAATCGCCGGTTACACCGATTACAGTTTTTGGCTACAATTCGAATTTTAACTTCGACAATGTTTCAGCGCTTGTAGCTCCTCATAAAGTAGAGATATCCTGATTTAAATAGTGCCACCTCATAGGATTTTTTCTGCTCTTTCTAAATATGTGTTTATTCTAACTTAGGTCTTTCAGAAACCTCACAAATTTGATTTTTTTTCAGCCGGTATAACAAAAAACAGAATTTCTTTCTGTCCACCATAACCCGGAAACGGTTAGAGATAGGCAGGATTTTTGGTGTTTCTTGTTCCACATGGGTTGCTCTTTCACGCATTTTCGTTTTGCAGATTATGTCAAATTCACCCTGTATATCTATATTACAGGAGTATAAAAATGAATCCCTCTACATTACGATCTGTGGACGCAAAATCTTGAAAGTTCTTTAGCGTCTAAACGATGCTTTCGATTGAGCGCTAATTGGGTATGTATATAACAAGTCACCATTACATGACACCACTACATAAAATTTCTGAGACTACATCTGATAATTTATTTACAGGGCTACAAAAAGGATTTCTTTTACATTATGAATGCAAATAAAGATTGTTCATTCGAATAAGTTAAAATTATTATAGGGCATCATCACACAACCTATATAGATTTTGATGTGTGCTGGGCCTATACCTATTGTTCATATCTGAAATCCGTGTGATAATTTAATTTCGGGCTATATAAAATATTTTTTTTTAAGATGCAGAGTTTTTGCTTTCGCCTTGACTAGTTGAAATTCTTAGAAAAACTGCAGCCATTGAAACTGCAACATCAGGCATACTGAAAAAAGTGTGGGGCGAATCCTGCTGAATAATGGATACCTTTGGTGTTTCTGGTAATATTCACATCGAACATTTATAAATATATGCTATTAGTAACTTTACAATGTTTCTTTCTTTTATTAATTTTCCCAAAATTTTCTCTAACTTCTGTAGTTTTGTAAATGCAACCCTTAAAAGTTTCAATGTCCATTTGCAATTACTGTATTTGCAATTATTCCCAAGTCCTTGCATAAGAAAAATACAATCACAAATATACTTCAAAAACAACCGAAATCTGAATAGTAATTGTGAATGTTACGCTTGGCATAACTTGGCATCAGTTTGTATGTAATGATCGAACATTCATACTAGTACATCAGTTTGCGCCACCCTGTAGAGATTTAAGTAATTATATCACGTCCAAACTTTGTAAAATCGTTCAACAAATATCTCGCGGTGACAGGTAACAGCGACCTAACTGACTTCTGTTATGAAGTAATTGAATTTCAAATAAAACACGCAATTAGATACTCGGCTTCAGTCAATCTTATCAACTCTGTAATTTTAATTCAAGGTAACAGGGAGAAATTTCATGCTGCAATATTTAACTTGGCAAGTTTATTCAGGAAAGTTACGTTAGCGGCATGGCTACTGTAATTCTCTCTAATTAATTATTCTTACGAAAATAGCTTAAAACCAAACTGATGATAGTAAATCATTTTTCTCGGCTAACATGCAAGTGCATTACTCGTGTAGTATTACTTAAACACTGATATCCCTAAGCTTGATAAATGACATCACACTTTCATTTAATTACCCATACTTACGCAATATTTAAATCAGATGATTAATTACTTGGACTATTAAGACGATTTTGAATCTTATAAATGATGCTATGAGTTGAGAAACATTTTTGTTTACTTAAAACATATTATGCTAGTTGTAAACAGATAAGCATCACCATTATAATGTGAGAGTTGAATAGCTATTTAAAGATTACATATAGGACATTCATACACAAGAAGTGAAAATTTTTAATTTAATGGTTATATATATATATATAGATTGTGATAAATATTTAGCTATAAATACGTTTAAAAAAAGACCTCAATAGTATGGCTAGATTCAATCCAAATTTCACGCCATTTGTTTTTTAGAAGCATGTCTACGATAACTGATGTTTTTGTCCATTTTTCAAGTAAAACTGTTAAAATACACCATTCTGCATTTCGATCGTCAAGGCCTACTATTCGAAAAATAACAGCCCCATTGAGGCTAAAACGAAATTTGGGATAGGGCACAAGCTGAAGATCTTACAGGTTTACAAGTCTTACAATGATCAAAAATTTGATTCGAATAGAATTTAATTCGAGAAAATCTGAGAGAAACCTCAAACCTTCATAGAGTTGCACACAATTTGACACTGATGGCAATTACATCAAATATTTCATAATATCTGTAGTTGCTTTTAAAATTTGCATTTAATTTTTAAATCAATAGTTTTCGAAAACTTAATATTTATTTCATATAGCTTAGTAAATGTCACCTTACATACATAGGATGGCCCAAAAATACTGACCGAGACTTTTATTTCTTAATTATTGACGATGGACATATAAAATACGAAATTTTATGTTGTCGATTAAAATTTTCGGAAGAAATAGCAAATTTAATAGAAGACACGGGTTCCGTACAAAAAAATTAGCAAAATATGTTCCATGCTTTAATGAAGTGTTATCATTAAATGACTTATATGACTAATGAGATATATTTAAACAAACTTGGTAAGATGCTATACAATACCAGTAGTGTAGAAGCAGTGTGTATTTCCGCAATCATTGTTTTCTCTCCTAATTTGTGTACGGTCCCTGACAAGCGATCATTGGACGTCATTTTTTCCCTTTATAGAGATATTGAAATGTAATTTAAGTCAGCATATATTTAATTTCATATCTCCTACAGTTTTCAGGACGAAATGCTCAAGTTCTCTACATCACCTTTTTAATCCTCTGCGCTGGAAGTCTTTTTTGCTCGAGCGAACCATTAACCGAAGATACGTTAATCGTTCCCTCATACTTCGAGGATTTCTTATACCTAATTTAAAATTATTTCAGCGACAATTTAACGTTCTTAAACTTGTATATTTTTCATTCCACATATCTTTTAAGAACGATTTTTCTTAAACAGTAAGGGTTTTTTCTCCTTTCTAACTCATTTCTGCTTTAACTGATTTCTTTTTCATATTCCACGATTATTGGACTCAATGACTATAAGAAATATTCCTAATTCCAGGACTATAAAGTCCGAACTAAGGTCGAAGACAGTGTCCGACCCGCAGTTGTGAAGGTACGAGTATTTTAGATAAGACATTCTTGCAGACATTCTAAAGCGGTGTCATTACACACTTCCTAAGATTGTACACAAAGAGCTGGGAACAGATTTATGAAAAAATATTGCTCAAGTCAACAAAAATAAACATCTTTACTACTAGATTTACCTTATCAATCTGAGTTGTGAGTGAGAGGCTCGTTTCGAGTTACCGTACCACATATAATGACAGGTACCTCTCGAGTTAAGGTATCCGTACACCTCAGAAACGTAATTGTCGGTCAAAAAATCGATTTTTTCAATTTTGATGAAATAATAAAATTTGATCTTTTATCTTTCTAAAATCACTTGAATTTTTATTGTATCTCAAGTAGAAGCAGAGATATAGCAGTTTGAAAATTACTAGCTCTAAGCTAAATAAAGTGTATATGAAAGTTGTTTTTAGCGTTTTCTCAAAATGAAGTTTTTTGACAATTTATTTATCGCAAAACATCATAACTTAAAAACCAATGAATTGAATGGGATGAACTTTTGTTCGCATGTTGTTTATATATTATTAAAGGGAATAGACTATGTTCATTAACATAAACTAATAATATTTCAATTTATGGCTGTTTATATTTACAGTTCGTGGCTGTTTTCGCATTTCTTACCATATTCATACAGATTTACTGTTCCAGCTTCTCATGTAGCAGGACAAACTTCTTGATAATAGTCTATTCCCTAGATTATATTATCATTAATTATATTATCATAATTTTTCGAGTTATGTCGTTTTGCGGAAATGCAAAAATTTCGATAGTTTTGTGTCTTTTCCTGCCCCATTTTTTTTCAGGTATTTTATATCTTTGTTTTAAATGATTATCTCATTTTTTTCTTACATTTAATGATAAAATATAGTTTTAAGTGTAAAATTTTTAAAATTTCAAAAAAAAAGTCTCCGCAGGTGTACGGATACCTTAAGCATCACATGCAGGGGTGACTAAAGCCGACCACTCACAGTCTAGTCGGAGACACCGTAAGATTTCGGACAGTTCTCACGTGGGAATGTAGTTATAAATTTCTGCCGTCCGGTAAAAAAGACGGATTTATCCTTATCGGCGGTTTATCGTTTAGTACTATGATTTTCGATTTGATTGTTCGTCAACTGAAATACGCCCCTTTCTAACCGTGATTTACTGTGTAACCCCTCTTTCCCCAGATAATAGAATCAATTCATTTAGGTTTAATCTCTTGAAAATTTTAATCGACTGCATAAACCTCTATTTACTTAGTAATTAATTGTACATGTCCATGATCAATATTTAAGGAATGAAACCTGAGGGCACTGTTTTTCAGACACACTGTGTATATACATATGTATATTAAAATATGTTATTTCTTTCAGTTTATGATCTTTTAAAACTATAAATTTCTCTTGCATGTTTATGTAACTATGATTATAAAAATTTTCTTCTTAAGAACGACTTTTCAAGCAAGGCACAGTACATGGCCAGCATTTAAAGTTTTCTAAAACGATGACGTTAATAATAAAACCATTCTTTTTGAACTTTTTTGAGACCTAATGGAAATGCTAAATGATTATGAAACAAAGTCATTAAAAGCCATTTAATATATCACCATTCTCATAAGCATTTATTGTTTGTATCAACAGTCGACTTTATTTCAGGAAAATCCATTCCCTCTTTCCATAAAGTCCTTTCCTGACATGATATATTTCAAATAATATTTTTATGATGTGCAATTTTTAGTATGTATGCATGAATTTAAAACAGCAAAACTTACAATATGCAGAATCCAAGTTATCTGAATAAAATAAAGGGAAAATAATATTCAGAAATTTTACAGTACTCCCTGTGATGTCGATCACATGTTTAATATTAATTCTCGTTTACTTTCTGTTTCTTAAATTTAATCTATTCAAAATCAAGCATTCTAACGTATTTTCTGTTTTCAGTTTCCATCACTTTGGCTTTCAGTCTCTGTTTCCGTTTTTCTCACGTGCTCCTGCAATTGTTCTTTAATTTTTAATGACTATGCCATTTTATCTCTCACCCCCTATATTGAAAATTGTCCGAAAAATGGGTCCCATAAAAGCGACATAAAAAGCCACGTAATTTTACATATATTTAAATACTATTAGTTCACAACTGCTTTAATCTATTGTTACAATATTTCGTAAGCTGTAGAATATGAATCACATGTATTTTTCTATAAATAGGTTACAATCATAAAATTTCAACATAGGGTTACCAGGCGAAATACACGAAAGATGAGAGATAAAATGACATAATAAATTAATATGGTTTTGATATGACAGTAATGAAACTAAAATATTAGGGGGTTTCAGGGGGTCTCCCCCTGACGAGGCTCGACCAGCCGAGTTATTATTCCCATCTTTATTCAACTACTCTAAGAAGACGTGTTTTTAATTTGCTGTGTCACCAAGATCGTAATGTTAAATTGTTGATTTATATCGTTTTCTGCAATAAACAGTGCTTTGTGCTTACGCTAGTTAATAATTTTAAAATATCCCAAGTAATTAACTACAGTTTTTCTCTAATTTGTAATATGACAAATTTTAAAACGCATAGTACGTTATATGCTGTCAAAGTCACACTAAAAACTTAATGCAAAAAGAGAGTGGGATATATGTGTTAAATTTAAACTATTGTTCTAGAGAAATGCATTTTACATTTTCCTAGGAGGTATCCCAAAACTAGAACTTTGTATAATCCTCAATGTGACCTACGCTAGTGCTCCAGATATTCTAAGGAAAACTGCTGCTACACGCTTTAGACTGTCACCAAATCATGACTTGAGGTCTCATTTCTTTCTTATCGCTGTTGCGAACTCGTAGGATTGCTCCCTGTGAATGATGCCAACCTGTGACTGCGGTACATTTAGACTCTTCACTGAAAAGTGTAAATCGCAAAAACACTAGAGAACTCTTGTACCGATGGCATAGCATTCGTTGTGACATTCGCTTGAAAAAAAAATTATTAGGAGTATTTCTTCTGGATTTATAATTATTATTGTGATTAAATTCCATCAAAAATCCCTTGATAGTGGGATTTTTTAAATGTTGCAGATGTCAGTGGTTTTATATAAGTTTTACGTATAACATTTATGCTGATATAAAATATTGCCCGGCCACGGACATTAATGCTGTACCTAATACAAATACAAACCTCACACAACTTCGGACTACGCAGCTACTAAAATTATAAGAAATTATACTCAGTACAGGCTCTCTTTCATCGTAAAATACATTTTATCATTTTACAGAATATCACGATGGAAATCTATCAATATGCACTGAATATACATTGCATTATTTTGCATTAAATAAAATTAACTCATTTAACTATCTCGATTTAGTATTCAGAGTAACATGGAATTGCGTTATGACGCAGCTGTTTCATTCCACGGAAGCTTGTTTAATTTAATATTTCCTAGGACTTCATTCTTCGCTTGGATAATGTATGAGCTAATTGATATTTCGGAATGTTTGACAAAGCCTTTCAAACAACGTTCATATTCAATAAGATGTCTTTTACGACCTCATCGAATAAATTTTATTTTAAAAAAGAATAAAAAAGAAACTGTATTTTAGCACAAATTTGTTACACTTATGGAATATCGAATTTTCATTTTATCGTCTTATCCTACTAGTGAGCCTCTTATTTTTTTATATTTCACTTTCCAGTGGAAGTAACAAATTAATACAATTAGATTTGGATTTCCAATAAATAAGATATTTCCACTTTTCTTCCTCACTTAACCGTAAAAATAACTGAAATTAATTTTATAAAACCTTAAGAAAGGATCTATTCGTATTTTTAAAGAATAGCTTCACTGGACGTTTATTCCCAGATAAAGAAAATATTAAAATAACACACAAACGCACACAAACGCTTTTTACACACTCAGATCTACTTTCACATGCATCTTTACATACTCAAAAATAATGATATTCAATGCTGAAGAGCAAGCCAAATTGCAACTACGTCGTAGTCTACGTTTTTGTTATGCGATGTTGAATCAAGCACTTTCCTATAATTGCTGATCTGAGAGAATTTTTACAACTCAGTGTTACATTTCAGTATATAAGGACTCAAATCAGAATATTTTGGCTTCTATTTGTCATTTGAGGGAGAGTCTTTAACAATGTGACCCAACAGCCGTTTTGAAGCAAACTTGGGAAACAGATAGAAGTCTGAATATTTCAAGACAGACAGTCTGTATGTTATAGAAGCTATTTCAAAACAGTGGAACTGCTGTAAGAAGTCTTGGATAGTGGCATAAACGGATGACAACTGATTTAGAAGATCGTTATCCAGGAATTACCGTCCATCCTAGCTGGAAATCTGTTACTCGTCAGTTAATTTCAAAGCTTGCGGTCCCCATAGTGATTTCTGCATCATGGCAAACGGTATTCAGAAGTCCTTATGAAAAAGACCTTTATGTCAGAAAACTAAGGTAAGTGGATTTTTTTATATCTCATTTTACACAACAGATGAGAGTACTAAACTATTTTTAACTTAATTCGGAGATAGTTAACTTTTAAATAGATGATAGCAGTACACAAATACGTGTATTTCTGGTATGCATTGTGAAATTTTAGATCACTTTTTTACTTATGTTCAAAGATAACTTTACAAATATTTATTTATTTTACGAAGTAAGTTTAATAACATTTTTCTTTAGTGTTTAAAACATGTATTTTTAATGATGTAACTACAAAACACACATGCCGTCACATTAACCCTGAATGTTGGCTTTTCAAAGAAATTTAACTTATTTGTTTTCTTTAGCTCTAAAAAAATGTCTTAAACCTTAAAATGAATGAAATATTGTACATGACCTTATTTTTAAGCAATTTTCTGGAGTAAAAAAATAGGCACTTTTATGATCGTTTTCTTGAAAATAATACGGCCGTTAAGGGGTTAAGAAAAAGCAGATTATTTCAAATGCAATTTCTGCGAAGGTATCTATGTAAAATTTGCATAATGATGATTGAAAATAGCGCAATTACAAAATTGTAAAGAATGGTTATAAATATATCAAATTAATTTATTTGATATTTGAACTGACAATATGAACTAAGATCTGATTTTTTCAATATAATACATATGAAAACTAGAAAGGTTGTAGTTAACATTTAACTCTCTAGCTTCTTGTAAAGAAAATACCGAAAACCTTACCTTAAAATACCGAAAATGTCCCAAGTAATATTGGGGGATGACTTTACCAGTAAAGAGAGTGTGTTTTATGTTCTAGAAGACGTATCCTTTTGTTCTGGTGCTTCATGAACAAAATGGCGCCGTAGCGTAGGATTACCTAACTGAAAAGATATCTAAAAAAGAACTGTTCACAATAGCACGTGATCTGCCAGATGTTGCTCATGCAAATGAATATTGACGATCGAAGGTGGCAGGAAGTATCACTCAGCTGGTAGTCCTTTAATGGGAGTCTATATTTAGAGCCATCTCAACTGACTTTGGAATTAAAACGAATTTTCAATATTCTATAGCATACTCCAAAGGGACTATTTGTAGTTAATATTGTTTCTTGGCTATAAAAGGTTGTAGTAATTACTTTTCTGTCTAGTTAAATTATCTCCATTAATTGTGTTACAGAGAAGGTGTAAAATATGCTACAAAAATGGTACTATATTATTTTCTTGTGTCAAATACTTATATGACGATTCTTAATGCAGTATTCAAGAAATAAAAGAAGCGTGCGTAATTTATTATTTGCAACGTAATTACTAGAAAAATTTGAGCAGATTCTACAAAAATGAGTAGAATTGATTTAGAATTTGTACACATTGCGGAAATGTTCACAGTATTCATCAGCATTAAAGAAAATGTTTCATATAAAGAACAACTTTGAATAACAATGTTTTTTCATTTAGGATAATGTATAACATACCCATCTTTAAATAAAAAAAAGAACATGATATACATAGATATACATTTTAATTGTACTTCATTGTAACAGATATTTAATTACTACTCATTAAAATAAGCTAATATATATATACTAGCTGAAGTACCCGTCCTCGACGGGTTAGTGAATGAAAATTTCCAAAAAGCACTCCTACAATGCTTTCGTCAGCATTGTAGGAGTACACAGAATGGATGTAGTATGTTGCCAAAGTAAAGAAAGCGAAGTTATAATTTTCATGTATTGTTAAAATATTAAAGGTTAGAGAGTAACTAAGTAATATCATTTCATTCGCTTTAGTCGTAATTATGTGATGCGCGAACGAATATTTACGCATATTGAAATAATTTTCGCAAAATCTCAAAATTTAATAAACATTTTAGAAAAATTTGAAGCCTAGAATTTAAGTTGAGTGACAACCTATCCTGTCACCCAAATTCGTTTCATTCCCTGCAGTCTTTATTTCGTGATGCTGCAACAAATTTTCAGCATTTTAAAACGATTTTCGAAAAATCTCAAAATGTAAGCAAAATATTTTAAAAATTCAACGCCTATAAATTAAGATTAGCAACTACCTATCATATCACTCAATTTCGTATCATTCGTATTACGTGATGTTTCAAGAAATATAAACGTATTTTGAGAGAATTTTCACAAAATCTCAAGCTCTAATAAAAATGTTTAAAAAATTGGACTCCTACAGTTTATGTTGAGCAACCATCTATCGTGTGACCAAATTTCATATCATTCGCTTTATTCGTTATTACGTAATACGGGAACAAAGATTCACTCAGTTTTAAACGATTTTCACAAAATCTCGAAATCTGATGGATTTTTTTTAATTAGATGCTTATAGTTTAAGGTGAGTAACCACCTATCATTTCACCAAATATCATTTTTTCACCTTTGCAGTTATTACGTGATGTGCGAACACAAATTTACGCAGTTTGAAATGATTTTCGCAAAATTTCAAAATCAAGATTTTCTTTAATTCGACGCCTATGTTTTAAGTTGAGTGACCACCTATCATGACACCCAATTTCATATCATTCGCTTCAGTCGTTTTTACGTGATGCTTGAACACAAATTTATGCAGTTTGAAAGGATTTTCTCAAAATCCAATCAAGATTTTTTTAAAGTTCGACGCCTATGTTTTAAGTTGAGTGACCACCTATCATGTCACTCAATTTCATATCATTCGCTTCAGTCGTTTTTACGTGATGCTTGAACACAAATTTACGCAGTTTGAAAGGATTTTCGCAAAATCTCAAAATCCAATCAAGATTTTTTAAAAATTGGACGTCTATGTTTTAAGTTGAGTGACCACCTATCATGACACCCAATTTCATATCATTCGCTTCAGTCGTTTTTGCATGATGCTTGAACACAAATTTACGCAGTTTGAAACGATTTTCACAAAATCTGAAAATCTAATCAAGATTTTTTAAAAATTCGACGCCTATGTTTTAAGTTGAGTGACCACCTATCATGACACCAAATTTCATATCATTCGCTTCAGTCGTTTTTACGTGATGCTTAAACAAAAAAAGCGTCACGGACAGAATGACGGAATGACAGACAGACAAACTTTTTTTTGAGGGTCGCATCGGATTCCCGGGTGCTTGAAACGGATATAAAATCGCAAAATTTTTGAATTCCAAGAAATGTACAGACAAAATTCTAATTTTATTTATATAGATATCATAATATATGATAATATAAAGAACACTTTATATTACTTAGACAACCCGAAAAATTAACTTATAAAATTGTAAAGTCTGCATTGTTCTATTACTTTACTGCTATTTACACTCATGTCCATAAATTAAGGATAATTCAGAATCACACAGAAATTGATCTCTAAAATAAAAATTTCACCTGTGGAATGATCACACACATCTTGAAGAAGAATATGCAAATTACAGGAAACCACCAGATGGCGTGGATGGTACGTCACAATGACGAGAGTGTAAGAGAGGGGTATATAAGGAATGGTGGCAAAGAAGTAAAATTGTTCACAAGCGCTGTGAAAGCCTTTCAGTGCAAAAACCGCATAGTTATGGCACAAAGGAGGCATTTGGATGATGTTTTACGTGGCAGAATTATCGGACGACTGGAATGTGGACGTACCCAGCTGGAAGTATCCGAGGAACTTGGAATCGCCCAGAGTGTCATCTCCAGGCTTTGGCAACGATTCCAAGATGATGGTAATGTGAGTAGACGTTACAGCACAGGTCGCCCCCGAGTTACAACGCCGAATGAGGACCGCTATTTGGCAGTTACTGCCAAAAGAAACAGACGGAGTACAGCATCAGACCTGTCTCGTCAGCTCTCTTCAGCTACCGGTACGACAGTTTCAAGACAGACCGTGTACAGACGCTTAGGGCACATTGGTCTATATGCTCGTAGGCCTGTCAGATGTGTTCCACTTACCGCAACTCACTGTCGCCTGCGATTAACCTGTAGTAGAGAGCATGCATTGTGGACACCGCAACAGTGGTCTTGTGTGATGTTTTCCGACGAGTCCAGGTTTAGTTTGGAGTCTGATTCTCGCCGGACATTCATCTGGAGAGCGCCAGGTACCCGTTACCACCAAGAGAACACCATTGAAAGACACCGTTACGGTGGTGCAGGATGGCTCGTTTGGGGAGGAATTATTCTTGGTTCCAGAACTGACCTGCATGTTCAGAGTGTAACGATGACAGGCCACATCTATCGGGATGTCACTCTGGAACAACATGTACGTTTGTTTCGGGGCGTCATGGGTGCTGAATTTGTGTTTAAGGATGACAACGCCCGTCCTCACCGTGCAAACATTGTAGACGAATGCCTTCAATCGGAGGATATCACCCGTATGCATTGGCCAGCATACTCACCGGACTTGAATCCAATAGAGCATGTGTGGGATATGCTTGGCCGACGAATTGCAGCCCGTCAACCCCCTCCCACCTGTCTACCGGAACTTCGGAGTGCATTGCTTGATGAGTGGTGTAATATTCCCCAAGATCAGATTGATCATTTGATACTCAGCATGCCTAGGCGTTGTCGGGCCTGTATTGCATCGTCCGGGAGACATACTCCGTATTAACCATCCTACTAACCATGTTATACTGTTTTTTGTAAATAGGTACTTTTTTGAAATTTGGTCAAGGGAGTAAAACTTGCAATTTTTATTAATTATGTCAAACATATAGCATCTTTTTTGCTCTTTACTTTTTGTTTAATAAATAGACTTTACAAATAAGTCAAATTTGTTTTGCTTCTTTCTCTTTCTTTGCCTGAACTTCATTATCCTTAATTTATGGACATGAGTGTAGTTTGTACAATCAATTAATTGTATAGCAACGAATCCAGCACAATGCTGACTCGAAGAAAAGCTAACTTTCTGACATTCAACAAATGCATATTGATTAACTAGGGAATTATAATAGTATATACATTTCTACGCTTACAACATAGGCGTATTAAAGCACGCTTGCGTATTGATTACTGATACTAAAGAGTACAACAGTTATACTTATCTTTGAAAGTTAAATGATAGTTTGTTTCCTTATTGGGTATTTAGTGACATTCATCCGTTACCCTGCTCCGCAATTAAATAATTTGTAGATACATTGTTTACAATAAGCTAAAGACAGATAAGTTATAACTTTAGCTACACGCGTGATGATTCTAACAACAAAAACTATGTCGATATATGGACACTTATTGCAACACAAAAGAAGAGTTTGATTTTTAAAACTTTTTTTCTAGATTACAATAACAAATTTCCAATGTGCCACACTGTTTCTTTAATATTTGTACTACTTTCTCTGGGAATTGCGTAAATTCTGTCATTGCACGTCCTTTTGTGTTTTGCCTTTGTTCTGCACAATGATCTCTTTAGTAAATTGTGTATTCTATCAATTATTGTCATAAGTGTATTTCTCCAAGACTATTTAAATTTTCTCGCATTTTTTCCAAAAAATAAAAAAGTAAAATTTTGATGTTCAGAACTTTTTACGAAAATAATTTTATTAATTTAACAGAAATTTCGTTTGTGCTAAATCAACCGGACTTTTTAAAATCAAAATAAATTTTGTTGATTTAAATTATTCTAAGAGATTTACATTATTCTAAGAAAAACTCCAACCTATCCATACAATCGTCATTTTCAAACTCTGCAGTAATTCCATGAAATAAAAATGAACATGAGTTTGAAACATGAATTAATTTTTTTTTTTTAAATTTCTGTAATATTTGACACTTGACCATTCTCGCAAACAAACAAAAGACAAATATGTTAAAAGGACATCACAGAAAATCTTGCATATACTGCGAGTTTATCACTATAAACCATACCATAATTTAAAACAATCTTTATTTCGAAGACTTTTTGTGAAGTTGATATAATGCTTATGAAAGCATTGCTGTCATTCATCGTATATTTTAACGATGCAAAGCTGGAGTTTTCGACAAGTTTACAGTAATTCAGAAAAGTGTGAGTTGCGTAAATGAGAGATGTTTATTGTGTCAGCTGTTAAGCAGAAATTTTGTGTCATAATCAGCAAGACTAAGAGCTACTTGAAGATTTAAGAGTGTTAACACCTCTAAGTTTCTTTAATTATTCTTTATTAACAAAGTTCATATATGATATGCTTATTGTATAATACATATGATTATTGTATTAAAATCATTTCGATGAAGTCAAAAGTCAAAATAAACAAAATATAGCAACAGAAAATTTGTGTGATTATACAAATTTAAAAAATGATTTTACAAATGGCACATTTACAAATTAAATAGCAAAAATATCTCACTAGATATCTGGAGTAATACATTAGAGGTATTTTTTAAATTACTAGGGGCCAAGGCTCCTAGACTCGCTACGCTCGCTTTTCGTATGAGGCATTCGGCCCTTAATAAGGCTTATTCGTAAATAAGGTATAATTTCAACAAACAAAACCCAGAGGTTGGATCAGATTGAATGTTACCGAGCTACACATTGCTTGGTTCTTGCATGTTGCTTGGAACATAAAAATTTCAACTTTGCACTATTTTTAATTATGTGAAACCCATGGAACACCTTGCGTATTGGCCTGTGGCGTCTGACCTTCATTCGCCACCAGTGTTTGTGCACCAACTGAACTGTTCCGAGAATTAACGTCGGAATCAACTCTAGCGATGCTCCAGATGCGTTTCAGTGTCAATGGTTCACGAGACTGGAGTCGAGCGCCACCTCACTTGTACTGCTGTTCAGCCAGTATGCAAATACTGTGCAGGGTATAAGAAGCTTGCACGTGCAGTACTCGCAGCAGCATAATTTTGTCAGTTCCCTAGTTTAGCGCTAGCGTATAGCTGAGTGCATAATGCCCGACCGTACTATGGCGGCTCTTGCACCTGGAACTTTATAATTTATATTCCGATAATCTTTGTTCTGTTATTTTGTTTGTTGAGTTTAAATAAAAGTTGTTAGTTACTGTTCACCTTGTCTTTTAATGAAATTAATGATGACTAAGCAAAAAAGTAAAACCTTCTGATATAAGTCAAGTGTGGCTTCCGTAAACTAAAAGTTGGAAGACCCACAAGTGGTGACCCGGTCTATGAATAACTTCTAACTTCTGACGGCTGTTGACTTTGAATAGCTTTTGGCGGTGGTCGACAAGCGTTCCTGAAATTGGGTGATCTGGAGTTTTGGACTCTTCAAGTGAAAGTTGAGTGTGCATCTCTTTCAAGTCATCTGGTTAAAGTAGTTTTTCAAGACTTGCGAAGTTCAATAAAGTGCAAGCGTAAAGCAGTGAACCCGAGTGAAAGTTTGGAAATTAACTTGCAGCTACTTCTCTCCTGCACTGTGTCATGGCGCTCTAGTGTTGTGGTAAAGTCAATTGCTTTTGAAACTAAGGTATTTTAAACAAGTTCGGTAACAGAATACATGTTTATACACCTTTCTCATATAATTGATTTTGAAACATGTTTATACAACCCAACACTGCTTAGTGCTGTGCTTATACACTCTTAACTTCACTTTCATATTGTTTTAAGTCAAATTGAATTTTATTTTTAACTATTTCTAAAGTTATTGAATTCATAGTGTTTATACATTAATTCTTGAATTGTATAATGTCGAATCCTAATGCGTCAGAAATCTCGAGAGTGGCATTTAAAGCCCCTCCTCTCTGGAAAAATGAAGTTGAACTGTGGTTCTATCAGATAGAAGCTAGTTTCATAACATCGATTACGGTAGAGAAAACCAAATTTTACAATGTTATCGCATCTTTGGATGCCGAGACGATGACAATTGTTAAGGATATTATACGTTCCCCCCCCCCCTGACGAAAAACCGTATACTGTTTTAAAAGAACGGATAACCAAGCATTACGCGCAATCCGAAAGTTCTTGTTTGCGTACACTACTACAAGACTTGGTTAGGGGATAAACGTCCTTCGCAGTTGTTAAATGAAATGAAAACATTGGCTGAAAATAGAATGACTGATAGCATTTTGAAAGAAATTTGGTTAAACCGTTTACCTATAAAATTGCAACAAATACTTTAAATCAGTAAAGGTGATCTCGGAGATCTTGCAAAAATTGCAGACCGAATAATTGAAATTTTTGGATCTCCTGACACGGTTCAAACTGTATCTCAGGATGACCCAATAAAAAGTTTGCAGCATCAGATTTCTAAACTCTCTGATAAAGTAGATAAATTGACAAAACAAACTAGCTACCGACCAAGAAACCGCTCAAGATCCGACAGTTTCACTAAAAATAGAACTAAATCTAAACCATTCTGTTGTTATCACTTTGTTTGCTGATAAAGCTAGGAAATGTGTTAAACCATGCTCGTATGCTTTAAACAAGTAGGCCCCTCCAATTTGGCGACGGTGGAGGACTGCAAGCGTACAAGTCGCCTAATAGCATTGGATAGGAATTCCGGTTTCGGTTTTCTTGCAGATACAGGCGCTACAGTTTCGGTGCTGCCTCGTAATACTCGAATACATAAAACTCCGAAACACTGCATGTTGTACGCAGCAAATGGTACGAAAATACATACATACGGATTTAAGAAATTGACTTTGGATTTAGGGCTGCGTCGCGAATTTCCATGGACTTTCATAATAGCTGAAGTCTCGCGACCGATATTAGGCGCAGACTTCCTCGGTAATTATGGAATTTTGGTAGATATAAAAAATTGCAAATTATGCGACCCCCTGACCACAATTTCAACTAAAGTTCCTGTAGTTAACACATCAGCGATAGAATTGCAAACTGTTCTTAAAGAATCTAAATATCATGAATTACTAGCAGAATTTCCCAGCATAACCAACCCAGCCTCATTAAAAAACATGAAGAAAAAGCATAATGTTTCTCATTATATTTTAACTAAAGGCCCACCAGTGTCTTCGAAAGCTCGTAGATTAGCTCCCGAAAAGCTGAAAATTGCAAAACGCGAAATTTCAAAATTATTGGATGAAGGGATTGTAAGATCTTCAACTAGTCCTTGGGCAAGTCCCATACACATAGTTCCAAAACAGAATGGAGAATGGAGGGTATGTGGCGATTTTCGTAAATTGAACGCCATAACAATCCCCGATAAATATCCCATTCCTCACATACAAGATTTTTTGCATACTTTGCATAACAAGCAGATCTTTTCACGGCTAGATCTAATAAAAGCATATCATCAGATTCCGTTGGATAAAGACTATTCCAAAATCTGCGCTAATTACGCCATTTGGATTATTCGAGCACAAATTCATGTGCATGGGCTTATCCAATGCTGCCCAAAGTTTCCAACGATTCATAGATGAAGTGCTCAGAAATTTAGATTGCTGCTTTGCATACTTGGAGGATGTGTTAATCGCATCAAGTACAGAGGAACAGCACCTAGATGATCTAAAAGCAGTATTTAAGCGATTAGATGATTATGGTGTAGTTTTGAACGTCGAAAAATGTGTTTTTGGCCAAACGCAAATTAATTTCCTTGGCCATACGGTTTCTATCAAAGGGTTATTTCCTCTACCCGAAAAAGTAGAAACCTTAAAAAAATTTCCTTTACCTAACACTGTACAGGAATTTAGACGTTTCTTAGCAATCTTAAATTTCTATCATAGATTTTTGAAAGGGGCTGCCGCAATACAAGCTCCGATGTACGAACTTTGTAAAGGCTCAAAAAAGAACGATCGCACTAAAATTGATTGGTCGGAAGACCTAACTCAAAAATTTTCGGAATGTAAAGCTCTTATTTCAAACGCAACTTTACTTGCGTATCCCGACCCCGATGCAGAACTAGCCTTAATGGTTGATGCATCGGATTTTGCGATCGGCTCTGTATTGCAGCAAATTCGCAATGAAATTGCCGAACCTCTCGCATTCTTTAGTAGAAAGCTTACTAATCCCGAAAAAAATTATAGCACGTACGATTGTGAACTACTAGCCATTTACAGTTCGATTCAAAACTTCCGGTATATGTTGGAAGGTCGGATATTTACCATATACACTGACCACAAACCTCTAACATTTGCTTTTTCAAAAAACAGCAAAAGTGCATCACCCAGACAAGAAAGACATTTAGAATACATTTCACAATTTTCCACAAACATAAAACGCATATCTGGTAGCAAAAATATAGTTGCAGATTCACTATCCAGAATTGCTGGAATTTCGGAAATTATTCCACTAGACAATGTGGATTATAGGGTGCTGGCGCAGTCACAGTGCGGAGATAAAGAACTGGAAGATCTTAATCAAACCTAATATTCAAAGAGTTTAAACTACCACATAGTTTGAATATTCTATTCTGTGATACGTCGACTAGCAATATAAGACCTTACGTTCCAGAGCAGTTCCGGCAAGCAATTTTCCAAATGCTTCATAATCTCTGGCATCCTGGAATAAAAGCTACAGTGAAATTGGTGAGTGAGAGATTCATCTGAAAATCCCTAAGGAAAGATGTAGGACATTGGACGAGAGCTTGCATAGATTGCCAAAAGTCGAAAATACAGAAACATGTCATTTCGCCAACGGGTTCGTATCCGCTGCCAAGGAACAGGGGCACGATCTTCTCGGAAACCTTTCCGAAGCGGAAAAACAACCCTTTTCTCACTCATGACGTCACATTCCGAAAGGGCGTCAATTTGGTCTACCACGATACTCTCGGGAACGTTCCGATATCGGAAACCCTGTCGGAAATTCCACTTTTTTTCCCGGCACGGTAAACGCGAGTGAGAAGCTCTTTCCGCTTCGGATACAAGTCAGCGTGCGTGGTTATTTGTTCTGATGGTAGTTATTTACATCAAAATAATGGCTCGGTTTTAATTGTAGCAACTGTTGCACAACAATAAGATGCTAGAAGGGTTCATAGGAATCGAAATTCGATTCCTAGGTGTAAATCCTTTGAATTAAGCGACGACGAATTTATCAACAATTTTCGGTTGAATAAATCATTAGCATTCCAACTGATTCAAGAGTTTAAAAAATATTTAGAGCCTAGAACAATTAGAATATAATACTAATTTTTAATGATATTTAAAATTTATAAAATAACAGTCTGCTTATCTTTTGCCAAGCTTTCACATTTTTAATAAAACCTCCACTGCTGTTTAATTTTTGTGCTAGAGATTTCAAATCCTCATTTCGTTTGCTGCGCTCTATAAAAACTGGAAAAGTTGTTTTCATTTAAGTAATGATTTTCTTCCATTGCTTGGACGATAATTTCAATCTGATTTGTTTTTACTCGAATATTACCGTTTTTATTTTATAAGGAGGAGGCACGGCTTCAGGAAAATGCGGATTTCAATGATCTTTGGCATAATGGTAGTATACCATGTGAATATACTGAGTGTAAAATTTATAAAAGACAGAAATTTATAAAGTGGAAGTTTATAAAAGGTATTGAAAAACTGTCAGCACTTCATCAGAGGGTCGTTAAATCGAAAGGGTCGTAAAATTGTGAGTTGACTGTATATTTATATATTTTTAAAATTTTATTTCTGCTATTCAAAGAATATATTTTTAAAATTGATGATGCTTAAAAAATTAATACTCTTGCTGTTGCATCACGAACGGGTGAAAATTAGGGGAAAAATAGTCTGTCTGACCAAAAATTAATGTACCTTAAAGAAATATTGAGTTTTGTGGGTGTTAAGTGATTTATTTTGAAAGTGTAAAATTCTGATTCCACAAAGTAAAGATTTTACAAAAAGAAATAAAATTTAAATAATAATATAAAATCAATAGACAGGAAGTAAAAAAAAAGATAAATGAATAAATGAAAAAGTAAATAAATATTTACTTTACTAAAAAATGAATTAATTACCAGGATTCGCGTATTTTAAAAAAAAAAAAGTGCAGGAAAATGTTGCGCAGCACGGGGTTCGATCACATAACGCCCTAGTAATAGTCCCGCGTCTTGCCGATTCAGCCACCGAAGCGCAACTAACTTTATACGCAACTTACAATTAAAGTTTTGGTAAAGCAGTTCGAAAATCGATATTAATTTTTTTCGACTGTATTTGAGTACTGCGCAGTAGTATCAAAGATTTAGTATCTTACACGTTGTATATTCGCATGGTATAACACGGCCAGAGATCGACTAACAAAATAAGACAAGACATAGTACTTAAATGGGTACCATGTCATAAACTACGTGCTCGAATGCGGCAAAGAGTGCCTTGTTTTGATTGGTTGATAGCGACCCCTTCCGATACTTTCGGAAGAGGCATAAAAATTCTCACTTCCACTAGTCGAAAACATGGTGGTAGTCAAAATGAGGGTATCGGATATTTATCCGAAGATTTTCAGTATCCGTGAGTGAGAACTATCCGTGACGGGTGCTTTCCGATAAGATCGTGCTAGAGCTCCTGGTTCAGCCATGTGAATGTGGATATCGTAGGTCCGTTACCTCCTTCCAAGGGATTCACATATATCTTAACTTGTGTAGATAGATATAGTAGATGGCCGGAGGTTTTTCTGATGCCAGACCAGACTGCCGAGACCGTGGCGACGACATATTTTTCTGGTTGGATTGCACGTTTCGGCGTACCCGACACTATTTCCACAGACCAAGGTAGGCAATTTGAAAGTCATCTCATTAGTAGCTTGGCAAGATATCTTGGAATGGAAAAAATCCATACCACAGCTTATAATCCGTCTACAAATGGATTAGTTGAGAGATTTCATCGCCAGCTGAAGGATGCTGTGAAAGCGCACGCTACAGAACGATGGACTGAAGTATTGCCTGTGATCTTGCTTGGCATCAGAGCCTGTTTTAAAGAAGACATACAAGCCAGAGTGGCAGAAATGGTGTATGGTTCACCGTTGCGACTGCCTGGCGAGTTCTTCAAAGACTCTGGACCAGCAGTAGTTCAAGCAGAATTACTTCAGATGTTGCGAGAGCATATGCAGAAGTTACGACCTGCACCCATGTCTCGTCATAGTGTGCCTAACATTTTTGTGTACAAAGAACTGAAAAATTGTTCGCATGTGTTCGTCAGACAAGATATAGTGCGAAAACCACTCCAGCAACCATACGATGGTCCTTTCAAAGTTATCTCTCGTCAGACCAAGCACTTCACACTAGACATACGAGGCATACAGAAAGTTATTTCTATTAACCGACTCAAACCAGCCTACCTGCTAAATCCAGCTATTTTGCAGGATGAAAAGAAGATCCTAATCCTACTGAAAGTCAAGGCATGAACTTGCGGTCCGGTAAGAAGGTGAACTTCTGTGACCAAGTATCGTCTAGCCGACTGGAGGGGGAGTCCTGTGCCGTCTGACCTTCATTCGCCACCAGTGTTTGTGCACCAACTGAACTGTTCCGAGAATTAACGTCGGAATCAACTCTAGCGATGATCCAGATGCGTTTCAGTGTCAATGGTTCACGAGACTGGAGTCGAGCGCCACCTCACTTGTACTGCTGTGCAGCCAGTATGCAAATACTGTGCAGAGTATAAGAAGCTTGCACGTGCAGTACTCGCAGCAGCATAATTTTGTCAGTTCCCTAGTTTAGCGCTAGCGTATAGCTGAGTGCATAATGCCCGACCGTACTATGGCGGCTCTTGCACCTGGAACTTTATAATTTATATTCCGATAATCTTTGTTCTGTTATTTTGTTTGTTGAGTTTAAATAAAAGTTGTTAGTTACTATTCACCTTGTCTTTTAATGAAATTAATGATGATTAAGCAAAAAAGTAAAACCTTCTGATATCAGTCAAGTGTGGCTTGCGTAAACTAAAAGTTGGAAGACCCACAGGCCAATTATTGGCGAATTTTCATAATTTGGTGACTTGCGTATATGTATAGTTAATATTTAACTGTAAGAAAACAATACTTCGTATGCTTTCTTTGATAAAAAAAAAAACTACGGAACAGCTAGGATAGCTTGCCACTAATGGCGACTTTTCATTATTTGGCGATTTACACATGCTCACAACCTATAATTATTGCTCATTTAAGGTTCCCGGAAAACCGTTATCCATATATTACACAATCCTTTGCAGATTGGCGTATTTAGCACCACGAAATATATCATCTCGCCGCGCTGGCAAATATCCAAAGTGTACTATAACTGCTAAAATGGCACAGTTAACGCCACCAAATATTTCTACTAGTAGCAAATACTCCAGATGGACCGAACCGGCTTTAAAATAATCTGCATTTTAATTATTTTTCATTTTCAAGATATTGGGTTCTAACATTTTTGAATTCACGGTTTAGATTCATTCTGCTTGGAAACATACCATTTTGTCAGATCGTTACAATTATTCTGTTTTGGAAAAACGAATAATCGCTAATTCTAAACTCCTGTTGTCTAAATGAACTTACTATTTGAAAATTGTCAACTTTGTGTAACACACTGAGTTATTTATTTCATATACTTTTTAATTTGGCGTAAAAAGGGTGTAATTCTATTTCATATTTGTCAATTTCATCCGATTCTACGTACTTGGAATTGCTTTGTTGCAAAGGAAAGAATGATTTTATGCCAAATCTGGCAACCATTATGTTTCATTTTTTTTCAGTTTTTTTTTAATATCTTCTAAAATAATTCGATTTTCGAAATTTAAGTCAGCTTATCGGGTTACTCGGAATTTTCCACATCGTGGACATGTTTATCTAAATTCAAATCCCCGCGGTTCAGTAGATAGGCAAACAAGCTATTGACAGCGCCAGCAGCGGCGCCAGTGGCCTTTACTTCTTTTTTTTTTTAGAATAGAGAGAAACACATCTGATTCAAAATTTTAATAGTGTCGAAATATAGTGAGAAAAACAGTTTTAAAAATTAAAACAACAGTAGTTTAATGCTTCAGTATATGTTTATTGTTCTTAAGAATACTTTACAAAAAAATTCTGGTAACGCATAGACACAAGAAAAAGCAGTACTATGCTTTTAAAATTATGAATTAAAAAGCAGACAAAGAGCTGGAAGAACAAAATTTGTTTTTCATAAAATAAAACTAAGAGATTTCACAAAATTCAATCAAAACTGACAACATTCTAATTTACCTCCATCAATTACTTACATAAAAGTCGTTGAGTAAAATAATGATGCAACAAAATTACATACACTCCTCAACAAAATACTGATCAAATAAAAACTAGAGTTTTGAAACTTAATTCATTCGTTTGTTTTTAATGAATTTTAGAAATAATAACAACCCTAAAACTTTCTTGAAGAGATTAAGGAAAGCAAACAACAATAACTGCAAGAAAACAATAGGAACATTAAAATGCTAATTAATTTTTCTCATTGTTCCCTTTCACATCTCTGAAAGGTAGTTAATCACTCTTTTCATTTAAGTGCTCCATTTTATGCAACACAGCTTTTAGCGTATAATAACATTCAAGTGTAATTAATGGATACTGGCTAGTATATAATTACAACACGCGAACATGAAGGAATTTTGATTACTTTGAAAATTTATTGCTTTTCTCTATAAGATAAATACTCGGCATAACATAAAATTGATGTAACAAGAAAATTAGGGCATTTTGTGAGATGGATCAAACAAGACTCAACGATGACAGTGTTTATTAAAATTGATTGATATGAGCTTTATCTTATGGTTAAATACGGAATCTTTTATGGCAGTTTGAACTCATCATTTTACTTTTAAGGATGGTGAACATTTGCCCCGATTTCTTTATTTCTGCGTTAAAATTTCGAATATGGCGGTTTTTACATTCAATGAATAATAACTTATTAAAACAAAAAATCGTTTAAGATTGTTTTATGTACAGTTTAATGTTGAAGGGAATAAAAAGAATTATATTTAGGGGAAGCAATTAAAAGTACATGACAGAAAATCTCAAAAACAAAGATCAATAGAAGAGTGCAGCAAACGGTATATTTCTTATGTAAATTTCAAAATTTTTATGCAGAAGTTTCGAAGTAGTAGCTAAAAAAACCGTTAACGATAGCATTGCATTAGTAGGCCTCCATATTCTCACGATCTGGCTCCTTGTGACTACTTTATGAGGGGCACATTGAACGATACTGTCTACCAGAATTATACCAACGTGCAGGACGATTTTCAATCGTTGATTTGCGTGCATGCCGTTTTCGTCGAGGCTTTCCGGTGTGTGATAACAATAACCTCATTATTCGTTTGCGACACCTTTGTAATGTCTGTCCACCACAACAGCAGCTCTCGTTATAGAGTCTAAGCCAGTCTATTGTCGAGGAAAAATGTCTCACCCCATTTTCGACAGAGAAGAAAAATGACATGAGGTGACCTTTCATTCCACGAACTCCTCTAACACTCAATCCCTCATTGGAAATAGACAGGTCCAGTTGCTACAGCGACTGCCACTAACCAGACTTATTGGCGGGATCTATTCTTCTGATCGACAGACAGTATGTCGAACTTCGCACATTATGAAAAGATTCTTTTGTGTTTGCTTGCTGAAAATGACGCAATGTCATACATGATGATCGTCGATCGATTTTGGCGTGCAGCATCAACTGTTTGCAGTAGCGTACGTAACGGGGTGCCTGAGGGTTCTAACTGACCTTGTTGAATAATTTTTATTAAAGTCCATAACTTTTTAATGTTCATCTTAAAGATTACGGCTTTTAACAATAAGATTGCTTCCATAACTCACTCTACCCTTAAAGAAAATATTTGTACTCCACACTCTGTTAGCAGCTATTGTGACTACTTTGTCAAATCTTCTGTACATTTTTTTTACAGGTTACATAATAAACATACTGTCTGCTTCATTCTACTATTGCCCTTTGTTTTGGAGATAAGAAATTTTGAAATCAGTATGTCCTTTGCTGAACACCCTTTATGTCTATGTACAGCTGCGGAAAACAATAAAGACCCAAAGTTATTTATACCAATCGTTAACTATTATCGTGCACTTTAATTTGCTATAACCATCTTCATATTTAAATGTGCACTTATTTTTACCAATCAACATCTATATTTCACTTCATATTTGAAAAACTTAATCTGTTTCAACTTAAGTATTTTAACGCTTTTTTCTGTTCTCATATTCCCCTTTCTCAGTTCTTTACTTCCTTCTTAAAAAGAAATTTGACTTTATCCTAGTGAGATTCAGTAGATCGCCGTCACTAAATCTGGAATCTGGCTTAAAAATGGCTCTCTCCCTTCTCCCTTGATTTGCTTGAAAGCAAATCTTTTGGCATTAAATATTTCTTTCCCAACATTTGGCTTCTTTGTTTTACAAAATCATTGATATTGTGTACTTCCAACATTTTAGGCGCCGTTCGCAATGCAATGTGTTTTTGGTATTTAATTTGGCGGCTGCTTTGTTTGCCAAACTCTTTTTTTCGCCAAAGAGACGTTCTTGGGGCATGGGAACTTTCAGTTACGTCACCTCTATTCGACTGTAAAGTTCATACGTAATGTTCTTGCTGGGCACCATCAGACCGCGATAGCTAATATGTTTGTTTTAAATAGTTTTTGAAAATAACTAGAGCTTTAACCTACTCTCTGTATATGTTTTTTTAATTGCAAACAAAGTGATGATCCATCCTGTGCCTGCTAAAACGAAAATGAAACCCAAATTTTAAAATACTTTAAATGCTGCCGCGATTAAGATTCAATGACTGTGAGGAAGAAATTACTGAAACTACTTTAAAATTTAGGTTCAATTGGCATTGTGACAGAAACATAAAATCAATGAACGTACTTTTTTTTCTCGTTATAGTTATTTTCCATTGTGAAACTATTGCAGCATATACTATCATAACGTCATGATTTCATTTTCTTTTTTAATCTAATAGGGACACTGAATATGGTAGACGGCTGAAGTCTGTAGATCCCGGGTTCAGACGCTACTGTCGGACTAAGGTCTAGAGTTTTGAGCGGTTATGTCAAGAATAGACTTGCCTTAACACAAAAACAAACACATTAATCTAATCGGATTGATTAAAGTATAGTAAAGCCCCACAAGTGTCCGAGCGCGTAGCGCTCTTAACTGGGAGATTGTAAGTGCCTGGTTCAGACCCAGGCACTTACAACCAGGCACTTAACTCGGACCAGGCACACTTCGCGTCCTCCATCCCAGTTGTTTGGAGTATTTCGTGGTTTCCTCCGACACTTAGAGTAAACACGATTTAGGACCCCTTAGAAGGACCCCCGCAGAGGGCATTTCCCCTCGACCCAGATCCCAAGAGTAAATAATCTTCCGTAATCCAACGAATAAACAAACAAATAAAATATAATAAATTGCTTTTCTTTTTAATCGTTTTCTATAATATTTTTAGTGGTTTGATTCTAAGATGTTGAAAATCAAGTTAAAATATGAACTGTTGCAACGCTTAAACTTCTTTAAAGGAGAAATAAAAAAGGTATTATTGATAGAAGGCATTTTTTCTTTTTTTAATTTTACCTAATGCTAATATTACTAACTCACTTAAACTATTTTCATTTGGTCAGTATTAGTAATAGGCTGCCTCAAAATAAATGTCCTATACGTTGAAATATATTCTTCCGAAGGAATTCTTTCGGGAAGTAAGCTTCGTTATTCAGGAGTTAATATCATTTGCATTGATTTACTTTACTACTGTGTTTTCATAGGTTACATAATCTGATATACACCTTAAATTTAAAGGAGCGGTTTTCTCCAACACAGTACACAGTTAAAACTGGAGTGAACGAAATCTTGTCTACTTAGATCAAATTCTAGGGTTCAACAGGAAACCTGCTAATCCTACTATATAGTTAGGCTAATCCCTCACTCACTGATTCACTCAGTAACCATTCCGGACAACCACTTCAATGTAAATATTTTACTGCCATTACTCCAAGATTAGAAGATTAAAAAGTTTGAAATAGTTTAAAAACCAGAAAAAGCGTAATAACATATACAGCGTTTATACGATCCGTTTGAAATGTTTCATAATTATCTGTAAAAATATAAAAAACGATCCGGGTTTCTCTGAATCTGAAAATACACCGGTTCCCTAATTTTTAAGCGATTTTTTGGTATTTTCAGCTCTATTTTATTGCCGAGATTAATAAAAATTGAATGATTTTCGTGACAAAATGAGCTGTTGCAATCGATATGACGTCCTATTCATCACGGCCATCAAGCTTTGAAAGGAAAGTGTGATTCCAATTCCTTTAAAATAGTTTTTCCACATTATATAGTTTATTTTTTTCCACAAATAAATCGTCTGCATGGATATAAGAAAGGCTGTGTACATGAAACGAAATCTTTCGAATGCCAAAAGTTTCCGCTCGTTTCCAGAAGAGCGTGAAATTTGATTTGGGTACATAATAAAAATTGAATTGAAGTTATATATTTTAGGTGGACGACTATTAAATATATTTAGGTGGTCGAAGAATAATAAATAAATAAATATAGATATAATATGCACGAAAAAAATAGACCTTCGCAGTGTAGACATATTTTCGTCCAATGTTTTTTCTAACGCCCGTTGTAATTTCTCTCCACAACTTCTAGTGTTATATAGTGTTTCAGCTGAACTGTCTCTTCCTGTCTTTTTTTTTTCCTCCAATTTTTCCGCTCCGTGAAGGATTAAAAAATGCCCACTAAGTATAAGTGCACTTCGAAGTACGAAAAGAGGCAGATATTTCCTCCATTAAATCGACTCGTAAACAGTGCACTGTTGTAAACACTGTAGTGTTGAAGCACTCTGTATCTGACATATGATCTTCAATTTTTCCGATAGTGAAAATTTAGCACTTTTAATCTTATTAAGATGAATGAGCTTGAAAAATCACACTTCCAATGAACAGATCTAAATTTGATACTGACACAAGTATCTTTTGCTGTTTACTTATTATAGTTTAAAGACATAACAACATTAGAACTAAACAAAAAGTCGAAAACTATATTTTGACGGTGTCAATTAAATCATTTTACCTTTTAATTATTATGTAATCATTTTAATTATTATGTAATCATTTTACCTTTTAATTAGTATGTATGACCACAACCAAGGCTGGGTGAACGTCTTTTGAACAATTTTAGATGTCATGTAACATTACTTAGATCACCATCTAGATCTTCAGTGACGAATAACACCGGTCAACATTTTTTTTTTTTTTTTTTTGGGGGGGGGGGTTCTGTTCTCTTGCTTAAATTCTGATTCTAGACATTGAAAAACACTTAAATTTTCATTTTTAGTTGTTAAAGTTTGCTTTTGTCTGATTTACGCCGATAAGTATATTTTAATTTATTTCATAAACGAAAGATGGCAGCACTTTGATTAACCTGAAAGTAAACTGTATTATAATAATATTGTATGTAATATTAAGTATGTAATATTTTTATTTTATCAACACAATGATGCAAAGTAATATACTAAAAACTGTAATTGATTGCGTCTGAAAAAATGATGATTTATGTAAGGAGAATACTCAATAAATTAAATATTTTACATTCATACGTTATTGTTTATCACAGATCTTGAATAAAAAAGACTTTTATATCCAGCAAAAACTTTTCTGATCATAATTTAGAGTGGAATTATTAAAAAATATATATAAATCAGTGATTTTTGCCAAAAAAATTGAAAAATTGCTTTAATTTCTACAAAAGCAAACTTTCATAAAAAAATAAAATATTTTCCTTAGTTTTGGCGTAGGAGAAAATAAAATTTAACATGTAGAAGTCAGAACCAAAAATCGTGTTGACCGGTATAATCTAGTGAGAAGCCCAGTTAGAAAGAAATAATCATTTAACGCTGAGTATGTTTCCCAAAACCTCAATAACACGTTACACTTACAATGGAGAGTTTCTAAATGCAAAAGCCATCAATCTCACAATTATTGACTTAATATCCCTTTTCTTAATGCTGCTTAGTGAAATGTATAATAAAATGCATCCATTAAAAAAAGCTTTTTTTTTAAAGAAAATGACATGACATTTAATTATAGAATGATTTGTAAAACGTTATATTTATTATTTTATCGAGTCCCAAATGATTCGACTCATCTGGAAATCAGACAAACGCTATCTCCTTTAAACGATGCTTGAGTGTTTTTTTTTTATGATTTATTTTATTTTTAGTCATTAGCAAACAGGTCGTTTTGTCATTCACTTTGTAAATACGTTCTTTCGAATTCTCCCGGGAAATAAGCTGCGCTATTCAAGAGTTAATGTCATTTGCATTGATTTACTATACTTAAAAAAAGGTGATAAGAATAATGTATTTTGGTAAACTTCCGAAAGAAATGCCGAAACTTTTTTTTCTTGTTTCTTCGACCTTATGACATATTTCTGCTGCAAAAATGTAAATAATAAAGTTGTAGAGACCATGTCATTATGCTTTTGCACTACTTTTCGTAAAATTGAAAGCTGTGATAATTACATGGACGGGAAAAATTATGATACTCCAACAAGTGGTAATACAATGACAATCATCTAAAACAGATATAATACAGAAATAATGGCTATTTAAATGTACCATTTCTGCGTATTTTTTTAATAAAAGTCAGAAATGCATTTATGGCTGATTTCAGTTGTGAAAAAAGGCATCGAAAGGCATATAGAAAACCAAACTTTTACAGTAGTTACAGTTAACATGCAGGAAAGGAAAAATTTTCTTATAACTTATTTTACATTTTACGATCCAGCTGTTCAAAATGCAGTTAAAACAATGTTTTCAATTGAAATAAATAAATAAAATTCTTTCTTTGTCCTGTTAAAAGGGTAACTCCTTTTCCAATATTAATTAGCATGCTTTAATTAATTATTTTTATTAGATTTTGAACTGCTTTTCATGCATTATAATTTTTTATAAAAGTGAATTTATTTTAAGCTTTAAAAAGTGTAAGTCATGAGCTAGAATTTCGCATAAAAATAAAAACACTAGCTTGGAGACTCGCATTTCTACATGACGTTTAGACTGAAAAATAGATTGAGCTTAGAAATCTAGAAAAAAGAACTTCCCCAGTTTATTTTAATTATTTAACTGCATGAAAGCAAACTCTCATAGATACCAAATTATCTAATATTGATTGTATAAGCCTTTATATTAGGCGTTTATTCTGGATAATTCAATGTTGTGATTTGTCGCGTGGCTGGGGATCTATCAGCCTGGAATTTTAAGTGGATTTTCTCTAAATGTAACAATAATATGGTAAATGTGCATTAAAACAATTTAAGAGTCTACCTCCCAAGGCATTCCACCCTTTGACAGATAGCTCTAGCATGCTTTGCTTTATCTAACGAACGCGCTTTTAGTTAATCTGAAGAAGACGGTATTCAAAAGCTAGTTATTATTTATTTTATCATATTCGTTTTGCTGACTTTAACATACGCATACACGATAAATATAGAATTAAATACATTTTACAATTTATTTAAATTAAAACAGCCATTTATTTTAGCTTTATTAATTGATTTTACAGCATTATGTACGTGGTTAGTTGAGTCACGCAGTAATGAGACTTAAGCGACGAAACAAACATTTAATTAAACGACTTACATGCACATAAAAAGTCATCAGTATGCATGCAACTAAACGCTCGTTATTCTCCATTCTCATATGCACCGTTATAAAAGCAGTTCTACTACACATTCAGCTGAGATAATCACGAGGAGAAAATGTCATATGGTGTCCAAGGATAATGATAAGCAATGTTTATTCCTACAATATAAAATTACGAGGTGACCAAAATGTCCATAAAAACTTAAAAAATTCAAGGAAAAATAACGATACGAAATTGCGGTTTGCAGGGATAAGTTTAGGGATATTTCGGAATTTTTTTAAGGGGAAACTTGCCTCCCACTGTGCATGTCAGCGCCAATTTTCTTTTCTTCTTTAATGAACTTTTAAGATTTTACAGATCTTTTGGTACTTAAGTATTGCTATTACTATCGTGGTAAGATAGACTTTTAATGTGAAATAATAAATCTATTACATTTGCAGTTGCATCAATAAAAATAGCAAGGAACACTTATCTTCATAAAAGTTTATGTTGACAAAGAATAAATTTATAAGGATTGGAAGCTTAAATACTCAAGTATTTCTTTCACAGAATAACGCTTTTCAAGTCCACGAATGAAGTATGTACTCAAAGCAAACAATAAAAATAATTTATTTACTGCTTAGTCAGCTACAAGAAAGTAAAACGCTTTTCAGCTGCATAAACCTTCCAGGTAGCAATAAAAAGTCAAGTCTATCGCACCGCTTTCTGTTAGCATACCTTTATCACAGCAGTTAGGAACTGCTGAAATCTATGGCGTAAGTAACGAGGATGAATAGAACAAATGCTGTTTACACTCGTTGCACTAGAAGAATGAACTGTCCAGTCAGGCACTGCAGTTGAGGTTGAGTGTTACAGTGAGTAAAAGGGGCAATGATTGAACGCATCTTTTGTAGAGGTTATAAAAGAATAGTGTCGGAAGAACCTGCCGAAAGTAAACGAAAGTATTTTGTCATAAACAGCCTTCGCTCGCAATTCATTCACTTAATTGTTTTCTTTCCGATAAAGAATTGATAAAGGTCTTAGTATAATTGCCGAGTGTTATCGGGATATTTTTTAAATGAGACATAGTTGCGATCAATTGTACCATATATTCAACAGTTCAATTTCGTAGTATTTAATTTTCCTATGTCAATCGTGTATTTGAGGATAAACCTTATGTTTCAACTATTAATTATCGTTCTAGAAACTCATCACAAATGTAGAAAACCAATAGTCTCAAACAGAATTTTTTTATAGTGTATTTTTTAGTATACATTAGAAAAAATATATATTATGCCTTAGTATCGCATTTACCAAAAATTGACATCCTGCAATTTTTTTAAACGAAAGGCTAAGGCTTCAGAATACTTTATATCATTTAAGAAAAGAAAAAAGAACTACTTTAAATATTTTTTTGTGTGTGTTATAGTATTTTCTTAATTAAAAATATTTGACTTTTATATAAATTTAACTTTCCTTTCACAAATTCAAAAAAACCTGTTAAAGAAAAGTAGCTTTCAATCACTTTGTTATTTTAAAAATAGAATTTTGATTAGAATTTTGTTTCTCGGAAATAATTATTTAAAAATGTAAGTTTAAAAAAGTAGAAATTATATATATATAGTGTATAAATTTAAAATATTTCTTAGAATAATTATTTTTTATATAATTGCAGCTTTTCTTTTACAAGCTAAAAAGCTCAAACTACTATTACGGAGATTAATGCTTGCCATATTTATATTTCATATACTTTATATATTTTATATTTACTTAAAGCTGATTCGAAAAGAAAATTTATGAATTTATTCTAAAATTGACAGATGTACTTAGATGCTAGACTTAATGCTTAGATTTTAAGAAACAGCTGCTGATAGTTTTCAATGGAATGCATATGTAAGATGTAATCTGAAACTATATCAATAAAACAAATACTACAAAAAGGAGTCTATATGATCTGGTGAAGAATTAAAACAATAGATGACTTTTGAATGATTTTGAACAGAATTTTAAGCGTTTGTTGCAGAATTTTCGCCGTAAAAATGACCATCGTAGTTATAAAAAAAGCTCTCTATGCTACTCTTTAAAAGTCCGTGGTTATTTGGTTTAGAGAGAGCGACAGATTGTGTAACAGATTTCATCAATCGTAAAAACATTAGTTATGTTTTTCGTAGTTATAGATAGCACCAGCCAAAACACGCCTGAAACATAATAACTGAATCTCGTGAAAACCTGACTAGATGTTTGTTTTAAAATGTATTTATTTGAATTTTTTATTATTAAATCCTATTTTTTCTCTATATTCGGTATTTTTAGTTATTTATTTTATAATATATTTATTTAAAAGTATAAGTATACATATATATTTTTTTTTCCTTAAATTGTTGATCTATAAATTTTTAATACATCATAAACAGAAATTGCTTGAATGATGAACATGGGAAAAATCATAGAATAACTTAATTAAGTATAATTTGTTACAGACTTAATAACAAATTGCAAAGAGGATCAAAAGAGTTCTGTGATTAGACGGATATCTGAAAAGTAATGAGAGTTAGGTATGCGTCAATGTGCATGCATAGGGAGGACCAAATGGAGAGACACTGTGCAGTGTGCAGATAAAGCCGTCGAAACCGACGAAGATTAGTCTACTATGTATAAGTAGTCGAAAGTCATATAATGTTCGACCACCTTTTACAACCCATTTACGATCAGCCATTCCCACTTCTCTTCTCGCTGCTACTCCCCTTCTCCTTCTATGCTTTTCTGCTGTACTTCCCTTCTCGCTGCAATCAAAATCCCTTTAGGAGGGAGCGTGGGCAGCAGGAAGGGCAACAAGAAAGGATGTTGATGCAAATTATTCGGAGTTGATTATGAGATTTTACATCTATCGACATCACATCAATTAGTGGCATGCAAAAATTCACGTCAAATTGGAGTGGAAGAATTGATATACATCAAGTTTTCTACAATTTCGCATCGAATTTGTTCGTCCACAGTCGTGCAGAGCAGATGGGGAAAATGATTCCTGTTGCACGGCAAGGCACACTCGCATACTGCGATCCGTGATCACAGGTCTTGAACCAACACTGTGCAACTATAATCGCACGTCTACCATACTCAGTCGATCTGGTACCAACAGGCTCCTTTTCGTTAACTCAACTTACGACGGTTTTGAAGAGCCCAACTTTTTCAGACATAACAGTAATCCCAAATACTTTTCAAATATGGATTAATCGATCTATAAGAGGCTCATTCCAAGAGCTTTATTAGCAATGCCAACAGTGTAATGTGGTTAAGGATGTTTCTTTGAAGGTTAGTAAGGGTATTATTTTGTTTATATGATTTGTTTAAATGTTCACTAAACTTCTTGAAGTTGCCCTGTAATTATAAAATAATGAATAAAAATTTGCTACTGTAAACAAAAGTATAAATAATTTGAATATATTTGCAAAATCGATTTGTATACGTATTAATCAGTCCTATCAACTGCAAAATAAATTTGTCAAAAAATTTAATGTGAATTCTGTAGGAGGCATTCAAGTTAGAAATTGTTTCATAATAAACCCTTCAGGCCTTATAAATCGCTTTTTTTTTTTGTATCAGTGCAAAGATAGAAATAATATCTAATTTATTTAAAAGAGAAAAATATACGTTTGCATTATTATCGGATCAGTTATTATTCCGAGAATCCCTTTTAATAGATAGCTAAGAAGACTAGTAGAATATGTACTTGTTTTTTACTAAAATTTTTTGAAAACGGCTTTTTAAAATAACTAAAGGCATATTAAAACTAAATTATTCTTTTCCCTTTGTACCTAATGTCAAACTCTTATTCGAAACCGTATAAGAAAACGTGCATTTTTCTTTTTTCTCCTTTAATCTTGTCTTTCGCAAGAATAATTGAATATGGTGGGTTTAAAGTGATCGATAAAACAAATTGCTAGCTCAATAAAAATTGTGAAGTAGAAATGTTAAATAAGAATTGTTCAGACGTATAATTTACAAAAGAAAAGTATTTTTTTTTTTCATTTTCTTCTAAAATGATTCTATTTTCTTCCGATTTTTTCGTTCGCTTAACCTGATATCCTATGTTGTGTTCATTATTTGTTGGTACCTAAAGCTAAATCTTGCACTATCACATTTATAACAAGTTCATTTTACGTGTATTTTAATGATTAGAAGGTACGTACAGTCAACAAAAACTGAACATACCAAACATAATTTATACTTTGTAAGCGCCGTTTTTTCCAAATAAATAAATAAATATTTTTTTAAAAATATACAAATATGAAGTATTTAAAAAAATAGAGACTTTCAAGATGGTAAGACTGAAATTAAATTAATGAACAAACACAGTTAATTTTACAGCAAGTAAACTATGTACCACTCTGGACTATTTTTTGTCTGTTTTAGAGAGATATATTATTTTTAGTAGTAGTTTAAGGAAAAATTAATGGTAATGATCATGAAACTTTTGAAATTTTATTTTACTCTTTATCATTATAAAAAGAAATGCGGTCGAGAAACGTTGAAATGTAATTCAACATTTACAGGAAAAATTTCTATTTAAAGATCACAAAATGATCCAGGGATAAAAGATATAAAATAACCTATCAAAATTACATTAGAATATACCCATAATGACTCTAAAAAATATGTTAAAAAATGTCTTCACGGATTTCTGGGATGTTCCATTTTTGTTGCATTGGCATCTTTCCTCTTCTATATTTGCTTCATGTAAGCAGCAAAATACTGCTCAATAAATCAAACAATTTATGAGGTTTACTTGATAATTTGGTGTGAAATAATTAAAATTTAGGCAAAACTAAATAAAAAAATTGTAATTTTAAAATTAGTATAATACTTTATTAGAAATGCAGTGCAAAAACGTATAAAACAAAAGTAAAAACAATTTTATAATTGAACACTCTTGGCTAATAATACAAATAATATAAATATTTGAAATTTTAACCCATTTATGCCTAGTGTCAATTTTTGGGACGGCCTTTTCGCTATCCAGTCGAAAACGTTATTTATTTTTTCTAGCCTTTACTGACTAGTATTGAACCTCAACTCCACAAAATACTTAATCATAATTACTGACCATAATTAAACATGACCAAGTACGATGTTGACACATCAGAAATTCATAAATTATTGCTGGTATTATCAAAAATTGAAGGAAGTCGCAAAAATATCTGTGCCCAAATGTGCTAAAAATGTAAAATACCTTATCAAGAAAGAATAAAATATTTTATTCTTTAGAGAGTGTTTAGAATTTCAACCAGTAGTATACAAATTTTAAAACATACTAAAACACTAATTTCTTTTTATCAGTTTTTCTCAATGTCCATGATAAGGTGGGAAGCGTACATGGAGCCTTTCCTTGCATTCAAAACACATTTTTATAGTATTTTTTGGCATAATGCAAAATTCCTCATCATGTAACTAAGTAATGTGCATCTGAATTTTCTGCAGATTTCGGCTGATGGGCACGGGGTGCAGGTATAATGCTGATTTTACGCTTCGTCTGAAACAAATTTAAATTATTTCCTCTTCGAAAGTTTTATTGCCCATAGCTGTCTAATGGTGTAATCAGCTCAAAACTATTATCATTTATTTCTTCTTCATCAGTAATGCACCAGTTTTCATTAAGGGGCAATTGAGAGATATCTATGATTGACTTACTTCAATCATCCGATAAAGAATTTTAAAAAAATCAACATTGTCTATGTTAGAAATTTGTTAGACTGCGCCATCTACATTGTTGTTACATATATCTGTACAAATTCTTACTGAAATGGTCTCAAGAAATTGCAGAGCGTAGAAAGAAAATCAAGCGTGTGACTTGATGTCACTCTCTCCCACATGGTCCCTCTACATAAAAAGGACTTAAAATAATTTAAAAAACCCTTTTGAAGAACATATGTTCATTGCTAACACATGAAAGAAGCAGCTATCTGAGCTCAAATTAGAGGAATGCAACATTAACTAACCACCCTCCTTCTGTTAAAGGGATCAGAGAAAGACAACTTCCCCGTTATCCCCTCTCCAATACTTCACCCTTCTAAAATAAGTAACATATCGTTATTGCCTTTGACATATTTATGTTTAGCAGACATAAAGCTCTGAATGTATTAAAATCCAATGAAGCAACACATATACACGTGATACCTCTGATTTTGTATATCGTTACTGCCAATGTTCCTTTTTTGGAACAAATGTATTTTCATGCAGGATTGAGAAAAGATATCTTGCTATTATTTGAGATTCATTTATTATCTCTTTGATCTTATCCTTTGAAAAAATAGAATAGAGGAATTTTAGGGTGATTCTGAATTTTGGGGAATTTTATAGTATTTTTTTTCTTGTGCACTGTGAAAACTGTAAAAAAAGGCGATTTTTAGAAACTTTTCTGGCGTGAAATTTTTTCGTTTGAAAAATAAATAATACATCAAAAATCAGTCACACTTTCAGCAATAAGCAGTATTTTTTCACACTAGTTTGTTTAAAAAATATATGTAATAAACTTGGTTTTACAGAAAGAAAAAACATGGCATGTAAAAGGTTTTAATTTTTCAGTATACTGAAACTCAGTTTTGATGGATTTCTCTAGTTCTGTAATTTACGGACACTCAAAAGCAAAAAAGATTCAATGATTTTCTTCAGCACTCTAATAGCATTTTAAATTTAAATGGAAACTTCGTAATTAAAGTGCAATAAATTATATTAATTTTTAAAAATAATATTGTATCTTGAGTCTTATTTTTTTTAAATACATATAAGTATTTTTAACACATGTACTTAAAAGCACATTGGCATAATCGTCATAAAGGATGTTTAAATTTATATATTATCATGTTTGAGTATAGATTTATTTACCTTTTTTATTTTAATTACTTTCTTTTAATGCGTTCAATTGTTGAAAACTTAACATAAAAAAAAGAACGGCATTAACTGATTTTCCTGTGCGATTCTTATTTTGGCTTGCGTGCAGTGAAATAAATTTACAAACTTGAAGAATTAAATTACATTTTCCTGATTCAAATTTATTCGGAAAAAAGAAGAATAAAATTTAAAAAGGGCAAAATATTTTATAAGGACAAATTAATCTAATAACTTCGTTTAAAACATTTGTTAGACAGTCTAATTTTTAATGTCTTGTGTCAGAATTTATAAAAGTCTTAGATTGTAGTAATTGATTGAGCACATTTTTTTTTTAGTTATCTTTGTTGAGGTGGAAAGAAAATTACTAAAACAGAAACCTTAAACCCATAGTGTTTGTATTGGGAAGTTTGTTGTATGCGCAGATAAGATCGAGCAAGCTATTTTCTAATAGAATAGCGGGTTTCTTGCCAATTACTCCACAATGTCAGGCCGTAAGTGTTTTCTAAAAAATTTGTATTGTGTAGTCCAAGAGCCGCGCTTACTCAAATATACCGATTGTGACCTCGCATTTGGGCTTTAACATTTGCAGTTGTTTTGCAATACTTTTGAAGAAAATTTCATATAAAACCATGCAACAATAGCTATTTTGCATATTGAAATACTTTCCATTTGATATTGTAGTGCGATACAATTTTTAAGAACAGTTTATTTTATTCTTCGTAGTGCTTATTGTACTAAATTTCTATTGAACTAAAGTATTAATAAGTAAGAACTTTTAATACTATGTAAAATTTTAACGGTACTCTAATTTTATATGATGCATTTATATTGGCCACCTTTACAATTTATATTACAATTTACAATTATTCATATTAAGCTCTCCACCCATCATGTTTGCTTTTTTGATCAATATAAGAGTTTAAGTAATTTACTGTATGATTATCGCACGAAATATTTCTGCGTAAAATTTATGTGTTCTCGCTATTGTATTGTTCTCTTTAGCCACAAGAATGTTACATGTTAAGATATTCAGCATATTCTAATGCATGCCGATGAGCAAATAAATGTATGCATTTGTAAATAGCCATTCATAAATTGAAACAGATTTGCAATCTAACAATGGACAAATGCAGCGTTCTGTTGATGAGAATAATGAACAACTTTTGGTAATTTTGAAAGCAAACAATGCAAAATTATTAATCATATTTTTTCTCTTAGTTTCAATTAAATATAGCAGTGTCTTATAAACTAGACAATGGAACTCTCTCAGGCATCTGGCACTTTATATAGGTCAAAATATTTATATTCTAATAAGGAAAATGATTCACTTCAAGTGAAAATGGAGGTTTTGGAGGTACTATTTTAAATATGAGCGGCTCTAGTCGCATGTTAGCAAGAACACTTAAGAACTTTGGAACAAGCAAATATTTTGAGTTTTGCAGTTGTTTGCGCTTGTTATAGTGATGCAGCTTCAACGTATAGAGTAAAGTAAGGGAAATTTAGTATGGCAGCAGACATAATTTCGATTCATTGGCTGATTCCGGTTACTAATAATGTTAAACATGCACAATTCCACGACTTGCCACTTGAAAAGATTACTTGTAACTGTATTAATTTTATGATAGTTAAAATGACTTTTCTGAAAATCTTCTAGATAAATAAAAGTGATTGCTCGGGTATTTATTTTTTATTAAAAGTTCCAAAGATAAGTTACTCGCTGTTGCAGCAAGACGCAAGACGTCAAATGGTAAAAAAAATCAGCAATTGACTAGATAACACAGTAACGTCACGCCCTTGCCCGCCTTCCTATATGCTGGCTTGAGCCTGCAGTTGTAGTTAAAGATAGGTAATTTGTGTAACTCCACTTAAAAAAGATGAAAATGGTTGAAAAGGTAGAAGGCGCATTTAGAAAACAGCTGCACATGCATGTAGGTAATAAAAAACTTCGATATAAAACCTTAATCATTTCGCACGACCTGACAAATATGCATCCGTTCTTTTTTTATTACAACAATATGAGAAAGATTGGCATAAACGGATATTCAAATAAGGTTTATGGGAATTTAACTAATCAGGTGGTCAAGAAAACCTGGTTTTCGTTAGCAAATGTGTGAAAATTTCAATAATAAGGAGTCTTAATACGAATTCAATAAACCTTTGGTCAGATATAATTTTAAGAGATATTTTCATTAGCGTTTGCGACTTTTTATAAAAACGAAAAAAAAATAGAGTAGCCTTTAGGGAAGTCGAGAGAAGAGATGAAAAGCGGTTTGATGCAGATATTTTTAATGATTATCCCTCCTTTGAACGCGATTGACCAGAGGCGAGCCTGAAGTAAGGAAATGCATGCGTTAGTTCTTTAATCAGCGCATAGGTAGGTGGTTAATGAATATGTGAGATTGTGAGTGGCACTAAAGATATTTTAGAAGTAAAATGTTATGGGAAAAACATGTGGCAAAGATAATAAAATTTATGAGTATAGAGAGTGTAATGGACAGCAAGAAAGGGGGACAAATAACCAAAGTAAAAGAATTTTAGAGGGGGAGTTTTCGGTCGACTGTGATAATGATACCCTAAATAAGCTACACAAATTCCAACATATCTGTGGCACTCTGGGAAGAACCCTAAAGGGGAAAACAAGAAGAGAAACGCAAGTGAAGTTTTATAGGGATATGGAAGTTCCCACTTTATAAACAAGTTCAGAGACATGGACTTTGGGTGCCCAGGATGTAAGCAGAATCCAGGCAGCAGAGATGCGATGCCTACGATTCGTAAGAAGCTGCACAATTTTAGATAAAATAAGAAACGGAGATATTAGAAGAGCATTAAAAATATTCAGCCTCTCTGAAAAAAATCCAGGAATATCGTACGGGCTGAAAAAATCATGCTCAGAGTGTGAAACGCGGTAGATTACCCAGAGCTGCCTTGTATAACATGTCAAAAGGCAGGCGAGACCGTGGCAGACCGAGAAAGAGGTGGTTTGACCAAGAGGACGGAACAGGCTTTTAGCCTAATCTTTGATGATAATGATGAATTTTTGAGACCCGATGGAATAAATAAATGTAGATGTTGACCAATAAAATGAATCGATAGGAGGGAATAAGGGGTAAGTTAGAAATTTTATTGGACGATCAAAATGAATAAGTGCGTAGAGAGTGGTCGGAACAAATCTACTCTTTGGGAAAAGGGGAAAAGCGAGGAAAGGAAATTTGAGTAAAATCAAAGTCAAATGACGGAGAACTCTGGTTTTTACAGACTTTTACAGGTTTTATGAGTTATTTTAGAGTTTCCCGATAAGTGAGTTTTTTTTTTTAGATTTGTAGATTCCTTTTAGAGTTTCTAGAAACGTCAGATTCTCTACTTTTAAGGATAACTGTGATACTTAACTGGATTTCAGGCATACGCTGTTTACCACCTCTTCCTATTTAAAGTGACATTAAGTTGTATTGCACAATATTTATACTTATTAATAATGAAAACATTAAAGAAAATATTCCCGTTCATCTTTACAAGTGCTTTTAATTCAATTTCCTTACCAAACTTAAATAGTAAATTAAAATTTGGTTTAAACATAACCCCTTTATTATGTAATGTCTACTCGCCTTCTTAAAAGGTTAGTGGGGAAAAACAAAACGCCATATAGAGAATTTTAACTAAGAATGCTGGTAGAAAATTAATATAAGAAAAGAGGAATCTTCATAAAAGAAAAAGGTGTGGCGGCGTAGCATGTAGAAGCCTTTTCGCACATACTTTGTCTTGCATTCGCCATCACTTCGGGAAGAAGACAGATACAAAAATATACTTATGGATTATAAAATAGAATATAAAGGATTTAAAAAATAGAATATATAGAAAATTAGTTCTGAAAAGGGACGAAACCTAGACAAACTAAAAAAGAATTAATCGAACTGAAATATTTTAGCTGGATTTTAAGTAGATATATGCCGAAAGCAACTTAAAAATTAGTTTCAAGTATATTTTAAATCACGCAACATTACTATTAATTTTCAGTTCGAAAGAATGACACGTAATGTCATCATTTCAAGTCTCCGAAAATACATACTTATCTTTTGAAGCAAGGGAAATCAATGCAAATGACATTAACTCCTAAGAAGCAGAACTTATTTCCCAGGGACGTTTGTTAGAAATATTCTAGTACAAAAAGGAAGTCCTGTTTACTGATGGCTGAAAATAATAAAATAAAACATCTAAACATCCTTTAAAGAAGAGTGTGTCGGTCTGATTTCGAGATAGACCAAATCATCGGGGACTTGATAAAATAATAAATATAACGCTTTGTAAATCATCTTACAACGAAATTCCCCAGTGTTTCCTAAAAAAAAGAACGTTTCGAACGTTTAGGTTTTTCTTTCTGCCTTCTACTTGACCCAAGCTCTGACAACATATTTTTTAAAGCAGTTAAAATATTTCATGAACGAAATAGTGGTTAAATGATTTAAATTTTTCTTTTCCTCTAAAATGTAATAAATGTCAAATAAAATTTCATTTTTTTTATGTCTCAGACATATGTATTTGTTGATGCGTAACATGCAAAAATATAATTTTGAATATGTGAGCTGAAGTAACCTTTTTTTTTTTTTTTTGAAACGCATTTTTCTGAGAATTTCTCAATAATGTAATGTTTCAAGTAAAATGTTATGGGAAAAACATGTGGCAAAGATAATAAAATTTATGAGTATAGAGAGTGTAATGGACAGCAAGAAAGGGGGACAAATAACCAAAGTAAAAGAATTTTAGAGGGGGAGTTTTCGGTCGACTGTGATAATGATACCCTAAATAAGCTACACAAATTCCAACATATCTGTGGCACTCTGGGAAGAACCCTAAAGGGGAAAACAAGAAGAGAAACGCAAGTGAAGTTTTATAGGGATATGGAAGTTCCCACTTTATAAACAAGTTCAGAGACATGGACTTTGGGTGCCCAGGATGTAAGCAGAATCCAGGCAGCAGAGATGCGATGCCTACGATTCGTAAGAAGCTGCACAATTTTAGATAAAATAAGAAACGGAGATATTAGAAGAGCATTAAAAATATTCAGCCTCTCTGAAAAAAATCCAGGAATATCGTACGGGCTGAAAAAATCATGCTCAGAGTGTGAAACGCGGTAGATTACCCAGAGCTGCCTTGTATAACATGTCAAAAGGCAGGCGAGACCGTGGCAGACCGAGAAAGAGGTGGTTTGACCAAGAGGACGGAACAGGCTTTTAGCCTAATCTTTGATGATAATGATGAATTTTTGAGACCCGATGGAATAAATAAATGTAGATGTTGACCAATAAAATGAATCGATAGGAGGGAATAAGGGGTAAGTTAGAAATTTTATTGGACGATCAAAATGAATAAGTGCGTAGAGAGTGGTCGGAACAAATCTACTCTTTGGGAAAAGGGGAAAAGCGAGGAAAGGAAATTTGAGTAAAATCAAAGTCAAATGACGGAGAACTCTGGTTTTTACAGACTTTTACAGGTTTTATGAGTTATTTTAGAGTTTCCCGATAAGTGAGTTTTTTTTTTTAGATTTGTAGATTCCTTTTAGAGTTTCTAGAAACGTCAGATTCTCTACTTTTAAGGATAACTGTGATACTTAACTGGATTTCAGGCATACGCTGTTTACCACCTCTTCCTATTTAAAGTGACATTAAGTTGTATTGCACAATATTTATACTTATTAATAATGAAAACATTAAAGAAAATATTCCCGTTCATCTTTACAAGTGCTTTTAATTCAATTTCCTTACCAAACTTAAATAGTAAATTAAAATTTGGTTTAAACATAACCCCTTTATTATGTAATGTCTACTCGCCTTCTTAAAAGGTTAGTGGGGAAAAACAAAACGCCATATAGAGAATTTTAACTAAGAATGCTGGTAGAAAATTAATATAAGAAAAGAGGAATCTTCATAAAAGAAAAAGGTGTGGCGGCGTAGCATGTAGAAGCCTTTTCGCACATACTTTGTCTTGCATTCGCCATCACTTCGGGAAGAAGACAGATACAAAAATATACTTATGGATTATAAAATAGAATATAAAGGATTTAAAAAATAGAATATATAGAAAATTAGTTCTGAAAAGGGACGAAACCTAGACAAACTAAAAAAGAATTAATCGAACTGAAATATTTTAGCTGGATTTTAAGTAGATATATGCCGAAAGCAACTTAAAAATTAGTTTCAAGTATATTTTAAATCACGCAACATTACTATTAATTTTCAGTTCGAAAGAATGACACGTAATGTCATCATTTCAAGTCTCCGAAAATACATACTTATCTTTTGAAGCAAGGGAAATCAATGCAAATGACATTAACTCCTAAGAAGCAGAACTTATTTCCCAGGGACGTTTGTTAGAAATATTCTAGTACAAAAAGGAAGTCCTGTTTACTGATGGCTGAAAATAATAAAATAAAACATCTAAACATCCTTTAAAGAAGAGTGTGTCGGTCTGATTTCGAGATAGACCAAATCATCGGGGACTTGATAAAATAATAAATATAACGCTTTGTAAATCATCTTACAACGAAATTCCCCAGTGTTTCCTAAAAAAAAGAACGTTTCGAACGTTTAGGTTTTTCTTTCTGCCTTCTACTTGACCCAAGCTCTGACAACATATTTTTTGAAGCAGTTAAAATATTTCATGAACGAAATAGTGGTTAAATGATTTAAATTTTTCTTTTCCTCTAAAATGTAATAAATGTCAAATAAAATTTCATTTTTTTTTATGTCTCAGACATATGTATTTGTTGATGCGTAACATGCAAAAATATAATTTTGAATATGTGAGCTGAAGTAACCTTTTTTTTTTTTTTTTGAAACGCATTTTTCTGAGAATTTCTCAATTCAATGGACTTGCTTTAGAGCTGAAGAATTGTTTAAAAAGCTATTTTCAAAACTTTTGAAGAAGCCTAAAATATTTAAATCCTTAAGAAGTGTTCGCTGTTACATAATATTAATACACATATATATCTAGGCGGATACACACACACACACACATATATATATATATATATATATATATACCTACATGTATAGGACAAAATAATCGGAACACCCATTTCATTCAACTGTTCAATACATCTTCGCCACATTTTCCAACATTGTACAATTTAGTGGAAGCAAAGGTGATGGCATCAATCGGAAATTTATCGGTGTCAGAGTTGTAAGAAAAATCCTGATTCCAGCATTTCACCTCTATATCTGGCCTGTTCTACAGTATGCAAAGGCATGATTACTGGAGCTGGTCTTGCTGGAACGTCTACATCTAGAGCAGGCAATCTTATCAGTGTTTCAAACACCATCTTATCGGGAGTTATGAGAGCGTGTACAAAATTTAGAAAGGTGCAATTAATCTGGAAAAGACGAACTGTGGGTGAAAGTCGAAATTGCCCGACAGGGATAGACGAGCGATGAAGAGTACAGTCACAAAAAAAAAAAAAAAAAAACGAAAAACTGCACTGTTGGAGATAATCTCCGAAATGAATACGGAACTCGTATCAGCAAAAGAATTCAACTGGAGCTGCATGCTGTGAGCATTCATTGCAAAGTAGCCATCCGAAAGAAGTTAGGATTGCCATAGATTGCTTTAAAGGAAAAACAGTGGCATCGAGACCTCTAAAACTGGACAAAACAGCGATGGAAAGAGGTAATAAAATCCGACAATCATCCTGTACATAATTTCAGACCACAAGGCATGTTTTCGTCTGACCAACACCTGAAGAAACATTTCATGTTGATGACGTGGTTCCAACCGCATTGCTTGGGGATAATGCAGATCTTGTCCAGGAGAAGTTCAAAGGTGTGCATTATGGCAGTATTCATGCAGATCATTTACACCGTGTAATTCAGACTTTTCTGGAGAACATCCTATATTCCAAGATCATAACTCTTCTGGACACACGGCTCACTAAATTCTAACATGATTAAATTATCAGAATGATGAAGTGGAGTATCGACGCGTACATCACACGTCGATTCTCAGCCCTTGATCAAAGCATCGTTGAGCTCTTTGTGAGGTTCTTTAGATAAAAAAAGTTTGGGATCGGTTTCCAACTCCACGCATACTACCTGATTTCGGGACGACTCTGAAAGAAAACTAGGCTTTCTACACGATTTTTACTTGTCATTCCCGCGTCGGATACAAGCTGCAAATATGTACACTATATCCCTACTAATTAAAATTTTACAGTCTTTCACAGGTGTTCCAATGATATATATATATATATATATATATATATATATAGTAAAATGGCTAAACTTACGAATCAAAGAATCATTTAACAGCAGTAATGAATCAATCAACATCAATCATTTAACAGCAGTAGTCCAATATATTCAATTAACATAAAATCGTATCCAAAAATAGCACAAGTAGATGTATCCAATAAATAGAAAATACAAACAGTGGTGAAATTGAAAAATAAAATGGAACTGTAAGGAATAAAACAATGGGTGTTAAGCATCGGCTATACTCGCCAGACCCCACGAACCGAATACTTAGTACCAAAATAAAAACAAAATAACAGGATTTCAATGTAGTTACTTTTCCCAAAGAAAGCTAAATATCTAACTACGAGGGGGATATCCTGTTATCAGAAACAAAAATGGAGGCAAAATGTCCGAAAGCATGAGGCATGCAGGCATGGCTTTAAGACAGAGTAAAGAATGTTTATATATATATATATAATGTATATATATATATATATATAGATAGATAGATAGATAGATATGAAAGAGTGAGATAGATAGATAGATAGATAGATATGAAAGAGTGAGATAGATAGATAGATATGAAAGAGTGAGATAGATAGATAGATAGATATGAAAGAGTGAGATAGATAGATAGATAGATATGAAAGAGTGAGATAGATAGATAGACATGAAAGAGTGAGAGAGATATATAGATAGATAGCTATGAAAGAGTGAGAGAAATATATAAATAGATTCATTGAATCTAGTATTAAAATTTGAAAATAAATAATGGTGTAACATTTTATTTTAAAACTTTATCGTATAATTTAGTTTTTCTATCATTCCAAAATCTCCCAAATTAAAAGGGAAATTAATTGACCAAGAATTTTCAGCTATATTCTTTGTTAAATGTCTGTGAGCTTATTTTCACTTCCTAGAAAAAAACTATCAAGACTAAAGTTTCAAAAAAAAAATGCTGTTAAGCTACTACTGCAATCACTTTTATATAAACGATTCATTCAAATCTTACAAAATTCTGATTTTGTTCATTTCAAATAAATTTATTAGAAATCTTTCATAAAATTAAGCATTCAGTAGTTTAACCTTCCAATAAAAATCTATTATCATTTGAATATTAGGCATAATTAATGTAAACACACATATACGAAAAAAAAAAAAAAACTATTCCACCAACGCAAACTTTTATCATTAAGATACCATTAAGTGAAAAGTATATTATTATTTAAAAAATAGTCAATGTAATGATTTACCTTCGCATTCACAAACAAACGACTATTCTGATTTATCGTCTAAAACAGCTGAGGGCATTGGCTGAAATGACTAATGAAATAATGTTAATGACTTGAAAAATGCTCGTATTAGTAGGATGTGACTTGCTTTCTTTCGGGACTGAAAAATGCTAACGAATCTTGTAAAGTTAAGGATAATTAGTCTAATGAATTTTCAATAATAAATTTCCCCAAAAGAAGATAGCAGTTGGCGTTTCGTCGAAAATTACGCTTTTGTGTGCAAAAAAGCATATGAAAAAAATCATTTTTCGAAGGTGAAGTTTTAGATATCTTTAATAATATTGCTTGTGAACCACAACAAAAAAAAATATATAAGACTATGAGTATTAGTATGCCAACAGAAATATATTTTTGGCAGCAAAAACATTTTCTTCGTTTGTTTCTTGTTGTTTGTAATTTTTTAACTGTCTGAATTAAAATCGATGTTCGATGAATTTCGAAAGTAAATTACTTAAGGAAAATTTTCAAATTTTAACAGTTTTTTGGTTTTGAACAATCACTTTTTTTTCTGCAAATAGTGAAACATGTCTCTGACTACAAATAGTAATTTTAGTAAATTTTGGCACTGAAGGAAGTTATATCATTAAAAGGAGTTTTAGAAATATATTTGTTTTTATATTGAAAACTTACTATTATTTGATAACAAACTAAATTCGAACTAAAGTTATTCAAATTAAAAATCACAAATATTTTATTTTAATTAACTAATATGCATTTTAAATTTAATCTTTATTCCCTAATTAATTACAAAATTTAAATTCTCTTGATTATTATGTTAATGATTGACTTGCGGATTGTTTTAAAATAACGTAGTCTCTACACTTGTACGAAGTAAAGAGGATTTAGTCAGAAGGGAAATTTGTTTGTTTCTAAAACACGTTATATGAATTTTGCTATTTGAGGGAGGAAAACCTAACATTGACGACTATTGTGAAAATAATGGTTTTCATCAAGTCTGAATTGTAACTATTGCGAGGTGGTCACTTTATGACTGTTCGGAGTTAACATTTTTTAAATGGAGGTTTTACATAATTTGTACTGTTCAAAAAATCTTTCTTTTAATAGTTATGAGAATAAAATACAAGATAAAACATTTTCCAAGCGAATTAATTTGAAAGTACTTGCTCTTATTCGACGATGTTTAATTATTATTACGAAGCGCACTTAATAAAAACATAAGTAATATTACATGCTATTCATATACTAGCACTAAGCCTAATTATTAAAAACATAAATAATATTAACAGAATTTCTGCATACATACAATTTATAATTGCAACTTGTAAAACATGTCTATATATAGGGATGTATATGGCATAGAGATTACACAATCCCTTTGGCTGTTTCCTACATGTAATGCTCAGCATATGTAATAGACGTAACTTCAAACGGATGTCTGAGTTCTGATTCGGGATTCAGACTTCCGAGTAACGACTGCAATAAGTATTAAATTTAATCCTTATAATAGTAAACATGCAGAGTAATTCAGTAACCCCTTAAGTTAAGCTACAGGCTTGTTGTGTAATAAATACGTTTCCTAAACATTGCCCCATTTAAATCTTGAAGTGCCAGTACTGTTTCAGGAACTGTATTTGCAATGCGTTTCAGGAACTGTATTTGCAATGCGTTTCTGAATTTAAGCACTTAAAACTTGATTGAAACCTACATAGTACTCTGAATTTTAACTTGAGTGAATGTAAAAATGTTCCATTTATTTGAATTTAGCATTTATGTAATTAGTATTTATTTGATTTTAAGGGTTTCATTTTTGACATCATATTGTTTCGTAATTGTGTAAATGATTCCTTTTAAACAACTATTTCTTTTACAGTCTGTAGGTTGTCTAACCATTCTGATCTCATACATTTGAATTCTTATCCAAATTACCAACATTCAATAATTTCAACAATCGAAGTATTAGTGATTTCAACCAAGTTTTTAAAGTGAACTTGCATTTCTTTAACTCGGAAGCTGATCTAACAAGAGGACAATTTGTCATCTTTTAAGAAAAAGCTTTACATTGCCTTTAGTAATGCTTGTAAGACAAAGAAGCTAAGGTAAAGATAGATGGAAAATTCGTATGTTAGTAGTACAGATTGTCCGAAATTAAACACCCAATTTTAAAGTTGTGTACAGACGCAAGTATTGTTGATAAAGTTGTGAAATTTTGTGTAGGATATAATGGAGGTATAAGAATTTGAGTGAATAAAAAACGTTAGTTCAAAAATCACCGCCAGGGGTTGTTCAATGGCATCCGCGGTCCCCAGACTTCAATCCATGAGACTTCGCTTTGAGAGGAGTTGGAAACAGTTGGTAAGTCGTGATAATCCAAGAACTTTGCTTGTTCTTAATGTCAACTTTCACAACATGTTCTTAACAACGGAACATGCTTTCTTACGATTTCAGATGATAGCTGACAATGATGGCGGTCATGTGGAACATGTTTTGTTGTGATAATATTTGTAAACTATCATAAATATATGCTAAATGTGTAATTCGTGAAAAACGCCCACTGTTGGCGAAAATTTGATTTATTTTTTTATTTGCTCAAACAAATTCCCATACTTCCATTATGTCCTACACAAAATTTGATAATTTTATCAAAAATGCTTTTGTCTGTATAAGCCCTTGCTGGGGAAACGGAAGTGACGAGATAAGGGGGCGTGGCTATGACGTCACAGGGGGCGTGGCCGGAAGTGACGTAATGAGTTGAGTTGCGTTGTTAGCCTCCTGTTAGTTGAGTTGTTTCCCTCCTGTTGGTTGAGTTGTTTACTTCCTGCTTGTTGAGTTGTTTACTTCCTGGATGTGATGTCTTCTATTAGTTTCGTTTTATCTTCGTGAAAAGTTACGAGGGTATTTCTTTACAGGATACTATAGGATACTACCTTCAGGAACGGCCTACCTATTTGGTTTAAAGCCTGTTTTAGTTCCTGAAGTGTCCTGCTGAGCTCTGCTAGCTCTATGCTCAGGTCCAGCAAGCAGCGGTTTCCCTCATTTTTATTTTATTTTTTTACAGCACAATTTTTGGATTACAATTGGTAAAATATATCAGTGTTATACAATATAAAAGCAGTTAGTTTACAATGGTTTACAATTGCTCACAATATTGTTCTTAGTAACATTTGACCATAGATACATATATTTAACACGTTCTTTTTTTTTTTTTTACAATTTTTAAAGTTAAAAAAAGGTAAATAAATATCTAAAAGTAAACAATAGACTTGAGAATGATAAACTTTAAAAGTAATTTTAAAAAATTTAAACATAAATAAATACAACTAATATTCAAAAATGTGCTTTAGAAAGAAAGTTTTTTTTTTTAATTTTGAAAGCATTTATATACATATAATAATATACTGAAAAATAAATTTAAAGGTAAAGGTTCCTGTGTTCTAAAAGAAAATCCTCTGATGGTTTTTTAAAGTATTGGTAAGTATACCTGCCTGTAACTTCTGTGTCCCATGATATTTTCCATTTTTCTAATTTGTCCTTTTTTATTTCCTCATTTATTGTTATATTGACTATTACTGTATTACTTGCTTTAAGTGATAGGGAGTGTATGATATTATTATTTAATATTATTATGTGTGCTGATTTTCGTAGTGATGAGTAAAGTGGAGCTGAAAGTGGTAACCCGAATAATCTATCGTTGAAAATATATGCATCCTGCAGGAGACCTACGTCAGAATGATTTTCAATAAGATAATGAATTGCGTGTGCAGTTTGTGACTTGTTATTTTGAATGTTAAGTTGAGCTAATTTTATCATGATATTTGTTTTAGATTAGATTTAAAATAATATTTTAACTATACTTAATACTAATGCTTAATGATTTAAAATAGTCACATAACTTATAGAATTTGAATCTTAAATATTTGAGTTATTATAAAGTTTATAAGTGTCTGCTTCTTGGAGACTCTTGAGCCCTTCTGAAGTGAATTTTAAATATCGGACATTGTCTACTATAGGCAGGATGACTGCAATCATAGTTCGTCTTCTAGTTAATATTTTCTTGTACGCAGTTTATACATTTAAAGGTGTCCGAAGGACTTCTGCTTTTCTACAGCTAATGAGTGATTGACTGCTGATAGAGTTTGTACTTGCATTTTTAGTGCTGTTATTTCTGATTCTTGGACTAATAATTTGTTTCTCAGTTCATAAACACTATAAAGCAGTTTTGAATTCAATTTTGCTGGCAATTCTGTTTTCGAAATCATTTGTGTTATTTCTTCAACTAAATCCATATATTTAGCTAAGTCTTTTGATGATGATTTGCAAATTTGTTGATGATCTATAGTTGTATTCGTGGTATCTTTATCTCTTGATGGAAGTGGAGGAAAATCTTTTATTTGCTTATTTGTTTTTTCTTTTTCTATTGTTTGTAATTGTTGCTCAACTACTTCAATTCTTAATGGTGATTCATTAACATTTTGGCTTTCCTTTTGTAGCAATGGCGTTTTGGGTACTGATGGTAGTGCGTCTAGATGCAATACCTCTGTTTCAAGTTGTGAGACGTCATGTTCTTTCAACCAGTCCGTGTCTTTTTGGCTTTTGATTGAGTCTTTTAATGTTTTTATTTTTCTGTTTCGAGGTGATACTTTAGATGAGGAGCTTGTCTCCGAGTCTGGAGAATCACATCTAGACAGAGGATTCGATAATTCCAAATCACCTGCAACTCCTTTTTCAACTGCTAAGTACTTTTTCTTTCTTCCCATTTTGCAAGTGAGTGAGAAATTTTTTAAAAGTCCTTTGTATAGTAGTGGTAAGTCCAAAATAAAGATGAGAATCAATAGTAAAAAATACATACAAAAAGGTTACTTAGTAAATATATTTGATAAGAAAACAATAGTGTAAATGAACGAAGTAGGAATCGTAGGAGGTCAACATTAAAAAAAATAAATAAATGAATAATAATAACAATTTGATGTCTCAATTCCTGATATAAAAAATATAGTGGAGACTTCCTCAGGAACTTAACTGCGGTGGCTGTTTTTTTTTTTTTTTCTATGTATTGTAATCGTTACCCGATTTATACTGCATTTGTTTACATTTCCATTACCTTTATACAGTTTACAGTTTATCTTTCAATGTGTTGCGTAATAATTTACTTCAGTCCAAAAAACACTGTTGCCTCCTTGGTTAAACATTTTATTTTATTTTAATTGTTTGTTTTTGCACGTGTGTGTAATTTTTCCCCAGCCATTTCATGCTCTATGATCTTTTTATTACTTTTACATTTTTTATTTGTATTTTACATATATTTAAATGCTATTGGTTCACAGCAGCTTTTATCTATTGTAACAATATTTCGCAAGGTGTAGAGTACGCTTCACATGCATTTTTGTATAAGTAGGTTACAATCACAAAAAAACCAACATCTTAAGAATATCAAGACTACGTAATTCCATTATTATTGCCCTTGGCGAGTTTTGCTTCTTTATGATTCATTTATAGCCCTAGAACTATCTTATTAAATTGATCAATAACACATAATCATGGAAGCAACAGTGAGGAACTATATAATAAAATCAAATTCTTGTAATTAAATCTTTTTTTAAAACTAAATTTCAACATTTTCTACTGGAAAACGCCAAACAAAAATAACACACTATTGGCGAGCAAAGAAAAAAATAGCCAAAATAAGTTCAGAGTACCAGAGAAAAAAAAAAAAACTGTATTAATTTAGTATCTATATTTTTCTTAATTTTCTTAATCCAATTCATTCTCTTACTGTTGTTGTTTACAGTTCTTGATTTTTTTCCCCTCTTTTTTCAATATTAAGGATTTTACTCTAAAAAGTTGGCGATTAATTTCTAAATTCAATGTATCGCAAAATAAACCAGTTACATGCATTTTCAATTTGAAATTTGTAAAAAAATTAAATGACTGTAACTTTCTTAAAAATTGAGATATTTGTATATATTTAGTATCAAATTAAAGGTTTTTAAAATAACAGTTGAATTATACATATGTTGACCATCCTACTTACATCCTTCTGATCGAAACTACGCTTTAATGGAAGAGCTCATTTTCGTCCTGCAAAAACTTAAAAATTTCACGAGAGAACTATTTCTTTGCAGTGTGGCAACACCGAATTTCTTTTCACGGGAATGGCAACGGGGTTTAGTTTCGGTATGGGACTTAGAATTTTTCGCAGAATCTTTGGCCAGATTTGTACAATTTGCTTTTAATTTATTTTAGGGCTGCAGTCTACTATTGAATTTTTAGTGCGGCCATCTAGTGTCATGTTTAGGACCTACCTTTTTAGTTTTGGAATTGGACTTAGAGCCTAGAGGAATTTTTCTTAGAGCCTACAACTTATTCTAATGAATTATTTAATTAATGAATTTTAGTTTATTACTGTAATTAATGTTAGTGCTGCCATCTATTATTAATATTTTAGAATTAGTTTGTAGACCTGGATTTATTTTTAAAAATTATTTTTTTTTCCCACCTGGAGGCAGTGTGGCTTCGAACCCCGGAGCAGTGGGTCCGCAGTCCGAAGCCATACCGAACGGGCCAGCCGGCCCCCGACTAAGTATCGCTAAAGATTGAAGTGTTTTTTGGTTTTGGTATGGGACTTAGAAAATTTTACGCAGACCGGACTTGTAATTTCTCTCTAAAAGTGGCACGTGGTAACGAGAGTAAAACAAATTGCAGTTAATTAGTAATTACTGTCATTTTTTCTCGAGAGTTACACGTGGTAACGAGTGTGCATTGATTAATTACATAGCTTAATTAAGACAACTATTTATTGCTGAGTGTGAATGAAAAACCACGTGGCGGTCTTCATTCGCTTAATTAATCCTAACTAATATTATAAATGCGAAAGTGAGTTTGTTTGTTTGTTTGTTTATGACGCTTTCACGCCTAAACGGTTGAATTGATTAGGATGCATATTGGTTTAGATATAGTTGGGACCCTGGAGTTGGTTATAGGCTACTTAGAATTTTAGATTTTTAATTATTTTTTTAATTATTAATTAAAAACCGGTTTTACATTGTCATGCTTGGTGAGTTTCGCCCGTATCAAATGATTGAGGTTTTGAGCTAACAAGAATGCTATTACTTCAACAAAGAAGCGCGTGCGCGTGCGCGTGCATCTGAAAAACATTAAATAATACGGAAATTATGCCAGTTTTATGCCAAATCTATCTATCTCTAATAATAAAAATGAATGTTCTCCAGACAAATCTACAGAAAGCAGGGCTTTGAAAATTTAAGCATGACTGGGTCCATGACTTCGGTAAAGTGTACCTGAGGCTCAGATATTTTAATTACTTTTCTATTATTAATTAAAAACTGTTAACTATTAATTAAAAACCGTTTTATCGCCCGCACAAAATGATTTATGCTTTTGAATAACGCAGAAATTCTATTTGCAAATTCACATGCATTTGGAAAACATAAATAAGTATGTTGATTTTACGCCAAATTAAAAAGCATAATTAAAGAAAAGCGTACTTACGTATTATCCAGGCGGTCCGCCAAGACGAGCGATTTTTTGCCGAGATAAATGCCGGGTACATGAAATTATTAATAGTTTTGAATACGATTGGCAACAGTTTGGCAACTCATTTGACGAAAAAACAGTTTGGCGGGAATGACCGCCGGGATAATACGTAAGTACCAAGAAATGTCCAGATGTGTTTCTTAAAGTTTGTAAATTTTCAAATCCTACCAATAATATAAATGTGTACGTTTATGTGTTTGGATGTTGTTTAAAATTGGAGATTGCTGATAATAAAAACTCGACACAATTTAATTTAAAACACAACAGTTTATTCAACGATATTAAAATTCACCAATAAAATACAAGTTTACAAGCACTCGAATAAGTGGTTCCCAAGAACCTGAACATTTTCACTTTCACAGGAAACCATGCGACAACTGAACTTATTTATACAATTCACCAGTAGTCCAGTGCTGCAGTTAGGCGATGCAAAACTCGCCAGCTCGCCAAACCATACGAGATGGCCGAAAGCTTGCCAACTCGCCAACAGATGTTTTTGACTGAATCACACAAAAAGGGTTGGAAAAATTTGTAATGAAGATGGCTTATGCCCCGGATTAACATACAGGCAACTTTTCAAGCATATAGCATAAATAATTCTTTTACAAAGACACTCAAAATAATGCTAGTGCATTGTGCTCTGTGGAAATTTTGTAGCTACTAAACCGATTTTAAAACTTTTTTCACTGATTGAAAGTCCTAGGCCTATATGGGGAATTCCTCTGTGTGGAATTTTCTAAGGGATCCTAGCCCGTATTTTCGCGAGGTTTTGGAAAAAAACACACGGAAAACTGCGAGCGGCTAGGTCGACAGGCGCGACCGGAGTTTGAACCTGGCACCTCGCGCCTTCCAGTTTTGAGAGCAGAACCTCTTAGACACTGGGGGGACCCTGAGTGTTATAGACTACCTTTTATGCATATATCACAAATAGTTCTTTTACAGGGATACTCATAAGAATTACATTACGCTCTATGTGTATCTCTGTAAGTACTGAACAGATTCCAAAAACTTTTTTCACTGATAGTAAGCTACACTATTCTTGAGTATTATGGGCTAAAATTAATGTATGTAGTGCAAATAGTTCCTTTACAGGAACACTCAAAATAATTCTAATACATTACGCTCTATGGGCATCTCTTTAATTACAGAACCGACTCTAAAACTTTTTCGCTAATAGAGAGCTGCACTATTCCTGATCAACATAGGCTTAAATTCATGCATATAGCATAAATATTTCTTTTACAAGAACACTCAAAACAGTTCGCAAATACTGTCGTAACTGTCTCTATTCGCCAAATGCCTGAAAAAATCTAAATTTAGTAATTCTGCATACTCTCTTATTTTAAATGAAGTTCACTACCATGCATTATACTTCATTTAAAATAAGTAAAAAGCAAATATATTTAAATGCAGTTTCTTTAGTCGCAAACATATTTGTTATTCACACATGCTTCGTTTCTCTCGGGACCTAATTCTAAAGCCGACGTGGACGAAGTCGTGGGTAGCCGCTAGTTAACTATATTTCATTAATTAATAAGCGCGATTGAATCTGTACGTTACTCGACTTGATACGTTTTCTGCCCCCACGTGCTACCAAGATTGGATTGTACTTGTTTGACTTATTATTATTAATGCGATATTGAAATTAATTAATCCAATTAACATGGTTACGTATTAATAATCTGTATTAAGAGTGATAATTAATTAATCTGGTGTATTTCCTGTCGAATATAATTCATGTTATTATTAATGCTTCTAAAATCGCCAAGTCCGAAGTAACACGTGCTTTTTTGGTATTACATCATTTTTCGTGCACTAATGCGTTCGGAACATGACGGTTCGAAATCCCCCTGGTGGGTGGATCTGTTGTCGTCATTGTCTGCTCGGAGGCGTGGTCACCCATCGCCGACCAATTGGAGGAGATGGTTGTGTGCGTCACCAGTGTTGAGTTGGTTTTATTTCAAGATTTGGAGTGAATGGCAACAACGAGAATGGGAAAAGATTTACATTTTGAGATTGGCAACAGACTTCATCGTCAGTTACAAGTTTTATTTGTGCTTGGTGTTAGTTGGTACTGTTTGCTTGTTTTTGTGTTTATAAAAGATGTCTTCAGGAAATAGACCTTTGGATTACTTTGAATGGGTGAATATTTTTATTCATTATTTTAAATTAAGCTATCATTAATTAATTAAATTAAAACTTTTGTACCAAATATTTTGAAAATAATTTTTCATTTAAAAAATTTTGTCTTCCACGTGATACTAAATTATTTATTGAAGTAATTTCCACGTGCTCTTTTACAAAATTGTCTATTATTATTATTAAGTTAGAATAGTATATGCCATAATAAAGATTTTCTTATATTTCTAAATGCTGTATTTAGTAATACTAAATTATTTATCGAAGTGCCTTTAACGTGCTCTTTTTTTAAAAGCGTGATTTTATAATTGCTGTGTATCGTAACATTTGCAGTAATTTTCTATAAATAGAATGCATATGAATGCTAAATCAAATGTTTTTCCACGTGTGCTCTTCAACTGTTTTTGATAAATGCATTCTATCTATACTTTTAAAGATTTTCTTATATTTCTGGAAATGAAGTGTCTGAGTTTTCACGTGTGCTCTTCAACTGTTTTTGATAAATGTAATCAGGGGTCTGTCCAGGTCGAAATCGGGTCCGAAAACGGACCCTTCACAAAATTCAACAAGTTAAAAACGGACTCTTCACAAAATTCAATATCAGAAAAACGGACTCTTCGGAAACGGATTTTTTTGAAGGAACAGTTATACTTCCTGTTTTGTAAAGGGTCGTTTAAACATCAATTTTGACTTCATTGTATTGTCTCCTGTATAAGAAAACTGTATGATAAGGAAGGAGAAAAAGTTTTGGCAAATAAGAAAAGAAAAACGGACCGACATACCCAGGCATAGGGGGGAGAAAAAGGACATTGCCGGGTGCCGCGCCCTGTTTAATCGGTCGAGAATCCACACTGTGGAATGTGAAATGGGATAAATATAAGTCAATCACTGCTCAAAGCTGGAAAAGGGGGGGGTAGAAATAGTGTAATACTGCATTTTTTCATTCTTGGGAGTGAACAACAAAGCATAGGAGTGATTTTATTGGGATTTAATATCATTTTAAAGAGCGGTCATAGGGGTACACTACAGAGAAATGCTATCGGCATAGGCAGGGCCGTAGCGAGCAATTTTTTGCTAGAACCTATCATTTTTGATAGAAGACTGAAAATTTATAACTTAATTAAATTTTTTAAACTTAATGCATGGGCACATCTTACAGAGTGGGAATTTTCTGTTTGGAGACCATATAAAAGTGTACATTTGTATTTATTTAGATTTAATCTTCCAACATTTATTATAATCATTACTGTAAAATTCTCTGCCTTTTTTTTTTTAACATAAATTTGTGATTTACTGTAAAATATTTGTGAAAAATATTTAAGGAATAAAACCCCAGGTCAGTTTTTTGGGGATATTCTGTGTACACTGACAAGTAATTTTTCTTTAATGGTACAAGTTGAAATTAATTTTTAAAAATGTTAGCTAATTTCTCCCATCTGTAATTATCTGCAACTTATTTTTGCTTTCCCTTCAATTGTTGAAATTTAACTAGATTTATAAATTGCATTTTTCACATCGTTAGTATTAGAGTATTTCTAGTCGAAACTGACAGGCATTGTAATATTTAAAAATTACTAAAGTTTGAATTTGGGGTGTAAATAAAAGTGTTTAGTACTGCAATTTAAAATCAAAACTACCATGGCCTACGTTTATTATAAAATCTGTTTTTTAATCATTTAAAAGTAAAGATTTAAAACTTTATATTTTTAATTTTAACCGAATTTTTTTTTAAATATTGTTCTAGGGTATGACTATCCCGGATGTTCGGTGAACAGGAATTATTCAGTTTTGGCCAACTTTTTTTTAAGGGAACTAACTATACCCATTTTGTTTTTAATTTTTAAAAAAATATTCAATTCTATTTCGTGATTGCTTTCTTGCTCAAAAATGAAAAAGAAAATTGGAAGAAGTTCACAAAATAAGGAAAGATTCACAAAAATAGAAAAAATTCACAAAATTAGATATAAATTCACAAAATTAATTATAAATTCAGCAAAATTAGGTAAAATTTCACAAAAATAGGACCCTGGGAAAGAAACCTGGACTGACCCCTGGTAATTAAATCATAAAATTATTTGTGATAAATTTATTATTTAACATACATATATAGCATATTTTAGAATAAACCTGGACCTTCCAGAACGCAAGATGCTGGAAATTGGAGTGATGATGATGACTCTGTAAGAATGTTAATTACTTACATATGCATGTAAATTTTAATTGCTTAAAATAATGTACACTATGAATAATATATTGCTATTTTAATTGTTTCCTAGGGCGTATTCACAAGTACGTCATGAAGAAGAAGATATTTCCGTAATTGGCTTTGATGATAGTTTCTTTGTGAGTGTTTAACTTTTATTATTTAATGCAAACCTTTATTTATATATATGCCTAACTTACACTTATTGATTGTGTTCATAATTACAGATCGAAACCAAGGACAAGAGTTTTAAGAAATTAAAGAGGTACGCCTATTATTAATATCATGTACTTCAACAATTTTAATGTAAATTTATGCTTTGATTTATTTATTAAAATAAACCACTTATTTCCTTTTTAAATATAGAATTATGGAGAAGAGACTCAAATACTTGATGAGGCGACACAATTGTTTCGTAATTTGCCACTTTATTTTCAAGTTGGATCGGGATTTGAGGTACGTTTTGACTTAATAATATTCTTATTTCATACTGTATGATTGGTATTTATTTTTCTTGTTTGTTTGTTTAAAACGCTGCTCTTCAGATTAAAATGTGTAGCTTTTTTGCTTCGAAATAATCTGTTTTTTTTTTCAACCTTTAGCCAAGACCTGGCCCATCTACAGTGGGACCTGTATATGTAGAAGCTGATTTAAACAGTAGACACATTGATGTAAGCCTATTTTTATATACATTTTACAAACAACTTTTGAAACAACTAAATGATTTTTTCTGATAGCAATTTATCTGTTTCTCTGCAGTTGAGACACGCGATCCTTCTACAAGAAAGATCAAGAAGAAGAAATAAAAAATTCCAAGAAGAAGTATCTTTCAGAGCTGTTGTTGATATTGATCGACTTCCTCAAGATTTCAGGGAAAACCCTCTTTGGCTGTCAGCGGAATTTGTAAAACAATTGTTTGAGGTGTTGCTTGAACGATGCATAAGTAATTTAAATCCAACTCATCTTATTAGGATTTGCATTCAAGCAGATGGTTTAGACAAACCAATTTCGACAACTTTAATGCCAGTTTCTACTCTGACAGTCAAAAAAATTTTATCATGTGTTTTAAAGGTGCTACAGTCGAAGGATGAGATCCGAATGGACTTGGGATTTACGGCCGATGTAATCACTATTCGTCGTGACGTCGGTGCTGGACCAAACCGCAAGATAGTTAATGTCGAAATTGATCGACTAAGAAAAACGTCCATATTAACAATACCGACTGATAGTGAAGGATTGTGCTGTGCCAAAGCTATTGTCTACGCTTTAGCTCATCTAGAAAAGGATACCACAACCATCAATGCCATGAAGCGACGTGATCGCCCTGCTCTCTGGAACAGAGCCCTGGCATTACATACAGCCGCAGGAGTACCACCGGGTCCATGCATATATGCAGAAATAAGCACTTTTGAAGATTATTTGGATGTTCAGATTGTTGTCATATCTGCAGAGAACTTAAACAAGGTATGTTTTCAGTTACTTTTAACATTCTTCGCAGGTGTTTTTTTTTTTTTTTTTCGTACAATTTTTGCTTATGTGATTTAATAATTAATGTGCCCTTTTTATTTTTTTAGGTTAGCTACAAAGGTCAAAATAGACACAGGCGTATAAACCTGTGGCTACACGATGAGCACTATGGCGTGATAAAATCCTTAAAAGGGTTTTATGCGAGCCACTTTTACTGTGAAAGTTGCAAAAAGCCGTATGATCACATAGAGCTCCATCGTGTTAATACAGCATGTTACGTCTGTTATCGTGTGGACTGCGTACAAGGACAAGCTCTAAGTTGTAATGATTGCGATCGTTTATGTCGATCACAGCAATTCTTTGAAGCACACAAAGCCATTTCTGGAAATCAAAGACTGTCTCTGTGCGACAAGGTTTGTAATATTTTTGAAATATTTATTTTTATAATAAGTTTTCTACTGCTTTTCACTGATCAAAAATACATTGAGTAAATTTATTTTCTATTAGATCTACCAGTGCAAGCTATGCTCCAACGTCATTTCCAGGAGTGTCTGCCCTAAGGGGAAACATAAATGTGGAACGATTCGCTGCACATCATGCAGGCAGTTCGTAGTATTGAGCGAACACCAATGCTTCCTTAAAAAAATTGAGGCTAAAACAGCATCGGAGAAACTTTTTTTTTTTTGATTTTGAGAGCGACCAAGAAACAGGAGAACATGTCATCAATTTTGCAGTAGCTCATTATGCAAATGGAGAAGAAAAAATTTTTAAGGGGTATAATGCCTGCGGAAACTCTTGTGCTTGGCTATTTAGCCCTAAACATAAAGGCTATACGGCTATAGCCATATAACATGAAGGTGTAAGTGTTTTTAGTTTTATAATTACATTTTAATTTAAACACATTGCCTTTTACATTTTAATATAATCATTATTCCTTTTCTTTACATTACAGATATGATGGGCAGTTTGTTTGAATTGGTTATTGATGCAGGGGACTACTCCGGAAATAATTCCATGCGGATCCAAAATAATGACGATTTCACACAGAATATTAGGTGTGGAAATTATCGACTCCTTCAACTTTTTGCCAATGCCACTTTCCAAATTGCCATCCTGTTTTGGGCAAGCAGAACTGAAAAAAGGACTTTATGCAAAGTGCATTTTACTTTATGCATTTATTCAACACCAGGGAAAAGAAATCATACGTCGGCCCTTTACCCGAAGTGAAATACTATTGTCCAGATGTAATGACCACATTTGTTCGTAAAACTTCATGGATTGGCACAATGAGCATAAAAATGACATATTCGACTTTCAGAAAGAAATCTTGGAATACTGTCGGTAAGGAATGATTTTAAAGTAAAATTAATAATGCTATAAACGTCCCTTATTTAAATAAAAATCCGTTTAAACGAAATATGCTTCTACTTTAAAATCATTCCTTACCGACAGTAGTATAAACCCTTGCTGGGGTGACGGAAGTGACGCGTTGAGTTGAGTTGTTAGCCGCCTGTTGGTTGAGTTGTTAGCCTCCTGTTGGTTGAGTTGTTAGCCTCCTGTTGGTTGAGTTGTTAGCCTCCTGTCATCCTGTTTAAGGCGGGGTGTCCCCGGGAGACCTATTTTAAACACATTGCCTTTTACATTTTAATATAATCATTATCCCTTTTTTTACATTACAGATATGATGGGCAGTTTGTTTGAATTGGTTATTGATGCAGGGGACTACTCCGGAAATAATTCCATGCGGATCCAAAATAATGACGATTTCACACAAAATATTAGGTGTGGAAATTATCGACTCCTTCAACTTTTTGCCAATACCACTTTCCAAATTGCCATCCTGTTTAGGGAAAGCAGAACTGAAAAAAGGATTATTCCCCCCCATTTATTCAACACCAGGGAAAACAAATCATACGTCGGCCCTTTACCCGAAGTGAAATACTATTATCCAGATGTAATGACCACATCTGTTCGTAAAACTTCATGGATTGGCACAATGAGCATAAAAATGACATATTCGACTTTCAGAAAGAAATCTTGGAATACTGTCGGTAAGGAATGATTTTAAAGTAAAATTAATAATGCAATAAACTTCCCTTATTTAAATAAAAATCCGTTTAAACGAAATATGCTTCTACTTTAAAATCATTCCTTACCGACAGTAGTATAAGCCCTTGCTGGGGTGACGGAAGTGACGCGTTGAGTTGAGTTGTTAGCCGCCTGTTGGTTGAGTTGTTAGCCTCCTGTCATCCTCTTTAAGGCGGGGTGTCCCCGGGAGACCTATTTTCCTGTGACATATATGTATACAAATATAAAAAATAATTAAAACCCATATGGCAAGGTTGTAAAGTCGTCTTGTACGACTCTCTTATCGTGCACCATTGTATATAGTTTAGTTTCATGTTTGTTAACAACTTTTCTTCTCTTGGCATCACGACAGATTTTTGTTGAGTTTTCTATTAAGATGGTCGATGAGTAGTCCATGCTGCATACTAAACTCTTAATGGCATTAAAATTAAGTTTTTCTGAATTGCGATAGTTTAGAGTAAAACCCCTTAGTTTACAACAAGTGC